>CM062290.1:373956549-375156549 GCA_031216915.1 Pictodentalium vernedei
CGAAATATCGGCAGTTCGATCCTGATCAGAGGTGACTGCTTTGGGTAAAAACTCTTCATCCCATCATGCGGGGCACGAAGACGTTGTGTACAAAGGCGTGCGGCACATCGATGATTCACTTGCTTTCAACCGCAGCTAAGTCTGCTTGTGCAAAGTTCGACAGTATGTCAGTTGCTCGCCGCTGCATGATTGTTCTCTCTGGCTTACGCCCACCGTTAAACTGCCCAACAACACGATGTCACCCTGGCTGTTGAAAATGTGGTTAAATACAAACAAACTTCTCCCAAACACAAATATCGATATCCAACCGGATATGCCAGGGGCACCCAGGGGGAAAGACTCATAATTTTGAAAACTGTAACCTCCTTATCAATATCTACATACATATACCCTTTCAAGTATGTAAATTTTTGGCTGTATACCTTCCCTATACCTGTCTTGTCCGGAAATGAATACATGTGCGCCCCCCCCCCCCCCTCCCCCGCACACACACACGTCTGCGCGCGCGCAGTCACCACCACAATGTGTTGATTCGCATGGCCCTCCACGAGGTACATTGTTTTTTTCCGGAAGAGTACAACAGTCCACCCCCATAAAATGTCCAGTTTTATCCATGGAATTTGCTAGTCAGTTCGCTAACGGTAAATAAGAATGTAATACACCCGACCACACAGCTTCCTAAAGTTTACGGCAAACATCCAAATGATCTCAGCGCGCACATGTTTCTCCCACAGTGCTGCCCAATAAATATCAGTTTTACCCAGTGCGCTGCTCAAAAACTTACAGCATACACTTCTGGCAGTGCATCCCATATAATTTGACTTGTTGGTTGTGGTTCGGAAGGGGGGGGGGGGGGCGTATTGGCTGTTTATCCACACAATGACGGTTCACTTGGGTGACATGTGTCTCGTTTTGATTCTCGTTTTTGTTATTTTTTCTTCTGTAATATTTCGGTAGTGTCCTGGGTAAAAAGTAGCACCTCTCCGTAAGGGAAAATACCCCAGTGCTATTTACTGGGCAGCATATCTTCGTAAGGGTAGACTACTACTCCTGTGATTCACCGAGGGTACCCCCTGTACGTGAAGTGGTGCTTAGTGCTTGTTTACTGTTGTAAACAAGCTCTGTTTTACTGTTAAAATATAGGAGTCATTCATCAATGCTTGGGTGGAAGTTCTCTAAAATGAGTATAAACGATTGACTAAACTTGACTTTATCTCCGTGTTGTGGTCACGATTACCCATTGTGTAAAAATATGTGACTTTAAACACCAATAAATAAATACTCCAGTGATATTTACTGGACAGCACTTTCAGGGACTGGGGTGGGGGGGGGGGGGGGTAGGGCTGATGCAGAATTACTTATCAGAGGGTGGGAGACGCATGTGTGCATTGATATTATTTGTTGTATCGCTCTTTTTGTGATGTATAATGGCGGGATGGAGAAGACACCCAGGGGCGTGTCATGTGGTAGTCTTCAGTGAACCTCTGTGGTCTATAATGGCGCGATAGAGAAGATTTCCAAGGGCATGTGGGAAGTCTTCAATGAACCTCATTTATTGGATTTTATTGAAAAGTGCGTTAACGGTACACTTAAAGGTCGGAGGTGGGGTGGGCAGCATCCCTGTCCTGTCGGTTCGGTGAGAATTTGCTAGAACTCAGAACCTGGTGTATCGGAATCTATTGAACACTGCTAATGAGCAAATGATCACGTGCATACCAAGCGAGAGGAAATCTCGAAATTTCGAGATAAAAAGTCGAAATTTCGGAATTTTAAGTCGAAATTTCGAGATATTAAGTCGAAATTTCGAGATTTTAAGTTGAAATTTCGAGATAAAAAGTCGAAATTTCGAGCTTTTAAGTCAAAATTTCCAGATAAAAAGTCGAAATTTCGAGATTTTAAGTCGAAATTTCGAGATATCAAGTCGAAATTTCGAGATTCTATGTCAAAATTTTGAGTTGAAATTTCGACTTTCTGGGTCTGAGAATTATTTTTTATCAAGTCCCTAATACGCTTCCGTAGAGATGGAACAAACGTCATAGCCATAAACTAGGAATAGAAGATATCTCCTAATGATGAGATAATAAGTCCTAATGATGAGATAATAAGTCCTAATGATGAGATAATATCTCGTAATGATGAGATATTATCTCCTAATGATTAGATAATAAGTCCTAATGATGAGATAATATCTCGTAATGATGAGATAAAAAGTCCTAATGATGAGATAATATCTCCTAATGATGAGATAATATCTCCTAATGATGAGATAAAAAGTCCTAATGATGAGATAATATCTCCTAATGATGAGATAATATCTCGTAATGATGAGATATTATCTCCTAATGATGAGATAAAAAGTCCTAATGATGAGATAATATCTCCTAATGATGAGATAATATCTCCTAATGATGAGATAATATCTCGTAATGATGAGATATTATCTCCTAATGATGAGATAAAAAGTCCTAATGATGAGATAATATCTCCTAATGATGAGATAATATCTCCTAATGATGAGATAAAAAGTCCTAATGATGAGATAATATCTCCTAATGATGAGATAATATCTCGTAATGATGAGATATTATCTCCTAATGATGAGATAAAAAGTCCTAATGTTGAGATAATATCTCCTAATGATGAGATAAAAAGTCCTAATGATGAGATAATATCTCCTAATGATGAGATAATATCTCATAATGATGAGATAAAAAGTCCTAATGATGAGATAATATCTCCTAATGATGAGATAATATCTCATAATGATGATATAAAAAGTCATAATGATGAGATAATATCTCATAATGATGAGATAAAAAGTCATAATGATGAGATAATATCTCATAATGATGAGATAAAAAGTCCTAATGATGAGATAATATCTCGTAATGATGAGATATTATCTCCTAATGATGAGATAAAAAGTCCTAATGATAAGATAATATCTCCTAATGATGAAATAATATCTCCTAATGATGAGATAAAAAGTCTTAATGATGAGATAATATCTCCTAATGATGAGATAATATCTCGTAATGATGAGATATTATCTCCCAATGATGAGATAAAAAGTCCTAATGATGAGATAATATCTCCTAATGATGAGATAATATCTCGTAATGATGAGATAATATCTCGTAATGATGAGACATTATCTCCTAATGATGAGATAAAAAATCCTAATGATGAGATAATATCTCCTAATGATGAGATAATATCTCCTACTGATGAGATAAAAAGTCCTAATGATGAGATAATATCTCTTAAAGATGAGATAATATCTCGTAATGATGAGATATTATCTCCTAATGATGAAATAAAAAGTCCTAATGATGAGATAATATCTCCTAATGATGAGATAAAAAGTCCTAATGATGAGATAATATCTCCTAATGATGAGATAATATCTCCTAATGATGAGATATTATCTCCTAATGATGAGATAAAAAGTCCTAATGATGAGATAATATCTCATAATGATGAGATAAAAAGTCCTAATGATGAGATAATATCTCCTAATGATGAGATAATATCTCATAATGATGAGATAAAAAGTCATAATGATGAGATAATATCTCATAATGATGAGATAAAAAGTCCTAATGATGAGATAATATCTCGTAATGATGAGATATTATCTCCTAATGATGAGATAAAAAGTCCTAATGATGAGATAATATCTCCTAATGATGAGATAATATCTCTTAATGATGAAATATTATCTCCTAATGATGAGATAAAAAGTCCTAATGATGAGATATCTCCTAATGATGAGATAATATCTCATAATGATGAGATAAAAAGTCCTAATGATGAGATAATATCTCCTAATGATGAGATAATATCTCGTAATGATGAGATATTATCTCCTAATGATGAGATAAAAAGTCCTAATGATGAGATAATATCTCCTAATGATGAGATAATATCTCATAATGATGAGATAATATCTCATAATGATGAGATAAAAAGTCATAATGATGAGATAATATCTCATAATGATGAGATAAAAAGTCATAATGATGAGATAATATCTCGTAATGATGAGATATTATCTCCTAATGATGAGATAAAAAGTCCTAATGATGAGATAATATCTCCTAATGATGAGATAATATCTCTTAATGATGAAATATTATCTCCTAATGATGAGATAAAAAGTCCTAATGATGAGATAATATCTCCTAATGATGAGATAATATCTCATAATGATGAGATAAAAAGTCCTAATGATGAGATAATATCTCCTAATGATGAGATAATATCTCCTAATGATGAGATAATATCTCATAATGATGAGATAATAAGTCCTAATGATGAGATAATATCTCATAATGATGAGATAATAAGTCCTAATGATGAGATAATATCTCATAATGATGAGATAATATCTCATCATTAGGACTTAAGACTTAAAATATTTTTTGTAGTTGTTGGCATCAATAAGCTTCCATAGAGCTTGATCCATATCTTGTGTATACGAATTCAAGTGATGATAGGTTCATATTCATCCGTCTCCGAATAAGTAATTATTGCATTGCTATCGAAAAGGGGCGGCATCATCAGCGTCCCATTGAACTTGAAAGTAGGTTATGCCGTGTTCGATGCGAAAATTTTAAGATGAGAAACATTTCATAACGGAATGCCCTGCATATGTCGAATTAAGAACTATATTATTTTACACCATGCAGAGATATAATACGATCGTTGGTGAATTAAATATAGATGAACAACAGAATCTAATTATATCAAATAATTGTCCAGAAATTGTATCGAAAGTTAGAAGCGTAATCCGACAGTTCTTTGATGCCCGGCAGTTGTTTTATAATAGTTTGCAAATTGAGTGTTTCAATAATAATTCATGTATATGTATGTTCTTTTCTATATGTATATGTTCATCGTTGTTATGGTATCTGTCCATATGGATGTTTTATTACAATTAAATTTATCTTATCTTATCTTATATGCAGGAATCCAGTGAATTGTAAATAAATTTGTTAGAGTTTAAAGACGTTTAGATTTCGCATCTCACGTGAAATCCCCTGTATAAAATATCTTTGTATGTTCTATGGAAGCAGTAAACAGTAGTGCAATTTTGGTAATCTGCCTATTTGGGAAACTTCAGGAAGATAACATACCTGAATTCAATTTCTCTCAGTCTGTATCTTGGCGACAAAACACTTCTCCACACACTTAATCCTAAAAAACCCCAATTCTCTCTCAGTCTCCCTTCAGCATGTATCTTGGCGACAAAACACTTCTCCACACACTTAATCCTAAAAAAAAACCAGAGGCGGGGGGGGGGGGGGGGGTAGGGGGCACGTGCCCCTCCTCTATTTTTCCACAGATATGTTTCGCAGTTACACAATGAGTTAAAATGAGCGCCTGCAAACGTGTCAATATACAGGCATTCCTGTAATATTATTTTCAAATCCAAACAATATTTAGCCAAAGAATCCCACTTTCGGTCGCTCCGGTCCGTTTCTTCTACTTCAACTGGCCTTCGGGTTGGAAGATGGTTGAAGTAGAAGAAACGGACAGGACAGTGACCACACAGCGGCATATTCATCTTAATGAGAGACTATAGCGAGTCATGGTACATTTACCGATATACGATTGTAACCTTTCTCACACTGGGTCGACCCATAGTAGCATTGTAAATTTGTGCCTCTCCACTTTTATCGAGCTTCCGCCGCCCCTGAATAAAATGCATATGCATCTGTTTGCAAACAAATACTTCAAGTGCAGTGCATACAGTTATTTTGTACACCAAACCATGTGCCCTTTGAGCCATGAATGGCACATCGCCTTTGTTCCATGGAAAATAATTCAACTTCATCAGTAAGCCGATCGACCACTGGTTCATTAACTGCGGAAGAGTAACTCCGTTTATTAAAACCATTAATTTGTTCGAATATAAAGTGACGTTTCGAATGGTATTACAGACTGCAAGTGTTACGGTTCGTACGAAACAATGTCAAAGACATCGTGTAATGATAGGTTTGGTTTTATGCGACATTGAGCAATTATACAGTGGTCTTGAAACCAAGCTTTAATGAATGGACTATATTTGGTGACTGTAAATGATCAATACCAAACCACTGACCACCTTACAAAGATTATTGATTGCAAATAATAACAAGAATCGAATGTTTTATTGTTTACACCCCAAAATATTGTTCTGCCATTCTCATTGACTTTTTGCACTGAACATTTTCACAATTTCGGATGTTAAATAAACTTTTTGAGTGGAGCAAATGTACCCGAAGTAAAACCAACCATTCTATGACAGTGGCACAGCAACGGGGATGGCGGGGGACTGGGGGCCTTGGTCCCTCTAAATGTTGGCTGCCCTGAAAAAGATTGGCCCAGTGCTAGTGTTCAACCGATGATCGGAATCGGCCACCCCAATCGGCCGATTGTGGGCAATCGGATACAGCAGCAACGACTCCTGACACATCGGTTCAATCGATTGTGCCAAGCATTTTTTTGTGATGATTCATTAACCATATTTTATTATCTTCTGCAATTATTCAATTGTTAATGTAAAATGATGTAAATTATACCATTCAATAAAGTTGAGAAACAACCACAATGTGTATTCTTAATTTCTTTAGACGCCCCCTTACGGGGTATACAAGTTAAACGATACGTAAAGCTTACAATTGAGCGTACTTGCGTCAGTTGCCAGATCATGCCGGAAGAAGTGAAGGTTTGACTCCACTGTCTCAGGTCGCAGTAAAATGACCAGTCGCGCGCACTTGGGCGGTACTTGGGCGCGCGCACTTGGGCGGTACTTGGTACAGCCCAAGTGTGCGCGTCTGGTTATGTTACTGCGACCTGAGTCAACGACATTTAACACCGTGAAATATGTTCAAATTAATGTTGTTCTATCAAGCCTCGACTCGTCTAGTAGGGCACAGAATTACAATCGGAATCGGCATCGGAATCTGCCTAGTTTGAGCTCAAATAACCGGTAATCGGTCATTTTTTGTAATCGGTTGAACACTACCCAATGCAAGTTTCACACAATACAGAACCACATTATGATCTCCAATTAGGAGCTATACACGGTACAAATGGCCTTAGATTCTCTCTTAGAACACTGAATTTTGAGAAGGTGGCTGTCTAGGCCACCCCTATTTTAGAATCCTGGCTACGCGCATGTTCTATGGACCAGGAGGACCTGAAGTGGTTGCCACCACTGCCCATAGCATTAACACTGAAACTGATTATTGACTGCATACTCCAGTGGCTGCACCCGTTACTGACTTAGTGGAACACACGCACGAAGAATAAGCCACCACCAGCCTCAAAATACACAACACTTGAACAGTCAAAATGGCACACTCCAATTGAGGTCTTATGTTTGCCACCATATTTATTTTTGTTTGACATTACGTTACTTTTGTTTCCCCACAAGAAACAGGTTTTCGTCTTCCTGAACATTTTGAACGGACAACACAGCAATGGATTATGATGTGTGTAGGATTTTATGTGGGTGTTCCTTCCAGTGAAGTGCCTATAGAGGTAGGTATAAGAAGTTGTGTTCCCCTCCTTTTAAAAGAATGGCTCTTCCCGACAAAACATTTAAATATTTAGTTTAAAGTGGGGTCTTTTGATGGTATTTCGTGTGTCACGTCTCAACAAGAAAGAACACTCCATTTAAAAGAAGCACCCATTCCAACGGACGACCACCGCCAATCTACAGACTCGTTTTTCGCATCTTTATGAAACGATTAAGTCATAAGAGTGGCAGACTAAAATATTTGAATCAGAGTTACCCGCCTTGAAACGTCGGAAGTGATGAAATCTTCGAAACTCAGCAGTCTTGACTGGCCTTGAGAAAAATATGGATTTAAGAAAACTTTTGAAATATTGTACTGAAATCTTGCACCATTGCTGAATATTGCAGAGAAAAGGGATGGGTGGATGATTTGATGAATTTTGGGGCTTCAACATACAATTGACTACAATGTGTTTTTACTGGGAATTCCAAGAAAAAAAATCAGCCCGTGATAGGTTATCGGCACAAGCTGAGAAATCTGAAAAAATGATGTCTGACTGCAATTTTAGATCGATGCTGACGTGCCCCCATAATGGTATATAAATATTAACAAGGTACACAACTCGTTTTTCGAAAACGATAGCCCTCATCTTCATTGTTCCCCCCTCAAATTTGATTTACCCAACGTATCCAGCAGTACCCGGTATCGATGGGAAGGAGAAAAAATAAGCTTTACAATGTGTAATACACCATTGTAAAGCTTATTCTTTCCCCTTTCATCTGGAACTAGACTGTAAGTTACTGTCTAGTTGAATCCACACCCCGCGAGATCTTCCCTAATACTCAACAGTCCACGTCCTATAGATGAGACAGTATGTACCGCATACCAACAGACATACGAACAAGCAAACAAACGAAATATTAGAAATGCATTCCCCACTTTTACACCGAATAGAATATCCAGTTAAGAGTTAGAATTAGGACGCCCATATAAATAACTAGGAGGTCACTCCATCGCGATGTATATTTCCGCCTCTACACGGGGGTGTCGCAGTCATAACCTGGGGGGGGGGGGGGGGGGGTAAACTGAAGTTGTCCTGACTGACATGACTCACGTACCGACTGAAGAAACATTCTTTGAAGGCATGCCTTAATGATGTAGCAGGGCGGCGGAATCGGGGGGGGGGGGGGCACGTGCCCCCTCCCCTTTTCACCAATTATAGGTACCCGAACGGCATTTTCCGACATAACATACATATTATATATCACATGTGTCTATGTGTGTTGGTGGGGGGGGGGGGGGGGTTTGAGGGTGTCTGCCTCTGTGTGTCTTCTGTGTGTGTGTGTGTGTGTGTGTGCGCGGGTATGTGGAGAAAGAGAGAGAGATAGAGAGAGAGAGAGAGAGAGAGAGAGAGAGAGAGAGAGAGAGAGAAGAGAGAGAGAGTGTGTGTGTGTGTGTGTGGGGGGGGGGGTGTCTGTGTGTGTGTGTCTGTCTGTGTGTGTGGGGGGGGGGTGGGTGTGGGTGTGAGGGTGTGTGTGTGTGTGTGTCAAGAGATAGCCCCTCCAAATAACAATCATTATTTGTATTCGGTTTTCATAATCTCAGCCATTCACCAATTGGTATGATACGTTCAGGTCATTCTAAAATAGATACGATTTCAAATTATCAAGCAGCATCAATTTTTTTTTACACCGTTTGGAATGCCCACAGCTTTATAAACAAAATTTCGAATGCTGATATTGTTCAATTATTAACAACAATAATTTCACCATGATAACAGAGACGTGGCGTCGGACTGAGCATGAAGTCATACTACCGGGTTTTACTTGCCTTGATACGAGTCCCGGCGTCTCCCAACGTAAAAAGGGAGGCGTTGCGTTGTTCTATCTTGACAAATATAAACCGTTCTTTCAGCAATCATTCTGTTTCAATGAATTATCTCTATGGGTACAATTCGATGGCAAAATGTTCAATATGCAGACCCCAGTTGTTTTTGTCTGTGTATATACCTTCTAACAATTCTTACTGGAATACGATCAAACTCGAAAATTCTATATTCGCAAAAATTGAACAAAAACTGGGGGAGTATGGGTGTGACGATCTAATTCTACTAGGCGGTGATTTCACCGCTCGAACAGGAGAAATGTCTGATTGCATTACAGATGATACCACACTGCACGTCCCACTTCCCGATTCCTACACCGTTGACTCTTGCTCTAACCGTTTTAGTTTAGATAAAATGATTAATAGTTATGGAAGAGAGCTTCAGGCCCTATGTCAAGCAGCAAAACTTAGATTAGTCAACGGCAGAAGTAAGGGAGATGCAATGGATAACTTTACCAGCTACCAATATAATGGAGCAAGTGTCGTAGATTATATAATAGTATCAGATAAATATTTGTCCGATGTAGATTATTTTTGTGTCAAAGAGCCAACTGAGCACTATGACCACTGCCAACTGGTGATACATTTACAAAATTAATGCCATAATCTTCCGATCAAAAACACTCCAAAATACAGTTACACCCAATCCAAGTATACCCTAAAATGGACCAAAGATAGCCCAACGAGAGGTTTAGAGGAATTTTTGCGGCAAGACATACAGTTTAAAATCGACAGTTTATAATGAAAAATTACATTAATAACGATTCTGGAACAGAAGAAGCAATAACTGATTTGACTGTTATACTGACTGACATAAACAATCTGACGTCCATGAGAATTGTGCGAGCCCCTAAAAAGAAAAAAACCTAAAAGGAATTGGTTTGATGATGAATGTAAACATCTAAAATACGCCATGCAAAATTCACTTAAGACTCTTCAGCAAAACCCTCAGGATAGATCTCTGCTGCAAAAGTTTTTTTTTCATTGTCAGAAAATGTATAAAAGAGCAACGAAGAAAAAATCCAAAATGCACTTCAAAAACGTATGGGAAAACTTCGAAAAATTATCATCTTCAGATCAAAAGACCTGTTGGCAGACAATTATCTCCCTTCGAACAAACAATGTTGAGATCAATCATCTAGACCCTGATAGGTCTGTTCATTTCTTTAAAATGCTTTTGTGTCGACCACAAACCCACGAAAATGCATCCAATGTTATAAACACAAAAGTGGATATACAACACCCATTGCATAATGACAAAATCTCGGCTACCGAAATAATGCACTCTCTGAGAAGTCTAAAAAAAACCCAATAAATAGACCGGGTGTGATAACATTTCAAACGAAGTCTTAAAATTAATAGTCCCGCATATGACTGATCATGTAACTAAATTATTTAATCAAGTATTTGAATCACATCATTATCCCCCCTCATGGAGTAAATCTGTACTCACCACATTATTTTAGAAGGGTGATCGAAACGATCCCAATATTTATAGAGCTGTTGCCGTAGGCGGTTCTCTGGGTAAGCTATTCAACAGAGTTATCAACGAAAGAATTAATACCCATCTTGAAAAATTTTTGGAAAATTTTAACTCACATCAAAACAAAAGTTGTCTATGATGGAATTATATTTATTACATGCCTGTTCTATGAAATCCCTCATCCACATGACCATGCGGAAAATGAAAATCTGTTCCGCACATATGTGCTGAACGGAAATCGTTGAAGGACTATTTTTAAATAGAAGCGAAATTTCCCTGCAATTTTCTACAAATCGTACACCGCAATTACAATTTGAAACGCTAGCGATGGCTCAAAATCGTCCCCTGAGTTCCAATGTGTTCTATGTGCCAGTAGGCACATAGAATACATTGGAAGTCAGGGGACGAAATAGTAACACGGGTTCCCCTTGCAAATTTGGTTGGCAATAAAATGTGTTTCTTTGTTGGTAGTCGTCAAGTGAATTGCTGAGTGTCCTTCTAATAATTGTTTTGATAAACGGGAAGGCGTGTAATAAACACAGAATGATAACACCTGTGAATGGGTTATTCGAAATGGCACTTGTGCCATTGTTGAAGGATAAAACTCGAGGCCTGTGGCCTCTCGTTTTATCCTTCCGCGCTGGCACTATTGCCATATCGATTAACCCACTCACACGCTTTGAACTATCGAACTGAATTACTGAATAATAGTTGGCAATAAAATGTGTTCTTTTTGTTGGTAGTCGTCAAATGAATTGCTGAGTGTCCTTCTAATAACTGGTTTGTTAAAAGGGGTGGGAAGGTGTGTAATAAACACAGAACGATACACACGTGTGAATGAGTTCATCGATATGGCATTTGTGCGGCCACTGGTTTTATCCTTCCGTGCTGACACTGGTGCCATATCGAGTAACCCATTCACACGATTGTGTCATTCTGCGTATAGCTCATCCACCAACCCATATTCAGTAATTCAATTCAATAGCTCAATGCATTACACCATAATGGCAGTTGCACAATACAAAAATAACAAACAACACATCATAAACACGATGTATAATATAAAAGTAGTATGTCATGTTCCCCTACAGGGAATATTTGGATGACCCCGGTGGATGACCCCGGAAGTGACGTCATGTCACGTGACGTAGTGGCGCCATGTTGTGTTGTCATGGTAACCCGCGTGAGCGGCCATCTTGTGACGTCATCTCCATAGTGATACGTGGTGTGAGAGCGCACGCGCAGCGCGTGTTGTTAGGGTGATACGTGTTTCCGTCGTCCATTTTGTATATTGGAGGCCGCCATCTTGGTTTCTATGGTAGCACGTGATTGCTATGTTACCTAAACCCTTCTTATAGGACAGGGGTGTGTTCGGAGAGTATGTTCCTTTGTACAGGAGTATTTTCTGGAACGGCTTCCCTGGATAATTACCACAAACAACCCGACAACTTGTATTATTTCGAATTCTTCCAGAATTCTCTGCTTCTATCTATATATGCAATAGTTTACGTCTATCTGGCATGTTCCTTTATTCTAGAGTATACTCCAGTAGCGTAGAAGAGCCTATCAGTTGGAACAGCTTCACTTATTATTACTATATTTAGCTATTTCTGGCCTATTCTTGTTAGTTCTGACCCTATTCCAAGTACTCTTGTTGTTTCATTTATCTAGATCATTTATATAACTAATCAATCAGATTGCTTAATTTCCCATAATGCAGAGTTATCTCCTTTGGGTATAATAAAAGCCTATATTCAATGGCCATATTCCCAGGCACCCCTTTTATCTGAAAAACATATGGCCTTCGGCACCTCTTTTTTCTGAAATGAGGCTAAGAGTCGTAGTAAATTATACCTCATTAGCCGATTGCTTTGTACTATTCTATGACTGGTATAGGGACTACGTTATAGCAGGTCAAGTGGTATTGTGGAGTTGGGGTGGGGGTAATGCCTGGCAGTATATAACAGCAACATAGTATGGACGATATATACCTCTGTGGGCCTCTGCAAGTCCCATGTTAGCCTTTAGTACTATCAATCCACCTGATGGTTCATGTTATCCTATGACTGATATAGGTAGTATTCAATGCTAGGCATAGGGGTATTGTGGGTAGGGGTACTGCTTGGTAGTTTAGAACGGTACTATAGTATGGGCGGTATATACACCTATAGGCGCCTGTTAGTGCTTGGTACTATTAACCTACCGATTGCTTTGTTTTATTATATGCCTAGTATATGTAGAACGTTATGGTAGACCTAGTGATTTTGTGGGGGTGGGGGTAATGCTTGGTAGTTTAGAACGGTAGTATAGCATAGGCTGTACATATCCCTGTAGTCTCTTGCTGGCCTTTGGTAGTACTGATTCACCAGGTGCTTCATATTATTGAGCGGTATTCTGGGGCGGGGGTCAATGCCTGGCAATACAGAACGGCAGCAGAGTATGGTTGCTATATTCCCCAGTAGGTTCCATCCTAACCGTTGATAGTATTAACCTACCAAATGCTTTGTATCATCCTGTTTCTGGTAAGGTGGTACGTAATAGCAGTAGTTCTGACCCTATTCCAAGTACTCTTGTTGTTTCATTTATCTAGATCATTTATATAATTTACAACTAACCAATCAGATTGCTTGATTTCCCATAATCTGTATGCAGAGTTATCTCCCTTGTGTATAATAAAAGCCTATATCCAATGGTCATATCCCCGGGCACCCCGATTTCGGCACCCCTTTTTGAAAAACATATGGACTTCGGCACCCCTTTTTTCTGAAATGAGGATAAGAGTCGTAGTAAAAATCCCTCATTGAGGTATAATTTACTACGACTCTTATCCTCATTTCAGAAAAAAGGGGTGCCGAAGGCCATATGTTTTCCAAAAAGGGGTGCCGAAATTGGGGTGCCTTCTGGAGAATCCCTTTTTTCTGAAATGAGGATAAGAGTCGTAGTAAAAATCCCTCATTGAGGTATAATTTACTACGACTCTTATCCTCATTTCAGAAAAAAGGGATTCTCCAGAAGGCACCCCAATTTCGGCACCCCTTTTTGGAAAACATATGGCCTTCGGCACCCCTTTTTCTGAAATGAGGATAAGAGTTGTAGTAAATTATACCTCAATGAGGTTTTTTTCCGAGTTTTTGTCTGCAAATTAAGTTGATTGTTAGATAAATTCAGCGAGTGTTGTCAACTAGTCGTGAGTACTCCCAGATGTTAATCCTTTTTCTAAACTTCTTCATTTTTCTTTGCATCCTATCCAACAAAATCTGACATTTTTTCAGCGAAGACGCAATATGATTTTCTGTTTCCCTTGGAGGCTAGACGCAGTTTGTTGATCTTTAAAAATGTGGTCTCGACATTTTCATTGTATATTTTATTCATTGATTTTATTCTCTCGCCACCCAGAGGCAATAAGTAAAGTGTCTACGGACGTGACCTGCTTGACACGAGAGTGGCTGTTTATTAGAAACAGAATAACAGCGTGAAATGTAGCTTTAAATATTGCCTTTTGGGTACCAGCAAAGGTGCTCAGACTGTTGTGATTGGCGCTGAAAGGTTATCGATATAGACAGAGCATGGAACTCGCAGTTCATAATTGCATCGGAGTCTCACCAGCGGCGACGGAAGCATTCGAGGGCAGGGAGGTCAGGTCCGGTAAAAAAGGGCATTTACGTAACTCAGTTGCCTACACGGCATTCGAAATGGCTCGATGCCAGATACGTACCTGTTACTTCCTTTGTTAATACCCACCTTTCATAGACACGATCAAGGCATCGAAGATGGAAACTTCAATCCGATGCCCATTTCGCGGTTTTGCGTTGCGATCCTGTGCCCATGTCCGTCAGTAGTGCCGACGGACATGCGCATAGGATGACAACGTCATACAGAGATTATCAGTAACGCGTTTCAAAATAGGAACTATTTCGACCGAAGAAGTTTTCTCCCAGAGACAAAGGGCATGTCCTGCCCCACTCGTCCCGTAGACCGCCAGAGCAGGATAGATATCTGCCCCAGCTGCCCCTGTGCGTCCAGCGTCCCTAAGTCGCACCTTGATAATGCAAACTATATTGTTCAAGAAACGGTATACGAGCTACTGAGATCGAAAACACTAGTTTTTCCAAATTCACAAATTGCTCAATCACCGGACATAATTATCCTCCATTTGAGTTCCAGACAGCCAATCAACGTTAAAGAAGAAGACACCTTTAACTCTTTTGGTGCGACAGGCGACTAAAGTCGACAGACGACAGACCGCGGAAAGGTACTGCAGCAGTCATTTTAGCCAACTGTGTGTGTCCATTTCCAAGTGCTTTTCTCCCTTTACCCAACGCAGACGATATCGAAATTTATTATTTTAAATATCATTTTTTCAAATTTTTCAAAACAATTCAACAAAACCATATCATGTGACTCCTCGTCGAAACGAGCTCGTTCCAACGAGGAGTCACATGATATGGGTTTGTTGAAATTGTTTGAAAAATAATATTTTTTCAACTGCTGAAGTTGCATATTACGCCGATTCGTTGGGTAAACGGTTGAACAGATATACGTATTCCTTTGTTTCATGCACCATTTATGTCCTATCCATGGATGGGGGCGCGGTGGCTCAGTAGGTAGAGGTGCAGGCTGCAAGCCGAGAGGTCCTCGGTTCGAATCCCACCTGCGGCAACCGCGTTGTGTCCTTGGGCAAGACATTTCATCTCCATTGCCCGCGTGGGGGCACGATGACGCCGTGTACTAAGGGGTACTGCATGTCGATGGTGCGCATGTCGTCAACCAATCCTGCCTGTGCTGCAGTGTGGAGTTACGATGTTGGGGAGCTGGCAGCTGCTCGTCGTTGCTCGGTGGTTCTCTCCGGGTACTCCGGCTTCCTCCGCCCGTAAAACTGTCGCGGTCATGATTAGCCATTGTGCATAAATATGTGACCTTAGACATCAATAAATAAATATAAATAAATAATAAATGTCCTATCCATGAACAACGATATCGTCCCTTGAAAGTATAAGGTGCCATTTAAATATATACAGGAAATCATTTGAAAAAATGTCAATGAGATCATTAGAACATCTTTTAAAATAATAACGCTTTAGTCTAACAACCTATACTTTTTGTAAAATTCCTGATGAATATTAGGCACTAAGAATTCTGTTTCTCAGATTATTCCGCGCCAAAAGAGTTAAAAAGTTACAACCCAATGCCATGCAGAAACGTCGGAAACTCAATGAAAGTAGGGATCGTAACTATCCAAGGCGCCCCAAGCATGCCTAAAATAACCCGCGAGCGACCGTTTGGGTTACGTAGGGGGTTATTTCAGTTGTTATTTCAGTTGTAAACTACGCGAACGAACTACATGTTACGACAAAATAATACAGTGGAACCCTGTTAATTGAATAGCCACTTTGCAAATGGAAATTATTCAGTTAACAGTGTTATTCATTTAATTTAACAGGGAGTGTGTCACTTTCCTGTATTTTAGAGATAAACTTAGCGTTTATTATATTATATCTTGTTCCATGAGCTCTGTCAAAAAGATATAATAGATTAAATGCCTGTATTGGATGGACTGAGGCCAAGCAGGTCTATAAACGAAGAAAAACTGGGAAGAGTAAGGATAATTTCTCGACAAGGTTCGGGATTTTTATTCAATTAACAGTAGTTCACTTTTTCACCCATATTAAATTAACAGGTAAAATTTGTACTGGAGGTATGGTAAATGGTTTTGTTTTGGGAAATTGTATTCAACTAACAGAGTTATTCAGTTAAGAGATATCCAATTAATTGGGCCCCACTGTACAACGTAAATTAAATTTCTAATCCCACATCTTTTGTTAGTCAGACTTGACAATCTTTCCGGACTAACACCGGATTAACTCAACTCAAAGGTCGCACGTTGCATCCACACATGAACATAGTGGTATACTGTTTACATCTTAACAAATTTTCGGTCTAAATAAATAGTAATAACTGACGCACAATCTCGCCAAAGAGATTTTGAACGCTTATCGAACCGAAGTTAGTAAAGCATGCCTGTTCCACTGAGATTTGGGGGAAGCTCAGTGGACGTGTGTCACGGTGTCTGTGTTGGGGTGTGGGCACAAATGTCCCATATATACCACGGTTCGGACCGGTGGGAAACGTGGATGCACAAAAATGACACTCCGTTGAATCTCAGGTCTTATTGAGTCGGAAGGCGCTAAAACTCGCGCGTGTGTGTGGGTGGGGTGGGCACGGATTAGTATACTATACATGTGAAATGGATAATGACGTGCTCACAGGTACTCGGCACAAGCTGGGAAATCGAAAGAAAAATGATATTTGATACCATTTTCAATCGATGCTGACGTGCCTTTTATGGTCTATAAATAGGAAAATAAATCTGCCCTCCATGGACAATGGGACCTCGAATTATTTATAATAAATCGGATCATTGTCGCTCGTAACCCACTTTCCACTGTGCACTATCTTGTCCGACTAAATGTTTTTCGGCCTTTTCTGCGACTTCTCCCAGTTATCATGAACAATCCAAGAACGCCCAACGGTCGTGTAATACACCATTGTAAAGCTTATTCATTCCCCTTTCCATTGATACCGGGTACTGTTGAATACGTTATGTGAATCAAACTTGAGGGGTATAACGAAGTTGAGTGCTATCGTTTTCGAAAAGCGAGTTGTGTACCTTGTTAATATTTATATGCCATTATGGGAGGGGGGGGGGGGGGGGGGGGCACGTCAGCATCGATTCAAAAATGGTATCAAAAATCATTTTTCTTTCGATTTCACAGCTTGTGTCGAGTACCTGTGGATGCGCTTTCGTGAAGAGAGGAAGTGAAATGGTTTTAGCGCGCCGAAGGCGCGCAGGGACGGTGTAAGGCAAGCCCCCTTCGACCCCTTCAATTAAGGTACCATATTATTTCTTTTACTTTGTCATGCACCATGTCTGATCGTGTTAAAGGGTGAAAGGGAAGGGAAGAAAGTTAACGGCGTCTGTGTTTCTTGGTTTTTTTCTTGTGAGGAGGTGGCTGAGATGGTGAAAGGGTATCTATGGCTGTTGGTGTGGTTGGTGTTTCCCTTGGAGGTGCCTGTTGTTGTGCTGCCCCTAGTTTTGTTGATGTATCCATTCCTTTAATTAATGCCAGTAGCCCTTGATGTTGCCTTTCGCTTTCAATCGCGTACTTTTCACTCTCTTCTCGGTGTTTTTCCAGATCGAACTTGAACTTTTCGGCTTTCTTTTGGACGGTTTCTGACGCGGGGGCTTTCTGGTATCGAAGGGAGAGGCGAGTGGGGATCGGGAAGTGGCGAGAAGACAGCTTCGTTTCCAACTCAGTCTCCACAGAATTGTCCACATCTGGCGTCTCGTGAAGAGAGCCACAAATCGTTATCTTATATCGGCTAACGTGCAAATATCCGCCAGGCAGTCTTTTTGTATATTTGTTACTTTCCAAAGTGTGATTTACTGGGATTTCCAGGTTTGATTTTAAACGATAACTTCACAAGTGAATTATGCAATCAACAATTGGGTCATGTATCCGTGCGCACAAACGAAGACGCTTTGCCGTGGGTGTAATGGGGACTTCATTGTTTTTTTAAATAATATAATTATCGTTAATAAGGAAAAGTAATAAACAGAGTAATTGCTTGACTGGACTGGTTACGTGAAATAATTCATTCGAGGCGAGGGGCTATATTGTAAAACACTCGTGCGCATTCTCACCTCTCATGAATTATTTCACGCAACAAGTCCAGCCAAGCGATTACTCTCTATCTTTTCGTATGGTCATGGTTTGTTTCTTCTATTCCAACTATCTTTCAACCCGAGGTTCGCCTTCCACTTGGAAGATGATTGAATTGTTTAATTTAGTTAGAGAAGAAATATACCGGACCAGCTGATTGAAGGTTTGGAATCCATTGGCCAATTGCAGCTTATTATACCATAATCATTGGTTCATAACAGGTTTAATGGAGACCTAAATCCTTCCTGCTACCCCCAACCCCCACCAAGTAAAAACACTGTAAATATCACCGCCCTAAAGAGAGTGGGTGCAAACCGTCCGAATTCGCTTTTGTTAGTAATAAATAATAAACAAGTCGGGAGTGTATGCACGGGTACATAATTTTTCTAAAGCGGTGAGAAAGAGTTGGGGACACGCTTCAAGCTGGTGGTAAAGCGTGGGAGTGATGAACGTCGGCTGGACTGATACCATTAGCGTAGTGCGGGAATGCACAAGCAAAATACACCATTTGGTCACGTCTTGTTTTCTATAGATGGTACGTGCACTTCAAATGTTTTTTTAACGTTCAACTGAGGATTAACATCTTTGTATTATAGTTCTCGTAGGATTTTCAACACGCAGCAACGAAGCCATTTGATTTGATTTTTTAATTAACGAACGAAAATTTGTCGCGACTTCTTTTTTATGCAGACAGTTATTCTTCTTTGTTTTCCTCGTGTTGTTTTTCGAGGTTCCCACTGATATCAGATAATCAAATTCAAACACTATTTAAGCACTTTTCAGGGACTCTGACTCTGATTTTCAAGGACTATTGTAATTTTCATAAACCTGGGGTTTTGACTTTATATACTTATATGTCTGATATATTAGCCTTATTTACTGTACAAAAATATCTGTTTCGTTTATTATTTGTTTATTATAATCATATCATATCTCTGTTAACTCTTTATGCAGTCTGCCTCTCTGTAGGTGTTATTTTGCTTGAATAAATAGAGAGTAATCGCTTGACTGGATTGGTCACGTGAAATAATTCATGAGAGGTGAAGGACGTTGTACAAACACGAGTGCGCGAATGGGCACGAGTGTTTTACAATATAGTCCCTCGCCTCGAATAAATTATTTCACGTAACCAGTCCAGTCAAGCGATTACTCTGTTTATTATTTTTCATTATTAACGATAATTATATTATTTAACCCTTTATCTAACGTAACGGCAAAAAACGGCCAGCGCCATTCTCAAAACTCGCCAATTAATTTTCATTATTTGTCTCTAAAACATAGGTTATGACCCCTTATTGGAACCAGCTCGTCGAGATCGTTCCAATGAGGGGTCATAACCTATGTTTTTGAAACAAAAAATGAAAATAATAGTTAGCCAAGAATTTATTTTGCAAGTGTCGTCTGCTTTATATTAGGTAACGGGTTAAAAAAAAGCAAAAAAAAGCCCAACAAAACAATGAAGTCCCCATTACACCCACAGCAAAGCGTCTTCGTTTGTGCGCACGGATACATGACACAATTGTTGATACCATAATTCACCTGTGAAGTTATCGTTTATAATCAAACCCGGAAATCCCAGTAAATCACACTTTGGAAAGTAATAAACTATTACTGTTATGACTATGAACTTTGGAATACCATAACAGCACGAAAGAATTTCTGCCTTGAGGACCTGATTTGTGGAAAACCGAACTAGCTAGATATATAAAGCATTGCATATGACACCTTGTTGCACTCAAGGGACAGAGAGATGTGGTTCCTTACCATTTCTGTGACATCGCATGCATGCGGGTTGGGTTGTCGTGAAACTTGTCATCTCCAGAATTACAGGTAAACTGAATTTCACTACTTTTCAAGAGAGGTGGTAGAAAAGTACTTTTCAATGATAGACACAAACTCAAGCACTTTTCAAGGAAGTATCCAAAATTCAAGGACTTTTCATATGAGTGGGAACCCTACTTTTGACAAAAATGGAGGGTTTGGGCACGTGCTGCTGTTGGTGCTACCACCGAGAGAGCGTCCACGAAACAACCTAACATGAAAACAAGCACGGAAAAAATATTGGTTCTTGTCTCCAGTCAATTATACAAACTACCAATGAAAATATATAGATTATCAAACACTTTCCTCATGACACCCTCCTTTTCAATACACTCGTGACATAACTGGCGGTGTACCGACGTGCTGTGTGTAGTATCATTCCCTCCTGGTTATTACTGACATGTAACGATTTTTCACAATTCAATGGATTTTATTCACGAAGTTGAAAAGAACTAGACCTAGTTTTCTGAATGCACCAATATAAACATACTGAAAAATTTACAATGTTTCGATTAATCAACCACGCAGACGAGACAGGTGCATAAAGGTAGTACTGAAGTCAAACTGATGAATGAATAAAATCAACATTCTTCCATGTTTAGCCTTAAAATTTAATAATTTGTTCGATGATATGGATGCCAAAATGGATAACATTCGTTTTTTGAGGACTGCATAAGGGATCCAATTAAAAAAATAACCTTCTGAGGAATGGCAGAACCCCCGACAATGAAGGAAGTAGATTCGTGCATGTTTGGAGTATATTCTACAACTTATATCAATAGACATCATTGTAATACGCTTTAGACATTGAACCCTTTACCCAACGCAGACGATTTCAAAATTTATTATTTTAAATATCATTTTTTAAATTTGTTCCAAAAATTTCAACAAAACCTTTTCATGTGACCCCTCTTTGGAACGACTTCCAAAGAGGGGTCACATGATATGGTTTTGTTGAAATTTTTCGAAAAATAATATTTTTTCAGCTGCTGAATCTGCATATTACGCGGGCAAATGCGGGCGATTCGTTGGGTAAAGGGCTAATCTTGAAATAAATGAATTATGATGATTTTTGTTTTTCATCTACTCTTTTAAAAAGAAAGATGACTTTCTAATTTTTCATGAGGGAAAAACTCGGCTATTGTGTTATTGAAATTTCATTAAGCCAAATAAAAAAAAACCTTTTGTTCACGAGCAATTAATTTTTTCAAATATATGAGGGAGGGAGGGAGGGAGGCTTTTATTTTTATTTTTTATCCTTTGTGTTTGATAACTGGTAGAATGCTAAATTAGTTTTGGGAGAAAAATTTATTCACATATTCTTGCCTTCTTAAAATTTATGTACGCGAGAGTGTCTGTAGGCACTCTCTCCCTTAAATTTTAACAAGGCAAGTCCATAGAGGCTAAATAATTTCAATTCACAGATTTTATGGATCTCATCCAAAGAATATGAAGCCTTTAAGTCGTGGCACCTGCACTTCAGAAATGTGCCCAAATTAAGACTTCCGGCACCATCCACATAAAGTGGTGTTAACCGCTCGCCGATCGTCCGATTATTAAGAGTCGCTATTATTTTTTCTCCATTTTACTGAACAGCAGACGTACATACGTGCGAATTTTTTGTTTGTTTACATGAGCATCGGTGGGCAGTACTTCCGCTATCAATTTGATCACCGAAACGTAATAGAAAAAGAAACAGGGCCTTTTTCATTCTATGAACATACTATTTCGAATTATGGGTGCTTTATTATCATGAGACAATGCATGTTTGTTAATTTTGGTGTTTTATGGGGTAAATTCATTTAAAAACGTAATAAATAATTGCCACTTTCATTGCACTCTTTGCGAGGCGACGTGCGATAAATTTAGACAAGTTCGCATTCAGGTCGACGTCACCAAAGATCAAGGATGTAGTTCCACTGTTGGTGTAAATTTTAACTATTGAAAGAAATCCCATTGCTGGTGTGCTCACCACAGTTGGTGTATAAAGCTAAAATTTATGTCACAGGCTTTTCATATATAGTAGAATAGGTAATCATAGTATAAAAATGAATATACACTACTCAAAGTTTGCTAAGCACAACATATTTGACCCATCATTTTTCTTGTGACACATTTGCGATATTTTTGGTGGATATGATTGAGGAATGTATTGAGATGGTCCCCAGTGTTTACATTAGCTCTCTTGACAGGCAGACTTTTCGTGACAGTCATGGAAAGCATGTACCCCTTGATTTCCATGATGTTTTCGTGTACTGTCTACATGTACAATTTTAATCGCTAGCTAAAAATCGTCCCCTGAGTTCCATTGTGTTCTATGTGCCAGACTTCCAGATGTTAAAAACCTTAATTAATTGATGGTTTGTGGTTTCAGGTTACATTTTTTTGCGCGAGGTGGAAGAGGACACAAATCTCACACAATCTTGTTATCGAGTTTTCGGTATCACACTGCCAGTATCACATTTCATGATAATAACACTTCGACTGGCGGTTGATTTGTCGCGGTTCTCTGGTGAACGTGCCCCTAAATGCCTTCCAATCCCCACGTCCCAAGACCCGGAAACGAATTGTTTGATGATATCGCGTACAGGCCAGTGCAATCCTTCCCAATTTCGACGATAAGCATACTAACCCTCTCCTTTCTGCCGCCCAGTAACCACATATCCTTCATTCCCCACCCCACTCCCCCATTATACTCTCAGTGAATCTTATTCTGTCAGACCGATATTTTGGACATTCTGATAGAGAGTGTTCCGGTGTCTCCATTACTCCTAAATTACACATTTGGCACTCCTTTCCACTGTGTTTCCCATTTTTTATTACACACCTGTTCAACGAAATCCTCATATACAGCAACACTAAACCATGCGGAAAATGAAAATCTGTTCCGCACACATGTGCGGAACGGAAATCGTTGACGGACTACTTTCATAAAAAGCGAATTTTCACTGAAATTTTCTACAAATCGTGCACCGCAATTACATCTAAAGACGGACGGACGGATGGATGGAAAACTGATCGCTATATCGGCCGATTCTTATCAGTCATTGGATAAAAATGAGAAATACCAGACTAATTTTCTTTCCAGTACAGATGAGATGATTTGAAATAAAATACAGAGAGGGTCATGTCACAAAAGACCAATTTAAAGGTAGACATTCGTTGGTTCGGGAACTTGTTTTTTTCTGAAAGACAAGTCATTTAACTACGGGCTTGGTACATCAATGAAATCATTAATGTAATATGAAGAGATGTCCAGGAGATGCGAAAAAGTGGGAAACATGAAAGTCGGGTATAGATTCTAAAGGCAGGACCAACTCATCCGAGCACCCTGTAGACTTAGTATCAGATCGTGAATCTGTCACTGTCACCGTCACTGGGACATGGTCGGTCATTCCTTGTGTGATTTCGCAGCCAGTCGTCCAAAAACTTGCGCGGGTGGATATCACGAAGATAACAGAATGCGGCCGGGTGGGGTTGCAAACTTAGTTTGTTCCGACTCTGATGGCTCATGTCCCCAGTGACCAAATATTCCAACTACATCATCAATGTTTCATTTTCTCATTCAGTCGATTAACACCTTACCCAATGTGACGTTTAAAGCCGTGCAATGCTATTTACATTTTATATTTACACCATTCAAAGTTTATCATTTTTAGTCGAATTTTTAAAAATAAAAACTCGACCTATAGTTTGATGAAGTGGGTACGCGGACGGGTCGATGATGCACGGGCGTATGGGTAGGCGGTCGTCACCTTTCTCACCAGTGCTATAAGGTCAACAAATATCATTGGATTTGGTCAATATTTGGTTTGTCAAACTTTCTTAACAATATCTAGAATGAACGAGTTTGAAATACGAGGTTTAACCATACTGATACGAGTTATGGACTTATGGCACTTAACTAGTAAATTTTTGCCTGTTTTCCGCTCGTTAGCGAGACAACTTGAACAAATATCAATGGATTTGGTCAATATTTAGAAGGCCACTGAGAGACATTCTTAACAATGTCTTGAATGAGTTCTAAATTGGTGCGGTTCGGACATACTGAACGGAGTTATGGCCCTTAATTAGTTAATTTTTGCCTGTTTTCAGCTCGTATGAGCGGAGTTATGACCCTTAATTAATTAACTTTTGCCTGTTTTCAACTCGTTAGCGCAATAATTTGAACAAATATCAATACGTACGAAAAACTCTACCCCACGTCGGCGATGCGTAATCCTTGTTTCATTTGTTGTCTGAAAAACATGTAGCTAATGACACCTCATTAGAACGAGCTCGTTGGGATCGTTCCATTGAGGAGTCATAAGCCATGTTGTTTTTGATGCAAAAAATGAAATTTTCGGATTAAAATGCATAAACGATATTCACAGAGTCCATGTATTTGAAGCCAGATAAGTATCTTTAGATATCGTTTTAACCCTTTACCCAACGTAACGGCCAAAACCGGCCAGCGCTATTCACAAAAATCGCCAATTAATTTTCATTATTTGTTCACTTTTGTTTCAAAAACATAGGTTATGACCCCTCTTTGCAACGAGCTCGTCAAGCTCGTTCCAGTGAGGGGTCATAACTTATGTTTTTGAGACCAAAAATTAAAAAAAACTAGTTATTCAAGAATTCTGTTTGAAAGTGTCGTCTGCTTTTCATAGTAGGTAAAGGGTTAAATAGATACATATGTCGGGAGCTCATAAAAAGATTCGGGTCGGGCATAAAAATTAGGATCGGCCCAGAAATCTGGAACCATTTCATTTCTTTCCTCAGCCTAAGTGTACAGAAGATTCTATATGGTTTTTATGTAAAATACTGAAGTGGTCATACAACAGAAAATGGAATTGTTGATAAACCGATTAGAGGGCAGTTTCTTCTCATCCAGTGGTCTTATCTATGAAGGTAAATGTTCTGTCCACACAACGCAAAGATTCGAGCAATCAATATGACATTGTTATTGTGATTGTCTATTACCCAGACAATATTCAGGAAATTATAATCATCGATCTATAGACCGAGAATAAAATGTAAATTCCCAAAATAGAACTGCGCCAGTATCAAAGTAAAGGAGAAAAGAAGTTATTTTCTTTCAATTTTCCGATTCTGTCGTCTGAAAATATGCGATAGAAAAACAAGCAATTAACCCTCCTAATTTTTGCCCAACACCACTAGCAGACGATACCGACATTATTCGTCGCTAAGCATCAGAAACAAAGCTTATGACCCCTTACTGGAACGAACTAGACGAGATGTGTGAGAAATTTCAATAAAAAACGGTTCATAAATAGGGGAGTAACGCACATAAAATTAAATGGGACGGGACGGACGTACCGACACTTGGATGATTCATATATTGCCCGCAACCACCACATTTTCCAAAACGTTGGGTCCAGGCCTAATCTCGACATATGTAAAGCGATTATGTTTCGCATTGCACGAAATGGCCAACAACGATGGAAAAAAAGTTTTATTACACCATCTCAGAGGCGGCGGAACAGGAGACACGTGTCCCTCACCTTTTTTTTCCACAGACATGTTGCGTGGTTCACAATGAGTTAAATGGGCGCATACAAACGTGCCAATATACAGCCGTTCCTGTAATATATTATTTGAAAATCCAAACAACATTTTGCCAAAAAATCACACCTTGGGTCGCTTCGGTCCGTTTCTTCTACTACGACTCCAAACCGAAGGCTAGCCTTCGCGTTGGAAGATGGTTAAAGTGGAAGAAATGGACAGGGCAGTGACCACACCGCACATGCTCATCTAAACGAGACACTATAGTGTGTCACGGCACATTTACCGATAAACGAGTGTAACGTTTTCTCCCACAGGGCCGAACCATAGTAGCCTTGAAAATATGGGCCCCTCCGCTTTTATCGAGCCCGATAGATTAACCAATTGAAGATCATAATTAACTTGTGACCGACGACTGGTGAATACATGGTCAATAATGATCAACAATGACCTCGTATTAATTCAATACACCGACATGGGTAGTGTACTAATTGTCACTGTCAGTCATTTTGTTTTTATCGCAACAATCGCAGTTTGAATTCGGGTAATTGGCACTTGAGAAGGTTTATTTTCGGTTCAAAGTTCCGGAAAGCAGGCAGAAAGTGACATTGTAAATGCACCCAAAAATGTTGGAGGTATTAAATCAATAATTTTCATGGCGATCAATGAGATGTTGGATTACTCCCCTTGTATTGCATCAACACTCATCCGTTTCATGAGCAAATGAATGCCGATGGGAAAATTTAAGGAAAACATGAAACGGTTTTCAAACCCAACTGATGATGAAATGTCGGAGAAAATAAACTTGGCGACAACAATGTCATTGTTCTCGCTTTGCCTCACGCCGATTCCGCCAACTAAACTTCCCGTAACTTATAATACCACGGCACGAACTCATTTGTTTTTGGTGTTTAAGGTCTCATTTAGCATATACTTCTATATCATCATCACAAGTAAAGCCAGGTTAATCAAGTGTTTATATAACCACACCGTGCCTCATTTCTTCCCAATTTCTGATCATGATAAAGGTATTTTGGCCCAAGTACTCTGTCATGACCGGAGGTGGTGATTGACCAATATTATTCTAAATTCCACTTTACATTCCGTTTTCAAGTCCATATATATATAGGTCGGGTGGTGGCATCATTTCCAATAAAATAAATTCACAATATATCAAATGTCAGATGTCTGGAAATAATATTTCATGACGTCAAATTTTGAAAAATATCTTTCAATAGGGCGGACGCCGGGCATCCCGTGTGATTCCCCGACTATCCAAATCAGAAGGATTAAAGACATTTCAGCATTACATAAAAGTTGATTCGGGCCATCGCTGCCAACAAAAAATAAGTACAAAAATAAATTTTACTATCAGATACAAAAAAATTGCATTTCGTGGAGCAAAATTCTGAATAGATTTCCAAGAACAGGGCGACCTCTGCTCGCCTTGTTTCACCCCCAAACGAATCCAAACTAGTATACAGCATTTAGCCTTTCATTTAAGATGAGAAAGGGGGTCACTGCCAACGAATTAACATAAAATATAAAGTCCCATCCTCAGAGGCAAGAAAACCCCTTTTCGTTGATGAACAATTTCAAGATTTTTCAAGCGGGACGAGCCATTGCTGCTCCTCTTCAAGGACAGGGAAATTTGAAATTGCCTCACATGTGCTAAGTCATAGTCGCCACACCCCCCCAAACCCAACTCAACCCTCCGGTCGTATTTTAGCAGTGACACAAACCAACCAGATGTTACTCCCCGAATGACAATGTAGCCACAGTGGTGTCGAAAGCAAGGGTTATGCAGACTAGGGAGGTTGAGAGCACAGGGACGAAGACCTTGAGGTGGCCTGAAAATTAAAAGCCAATCTTCTCTAGGAATATTAGTGGTTTATTGTCGGGAAAGATTCGCCCCCACCCACTAGTGGCGCTGCTGCTTAAACAGCATAATTTCCCTAGAATTAATGGCAGCTATTTTTAGCATGGAGCCAAGTTTAGTGAAAAGGGCAAAAACTGCAAATTTCCGAGAAGTATATCAGTATTCACCATGGACAGCAGGGGCGGAGGAGCCGGGGGTTGGGGGCACAGGGGCACGTGCCCCTCCCCACCCCATACTTTTTTCACCAATTATGGGTACCATAACAGGACATATTCTGACATAACGTACACAAACCCTATGGCCATATTGACTGTGGGAGATAGTAATACAGTTCTATCAAAATTAGCAACATAATACTATCGGTGTCACTGTCCATTTTATATATTGAGATATTGCACATCGCAAGTTCGCAACTAGCCGTAATAAGAACAGATTACATGTATAGTAATAGTAAAACTAGTCCAAACATGGACCCAAATTCCGTAATGTAAATTTGGTTTGGTACGTCCTTTGGACGTACCAAACCAAAAAATTACATTACGGACTTTGGGTCCAAGTTTGGACTGTGGTAAAACGTGCGCATGTGTACACCCCTGCAGTTACCCAGAAAAAATTGTGCCCCCCCCACCCTCACACACACTTTTTTGAGCTTCCGCCGCCCCTGATGGACAGATTACCTCATACCTGCTCTTCTGTTATTCTGATCTGCTTGAAAGAATGTTTCTAAACCCTATGAACCCTGGTGGTATCTTCCATGTCAGTTCAATGGAAGTAGTTGGAAGAGTCTATATTTATTATCTGGGGGAATACCAATTAATATTTTAACGTGCAGCCCGAAATATTATTTGGGCTACCCCACATTTTAAATTAGCTGCTGTCCTCTGTCTCTCATATTCAAAGTGTTAAAAAGGGCCAAACTCCAAGCATTGTTGACGCCCTTCGCTACGCTCGATTCATCTGATAGTATCCGACGTGTCGAGCGCAGCAGGAGGAGACAGACAACACTGCATGGAGTTTGAAAAAAGGCAGCAGCACGGAGGGTGTCCCAAATTCTAAAACAATAATCATGCGGTTGGATTGCTTTCAAATCCATCACTGTCAATCGATTTGAGTATCGAACTCAAACAGAGAAACAGAGGATCAATCGGCCATCTGATGCCGGCTGGCTTGTTTTAATTCAGACAAATGTTTATGTAAGCTATTTGTCGATTAACGTGGAACGAGGCTCATTTGCATCCATCATACAAACATCAATCATGCGAGTGGAACTTTTTGGAAGTCAGTAAGAATTCGATCCACAATAGATTTGAGTCAGAGGCGGCGGAAGCCCAATAAAGATGTTTGAGGGTGTGTGTATGTGTGTGTGTGTGTGTGTGGGGGGGGGGGGGGGGGGGTAGCACAGATTTAAAAGACGAACCGTACTTACACCGACCCCATTAAAAACGGTTCGAACCCATTTAAAAATGGAATGCCAGAATTTCAATCTCCTTGAATCTTGAGGCAACAAGAGGTGTCCCCAGGGGCACCGCGTGCGGAACATTATACGTCCATTTAGATATTGCTTTGGGGATGGATAAGTCCGGTCCAGGTACTGAATGTTATGGGTGCCTCATCATTTATCTCGATGTCATAATCCTTCAGAAAGTTACAGATTGGACACGAAAAAGTAAATGCGCATGCTGATTCCGTCTTTGATCTCAGTTTGCGACCTGGACCTTGGGAGCTCGGTTTTGAAGTCAAAAGGCGACACACGGTCTAACTGTGGTACACCTGTTCCAAGTGCTCCGTCCCTGACTTGGATACCATTTTTACTGTCGTTATTTTTCGATAGACGTTATTATTTATTACTTTATTTATTGGTGTTTAAGGTCACAATGACTAATCGTGACCGCAACATCTCCGGAGATAAAGTCAAGTTTATTCAATCGTTTTCAGCCATCCTACCAATCTTAGAGGACTTTCACCACTAGTATTGGTGACTGGGTCCTATTTTACCAGTAAAGCAGAGCTTGTCTACAACAGTAAACAAACACCTTTTCACTTCCCAAGATTCCCATAGGGGATAGAGGTTATACCCTGATATTTTTTTTACATACGCCCATGTATCTTAAAGTTAATAAGGACTAAATTTCTCAAAAGTTATTTTTTTTCTGGCCAACGGCAGGTTTAAAGGGAGCATCTCTAAATTTAACCCTTGCAACATCAATTATATTGGCCTTGTCAATTCGGTGCCATGAACTGGAAGGGCACATTCATCATTTGGGCATAGGCCCTATCAGTATATTCAACGCGTGATCATTGGGAGGCATGTTGAAAATATTGACTGGCCTTTCACACAAATACCCTGGCAGTCCTTCACAAGATCTCAACCCACCGGTCTAATTCTGTAAGGAATTCGACGGTTTTATGCCCAGGAACCTGTCTAGCTCCGAAATAGTCCATCGCATGTGTTTAGATTCAATCGGCAGGAATAATTCAATTGGTCGAAAAAGCGAACCTACGGTTCGCTTTTCCGACCAACTGAAATATTCCATCCGATTGGGACTGAAATAATTCGATAAACATTAATTTTCTTTGAATCGAGGCAATAAATGTTTCGCGGTCCAGATTTGATTTGACCGAATTTTTGATGACATTTACAATTATGAATGAAAACTCACCATATAGGTAGGTTTATGATTACGCTGCGAAGTGCCACAAATTGTGATAATATCTTGATGTTTCCAAGATGAATTAAATACTTGGTGATTGGAATATCTATAACCACACTAAAGAATATCTGTATATCTTTGTGAGTAAAGCGACATCAAATTGTATCAACGGTCGTAGGTGGCTCAGTTGGTAGAGGTGCAGGCTGCAAGGCGAGAGGTCCTCGGTTCGAATCCCACCTGCGGCAACCGCGTTGTGTCCTTGGGCAAGATACTTCATCCCCATTGTCCACGTGGGGGCACAGTGGCGTTGTGTACTAAGGCGTACTGCACACCGATGGCGCACGTGTCTTCAATCAGTGCTAACCCTGTTTGTGTGGAGTTAGTATGTTGGGAAGCTGACCGTTGCACGGTGGTTCTTTCCGGCTTCCTCCACCCGTGAAACTGTCGTAGTCATGATTATGCAGACATATGTGACCTTAAACACCAATAAATAATAATAAATAATAACCAAAGGTCATCTGAACACAAACTCCACGAAAAATGGGTAAACAAGCAGCCCATAACAGCATCGAATTCTGAATAGAAATGGACTGGTGGTCTCAGAGCTGGAGTCCATTACCGTTATAAAATTAGGACATTCTATGAAAGTCATCTTAAAAGTACATTATTTTATTATTATTTATTGGTGTTTGAGGTCACATATTTTTGCACAATGGATAATCGTGACCAGAACATGGAGATATAGCCAAGTTTAGTCAAACGTTTATACCAATGCTGCCCATTTTAGAGAACTTCCACCCAAGTAAAACAGAGCTTCACTTCGCGGGGTTCCCACATGGATTCACAGTACATTATTCATATCGTTTGTATATTGGAGTTTAAGGTCATTTTCAGGATCTATAGCCGGGTTTATGTTGTTTATGAATGTTCAAGGTCACTCTGGCTGCATCATAACCACGCCACATGAATAAAGTCAAGCTTATAGGTCGCTCCCACCTCAGACGATGGTTAGCGCGCCTCATAATATAAGTAAAACAGATCTTATTTACCCCAGAACTTATTTATTTATTTATTTATTTATTTATTTATTGGGGTTTAAGGTCATTTTCGGAATGTATCATTATAGCAGGAACACAAGAATAAAATAAAGTTTAGACAAGCGTTTATGCCAATGCTTGCTACTTAGCGTCTATTTTACAAGCGAGGCAGAATTTGTTTACCACAGTAAAATGCACTACTCCACTTTCCAGGACCTCATAAATTAACCACGCCACTTCTCGTGGTTCTCAACGGGACTATGGCTTTATCATATCACAACACAAATATGGGGTCAAGTTGAGCATTATTTTTATACCATATCTATATCTATAAATCCCCTCTCGCATGGTCCTTGGCTACTGCATGCTCTCTTTTTATAACCAATGCAAACTTAAAAATATAAAAATTAAACGGTTTATGGCTGATATTTTACCCAAGTTAATAAAATAGATAAATTTGTCCCTTCAGTGCAACATGGCTTTGCAATGCTTTAGCACTGCAAAGCCTTCTTGCACTCAAGGGAGGAAATACACCGCCACCTGTGCTATTCTGTAGATTATGAGGCCTAAAACATAAAAAAATAACATGAACATGAACTTTTGATGGCAAAGAAATAATTACAAAAATAAAAAATAAAATAAAAAACCGCCCGTCCATATGCAATTTCACAAAAAAAGTGGCATGAGAACAGATTTACTTTATGAGGCCTTACTTTGCCCCAGTAATACAAATGTTTCCAGTGAAAATAATTTAGGTAACTTGGCGAATATACATCTATTCCTGTATTTATATTTGTTTATTTATTGGGGTTTAACGACACTTTCGACAGCCAGGGTCACCTCGTGTTGGACAGTTTTACAGGTGGAGGAAGTGGAGAGAACCGCCGAGCAACTGTCAGACTCCCCAACATATTAACTCAACACAAGCAGAGTTAATTAGCATTGGTTGAAGACAAGTTCACCATCGACGTACAGTTCGCCTTAGTACACAACGCCACAGTGCCCCCAAGTAGGCAATTAGGATTAAGTGTCTTGCCCAAGGACACAACGCGGTTGCCACAGGTGAGATTCGAGCCACCGCGGTCCTATCTATTCCTTTTAGCTGACACCAAATGTGTGTTGCTCAAGAGGTTCTGATATTAGCTTGTCCATCTAATTGTTCGTAATCAAACGCGCTGCCCATAGTGAACGTTTGCTATGATCAACGCTGAAAAGATTACCGTAAAAACTGTACTCTACCGGCAACAAGCTGCAGTCCGGCAATATAGCAACGAATTTTATGGTACCAACTGTTACTGCTCAAAGTGTAGGCAAAGATATACCAATAGAGGATTGTCCACTTTCAGTGTTACTAACTTGATCCAGAACAAATGCATTTAATTTTTCAAATTCTGCTTTTGTATGATGACATCATTCATGTCGCAAGATTATTGAGAATCCGTTTATACTGCCGCGCGGTTCTTTGATTTTGCTTCTTGATGAAACAACGATGCCGTCATTGCAAAATGTGTTTTTCCAGTAATATTTTACACCAGATTCGATATCCAGTTGCCAATTTTTTGGCCGTATATTCAAGAGTTTTGTTTTTGAGTTGGGGAGAAAACTATTTCCAAGCGCACTTTTAATGTAAGGGAGGTAACCTGAGAGTATTTACGCAGCTTGAACGATGATTTAATTTATCCTTGGGGTCTTCTTCATTAAGAGCATCCCCCGTCTTCCGAGTATATTCGCACTATGGTGCGTTCGTGACACACAGGACGTTTCTATTTACATTTTTAAAAGCAGGCTGATATTTATATGACTTGGACGTCAACTAGTCTCTGCTTGAAGGCTTCAAGAGATCTAGTCTCCACAACTGACATGGGGAGAGAATTCCAGTATCTGATGACGCTGGGAAAGAACGAGTGCTGATATGGTTGGATTCTGGCCTGTGATTGGAGAAATTTGATGTTGTGGCCTCTGGTGTGACTGCCGATGGCTACCAAGTACTGTTCTGCGAGATCTTTCATCATTGCTGTGACACTGCTGGTCTGAGAGTAATTTCCAGTCACAAATCTCGCCGCACGTCGTTGGACCTTCTCGACTGCGTTGATGTTACGAGCAGTGTGGGGGTCCCAGGCCGAAGAGGCATACTCTAGGGTTGGCATATCGAAGGTCTTATAGGTCTGCTCCTTTGCCTGCTGGCCACACATGTTGATGTTGCGGCGAAGGAAGGCGAGTGTCTGGTTTGCCTTTTTGATGATGTTGTCGACGTGGGTGTTCCAGGATAATGATTTATTTATGGTGACGCCGAGATATTTTGCATTGTTCACGTGATGGAGGGTATGGCCGTGGATCGTGTAGTCGAAGTGCAGTGGGCTTCTGCGGTTAGAGATGGTGATTACTTCGCATTTTTCAGGGTGGAACTGCATTGGCCATTTACCCTCCCATTCCTGGAGTTTCCTCAGATCCTCTTGTAGGTCAGTGCAGTCTTGGGTGGATCTGACTTTCCTGTATAAGAGACAGTCGTCTGCAAACAAGCGAGCACGGGACTGGACACAGGCTGGCATGTCGTCGATGAAAACAAGGAAGAGTGGGGGCCTAGGACTGTTCGTTGGGGCACTCCTGACATCACGTTGCATCTATGTGATGTCGCTCCGTCTATGACCACTTCCTGTGTTCGGTCTGCCAAGAAGTCTCTTATCCAGTCACTGATGTTTCCTCTAACTCCGCAGTGATGTAGTTTCAGGAGGAGACGCTTGTGGGGAACTTTATCAAAGGCCTTGGAAAAATCTAGTAAGATCGCGTCCGTTTGTTCTCCGGTATTAAGGTTGGAGGCGAGGTCATGGATTGTCAGGATCAGTCGAGTTTCAGTGGATCGTCTTTTTCGGAAACAATGTTGGGAATCGTGATGAGTAAAGGACATAGCAGCAACTCAGTTCGCCCGCAAGCTTCAAGTAGAACGTCTGACAGAGGTGTAAGGCAAGAGGAGCACTGGTAGCCCGTTATGTTGAGCTGGTTGTTACCGTTAGGTCGAGCGTGGTTGGCCCACGTAGACTCTTGACAATTATCGTGCAAAAAAGTGTGGCAGCACCCTCATCTGGAAGGAGGGTAGGTGTGGTTGGTGTTATGATTTTGTTTGTAATTGGGCGGTAGCCCGTGGACACAACTTAATAAAGCAGACCTACGGTGGGTGTGAAAGTGTGGTTACCACAGATGGACTTCCTATCAACCCTTGAAGGGCTGAGGGTTCAAAATTTTAATTGTAACGCTGATCTGCTTGGTGCAGGGTTGTGGGCCATTGCATGGCAAAAGCGTAATTGTATGTCATCCTTGAAGTAGGACCTGGAAGGTCTTTGAGGCGTTGGTATAAATTTTAACCCCTTCCCCAGTACAATTTTCTCATGTGTACTGAGAGTGTAATTTGACAGATTGGTAATGTGTGCTAGCCTTGTCAACCTGTGCGGTGAGGTGAGACTGTCGTTCCATTTGACGTCGTGTGTGTCGCCTACCGGCGCGTTTGACGTATTGGAATACTTTTTTGTTAGTCGGCCGGTGGTGCCGGAACGGACAGTGAGTTGTGGAAGATCGAGCTTTGCTGGCAGGGGTACGGTGGCCTAGTCGGGCTTGTTTAGTCCCAGCTATCTTGCTAAGATTTAGTAAAGTGCACTGACTGGTATATTTATGGGCAAATTCTGTGAGTGCAGAGGTAAACATTGGTATTTTGCCCGGATCAATGTTATCCATGCATGGCTTGGGTGCTTGAAGAACAAGGATGGGAAGAATCATCCCATTTGGCAGCAAGTAGAAGGGAGAGGCCTGCATCCGACGCGCTGTGTTCAGCGGAAGGGGACGACGAGGGTCCCTGCTCATCTGAAGTCCTGTAGGTGAACTGTATGCTCTCTGAGGTATTAGGACAACTATAGTGCCAATGCTGGAACCTATGTCATCCTCTGACGGCGGAGGGTTGGAGTCCGACACCAAGGGACAGGTGGACCTGTCGGTGGATAGAATGGTGTTCAGTGGCTCGGGGCCAGCCGATTCGGTGGTGGTTGATACAGGTTGTATGCCCGTGGTAGTACAGGCCATGGTTACTGTATTGCCATTGGGCTTGTCATCAGTACAAGAGCTGAGGGGCCAATCTTCTTCCGGCAAGATGACCTGTGACCATGGTAGTGAGCCACTACAAGGGGTCACCTGTGCCGTGGCACCATGTCCTGTCATGGTACGGACAGAGGAGGTAGTCTTAAGAAGAGCCTCAGGCGCTTGACGTGTACTACGCCGAGGCGTTGAGCTGGGGGAGGGGTATGTTGGTCATTCCTAATCTCCGACGCTTGGGCGCGTCCAGAGGTTTTCCAGCGGAGGTGGGGTGAGTGTCCATTGATATAATTTCTTGATGAGTACGCTTCAGGCATATCCTTGATTGATGAGACGAATGTCCACTTGGTGAGTGGATTTCGGTCCCCCGTGTGTTCGGGAGGGGGCGGAGGCAGCTGCTACTGTTTCAAAGCCCTGGTTGGGGGTTGGAACAGCTGCGGTCATAGTTTGATGATAACGCTGGGCGTTTGTTAGTCGATATTTGGTTAGGTCGACGCTAGAGAAGTGTGAAATGGTGTTATGGAAGAGCTCAAGAAAGGCAGGCTGGTCCTGCTCAATGATATTAGGAAGGAGTGGGTTATTGAGGTACTCAGATATCTCGACTTCCAGGTCTGAGATGCGCTTCCCGTATTGTGTACGTAGACATTGTGTCAAACGCGGAGTGGTTTGGCGAGCAAGCTAGTCGATGTCCGACGATATATCATTCTCAAATTTGAGCAGGCCGTCGACAGTACGGCGTAAATCAGTATTTATGGTTTTGAGATCTGCTGGCACGACATTTTGTGAGTTGCATTCTTAGTAAATGCGGTGCTTGTGGTGTGCATCAGCTTCCCGAAACATGAGCCTCCGAGTATTATCGAGTTGTAGTCGGAGCTTACGGTGTGTTTCAGGTTGTAAGAACTCCATTGTGGAGTTGAGGTAGAAAAATTGATAGGTGAGGTGGACCTCCATTGGTATTTGTCCGGAATTAACTTCCGCAAAGTGCACCAAGGTTTCGGCCTGTACGACCTTATCAAACAGAATACAGAGATCCGTTTATTTCAGTGGAACTGTTACAAACCCAACCCAGGGTGGGTGGGAGTCTCTCCGGTTGTCCGAAGTGTGAACCTGATAGACAGGATTAATAGTGATAGCGACTTAGGTAAAGCAGCTGGGAGTGTGAAAGACGGGAAGTATTACGACTTTATTGTGTTGATATTGTGGTTAACTGAGAACCATGAAAACACAACGGAGAGCTGTAGCTTTGGTAGCCAGCTGTGTGGGAAGTGTTAAAGCCCAATTTGTGATGATTATTGGAGCCCAAATACGAACCCAGAGACTTGCCTCGAAACAAACTTGAATCGCACCTCCCTAAGGATGCTGTATACCAAATACCAAAAGATTCTGACTACTGGATCTGAAGAAAAATATTTTTAAAGAACATTCCTCATATTGAACTCAGGGACTTGGCTTTAACAAACTGTTATCTCACCTTCCTAAGGATACTGTATACCAAATATCAAAAGATTCTGACTGGTAGATGTGAAGAAGATTTTTGAAGAATATTCCTCATATTGAACTAAGTTGGCTTGAACAAACTTGAATCTCTCTCCCCCCCCCCCACCCACCCCCTTCATGCTGCATTCCAAATATCAAAAACTTCTGACTGGTGGATCTGAAGAATTTTCCTCATACTGCACTAATTTAAACATTTGGGCTCCCATAGAGAACCCAAATATGGACCCAGGAATTTGATTTCAATAAACATGTGAAACAATCTTCCAAAGATGTTGTTATATGTGAACTTTGAAAACGTTTGAAGCAGTGGTTTGGGAGAATTAGAGTCTTAAATGTTTTCCCCATTACCCACAGTGTTAAAATATGCAGACTCAGCATTTTTTCAAAGTCCCGAAAAAGTACCCTATGATAAAACCGATAGCAATTTTTTTTTACCATTCCATTCTGTTGGTCCTAAGAAAGCTTCATACCAAATATGAATTCTCAGTGCCGTGTAGTTTTGGAAATATGGGCATTTTATTTTTTAGCTCCTGCATTCTCATGGGGCAACAGAGAATTTTTTGGGGGGCATAAATTAACTACTTATGACCCAATAAGCCCTCATTGAACAGAAAAAAGGTTTAATTATAAAAAATATGGCTGGCTAATTTTCATAATTTATAAAAATAATGAAAGAATAATCTGACAAGTCATGTTAGAAAAAGGGTTAATCCATATTGCCCCTTCACAGGTCCTCATCATACAGTCAACATGAGGATTGTTTGTGTAACAAGTCTTGGCTGTTCATGCACTACTGAACTGCAAGACAGCACTCTGCTACTACACATGGATAATGATGTACTGAAAATTCTGAGAAACTGTCCAGCCCCTTAACTAGTAGAGTGCTGAATTATTTTTGGTCATCAGAATTTGTTCGCACATGTTACAATTTATGGGAGAGTGCCGATAGACACTCTCCAATAAATTGTAACAAGGCAAATCCTAACAGACTAAATAATTTCACTTCAAAGGTGATATGAACAACATTCACAAAATATGAAACCTTTAAGTGCTGGTACCGACACTTCAGAGTAAAGCCCAAATTTGGCTTCCAGCACTCCACAAGTTAAGGGTTAAATTAGGGCTGCTTGAAAGTATCAAACTGGTAGTAGTTCCCATCTGAGTAACCAAATTAAAAAAAACAAAAAAAAAACACTTTCCTGTGAAAAGTATTTTAATATCTTAAATTACATAATATACAGTTATGCATCATGATATTATCCAAATATAATAATTTCTTACAGTAATTCACAAGATCAGGTCAAAGTTTCAATCACACCTTAAAAGGCTAGTATATATTTAATATATTTATTTGTGTTTAACTCTTTGCATGCTGCTGGCGGATATTCCTGTCCAGGACAGAATTTCTTTTGCCATTAAAATAAGTATAATTTGGGCACATTTAATTAAATTTTACTCCTGTAAACTGAATGAGTTTTTCACCATTGATTTCTTGAGTTAAATTTAGATGAATTTTTCATCAAATCTAGTCATGGCTGCTGTGAAGCAGTCATGCCTGCTGTGAATCAGCCATGGCTACGTTTGACAAAAAATATCTGGAAAATACTCAGCAGGTTGAGAGTTAAGGTCACATACTTCTGCACAATAGCTAATTGTGAGAGCAACATAGAGATAAAAGTCAAGTACAGCCAATCCTTATACCAGTGTTGTCCATTTTAGAGGACTTCCACCCCCGCCATTGGTGACAGGGTCCTATTTATCCAGTAAAACAGAGCTTCTTTACCACAATAAACAAGCACTGCTTCACTTGCTGGGGTTTCCACCTGGGAAGTCTGGTAGATAAAACGATATACAATACACTGAATATCATAATGCTTTACCAAACATGCCTTTCAAGAAAGAACACACCAAACAATACCTTCTTAAACAAGACCAATACCGGGTCTGGACCTGCATCACTGCATGCAATTGAATCGGCAAACAGGAAGTGGCTGCATGGCAGATCTGAAAATTGCATACACGATACAAGTGATCATTATCAGGCTCCAGATGAAATATAAAATCAATCCCTTGCATAGAAGCCGAGAAAAGTTTGACGAAAAATTTCAATGTTCAGTGGGTACAGTAAAATTTCAAAGTATCGGCAAACAGGAAGTGGCTGCACGGCAGATCTGAAAATTGCTTAAACGATACAACTCATCATTATGAAGCAGCAGACCAAATATAAAATCAATCCCTTGCATAGAAGCCGAGAAAACCTTGACGGAAAATTTCAATGTTCAGTGGGTACAGTAAAATTTCAAAGTATCGGCAAACAGGAAGTGGCTGCACGGCAGATCTGAAAATTGCTTACACGATACAACTCATCATTATGAAGCAGCAGACCAAATATAAAATCATTCCCTTTCATAGAAGACAAGAAAACTTTGACGGAAAAAGTGTTTCGGATGGACGGACGGAGTCGAGAGGTTACTAGACCTGCTCTGCCGCTGGAGACGCAGGTAACAACTCTACAATAAAGCTTATTTGTTCTTCCACCAGTTAACATAATTATGGCACCATCCCTCACAGGGTTCCTGCTGGCAAGAAATGATAAAATTTATGATTCTATTTATATATAGATGTTTAAGGTCACTTTCAGCAACTATATTTATATCATGATCGTAATGAAGCCTGAATATAAGCAACCTGTCATTTGCAAAATGAGGTTCCCAGAGGGTGAATTTGCTGATGCTTTCCCATACAGTGGGCCAATTTATCCTCTGGGTACATCTTTCTGTTTTGGTTTGAGACCTTGATTCAGACTGAGGTTCGCAGAGGGTAAATTTAGTGATGCTACCCTGCTGAGGACCTCATTTTGCAGATGACAGACTGCTTATTTTCAGGCTTGATCGTAATATAGGTAGGAAGTCAAAGTTAGCAAATTGTTCATTCCTGTGCTGTCCACTTCAAATGACTTCTGCTCCAGGTGTTGATTACCAGGTCCTATTTTACCAGTACAGTATTGCTTCACTTTACAAGTGTTTTGGCAAATGAGAAATCTTCAAGGACAACTTGACGAAGCTAATACAAAATATGCCACACGTAACTTCCACTCTCTTCACGTTCATTAACTGGCTATCAATGTATACCAATTTATCAATGGAAGAAAATAGTCCCCATCTAAAGGAAGAATGTGGCCTAAGTGTGATGGAAATCTGACACAGGTAATTTTTTTGCACACCTACCGCTCTCGCAATTTTAATCATGTGTAGGCACTTTTTCACATACCTAGTTTTAATCGATATCGACAATATCTGTGTCTCAGACTTTCAGACAACTTCCTTCTCCAAAGGTAAAACAGAAGTGGCCTTATGCCTGCCATTGATCTTAAACCCTCAAACTGTAAATTTACTAGATTTGATCAGTCTGGGCGATTCTGGCCGTTATTCATTCCTGTTGGGCCATTAATAAACCATAGTTCCCTTCAAAATCACAGTGTTATTATATTCTCTTTTACATTGTTTCCGTTTTGCAACCAGCACTATGTGTTATTTAAGGTCACATATTTATGCACAATGACTAATCATGACCGCGACAGTTTTATGGGTGGAGGAAGCCGGAGTACCCAGAGAGAACCACTGAGCAACGACGAGCAGCTGCCAGCTCCCCAACATCGTAACTCCGCACTGCAGCGCAGGCAGGGTAAGATTGGTTGAAGACATGCGCACTATCGACGTGCAGTACGCCGTAGTACACGGCGTCATTGTGCCCACACGCGGGCAATGGAGATGAAGTGTCTTGCCCAAGGACACAATGCGGTTGCCGCAGGTGGGATTCGAACCGAGGACCTCTCGGCTTGCAGCCTGCACCTCTACCAACTATGTGTTATTATAAGAATTGTTTTTCAACCCCTCCACCCACATAGGAGTCATTTGAGCAAGAAATTCTGCATAGGATTCAGGCAGAACTTCTTCAATCGGGCCATACTGAGGTAGAGAGTTCTGTGGAAAAAAACAAAACAACCAACCAAACAAAACCCCCCAAAACAAACAGAGGTTCAACAGCACTTTGTTGGCATTGATTGGCTTAAATGCATTTCATGGAGAACAAACACCATTTACTAGGCATTTACATGACGTTTCTGAAACAAAACAATGTAAAATAATTCAGAAGAGCAATTTTTTTCCACCCTGGATTTTTCACAAAACCAAGTCTGGCGTCGGTTGGGTAAATAGGAGAAATTCTGTATCAAAATGCTACAATGGAATAAAAAACAAGAGGCCCCAGGGGGCCTGAGGGCACTCACCTGACATGGTAGCCTAAATATCAACCCAGGGAATTGATTTGAACAAGTTGCATCTGCCCCTCCTAAGAAAAGCTTATACCAAATATCCAAAGATTCTGACCAGTGGATCTAAAAAAAAGAAGATTTTTAAAGAATATTCCTCATATTGAACTAAGTAATAATTCGGGCTCCCACAGTGAGCCCAAATATGAACCCAGGGACTTGGCTTGAACAAACTTGAATCTCACCCCCCTAAGGATGCTGCATACCAAATATTAAAACATTCCGACTGCTGGATCTGAAGAAGATTTTTAAAGAAAAATTCCTCATATTGAACTAAGTTATAATTCGGGCTCCCACAGTGAGCCCAAATATGAACCCAGGGACTTGGCTTGAACAAACTTGAATCTCACCTCCCTGCTGCATACCAAATATCAAAAGATTCTGATTGGTGGATCTGAAGAAGTTTTTTAAAAAATATTCTTTATTCCTCATACTGCAGAAATTTAAACATTTGGGCTCCCATAGACAGCCCAAATATGGACCCAGGGATTTGATTTCAATAAACCTGTGAAACAATCTCCCAAAGATGTTACGTGTGAAATTTGAAAGCTTTTGGAGCAGTGGTTTGGGAGAAGAGTTGTCTTAAATACCTTTCCCATTACCCACAGTGTTAAAAAATGCTGACTCCGCACTTTTTCAAAGTCCCGAAAAAGTACCCTATGATAAAACCCAAAGCAATTTTTTTTTGACCATTCCATTCTGTTGGCCCTAAGGAAGATACATGAAATAAGAATTGTCAGTGACGTGCTGTTTTGGAAATATGGTCGTTTTAAATTTTTTCTATTTTTCGCTCCTGCGGTTCCCATGGGGGAGACAAGAATTTGGTTTGGCATAAATTAAGTACTTATGACCCATCAAATTTGGTTCAAATCAGCCTCTTGGTTTGGGCGGAGCAAAAATTCTTGCTACTCCCATAACGAAGGCAAATATTGCTCCTTGAACTTCTCTTGAATAAATCTGAGTCTACACCTCAAAAGGAAGCTGCACACCAAATATCAAGACTCTGCTACTGCTGGTTCATGTGAAGAAGATTTTTTAAGATTTAAGCATACTTTTTGGGCATGGCCCTACCGAGGAGTGAGGCAACTTGATTTGAACAAAAACAAAATGCGATGTCATAACAAACTATTATCTCAAATTTCAATTAAATCGGTTCAGCAGTTTTGGAGGAGAAGATGCAAACACCGTGTTGACGGATGGCGAGTGATAATTATAGCTTCCGACTGAAAGTCACTGAAAGTCAGGCGAGCTAACAAGGCATGTCTTGTGCCCAGTCCTGGTTTTAAGGATGTTATTTTTCAGTTGTGTGTGTTTGGTGGGCTACTGTTTAAACCCGGCAAAAAGATATACCACAATTGCTGTGAGTATTCAGCTTGACCCAATACAATACAGACTTTGAGAAATGTTCGACATGCATAATAAACTGAGCTTGAATGCCAAAAAAACAAATTTTATCATTCTTCACCCCTATAACGACTCGCACAGTATTTCCAACGAACACCTTTCGCTAAACAACATTAACATAACGCCGATTGGCAACGTGCAAGAGCACAAAAGTATAAAATTTCTTGGAATTCATATGGATGAAAATCTGAACTTCAAAAAACATATTTCTGTAGTATGTTCAAAAATGGCCTCAGCCATATATGCTATCAATAGAGCCAAAAAGTTTCTTCCTTTGAGTGCATTAAAGATGCTATATTACTCTCTTATTCACAGTTATATGCTTTACGGAATCCAGGTCTGGGGCCATGCTCCCTCATCTAATAAAATCTTTAACCTACAAAAAAAGTCCCTTCGCATTATTAGTAACCGGAAATACTCATCCCATACTGATCCTCTATTTAAGTATCACCGCATACTGAAATTCAAAGACCTATATAATTTGCAAGTACTTCTATTTATGCATGACTGGTCCAATAATATCCTCCCTGTAAGCTTTAACAATTGCTTTACATTGTATGAAAATCCAACAGGTATGATCACAAGACAAAGTGGCAAAATCTATACAGGGAAACCGAGAACCAAGTTTTCCGCTGACCTTCCCTTACATACTTTTCCCCGAGCTTGGAATGAAATACCCCACGTTATCCAAGAATACAGTCGCCACAAATTTAAGAAGACAATATTTGAGAGTTATTTAATTAAGTATTCTGATATCGTAGTCTGTCGTAACCCCAGATGCCCTGATTGCATTGTAAACCCAGTGTAATTCAAACAAAAAATGAAACACAGAACTGTATGCAGACTTTGTATGTATATATATATATATACGTATGTATGTGTATATGTATATATGTGCGTGTGTGTATACTTTCACACTTTTGTGTGTATTTTTTACACTGTTTGTATTTTTTTTACACTTGCTACACTTTTGTGTGAATTTGTATGTTTGTATGTTTGCGTGCATGAATTTGTTTGTGTGATCCAGGATCTCTCAGTCTCTGAGTTTAACTGTTTAACTGGTAGACATAACACTGGTTTCTCATATCCCGCAAAATGACTGTTAGGCTATCGATATAGAAGCGCGATGTAATCAACATTGTAATCAACATTGTAATCAACATTGTGTTAAATTGCCCACCACTCACTGACTCGTGTCTATAATGCTGCCAAGCATAAGTGAGTTCTTTATCAGTTCTTAAGTGAGTTTGAAATGCTGCCAACCTTTGGTACACGCCCTGAAGGGAGCGTCAGGAAGACAGCCAAATAGGCTATGGAACCCCCTACAGTATACAACAGTTTCTAATTTGTATATCTTTGTGTTTGTATTTTTTCTTTTGTATACTGTAAATAAAAAGAATTGAATTGAATTGAATTGCACCAAATGTGGAATCTGACCCACTTGTTGGAACGTCATGTATAAGTTCATCTGATTGTTCATTACACATCTGAGAAGAGAATGGAAAGTGACACAAAAAATTGTCAATAAAGAATGCAAATAGACAACCGAAAGCGATATTTTTCTTCAGCAATATCAGCTTCAACCACTTAATCCTTTACCTAACATGAAAAGCAGATGACACTTGCAAAAAAAATCTTGAATAACTAATTTTTTGTCTCAAAAACATAGGTTATGACCACTCTTTGGAACAGGCTCATTCCAAATATGGGTCATAACCCAAGTTTTTGAAACAAAAAATGAAAAAAATAATGAAAATTAATTGGCGATTTTTGTGAATAGCGCTGGCTGGTTTTGGCAGTTACGTTGGGTAAAGGGTTAATTCAAGTTCAATCATGGTACAAATATAGAATACAACTCTATGTATGAAGGACAGGAATCAACGACCCTTGTTGGAAGTTTCTTCAGTATTTTAAATGTCCAACTTGGGTTGTTGATTCCTATCCCTCGTACTACACCCTCCTTGTGTCCTATGTCAAACCCCACAACTATCATTAACTGTTAGAAATAGAGTTAAGCACCATAAGAGTTGTTTATAGAGGTTGATAAATCAGTTTTCTCTGTCCAGGGGTTCTTCTACCCTCTTTGGGAAAGGGTCCAGGGTCCATGCAATTGGGAAAATTCCTGTCATGAAGGCTCCAACTGGGAATTTGTTCTGAAGAAGAAAGTCAAGAAACGCACAAAGAATAAGAAATATTACCTTCATCTTGAGCTGAGAACATTAATACAAAAGGTACAACATGTTTAGTACATGCAGTAAGTTTTATAATAAACAGTCACATCAAATAATGATCAGTCTTTGTAATCTCTATTATAAATTGTTGTATTTATTTGATACATTTGGACACTCTACATTTTACATTCTGTGGCTTAGCAGTTGTGTCTTGGCAAGACTTGGCTGCTTATATAGGCAACCAAGACTTGCCTAGAAGCAACTGACAAGGTTCTTGGGATGTAACTTGCAAATGCATCTAAAAACTGCCTGTTGAGGCACCTGTTTTGTTGCAGTAAAAGGTGTTTATTTAGTTAAGCCAAATTAAGAGTTCAAAAAATTAAATATTTATTTGAATGAGGACTGAGATTGGGAAATTTTTGGTTTGAATTGGGAAAAAAACATGCTGAATGCCATTGTGAAAGGGTCAGATATTTGGACCCTGTAGACACCCCAAACGATCCCTGCTGTCATGACAACATATCCTTTCATGTGGTTTTATATTTCTGGAATTAATTACAGATGTTCAATTATAAGTCAACCAATACGATTATCATGTATTATTGGCAACTTGCCGATTGGCAAATTCAGTAACTATTGGGTTACAATTCTTGAAACAAGCAACAAGTTTGGGGTGACAAGACTCAAAACTTTTGTTACCTGCAACATTGATAGGCAGGCTTGGAAATGAGGACATTGTAACTCAAGAACTGATTACGCTATACATGCTGGTAACCTAAAGGAAAAAAAAAGAGTTGTGGTCCTTCCTGTTTTCTCTGTTCTTGCTTTTTGCAAAGCCTGCTATGCTGTTTACATTTTAACAGCATTTCTGCCCAAAAGAATAGCAACAACTGTCGCTCGATCTCACATTATTTGTTGCTATTTATTTAGGCGGAAATTCTGTTAGGATGTAAATGGGATGCCACACTTATTCAAATGTGGATACAATGAGTACCGGTAACCTTTGTGTTGAGTTGGTTCCAAAAGATTATCACATCTGACTAGAGATGGGCAGTTTTCAAATTTCATGTCGGTTCCGGTTTCAGTTTCATTCAGAGCCGTGATTTCGATTTTGGTTTTCATTGAACAAACATAACAATATATTGCACTTGCATATAAGATGTATTTAGTGCTAGTCTGTGTCACAGGGACTCCCTTTCCAGGGCAACGCACATGTATAACATACCGGTACTCCCGAGCACAATGTATTTGCATAGATTATCTCAAGTTTCAAGTTTGAGAAATATGATTTTTGCCTGTAGTCTGTTGCAAAATTAGCCCCCCCCCCCCCAAATACCTGTGTTTAGGGTAACCCGACACACCCAAAAACATTATGCTGACCATAAAAATTTCATCGAGTACAAGTTGCCCATATATAGATCATTGTAACCCTAAATTTCCTGTAATTGTTTCGGTTCTGGTTTTGAAAACAAAACTGAACCAACTTTTCGGTTAACCACCCATCTCTACATCTGACTGGCAATGCAGGATTAGGAATTTAAGTTGTATTATCTTGTTGTAACCTATATTAAATACGCATATTTTACAATAAACAAAAACCCCGTGCAACCTAAACGACTATCTCCAGGTCTGGACAGGGTACAAACAAGTTTCAGACTTGCTGTTGCAAGTAAGTAGACTGAAGACAGGAAGGTATGCTTGTAACTGTAATTTGAAGCAGCAGGTAGAAGACCACAATGTTTGCCTTATATGGAACTGAACCTCCAAAGCTTAATAAAATACACAAATACTGGGAAGAAGCAAAACTAACAGATCACAAGGCGAGTGTCATACAACCTACTAACAAGAGAAATGAAAGGCATGCATGTGCCCCCGAGCAGTGTCGTAAAAGGAAAGGCAAGTCTCTCGGGGGTATAACCAAATTCAAAAGGAAGCTTCCTCCAGACACCAATAATGCATCACCAAAATATAGAACCTTAGTGAGCATGCTCACATACCCCACGCACCCCGATATTTCAAGCTCCAATCATTTTTTAAAAATAAACATAGAAACTAGAAATACTGCAGAAAACAGTGTTCTGTAGTTTCAACGGTATTGAAAGAATTCAAGCAGAATTAATTTTAATTGAAATGTGAAGCTATGTTAAGATTTAATGATACCAATGCCACCATGTTAGACAAACATACCAAAAATCAGCTCAATATCTGGAAGCGTGTAGGAAAAAAATCCGCAAAACTGTAATTTTGATGAACTTTTCAAAGTTCAAGGGCCGTAATTTCGGTAAAAATCAGTGGAGCGGAACAAAACACAAACTTGTTCTGTAGGCCACCATGTTAGACTAACATACCAAAAATCAGCCCAATATCTGGAAGCGTGTTGGAAAAAGTCCACAAAACTGTAATTTTGATTAACTTTTCAAAGTTAAAGGGCCGTAATTTCAGTAAAAATCAGTGGAGCGGAACAAAATGCAAACTTGATCTGTAGGCCACCATGTCAGACTAACATACCAAAAATCAGCTCAATATCTGGAAGTGTGTAGAAAAAAAGTCCGGAAAACTGTAATTTGGATGAATTTTTCAGAGTCCAAGGGCCGTAATTTGGGTAAAAGTCAGTGGAGCGGAACAAAATGCAAACTTGATCTGTAGGCCACCATGTTAGACTCACATACCAAAAATCAGCTCAATATCTGGAAGCGTGTAGAAAAAAAAGTCCGCAAAACTGTAATTTTGATGAACTTTTCAAAGTTAAAGGGCCGTAATTTCGGTAAAAATCAGTGGAGCGGAACAAAATGCAAACTTGATCTGTAGGCCACCATGTCAGGCTAACATACCAAAAATCAGTTCAATATCTGGAAGCGTGTAGAAAAAAAAGTCCGGAAAACTGTTATTTTGATGAATTTTTCAGAGTCCAAGGGCAGTAATTTTGGTAAAAATCAGTGGAGCAGAACAAAATGCAAACTTGATCTGTAGGCCACCATGTCAGACTAACATACCAAAAATCAGCTCAATATCTGGAAGCGTGTAGAAAAAAAGTCTGGAAAACTGTAATTTTGATGAATTTTTCAGAGTCCAAGGGCCGTAATTTTGATAAAAATCAGTGAAGAGGAACAAAATGCAAACTTGATCTGTAGGCCACCATCTTAGACTCACATCCCAAAAATCAGCTCAATATCTGGAAGCGTGTAGAAAAAAAGTCCGGAAAACAAGTAGGACTGACTGACGGACGGACCAGTCAAAAACATTATACCCCTGCAACTTCGTTGCGTGGGGTATAAAAATGAAATTGATTCGAGTCAGTATTCATTACTTATTGGGTGGAAACCAAATTCAAGATGGCCACCATAATGAATTGGACACTGGCAGCCATCTTGGTTCAGCCAACTGGTCCAAAATCGAAAGGAAGCTTCCTCTCGACACCAACAATGCATAATTAAAAAATAAAAATGATTCGAGTCAGCATTCATTGGTTATTGGAAGAAAACCAAATTCAATATGGCTGTCATGGTGGCCATATTGAATTGGCTAGATGGACCATAATCGAATGGAAGCATTGTCTGGTCATCCACAAGTAATCCCTAAAATAATGATTTGATGAAATAAGCGGTTCTTTAGTTACTTGACGGAAATCAAAAGTTAACAGATGGACGTGGTGAAAACATAATGCTCCCGAGAGAATCTCTCGGGGGCATAAAAATGCTTCTTGAATCATAGAAAATACATTTTGAGGGACAAGTGTTTATTTTTCATGCATTTATCACAATTTGTTTGGAAGTGTAGTCAGGTGATGCACCTTCAAGACCAGGAATTTTTTTTCCAATATTCAAGAACATCAATGATTTGCAAGCCCTTTTGCTTACACCAAGTATGTTACACAGATTTCACTTTGGTGACTGGCATTTTGACTGCTGTACACCCACTACACTGTTCATAATGCCAGTTACTTTTATGTATCTAACATAATTTTGCAGTAATTATTTTTAAGTCCTTTAATTACAATGAATACATAGAGGATACCGAGTGTTTTTGAGTGGGTACCGAAAATTATCTCATGAGTGACTGAGACAAATGTTTATTTTTCTCAAGCACTTGTAAGAACGAAAATGACCATTTGTCTCGGTCACAAGTGAAATAATTTTTGGTATCCACTCAAAAACACTAGATTTTCTTTTTATTATACGCTTTTTATAAGAATCTGATAATTCCAGTCGTTTCAACCTTTAATTGCTGCATGAAAGTAAACAGTGCACTGAATAATTGAAACGCAGAAGTGATTTGATTGATACTCGGAACAGATAGCGTCATGCAATCTGATTCAGCTGGCGGGTAGTCCAAACAGGGCCTGAAAGTCTGTAATGTGTTTTTAGTTTGGTACATCCTTTGAAAGGACGTACCAAACCAAAAACTTATATTACAGACTTTCAGGCCATGCTTCGAATAGAGGGTTTCATGTATCAATTCAAGGTGAATATGTGTTGAATTATTGCTGGAAATGATCGGTATCCACTCAAAAACACTAGATTTACTTTTCATTATACGTTTCTAGAACAAATTGATAATTTCCAGTCATAATTTGACTCGTATTCACCTTGAAGTGATGCTTTGAAAGCTGCCATTTTGATTGATACCGTGAAAGTGAAAATTTCTATATCTTTAGTGGGGGAGATACGATTTCTATCTTTCCGCAATTTCTTCGATAATCTATTGTTTAGCGTATAATACATGTGTGTTACATATTTCATTTTGGCGAGTGACATTTTGCTCGTAGTGCTCCCACTACATTGTTCATGACGCCAGTTAGTTTCTGATGTATCTGAAATATTTCTTCAGTGCTGAGTTTTGTCACTGCATCAACATTACTTGACTCCTCCAGAGAGTTGATTATTGATAACAGATTTGAAGTTCTGGTAACGGACTTTTCACTACTCTTTAAAGTTCCATCCTCCTCTGAAACACTTCCCAATAAGTTTTCCAATGACGGCTTTGTTCCAAAAAGTTCTTCAGAATACCGGTTGTTGTCTAACTCATCAGGGGTGTCTTGGAATGTATCACAATCAGTACCTAGAATATTAAAGCAACAGTCTTTACAAAACATTGTCAACTCATTTTCCAGTAGTCTTGGATATCAAGTGTTATATTCAAGATGAAGATATCTAATCATCAAATCACAGTGCATTATCTATACCTGAAAATAGTTTATACAAGATATTGGAAATCTTTGCTGGATGCTGGACACTTTTTTTATTTAAAATTTGAGGCAATTTCCCCCACCCCCTTCCCAATTTAAAAAAAAACTGAAATGTCCCTCCACTGTCATCATTCACATGAAATTTTATTGGAATTAGTCCAGTGGTCAGACCTGGAATTTTCAGGAGAGCGATTTTTTCGCTCGCCTAGAAAAATGAAGGAAACTAGCCCTTCTGACATCAGAAAATAATGATTACCATAACAGCCTATTCCTAAAACACACATTTTTTTCAGATCTCTGCTATGTTAGTGGTCTCTATAAGATGGCCAAACTGCCCCTCCCACACCTCTGGGACTTGCCAAGGTCCAAAGGTGTGGGAAGGGCTGAGTGGCCGTCTCACAGAGACTACCTTGTTAGCAGCACCAAATAAAAGGTACAAAGCACACTAGGCAGAATTATTTAATAGTAAAACTTCACTTTGCCACTTTTAGCTTTTGTAAGCTTGAGGAGAGCCAATTGCTCCCCCAGGCCATGCGAGGGGAGCGATTTTTAGCCCTCCCTCCTGCAGATTTAAGAATGTCAGGATTGAGTGTCTTGGGAGGTGAAGACTCCAACACCACCTTTACGACAAATGGAGAGTCATTAGTGTACTTCACTCTGACTTTCAGTCAGGTGAGCTAACAAGATGTTTTTCCCAACTCACACTTTATTATTAGGCCTCCCCCATTTATCATCAGCCACGAGTCATTCGTGGCCCTTCAGTTATATCTGATTAAGAGGGTTCCACTGTACAATGTTTCTGAAAATCAAGTTACTGTCATATTATTGTAAATGGTGTTGATCAACTGAATCAGTTCAAAAGGCAGGGGTTTGCAAATAGTGGAAAAGTCTGGCTTAACATCGGTCAGGCTTCCATCTGAATCTGGTTGCATGCCAATAACGAACACTTGCAAAGCTTACTGGACTGGACACAAAATATAGTTTTTGTGTTTTTGATAGGGATGACGTCCCCCGAGTTCCAATGTGTTCTGTGTGCCAGTCGGCACATAGAACACATTGGAACTCGGGGGATGATGAGCTGATTACAAGAAAGTCCCATAAGATGAATGCCAATGGATTGAATATACAATCAGCAGACTTGATGTCGATGGTGAGTGTTTCAAGTTTTTCTGTGTTTGAGTATTGAAACTACAGGATAATTCAACCTCTGAACTCCCAATCTAGCAGTTTTTAAAAATTATTTTTCAAAGCCTGATACATTAACTGGTAGAGTGCTGGAAGCCCATATTTGGGCTTTACTCTGACATGCAGGGACCGTAATGTAAAGGCCTCATGTTCAGTGGATATGCTTCATATTATCTTTAAAGCGAAATTATTTAGTCTGTATGTCTTTGCCTTGTTACAATTTATGGTAGAGTGCCTTTAGGCACTCTACCATAAATTGTAACAAGGCAAAGTCATGTGAACAAATTTTGATGGTCAAAAATAATTTAGCACTCTACCAGTTAAAAGGAAAATACACAATCAAGTCTGGAAATAAGCAGATTATCATCCGCAGAAGCAGAATAAGGTCAACCAAGGGTGAATTTGGCGATAACTACCCTGCAAAGGGTAGCATTACTAAATTTACCCCCTGTAAACCTTTGTGTGAATCAAGGTCTCAAGCCAAAACAGAATGAGGTACCCAGAGGATAAATTGGGGACTTTTGGCCTACTGTAATGGATAACATCAGCAAATTCACCTTCTGGGGACCTAATTCTGCAAATGAGATTGATTTCCAGGCTTCTTCACAATGTCACAAAGCAGTTTGTACAACTTTGGGCCAATATTAGTATGTTTCTTTGACACTCATTAACAAATTCAGAGTGAACACTCTTTAGTATGTGCACACATCGCTATACTTAGGTCTTTTGAATTTGAGTAATAATATATTGGCAATTGAAAATGGATCGAGCGTGATTGTCTTGAGATTTTGCTGTCTGTCCAAAAATGCAATCATGTCCGGAATATTTCACTGGTCCATAATATGTTGTATTGTAGCTGCACTGCATGACCATTGTGATGCCACAACTCTGTGAGCAGTGCACCAGTGCCCAGTAAATAACTGTGGTACTTCTGCCATTCTTTTCCACTACCATTCTGTGCATAAGTGACACAAGGCATCATGTTATCACCCAATCCCTGAATTGCAGGTGCATGTTGAGTTCAAATGTCGATAGTGTAATCAGCAATTTAATACAAGGGTCCAACTGATATTTGAGAATCAAATACCTCACGACCACCTACAGCATAAATTTGACCTGTTAATTGCATATATATTAAATCCTGTTAACTGGTAGAGTGCTGGAAGCCCATATTTGGGCTTTACTCCAAAGCGCAGGTACCAAAACATAAAGGCTTCATATTCAGTGGCTATGCTTCACATTATCTTTGAAGTGATATTATTTAGTCTGTTAGAATTTGCCTTCTTACAATTAATGGAGAGTGCCCACAAGCACTCTCCATTAATTGTAACAAGGCAAAGGCAAAGACAATTGAACAAATTTTGATGGCAAAAATAATTTAGCACTCTACCAGTTAATTGAATGCAAAATCTCATCATATGTTGAGAAATTACTGAAGGCAATCTCTGAGTTCCCCTTGTTTATACACCTATTTTGCCTCAGAACATCCAATGCAGACATTTAATCTATTGAAACTTGTTTGACAGAGCCCTGTCAAACAATATGTAACAGTAATGATATGCTTAGGTTAATTATATGCTTAGGTTATCTGTAAAATACAGCCATGACCAAATCCTTATTCACTGAATATTTATTGAATAATTTTGATGGGCCAAGTGACTATTCACCTAACCCTTCACCTAGCGAATTGGCTGCATCCACCCACGTAATTTACAAATTAAGCAGTTGAAAAAAATTAAATGTTTTGAAAAAAATTCAACAAAACCATATCATGTAACCCATCATTGGAATGAGCATGTCGAGCTTTTTCCAATGAGGGGTCATATGATATGGTTTTCTTAAATTGTTTTTTACAAATTTGAAAACATAATAAAATAATTTTTAAATTCTGATATCCTGTGTGTTGGGTAAATGGTTAACAGGGTTCTGTTGTATATCCAGTTATACATACACAGAATGACATGCACATGTGAAAGGGTTAATCGATATGGCAGAGTACCAGATCAATTAAGCCATTCATACACACAAGTCATTCTGTGTTTATTACATGCCTTTATGTAAAAAAAAAAACAATTATAAGGACACTCAGCAATTCATTTGACAACTATCAACAAAAAGAACACATTTTATCGCCAACCAAAATTTGCGAGGGGAAACTGTGTTACTATTTTGTCCGCTGAGTTCCAATGTGTTCTATGTGCCTATTGGCACACAGAACACATTGGAACTCCGGGGATGATTTTTAGCTATCGCTAGCGATTCAAATTTGTGGTGCACGATTTGGAGAAAATTCCAGTCAAATTTTGCTTCGTTACAAAAACAGTCCATCAATGATTTTCGTTCCGCACATATGTGTGGAACAGATTTTAATTTTCCGAATGGTTTAGTGTTGCTGAAGATGGGGACTACATAGAACAGGCATGTAATAAAAGTATTGAAACCTACCTTTAGTTGGTGACATTTGTGATAAAGCGTCGTCAACACTTGGAAGAATATCCGAGTCCTCTGTATTACAATTGCTGTCAACAGCCATCAGCTCTTTATCAGTGTCAGTGATGTCCACAGACATGTCTGAAGCCATGCTCTTATCTGAAAAGCATAAAAATAATACACTGGAATGAAGAGTTAATGTTAGCTTGTTCATCAATTCTAAATGTTACAGCACCAACATTCACCAGAGAATATGTGCAATGCCATGGGATGACCACGTCCACAACACCATAGTTCAACAAGGGTAATAACTCTTCCATAAACTAGAACTATCACTGAAGGTGATTAATACCCCTACTTCTGGCTTACTAGAATGCACCTCTGAATGTTGAGCTTGAAAAATCAATAATAAATCCAAGTTCACGAGAGATGACTTGGTTGATAATTGAGAAGGTTGATTAAAATTGATTCTTTAATGAAGGAGGTGTTCCACACACAAAAATCTGATTTACAAATCTACATTAAATCTTCTAAGTTGAAGGGGCGATAAGCTTGCAAAAATCACCACAGATAGAAAATTTGGAAATATGCGCATGATCATTCATTAGTGGCCGTGTTTAAGAAGTTTCATCAAAATCAGTTCAATAATGTGGGAAGAGTTGCACAAACAAGAATCACATTTGAAAACCCACAATAAAACTTAAGTTCATGGGAGATAACCTGGTTAAAATTGCTGCAGATGAAAACGTTTAGAATGTGCACATGTTCACTTGCTGGTCATAATGTTTGAGACATTTGATCAGAAGTGGTTAAAAATGTAGGAGTAGTTGCATGCACAAAAATTCCATATTCAAATCTATATTAAATGTTCGAAGTTAAAGGGGAGATAACCTGGTAAAAATCACAGATGGAAATTTGGAAATATGTGAATGTTCACTCATTCGTCACCATGTTTAAGAAATTTCTTCTAAATCGGTTCAATAATGTAGGAGTTGCACACACAAGAATCTCATTGAAAATCCATAATAAATCTAAGTTCAGGGGAGATAACCTGCTGAGAATCATCACAGATGAGAAATATGTGCATGTTCACTTGCTAGTCATAATGTTTGAGAAGTTTCATCAAAATCATTTCATCAATGTAGGAGTTCCACACACAAGAATCTCATTTGAAAATCCATAATAAATCTAAGTTCGGGGGTGAAAACCTGTTTAAAATTGCCGCAGATGAAAAATATTAGAATATGCACATGTTCACTTGCTAGTCATAATATTTGAAAAGTTTCATCGAAATTGGTTCAATAATGTAGGAGGAGTTGCACACAAGTTTGGATGGACAGACATACGGATGTACAGTGGTCGACAATATAGCACCCACTTCTCTGAAGTGGAGGTATAATACCATACTGACCCGTGTCCAAGACCATACTCGTGTGGAAGCCCACCCCCCATGTTTTCCGATTTCCGAATCAAGGAGCTCTACCCGTGTCAAAGCCCATTCCCCAAGTTGGCCGAGACATCAATTTCAGGAGAGTGAAATGAAAATAGGCGACTTGTTGCAACAATCTACTTACCAAATCAGGACTGGATATTGGAGTTATTTTTTGAAGGACTTTTTTTAGCTTTTATTTGATAAACTTTGAAAATAAAAAATATATACTTGTGTTCACTTTGCTCATTTATTCCCCTGATTACTGAATGAGGCCTGAAATCCCATTTTATTTAGCACAGAAATAGAGGTGTCCTCGTTTGAAATTCAGCTGTTGGTGAAAGGGAAATAACTGCACAGGAGATTCCCCACAGGCTGAAAGTATAGATATTTATAGACTTGGGATAACCCCTTTTGAAGAGTGCTTCAGTTTCCAAGTACACGTGTCATCTTGTGTAGAATCTATTTTCTTTAGTGTGAAAAATATTAGCAGCAATGATTGGTGGGTTCATATGTAGAATACACTGACAAAGATTATTGCTGAAGATTTAGAAAGATTCACCAGGTATTTTATTTATTTATGTATTTATTGGTGTTTAAGGTCACATACTTTGGCACAATGGTAAATCATGACCACAACATGGAGATAAAGTCAGGTCAGTCAATCGTTTATACCCCATGTTGCCTATTTTAGAGGACTCGCACCCCAAGCATTAGTGACTGGGTCCTATTTTACCAGTGAAAAAGAGCATGTTTACCACAGTAAACAAGCACGACTTCACTTCCCGGGGTTCCCACGGGGAACGTATTTTATTCTCAAGATTTCAATATATACAGTATAATTTTGATTATTTAAACCCATTGTGCACCTCATGATCTCCACTTTACCTACAGTTTACATCACATCACACCGACAGTTTGAGAAACCCAGTGAGTAAACAATGGAATATAATCAAAATTTTATTATATTGAATTCAAACGTATTAACTAACCATTTGAAAGTAAAATTTATATTTTTCACATTTTTATCAACTTTTTCACTCTAAATTTTAATGCAAAATGATAACATCAAAGCATGCCATACCTCGAAATAATATGACTTGACAGCACTGTCTGCAGTTGTCAAAACTTCGAGGTGATGTTCAATTTGTTCAACATTTTAAACTGATCACTTATTAAAACAGTTGACAAATATGTGTGAGTTAATTGGGTGGATATTTTTTATTTAGAATTGTACTCTTTCTTAGGTGGTTTTCTACAAAAACGTATCATATACAAAACATAATTACTCATCTCCCATCCCGATGCACACCGACTTGACTTGCAGGTTTGATTACTTGTCCTGAAGTCCACACCCCCACTTTTTTATTTTTCCACTGCACACACCCCCTGGGCTTTTTGCAATTCCCTTCATATTATTATCACCAAAATGCTTTAAATTTGGAAAGAAATCTTTAATGGTATTTGTTTTTAAATGGGATGATGAGAAATGGTAATGTGTTAAGAAACCAGGTTCAACTGGGGCAATAAATCTTGAAGAAATGTTAGGACATAGCTGGTTCGCAACCCCATTCATGATATTATCACAAAAGAGCTAAATATTACATTTTAGAAAATATTTTCAATCATTTTATTTAAAATGGAAGAAATGACAGATGGATGGAACCTATTCCTTTGCCCCATCCCACTATGTTCAAATTTCTTACTGTACTGGCCCAGCAGCAAGCATGTATTTTTCAGAAATGAGAACATGCCACCTCCCCCCCCCCCCCCCCCCCCCCCCAACTTAAAATTTGGTCAACTTCACTGACCTTCACTGGTTTCATCTGTAAAACTGATATCCAGTTTTTCATCTGATTTCAAACTCTTCAACTTTTTGGCCTCATTTTGATTTTCAAAATGCTGTAGTGCTTTTCTAACTGTTAACACCTTTGGTGACTTTATTGGAAGATTCTGAACCTCTACTTCAGTCAGCGCTGCCAAATGTCCTATGGTGTGTATATTTTTTGCTCTGATCAGCTGTCCAAGACCTCTTGACCTGCAAATAAATAGTACTCCATGACATGAGAAACAACAAATACAAACATGATTTACACTTGGCGAAATAAATTTAACATTTCATCCAACATGACTGATAATTTGAAATCTAAAATAAAAATATGAAACACAAGGTTTGTGAGGTTTTATCAGAGTCTCTCAAATCAGACCTTTAAATTCTTACAAATAGTGATGGTAAAAGCTGTACTCAACTATTTGTGCTCAAATTATGAGGAGTTTAAAACCTTTTTGCAAAGTTTTGTTTTTATGAGATGAGAGTCACTTTTCAAAAGAAAAAATTAAGATAAAAAAATAAAAATCGTATCTTCTGTGCATTCGGCAAATTTGATTAATTTAGTTGAAGAGTTATATCAATATCATATTTAAACAAGTGCACCGCCAGGCATTGTCATTATGTGGCCACTAATAAAAAGTTCTGTTATCACATGGGTAAACAAAAAGTTAACAGGTGAATGAATGGACAGATGGCTGTCATGGCAACCATATAGGATATGGCAGAAAACTGATTATTGAAATGAACCAATCTAATCCTCCATGAAAAAACCCAGGATCCATGGGACATTTCATTTTAAAACTGATTATTGAAATGAACCAATCTAATCCTCCATGAAAAAACCCAAGATCCATGGAACATTTAATTTTCAAGTTATCACAGGGACAAGCTAAAATTACAAAAAAAACCAAGATGGCTGACATATTGGATATGGCAGAAAACTGATTATCGAAAGGAATTTTCCTCTAGACACCTGGACCACTAATCAACCACAAAAAGTAGGATCCATGGTGAATTTTATTTTCAAGTTATTGCGTGGACAAACGAAAGCTAACAGACAGCCAGACATGGCTATACCATAATATGGCATGTTCCTGAGAGCAGCCATTTAAAAATTCTGGGTAAGGCCTAAAAAAGGTAAAAATCTGTTTCTCAGGCCCTCCCACGTGGTCATTTTGGCTGCTGCATGCTCTCTTTTTACAACCAAGGCAAACTTGAAATGAAAGTGTCAATGACACTGTAGCTCAACATGTTGACATATATATGTATAGTATGTGACACAGCAATGACAAACATCTAGGTAATGACCTGATAACAAAGGTACATATAAAGTATTGTAACGGTCTGTACATAAATACTGACAAAGGCCTGTAACAAATGTATAGGTAAAGTATTGTAAAGGTGGGTGACAGTCAGATGCTAAACTAGAATGAGTCCCAGAGTGGGTCTGACTGAACCCCAAAATATTTGTTCTCAAAGCACTGTGATAACAAAGGCACCCCAAAACACTCGTTCCTGTCCCAAGGTGATAACAAAGGTACCCAAGAAGTTTCGTGAAGATCAGTTCATAAATAGGAGCTGTATTAGAAGTTGTGACAAAAAACTGATTGGACCTAATTTCGGTACAAAATGGCCACTGGAAGCCATCTTGAAATTTTGGACTGCACCCAGAAACACTCGCTCTCGTCCCAAGGTGATAACAAAGGTACCCAAGAAGTTTCGTGAAGATCGGTTCATAAATACAGCCTCTAACTCGAGCCGTATTGACATGTGAACTTACTGTGTACAAGTAGCACTGAATACATCAAAGTTCATCTAATTTGCATAATTTCTGCGCGAGAAAAAAACCCGTACTATATGTGATGTTTTCCATGTTACTAAACATTCATACAAAAATTTATTCAAATCAGAACTTTCATGCAGAACTTCTGTAGAAAAAACTGATTGCACTAATTTTAGCTTAAAATGGCTGCTGGTGGCCATCTTGAATATCGGACCACACCCAAAAACACTCGTTCTCATCCCACGGTGATAACAAAGGTACCCAAGAAGTTTCGTAAAGACTGGTTCATAAATATGGCCTCTAGCCTGAGCCGCATAGGTGTTGTGTACGAAAAAACTGATTAGACCTAATTTCGGTACAAAATGGCCACTGGCAGCCATCTTGAATTTAGGACCGCACCCAGAAACACTCGTTCTTGTCCCAAGGTGTTAACAAAGGTACCCAAGATGTTTCGTGAAGATCGGTTCATAAATACAGACTCTAGCCCGAGCCGTATTGACATGTGTACTCACTGTGTGTAAGAAGCACTGAAAAAATCAAAGTTCATCTAATTTGCATAATTTCTGCACGAGAAAAAAACCTGTATTATATGTGATGTATCCCATGGTACTCAATATTACTTACTGGAAGAGGTTTAGTGAAGATATTCATTTGGAATCCTAATTACCCACATAGATTTTTACAATGGAAACACACCAGTAGTAGCAGGTCTGTTACAAAAATCACGTGCATTCCATATTTTGGACTCACAATACACTCATATGACCAGTTAAAAAATTTGTGTTACTTCTGCATTTCTGACAATACGATCAATTTTAGAAGGTCATTAAACTTTTTTTCCATTTGGTTGGACAAAAATTGACACCTAGCCTATGAGGTCGACAGATAATTTGGGGGCATCTCCATAAATTGGATGCCTTTTAACTCCTAACACCCTGAATTTGCATAGAAATAGAGAGACAGTTGGGAGCACAAGGATAACCAAAGCCTTCTTACCTGAGAACCGGACAAATCAGCGTCGGGCCAAACTGTTATTATTATTATAATTTATGAAAGTATGCATACCATACAGTTGAGGTTAGCTGAGGCAGTATCTGATCAACAGGTTCCTGGCAGTCTATTAAGCTAGGAAATATGGGAAGAGTGCTGTCCAACTCGGATTCCAGAGTACTTTTATAACTAGCTTGGGAATCCAAATCATCCTTTCCCTGAAAAATACAAAAAAAGTCTTAATTCTATGTGCATTTGTTCTGTCATTAGTTAGGAGTTGAAAGCATTTATGAAGACGTCATAATGGGCGTAATAATGTGCTTAAATGTGTATTTTCTACCATGACTGTTTCCGGGTAAGGGAAGGCACTTGTGCCATCGATGCTCAGTATGCTTTAGCACACTGTGCAACCCAGCTGTCACTTGAGCAATTGGAATTAACTCCTTGCATGCTGCTGGCACTTATTTCTTCCCAGGGCAGGAAACCTGTTGTCACTAAAATAAAAGTAAATCTGAGCACATTTAATCAAATTCTCTCCTGTAAACTCCATTGAGTTTTTGAACAAGGATTTTTTAAGTTAAATTTTCTTGACTTTTTCATAAAATCTGGTCATGGCTGCTTCACAGCAGCCATGAACAGATTTGAAAAAAAATATTTAAAAAAAAATACTCAGAAGGTTAAGGGATAAGTGTCTTACCCAAAGGACATAATGCACTCAAAGTAAGTACGTCAAACCAGAGACTTTATTGACCTCAAGTCCAAAATGCAAACCAATGAATCAGCACGCTCCCCCAGTCCTGGAAATGAGACGGGTGCGAGTGCAATTGCTCCCGTCAGCACCCGTGTTTCTATTTTACGGGAGCTAAAAAATGCACTCGCTGAAAAATATTATGGAGCACTAATATACTGTGAGGGCATATAAATGTGTGTTGTTTTGAAAAATGCAGCACTCTGTGGCCAGTGGCAAGTTACTGTCATAATTCAGCAATTCCTTGTACATTTAGCCTTTTGGACACTAGTAGTATTTGCCATGCCAGTTCAATGGCAGCAATTAGAAGAGTCCATATTCATTATTAGGAGTAGGCCAATCAATATTTTCAACGTGCAGCCTCGGGGCTGCACGTTGAAAATACTGATTGGTCTACCCCACACATTTACTGAACAGCCATCCTATTTAATGACGTTATGACGTATCATTTTCATAGCTAGAAAAGTGGCCGCTCGTATTCAAAGGGTTAAAGTTTCTGGTGTTCGGTGACAGTATTCCCTCAAAAATTCATATACTAACATTTTACGGGTGCAATTTACTCTCGTCTCTGATTTTGCGGGAGTTTAAAAATGCACCCGTCAATTTTGTTAATTTCCAGCACTGCTCCCCTGGTAGTTTCATAAAATGTCTGACCCAAGATAGTAATGTTGTAATGACATATTGGGTTCTTGTGTACCTCAAGGCCAAACAATACGAGAAAATTGTAATTTCAACACCAAGGTCAAATGAAAGTGTCAATGACACTGTTGTTTAACTTGACTGTGTGTTGTGTTTGATGAAAAGGATTTATTTATTTATTGGTGTTTAAGGTCACATACTTTTTGCACAATGGCTAATCATGACCACAACAGGAGATAAGGTCAAGGCCAATCCACCGTTTATACCCCATGTTGCCTATTTTAGAGGACTCCAAGCATTAGTGACTTGGTCCTATTTTACCAGTGGATGAAAAGGATAAAGTTTAATGTTTATTAAAGGATTATGAAATAAGACAAGAATTGTGATAATTGCAAATATGTAGATTTCTGTTACCTGTATGCTATGTTTACAATAAAAATAATTTGAGGTATAGACTGTACTAAAGAATTGAGGGGTGGGTTAATGTGGCCCTCACAGTTAATGTATGTGGCCCTCACAGCAAATGTATGTAAACCAAAGTTACCAAGTTACAGTGAAACTAGAGATGGTCTGTCGCCTGGTATACCCCCACTGTGGCATACCGCCAAATGTGGCTGACTGAAAAGGGGCATTCAATTTTTCTAAGTAAAAAAAAAATCCAATATGGCCACCAGTCGGCCATCTTGAAACTGAGTGGGGAAAAAAATTATGTCACGCACTTCCCCTCATTATGTTGATCATTTTTGTGAAGTTTCATGAAAATGCTGCTAAAACTGTGGAAGTAGTTCGTTCCACAAGTTTACATGTGCATCAGACCGACGATGACAGACCGACGGACAAGTCGACTCCTATACACCCCCCTAAAACTTCATTTTGTGGGGGTATAATTATTCCAAAACGAGTCATCCTATCAAGTTACAATGAAATCCCTTCATAAATACGGCCAGTAGACTGTGCTAAAGGTTTTTAGGCCTCAGGCCTGTGCAGCCATCACGGTTGACCGATCGCAATCAAAAGGGGACGTCCTCATCTGGACATTATATGGAGTCATTAACCAAGTTACAATGAAATCCCTTCATAAATACGACCTGTAGTCTGTGCTTAAGTTTTTGGGGTTTTGGGCTCAGGCAGCCATCATGGTTGAATGATCGCGACTAAAAGGGGACGTTCTCATCTAGACATTATCTGGAGTCATCCTACCAAGTTACAATGAAATCCCTTCATAAATACGACCTGTAGACTGTGCTAAAGGTTTTCGGGTTTTAGGCTCGGGTAGCCATCATGGCTGAATGATCGTGACCAAAAGGGGACATGCTCATCTAGACTGTGCTAAAAGTTATTGGGTTTCGGGCTTGGGCAGCCGTCACGGTTGACAGATCATGACCAAAAGGGGACGTTCTCATCTAGATATTATACAGAGTCATCCTATCAAGTTACCATGAAATCCCTTCATAAATACAACTTGTAGACTGTGCTAAAGGTTTTTGGGTTTTGGGCTCAGGCAGCCATCAGGGTGAATTGATAGCGACCAAAACGGGACGTTCTCATCTAGACATGACATCAAACCTGCATATGAAATTTCGTGTCGATCGGACAAGAACTACGGGGTGTAGCCTGTGCTGAAAGAAAACGTAAACAGACTCAATGACTGAGCACGCGTGATGGCAATAGCTTATCTTAACTTTGTCAAGTTAAGCTAAAAAATTTATTAGCAACAAAGAAAACCTAGCACTATCTCTGAAGGTGGAGCTTCGAAAGCAGCTCAGAATTCCATAGAGCAATCAAAGTTATGTTCAAGGAGAGACAAGTTGGTCAAAATTGCTGCAGCTTACAAGTCATCATGTACAAAGCATTTCATCACAGTTGAGTCACCTACTCAGGAGGAGTTACATGCTGGAGAATTTATAAAGAAATCTGCTTTAAATTTAAGTTCAAGGGGAAGATAACCTTGTTAAAATGATGTCACCTGGCCTTCATATTACCCCAAATTCAAGCCGGTAAAGAGTGTCCCCAAATTAGGAGATTAGTGATCAACCAATTATATGCCCATGAACCGATTACCGATTATTCAGTCATAATCAGCTGATTCTGATTAATTGAGTACCCATGGTTAGAGCTGCCACGACTATTCAATTGAGTCAACTTACCATCGAAAGGTGCTATAGTCGACTATTATTTTGCATAGTCGACTATTTTTTAGCCCTGAACATCATACCACTGAATGATGATATTGGTCTGCGAGGGGCACGTGACATTTCACAGTACCTGTTATCATTTGTATTCATTGTTCATCTCACGAAAATAGGCAGTAACTTTGACTTTACCCTCACATATTATCTGATGAAATGGACGTTGTCATACCTAAACTCCATACTGGATCAACCTACAAACAAATTGTTGATAATCCATGTCAATTGTTGCCATTTTAGATCCAGTAATTTTATTATCGATGTGGAATTTATTGACACTAAAAATTCCAAACTTGAAAGTGTTTGCATCACACGACACAAAATTGATCATGTCGGTGAGGAATTCCCAGGTGAACCCTAGTATTTTTCAAAACCTAAGCAGACCACAGGTACTCGACACAAGCTGAGAAATCGAAAGAAATGTGAGATCTGACAGCATTTTTGAATCGATGCCGACAGGCAAGCCAGAAAATAAGCAGACTGCCATCTGCAAAATGAGGTTCCCAGATGGTGAATTTAGTGAAGCTACCCTGCATAGCAGGGTAGCGTCGCTAAATTTACCCTCTGTGAACCTCAATCTGAATCAGGCTCTCAAAACTAAACAGGAAGAGGTACCCAGAGGATAAATTGGCCCACTGTATGGGATAGCATCATCAAATTTACCCCCTGGGGACCTCATTCTGCAAGTGTCAGACTGCTTATTTTCAGGCACTTTGCAAAATTGTCGGCCATGATTTGTGTTTGAAAAAAAAATGACAATCGATGAGAACCAATATTTTTCTGGTAGTGTCGATTTGATTCCGATACCCTATAATCGGCCGATTATGTCAGCCGATTCAGTTAACTGTTCGATCTCTATAGGAGATGGCTACCAACAGCTTGTTCTAACATTTTAAAATGAAGATATTTGTTAAGAAATACTTTTGCGCCGTGCAATATAGGTCTTATAAGCCCTGTATTATATTCTATTTGTAATCATGTAGTGTATATTTTGGAGACATTTTTGACTTGAATCAGGTGTCCCCAAATTAGACCTATCTAAAGCCTTGATGTCACATTAAAGATTCTGGAATAAGCACATTTGCTTGTTGGTAATCATGTTTGAGCAGTTTCATTAAGATCAGTTCATGTGCACACAAGGATTTCATATAGAAATCAAGAAAATCTTCAAACTTCAAGGTGAGTTAAGCTTGCATAAATAATCACAGATTGAAAATTAGAAACACTGGTATGCACATGTTCACTGGTTAGATTTCTTTGCATGTAAAAGATTCTCATTAAAAAATCCACACAAAAAAATCTAATTTCAAGGGGATATAACTTGGTTAAAATGCTCGCAAATCAAAATTTTTACATGTATATCATGTTCACTTGTTAGTGGTCATGTTTGAAAAGTTTCATCTAATTCGATTCCTAAATGTAAGAGGGGTTTCGCACACAAGAATCTCATATGGAAATCTATATTAAATCTTCCAAGTTGAAGGGGAGATAACCTTGTTAAAATTGTCTCAGATCAAAAATTAGGTAATATGCACATGTCCACTTGTTAGTCATAATGTAGAAGTTGCATACAAGAAATTTGTAAGTATGTATAGGGTGATGACAATATAGCCTGCACTTCTTCAAAGTAGGGAGTATAATTAGTCTGTGTGAAACACACAGGCTATTGTTTTTATATGGTTTCTTTTTCTTTTTTTTCTTCTTCTTTTTATTCTCCTGTCTTCTGTGCACTTCCTTGTCAGCAACATAACTCGAAAACGCATCGTACTATCTTGCCGATTTTTGGGATACTGACAGACAGTCACAAGTTCTACCCTCTCAAGTCTTCAATGTGGGTTCCAAACATTTTATTTCAGTGAGAATAACCTCAACACTTTCCATACTCATATTACTGCTCTAAACATCATTCAAATAATTTGCAGAGCAAAAAAAATGTCCATTTCTGATTCCTTTATTGAACCCTTTGAATGCTGCACATGTTTTTTTCTGGTTTCTTGGAAAAATTTTATCCGATTCCTGTATGAATACCTTTAAATACTATTAACAAAACCCTATTTCTGATTTCTTTAAAAACATTTCACCCTCAATATTAAGCCTATAGAAATTCTCTTTCTATTTTGTTTATTTCTGATGCTTTAACCCCTTTCACACAGACTTGAATTTACTGGATGCTGTAAATACTGTTTCTCTAGTTATAATTAAATTAGTTTATATGAAATTCCCCATGGAATGCAATGTCACTCAAGTAACTGGCTAAGCTTTCATACAGTATGGTTGCCGTGGACTGGTCACTTTCCACGGGTGGGCAATATTTCCATGGACGCAAGAATATTAGATTCTAAACACAAATTATAGGAATAATCATCAAAAATTTAATTAACTAGAGGTGTGACTGTCCCAGATGGGCCTGTCCATAACCACGGCTGCCATGATTATTCTGAGACAAAAAAGGGGCATAACTCTGCAAAAAAACTAGAGATGGTCTGTCGCCTGGTATACCCCAACGTGGCATACTGCCTAGTGTGGGCGACTGAAAAGGGGCATTCAATTTTTCTAAGCAAAATAAAATGAAAGTGTCAATGACACTGTAGCTCAACTTGTCAAGACAAAGACATGTACATGTATAGTATGTGACACAGCAATGACAAACATCTAGGTAATGACCTGATAACAAAGGTACATATAAAGTATTGTAACGGTCTGTACATAAATACTGAGCGTTGCCTGTAACAAATGTATAGGTAAAGTATTGTAAAGGTGGGTGACAGTCAGATGCTAAACTAGAAAAAATCTTTGAGTCCCACAGTGGGTCTGACTGAACCCCAAAATATTTGTTCTCATAGCACAGTGATAACAAAGGCACCCCAAAACACACTCATTCCTGTCCCAAGGTGAAAACAAAGGTACCCAAGAAGTTTCGTGAAGATCAGTTCACAAATATGAGCTGTGTAGAAGTTGTGACAAAAAACTGATTGGACTTAATTTCGGTACAAAATGGCCACTGGCAGCCATCTTGAATTTTGGACAGCGCCCAGAAACACTCGTTCTCGTCCCAAGGTGATAACAAAGGTACCCAAGAAGTTTTGTGAAGATCGGTTCATAAATACAGCCTCTAGCCCGAGCCGTATTGACATGTGCACTTACAGAGTATAAGTAGCACTGAATAAATCAAAGTTCATCTAATTTGCATAATTTCTGCACGAGAAAAAAACCCGTACTATATGTGATGTATTCCATGTTACTAAACATTCATACAAAAATTTATTCAAATCAGAACTTTCATACAGAAGTTCTGTACAAAAGACTGATTGCACTAATTTTGGTACAAAATGGCTGCTGGTGGCCATCTTGAAATTCGGACCACACCCAAAAACACTCGTTCTCATCCCACGGTAATAACAAAGGTACCCAAGAAGTTTCGTAAAGATCGGTTCATAAATACGGCATCTAGCCTGAGCCGTATAGAAGTTGTGTACAAAAAACTGATTAGACCTAATTTCGATACAAAATGGCCACTGGCAGCCATCTTGAATTTTGGACCGCACCCAGAAACACTCGTTCTCGTCCCAAGGTGATAACAAAGGTACCCAAGACGTTTCGTGAAGATCGGTTCATAAATACAGACTCTAGCCCGAGCCGTATTGACATGTGTACTTACTGTGTGTAAGCAGCACTGAAAAAATCAAAGTTCATCTAATTTGCATAATTTCTGCACGAGAAAAAAACCCGTATTATATGTGATGTATCCCATGGTACTAAACATTCACACAAAAAATTATTCAAATCAGCGCTTTCATATGGAAGTTCTGTGCAAAAATCTGATTGCACCAAATTTCGTACACAATGGCTGCCATCGGCCATCTTGAATTTCGGACTGGACCCCAAAACACTCGTTCTCGTCCCACGGTGATAACAAAGGTACCCAATAAGTTTCGTAAAGATCGGTTCATAAATACAGCCTCTAGCCCGAGCCGTATAGGGATTTGCACTTACAGTGCTGAAAGTAACACCAAAAAACATCAAAGTTAGTCTAATTTGCATAATATAAGCACGAGAAAAAAACCCATATGATATGTAATGTATCTCATGGTACTAAACATTCATACGAAAAATTATTCAAATCAGAGCTTTCATATGGAAGTTCTGTACAAAAACAGATTTCTGCATCGTCGGTACAAAATGGCTGCTGGCAGCCATCTTGAATTTCGGACTGCACCCAAAAACACTCGTTCTCATCCCACGGTCGTAACAAAGGTACCCAAAAAGTTTCGTAAAGATTGGTTCAGCCTCTAGCCCGAGCCATAGCAGCTTGGCACTTACAGCTCTGAAAGTAACACTAAATAAATCAAAGTCAGTCTAATTTGCATAATTTACGCACGAGAAAAAAACCCGTATTATATGTGATGTATCCCATGGTACTAAACATTTATACAAAACTTTATTCAAATCAGAACTTTCATACAGAAGTTCTGTACAAAAAACTGATTTTTGCATCATCGGTACATCATCGGTACAAAATGGCCGCTGGCAGCCATCATGAATTTCGGACCACACCTAAAAACACTCGTTCCCGTCCCAGGGTCATAACAAAGGTACACAAGAAGTTTCGTAAAGATCGGTTCATAAATACGACCTCTAGCCCGAGCCATAGCCAATTGTTGACGTACGGACAGACGGACGGACAGACGGACGACGGGCCATGACAATAGCGCAAATTTGACTTCGTCAAAGTTGAGCTAAAAATTATGTCACGCACTGCTCATCATGTCGATCAATTAATAATGAGTTTCATGAAAATGCAGCAAATACTGTAGAAGTAATTTGTTCCACAAGTATTTTGCAGAATCCAATATGGCTGCCAATAGGTCATCTTGAATCCAATCAGAAAAAAGATTATGTCACGCACTGCTTCTCATCATGTTGATCATTTTGGAAGTTTCTTGAAAATGCGACTAAAACTAGGGAAGTAGTTTGCTCCACAAGTATTTTGCAAAATCCAATATGGCCTCCAGACGGCCATCTTGAATCCGATCGGGAAAAATTAAAAATTTTATGTCACGCACTGCTCATCATGTCGATCAATTTATATTGAGTTTCAGGAAAATGCAGCAAAAACTGTAGAAGTAGTTTGCTCCACAGGTATTTTGCAAAATCAAATATGGCTGCCAGTCGGCCATCTTGAAACCATGCAGGAAAAAAATTATACCGTGCACTTCCCTCATCATGTTGATCATTTTTTGTGAAGTTTCATGAAAATGTGGCTAAAACTGTGGAAGTAGTTCGCTCTACAAGTTTACATGTGCAACGGACGACAACAGACCGTCCGACTGACAAGTTGACTCCTATATACCCCCTCTAAACTTCGTTTTGTGGGGGTATAATAAGTCTGATCAAAACTATAATTGCAGGTGCACAGGTTCCCATGGTAGTAAACATCCATACCAAGTTTCAAAGGAATCAACCCTATAAACATAGGAGAAAATCTCCAGACAAAATTATAGGCCTGCTTTTTCAAAGTCAAAAGGGGGCATAATTCTGGCAAAAATAATTCGACTGGAACTATAATCGCAGGTGTACAGGTTCTCATGGTGGTGAACACTCATACCAAGTTTCGAGCAAATTGGTCCATAAACATCTGAGAAAAGCTACAGACAAAATTATGTCTACGGACATACTCGTTGCAGGGGGTATAATGAAGCACCGGGTACAACCCAGTGCTTCGTTAATAAAAATTTTGCTGATTATTTTTATTACCTGGTAAAAGCATGAGTGGACATCCCTGCCATCGCGTGGATTATGGCCAATCCACGGTGACTGCCAGTATTACACAGTTAATTTTATCATTAACAAATCAAACAGGGTTCGTACAGGTTTAACAAAATGAAATTCAAGCACTATTCAAGCACTTTTCAAGGGCTATGTCATTCATTTTCAAGGACTATTTTTCCATTTTTCATTCTAAGAAACCAACTGTGACATGTTCTTTTTATAACTGCTCTCCGCACAGTGCATATTTCAAGAAAAAGTGTGTGTCAGGTAACATTCAGGCCCCTTTCTGTCCTTTTGGTTAAGTTTCGGAACTTCTTGCAAAGTTGTTGGGTTGTTTGTGGTAATTTGACATTCAAAATCGATTGTTCACAAACAATAATTCATGATTTATTATCAAATACCTCTGTTATTTTCATACAAAGTCAAGGTCAATCTTTGATATATTATCACTTCCAGTAACTATCCTTTTGTGTGACACGATAAAATAAATGAAGCAGGCAGGGATGCATACATAGATTGGAAACCAGTTTGCAAAACACAATTCACAGCTCATTTGAATTGGATGCTCTCCATAGTATAGCAGCCTGTGTGTACAGTGAGCCACATGATAGTATGCAAATAAATCACATGCTGCCGTTTCAATTTTCTGATTGGTTAAAATTGACCTGTACATTATGATGAACGTAATCGTAATTTGTGTACTTGTGTTTTCTCTCATTATCATGAACAAGAAAAGTAGTGTGCCGAGCACACAGGCGTATTGTACTATTCGTGTTTCAAACTTTAATATGCTACAGCGAATTCCCGAATTTTTTTTGTTATTTTGGGCACTAAAACGTGGCATTTTGGGGGGGATTTTTTTAGCAGAGTAGGTTGGGGTCCAGGATTCAAGGACTTTTCAAAGGAAGTGGTGGTCATTCAAGCACTATTCAAGGGGAAAAGTCAATTTAAGCACTTTTCAAGACAGGCATTGAAATTCAAGCACTTTTCAAGACTGTATGGACCCCTTCCAAATAGTGATGATGATATAGCAGCAAACAAATCCAAACAGTGGATTTCAAGAAACTAGGAATAAGGAAAGAGTAAGTTGTAACTAGTTAATATTGGATAACTGGGGTTTTTGCCAGGGAATGGCAATACTAAAGATTTTTAAACATACTAGTTTTTGTAAGAATGAATTCTTCCTTCTTGGTGGACTCTGTGTCAAAGTATCAATAACAAATGGCTGAAAAGAAAGAAAACCTGATATAAATTAGAACTACTCAGAAGTAGTTCCCTACCCACATTTATGCGGATTCAACTTTCCCTCATTATAGTATTCTTGGAAGCAAAAGTGACACTATAGAAATATTGCTACAGACCATACCATACTTCCTAAATCAGTCAGTGTTCCTGCACTTAAATGTATAGGCAGCCAAGACTGGCCTAGAAACATCAAAGCTACAAGATGCAGTTCATTGAAGTGTGGCAAAACTGTATAAAAATTTCCAAGCCCTAAGGGCTAAATGATTTTCAGTAGATTTCCCACAATTAGATACTGGAATCAACTGTGAATAATAGTTCTGTGACTAAAAAAGGGGCATCTTTCTCAATCAGATCGTGACCCGATCTTGACACAGTTACTGGTTGGAGTTTTCAGAAGCAAAATCAAGCATATGAGATCACTGTGCCTGCATTTCTTTTTAGGCAATCAAGATTCTACAGTGTTGTTAGGAGGTGGACAGAGGATTTCAAACAGATTGGAACACAGCTACAATCCTAACAAAATTACCTCTCCACTTTTGTGATCACAGTACTGTATTTATTACATGCCTGTTCTATGTAAACACCATCTACAGCAACACTAAAGCCTGCAGAAAATGAAAATCTGTTCCAAACATATGATAAGAATGGAAATCGTTGACAGACTATTTTTAAAGAGAAGCGAAATTTCAGTGGATTTTTTCTACAAATCGTGCAACGCAATTACAATTTGAATTGCTAGCGATAGCTGAAAGTCGTCCCCTGAGTTCCAATGTGTTCTATGTGCCAGTAGGCACATAGAACACATTGGAACTCGGGGGACAGTAACACAGGCTCTCCTCGCAAATTTGGTTGGCAATAAAATGTGTTCTTTTTGTTTTTAGTTGTCAATTGAATTGCGAAGTGTCCTAATAATTGTTTATATAGACGTGAAGGCGTGTAATAAACACAGGATGACACACGTGTGTGAATGGGTTAATCGGTATGGCACTTGTCTCATCACGGGATGGATAAAACTCGAAACCTGCGGCCTCTCGTTCTATCCTTCAGAGCTGGCACTCATGCCATATTGATTAACAATAAGGGAAATATTGATTCTATTTTTACCCCTGTTGAGGACTCCAACACTTTGCATCAGTCCGTGTGGGGCTCATATTCTCTCTCTTGAAGAAACACTCTAAGTGGCGTCGGCTTTGGAGTAGTCAGCGCTGGACAGGCAGTGGTTATTGACTCATTTCTGCTGGTACTGCAAATGTCTGGACAAAATCTCGTCTCGTCTTGTGTTAGTTGCACTTGCCACCAGTGACTAAGACCAAGTACAGCTCTACGGTTGTCTGACAGTCCGATTCCAATGTTCCAATATTGCATGCTATTATTTCTGGGGGCGACAGGTAGACAGCCAATCTGGCTATGTCGTCTCCCTGCAGTATACAGGCCTATTAAGATTATTTTTTGTCTCATATTCATGTATGTATATTTATTGCTGTATACTGCTAAATAAAGATTCATTCATTCATTCATTCATTCAACATTGACATGCGTGTGTCATTCTGTGTATTTAAAATTTTATTTCAAGCTAGTTCAGAACATGCTATCCAGCTAGACTTGTACATTGCACATTACCTTTTTGGAAGTTACTTGCTTTTTGTTCTTGAGCCGATGTGTAAAACTGGGGTCCACAACATCCTTGTTTGGTACATATATCTGAGATATGAAACCTATTAACACACCTTTCTACAGATTTGTACTCCAAATATATCTCAGTAATCAACGCAAAAATAGCTAGAGGTATCGATGCTGTCAAAACAGCCAAGAAATTCCCTCCCATGATGCACTAAAAACTTTTTACTTCTTGTTGATCCACAACCATCTACTGGACGGTATGTATGGGGACATTCAGAATGTAAACAGAGGTGAGCAAATTGGACAAGCGAGCTTCACGCTCGTCCCTGGGTTAAGCAAAATTAAATTGGACAACTGTTTTGCTCGTGCACTGAAGGCCCCTTTAGCAATCACTAGCAATCTTGTCATTCGGAATACTTGCGACAATTATGTGCATCTAAAATCAACAGCTTAGTACCACTCGTGACATATCACGTATGAGGAAGTCTAGGATGCGCGTGATTGAACCATGCAGTTCGACTGGTTGAATTATTTTACTACAACCAATCGCATATCCGTAGTGGAGAATAATTTGTGGTATGGTCTGTTTCTACTTTCGCATGCACTAGTGTACCGTCACTGAAAGATAAGCGCGTGTTATTCAATTTTATCACCTATTTTCACGGTATTCAGGTAAATGCAACGCTCGAAAGCGATACCAATTAGTGTAGCTGTTCTGAGAAATGGGCATTGCAACTCCTAAGTTTTAAAATAACTTCATGTTGTTTTCACTCATTCTGAGAAGTGAAGACCTGATTAGAGATTTTCAACACTGAGTTTGGAAACTGGGACGACAGGTTTTCTGTAATTGATACGTTTTTGGTTTTGCTCACAAAACTAAAGACGAACAAAATTTTCAGTTAACCACACAGCTCCAGATAGCCCCCACATGAAAAACATGTTTCTATCGAATCGTGAAGATGGGGTTGTCCAATTAAGAAAGGGTTGTACAAAATTGTTTTGCATAACCGTTCAGGGGTTATGCAAAATTTCCAATTTGCTCACCTCTGATGTAAAACTAAACTCTTCAACCTATAGAAAAAGGCTAACTGTATTGTTGTTAGCAACACAATACAATGCATGTTCAAATCCACTATTTATAAAAGTTTGTGGCTTAAAGCTTGCTGACCTCCTACCTTCAAATGAATGAACATCTTATGGATATCAGTCTTAAAAAGACAATGAAGTTTCTAAGCCCTTTACAGGCCTGAAAATAAAGAGGTCACATTGTAACCTGTTAGCAGGTTATCCTAAATAAAGTGGTGGTAACATATAGGAATAATGTGTTTTTGATGCTTTTCTGCATTCTCTGTTTTACTACTTCTGCAATGTTGTTTACATCTTAACCCTTTACCTAACATGAAAAGCAGACGACACTTGCAAAAAAAAATTCTTGAATAACTAATTTTTTTCATTTTTTGTCTCCAAAACATAGGTTATGACACCTCGTTGGAACGAGCTTGATGAGCTTGTTCCAATGAGGGCTCATAACCTATGTTTTGGAGACAAAAAATGAAAATTAATTGGCAATTTTTGAGAATAGCACTGGTCGGTTTTGACCGTTACGTTAGGTAAAGGGTTAACAGAATTTCCACCACAATAAACAGCAACAACTAATGCGCGATCTCGCTTTGGCGAGATTGCGGGTTAGCTGTTGCCATTTATTGTGGTAAAAATTCTGTTGAGACATAACTGGCATGCCATTCTTCTCATATGTGGATGCAATGTACAACCAATGAGTTCAGCTAGTCCTGAAAGATTGTCAGGTATGACAGGCAACACATGCCAGTTTTGGAATTTATGTTATATCATATTGTTGTATTATTTCACTGTAATCTGCAGTTCATTCACAAATTTCACAACTGACGTAACGCCCACATAAACTAAACAAGAGGCCCCACGTGGCCTTAATCGCTCACCTGACAAAGTGACTCTAAGAAGTATTTTAGGTCACCTTCACCATGTCATGCCTCATCAACATTAACTGGTTGAGTGATAGATTTTGTTTGAAGTTCAACATTTGTTACCTAAAATTAGTTTTATTTAAAATCATTGGTGTGTGGCCAATCTCCAATGATTTTTAATAAAGCAAATTTATCTCTGCAGACAAACTGGTTTAGCATGAAGCACAAACAAGGAATGTGAAGAGATAGCCTTGGACATCTCTCCCCAACTGTGGATATCTTCCATGTGCTACATGTATATATTTGCATGCAAGAAAACAAAAATTTTCACAAATTTTATTTTTTTTTATCATCATTGGAACAAGCTCAAACAGCTTATTCCAATAGGGGTATGGGAAGATCAGGTATATTTTTGAGACAGAAATGTGAATATATAAATAATGGTGTTTTTTTGTGAATGATGCTGGAGAATTTTGCGTAAAGATATGGTAAATGGTTTGTTCTAGATACAGAATGATGCAAAAGTATTTAAATTTGATTAGGCAAGTTGTTCCTATAATGCATTTAAAAATTGAAGTAACTGTTTTTTTGCTGACGAACTTTTAGATGTGTGTGTCTGTGTTTGTGTGTGTGTGTGTGTGTTTGTGTGTGTGTGTTTGTGGGGGGGGGGGGGGGGGGGGGGGTAAGAGTGTTCTTGCAAACAAAATTCCTGAATAAATGGAAAATTTTATTTTTTGTGTGAAAGACATAGTGCGTGAATGTTGATTGGAACAAGCTTAGAGAGCTCATTTTAATGTGAAGTCATAAAGCTGTGTTTTACGTACGAAATTCTGGAATAACTAAAAAAATTGCTTTTTTGACTCAAAAAGCATGGTGTGCGACCTCTCATTGGAATGAGCTCAAAAAGCTCATTCCAATGGGGTATTTACAAGCGATAAGTACATGTATGTTTAAGAGACAAAAATTAAAATTTGAATAGCGATTTTTGCGAAGAATGCTGACAAGTTTTGGCAGTTATGCTGGTAAAAAGGTAAGATATGCAAAGTGGTTGTTTTTTAGAGGCGACATTTAATTAAGGGGAATTAACCCTTGATTACTGAGGTAACTTCTAAAAGTACTGAAATTTCATGAAGCAATGTGAATAACAGACAACAGTTGCCTAAAAATTTCATGAATAACTAAAATTTTTATTCCTTTGTCTCGAAAACATGGCATATGACCTTTGTTGGAATGAGCTGAATGCGTGTGTTCCAATGAGGGGTCATAAAATTTGAACGAAGATTTGTGTGAATAATGCATTAGTACTGCTAGATTTGGGTAAACGGTTCACCCTGGATACCACCCCTTCTATAGTAGATCTTTTCTGCAAATTTTGTCTAAGATTCTATCAACTTTACAAATAAATACGTTCATGAATCACAATCAGATCCACCCTACAATGTTGCATACCAAATATCAAAAGATTCTGCCTGCTGGATCTGGAGAAGAAGATTTTTTAAGAAATATGCCTGAAACGCACTAAGTTAAAATTTGGGCTCCTATACGGAGCCCAAATATAAACCCAGGGGGCCGATTTGAACAAACTTGAATCAGATCCACCCCACAATGTTGCTTACCAAATATGAAGAGATTCTGAAGCTGGATCTGGAGAAGAAGATTTTTTAAGAAATTTGCCTGAAATGCACTAAGTTTGAATTCGAGCTTCTATAGTGAGCCCAAATATGAAACTAGGAAGCCGATTTGAACAAACTTGAATCAGATCCACCCCACAATGTTGCATACCAAATATCAAAAGATTCTGCCTGCTGGATCTGGAGAAGAAGATTTTTTAATAAATTTGCCTGAAATGCACTAAGTGCGAATTCGGGCTTCTATATTAAGCCCAAATATGAATCCAGGGGGCCGATTTGAACAAACTTGAATCAGATCCACCCCGCAATGTTGCATACCAAATATCAAAAGATTCTGCCTGCTGGATCTGGAGAAGAAGATTTTTGAAGAAATTTGCCTGAAATGCACTAAGTGCGAATTCGGGCTTCTATATTAAGCCCAAATATGAATCCAGGGGGCCGATTTGAACAAACTTGAATCAGATCCACCCCGCAATGTTGCATACCAAATATCAAAAGATTCTGCCTGCTGGATCTGGAGAAGAAGATTTTTGAAGAAATTTGCCCGAAATGCACTAAGTTTGAATTCGAGCTTCTATAGTGAGCCCAAATATGAATCCAGGGGGCTGATTTGAACAAACTTGAATCAGATCCACCCCGCAATGTTGCATACCAAATATCAAAAGATTCTGCTTGCTGGATCTGGAGAAGATGATTTTTTAAGAAATTTGCCTGAAATGCACTAAGTTCGAATTCGAGCTTCTATAGTGAGCCCAAATATGAATCTAGGAAGCCGATTTGAACAAACTTGAATCAGATCCACCCCACAATGTTGCATACCAAATATCAAAAGATTCTGCCTGCTGGATCTGGAGAAGAAGATTTTTTAATAAATTTGCTTGAAATGCACTAAGTTCAAATTTGGGCTCCTATACTGAGCCCAAATATAAACCCAGGGGGCCAATTTGAACAAACTTGAATCAGATCCACCCCACAATGTTGCTTACCAAATATGAAAAGATTCTGCCTGCTGGATCTGGAGAAGAAGATTTTTTAAGAAATTTGCATGAAATGCACTAAGTTCAAATTCGAGCTTCTATAGTGAGCCCAAATATGAATCTAGGAAGCCGATTTGAACAAACTTGAATCAGATCCACCCCACAATGTTGCATACCAAATATCAAAAGATTCTGCCTTCTGGATCTGGAGAAGAAGATTTTTTAAGAAATTTGCCTAAATGCACTAAGTTCGAAATCGGGCTCCTATACTGAGCCCAAATATGAACCCAGGGGGCCGATTTGAACAAACTTGAATCAGATCCACCCTACAATGTTGCATACCAAATATCAAAAGATTCTGCCTGCTGGATCTGGAGAAGAAGATTTTTTAAGAAATTTGCCTGAAATGCACTAAGTTCGAAATCGGGCTCCTATACTGAGCCCAAATATTAACCCAGGGGACGATTTGAACAATCTTGAATCAGATCCACCCCACAATGTTGCTTACCAAATATGAAAAGATTCTGCCTGCTGGATCTGGAGAAGAAGATTTTTTAAGAAATTTGCCTGAAATGCACTAAGTTCGAATTCGGGCTTCTATAGTAAGCCCAAATATGTATCCAGGGGGCCGATTTGAACAAACTTGAATCAGATCTACCCCGCAACATTGCATACCAAATATCAAAAGATTCTGCCTGCTGGATCTGGAGAAGAAGATTTTTGAAGAAATTTGCCTGAAATGCACTAAATTCGAATTCGAACTCCTATAGTGAGCCCAAATATGAATCTAGGGAGCCGATTTGAACAAACTTGAATCAGATCTACCCTACAATGTTGCATACCAAATATCAAAAGATTCTGCCTGCTGGATCTGGAGAAGAAGATTTTCAAAGAAATTTGCCTGAAATGCAGTAAGTTCAAATTTGGGCTCCTATACTGAACCCAAATATAAACCCAGGGGGCCGATTTGGACAAACTTGAATCAGATCCACCCCACAATGTTGCATACCAAATATCAAAAGATTCTGCCTGCTGGATCTGGAGAAGAAGATTTTTTAAGAAATTTGCCTGAAATGCACTAAGTTCGAAATCGGGCTCCTATACTGAGCCCAAATATGAACCCAGGGGGCCGATTTGAACAAACTTGAATCAGATCCACCCTACAATGTTGCATACCAAATATCAAAAGATTCTGCCTGCTGGATCTGGAGAAGAAGATTTTTTAATGTTTTTCCCATTGCCTACAGTGTTAAAAAGTGCTGACTCAGCACTTTTTCAAAGTCCCGAAACTGTACCCTATGATAAAACCGATGGCAATTTTTTTTTACCAATCCTTTCTGTTGGTCCTAAGGAAGCTGCACACCAAATAAAAATTCTCAGTGCCGTGCAGTTTTGGAGATATGGGCGTTTTAAATTTTTTCTATTTTTAGCTCCTGCGGTTCCCACGGGGCTGCGGGAAAATTTTTTTTTGCATAAATCAAGTACTCATGACCCAATAAGCCCTCACATAAAATTTGGTTCAAATCAGCCTCTCGGTTTGGAAAATAGAAATTTTGGGCGGGGCAAAAAATTTTGCCCCTCTCATAACAACGTCAAGTATAGCCCCACCAACTTCTCTTGAACAAATCTGAGTCTACACCTCAAAAGGAAGCTGCACACCAAATATCAAGTCTCTGCTACTGCTGGTTCATGAGAAGAAGATTTACAAAGATTTTGGTGCCCCTTGGGGGTGTGGCACCACCCAGGAGGAGGGGCAACTTCATTTGAACAAATCTGAATTGGCATTAGGTAATAAACATTTAGCCAACATTTGAATAAAATTGGGCTAGTGGTTTAGGAGGAGAAGTCGATAATGTAAAGTTAACGCCGGACGGACGACGACGGACGCCGGACGACGGACAGAAAGTGATTAGTTAAGCTCCCCTTGAGCTTCGCTCAGGTGAGCTAACAATCATTCACAGGTTATTTCCAGGCCTGTCTTTAAGCGGAGAAAATCACTCAATAATGGTTGTAAGAGATCGTATTACCCATGTCTTGAAGTCTGACCCAGAAAATGTCAAAACCACAAATCAAAGATGTGAATTAGAAATAAGACTGGATTTACACCCTTATCAATCTTCCTGAACATCAAGGATTTTAAATACATTTCTTTAACTGTGTAATTAAATAAACATTTTTCCTTACTGAACAACTAATTGAAGTGGAAGCACTTCTTTTCTTAATAATATTAAATAATAATGTATTGTAGCATTTACCTTGTCTGGAGAGGAGGAAGCACTAGTTATCATCTGATCACTGCCAGCTGTTGATAAAACATCTGCAGAACTTTTTGTTTTGGGAGCAATGACTGGCTCTGCAAATGAAACTCTTCTTTGCTGAAAGAGAGGGAAAAACAAATATTGTCTGTTCATTCAAGTTAATAATTATGGTTTTAGCAGGATTCTTACTCTTTTCCTGAAAAAAATGTTCTGTATCTTTACCCCAACATGTCAGCCTATTTTCCAAGCCCACTCAAGTATTTCAAATTGGCGGAAATCTGATTATTGGAAGATTTTGATGAAGACTCAATATATCAGGTATATCAGGGTTCATAGAGAGTAAATAGTTTTTTCCAGATGTAAATGCATTTTGGGGGGTAACTCCGACAATTCTCATTAGATAACGGTGATCATCGAACTTGAGGTAGACATTGTTCCCAAAGAGTTATATACCCAATTTTTTTTTTATATTTGGTTACTCATGTTTAACATTATTCCATAAACAAGCATTACATGATATTTTTTAACAAAGGGCAATAACTCTACTAATTTTTATCGAATATATGCAGGTCATCGACCTTGACATAGACATTGTTGCTTTTGAGACATATTCCGAAAATATATGAAATCCAGTTTTTATTGTTAAAGTTATGCCATAAACAAGCATTACACTATATTTTTTATTAAACAAAGAGCAATAACTCCAATAATTTTCATCGGATATCACTGGTCATCAAACTTTGATGCTAGAGAAATTTACCGAAAAGAATTTAAATTTGTTAATTATTGTTCAAGTTACACTATAAACAAGCATTACACAATATTTTTTATAAAACAAAGGGAAATAACTCCCATAATTTTCATCGGATAACGCTGGTCATCAAACTTGTAGACATTGTTGCAAAAGAGACATTCACCAAAAAGAATTGAAACCTGTTAACTATTGTTCAAGTTATGCCGTAAACAAGATTTGCAGAATATTTCTATAACAAAGGGCAACAACTCCTTAATTTTCCAGACATATCGACATTGTTGCTATAGAGACATACACAAAAAAGAATTGAAATCCGTTAACTGCTGTTCAAGTTATGCCATAAACAAAGTTTGGACAGTTGGAGCTTTACGCTATATCCCTCCCTTGCAGGGGGATAATTTTTCTTCTGGTGAGCCAATAACAAACTAGCGTATACAGAGTGATGCCACTTTTCAATACAGTCACAATGGTTGTTTCTAGCACTCAAACAGTTAAATAGCATTTTGAAGAATGCCTTTCAAGTTTCAATTTCTGATGCACTGCTTCAAGTGCTGTGCAACAGAAATTAAACCTTCGATACAGTTTTAATGAAAGTGTCAATGACACTGCAGCTCAACTTGTCCTTGAAGGGACTGAACTAAATAGAAAGCTCCAGTAATGTCAAGTCATTTAATCAAGTTTCTACATGTGTATGTGTTTTATCATCCAGTGTATCGTGCTAACTGTAATGAGGAGCAGTGCTTGTTTCTCCTTTCTCAACTCGACTAGCAGGTGAAGTTCGAAACGCTTGATTTCACTTCATGTATAAAATGGCTTGTTTTGTATGAGTGATTGGAGTTGTTTCTGAAGTCAGCTGAAAGGTAACAATTTTTAGTTACTTCTTCTGGATGATATTCTACTAAGACTGATGAAAATTATTAGTCAGGTTTGGGAGAATTCTTGGAAGTTTCCGACGGAACTCGCCTGATTGGTCTAGGAATTAAAGGTATTTTTTTCCTTTTTCATAATTTATTTCTGTGCTTGAGAATTGTGCGCCCGCTGAGATTTTCTTAGTGGGGACACACACTTCTCAGCCCAGTCCCAGACTCTACCGGGTGAGCTGTGGGTGGGATAGTACTTTGAGTTCTCCCTCATATTGACTGGCCGAGATACCTCCCCACCCCCTGTAGGCAATTATTTGGAGTATTGAGGTAAAAAGAATATTGTACCAGAGTCGTAGCCCCGGGATGTTCACCCTGTTTATTGTTGACAAAGTACTCTAGTGGAGGATGGATATTGGGTAGTTGGTGGGCTGGAGTTATTGACCCCCATCTGTAGAGTGCAGGAAGTGTTATCTTTTTTGAGATACGTGGCATTATCGACGAGTTGTGCAAGTTGGTCGAACAATTTATGTATAGAGGGCCAGCTCACCTCTACGGAGGTCTGCACTCGATAATATAATTATTTTGTTGTAGAATTTGGCGCGGTGTTTTGGTAGCGGAACTCCGTTGAGTGCGCATTACCGGAACAAGAATAGGGCGTCGTGTTTTGGTAGCAGAACTCCTTCGAGTGCGTGTAACCAAAACCGATTGGAGCGCCACTCCTCCCGCTTGGGGTAGAAGAATATACATATTCGCGCATTGGTAAAGACTGTACATGTCTAGTAACGGATTGTGATAATGTATCGTGCTAACTGTAATGAGGAGCAGTGCTTGTATACTTAGGTAGACAAGCCCTGCTCACCATAACAACCCCCTTCTTAAGATTGTTTGACTGAGAAGTCTTTAAAAAAAAAAATACCGGTGGGTTTTTTTTCTTGTCAGGAAAATAGAAATTCCCTGTAGGTGATAAGTTAATGGCAGATTTATGGGTGAGCGAGATGGTCGCAGTCGATGTTTAATAAATATAAATTTTATGATATTCTTGTTTATTTAATCCTTTGTGACCCAGTAGCCGGTGGCAATTTGAAAGAGGGGAAAACGAGCTTGTTTCTTTAGGCCTTACATTTTCCCGAACTGCAACCCCCATACAGACTCTCTTGTTGTTTTGAGTGGAGCCATTGTGCCGGCTTTTCTCTACAGAGTAAAGTTTGTAGCACTGGCTTCATCTAAAACCTTACAAGGCACCGATTGTGTCTGATTTAAGAGGGGCGGGGTAGTGGGGTCGTTACAAATGGAATTGTTGACAATTTATGTGCCAAATCAAAGTTGGCTGCCAAAAAATTTCGAAAAATTTGATAGCTCCCATCTAGACATCACACCAAAGCTACATACAAAATTCTAAAAAAAAAATCAGGTGAGAAATGTGGCCTGTAGTGTGTGTCAATAAAATTGTTGACAATTTATGTGCCAAATCCAAGATGGCTGCTAGCAGCAATGTTTTTCAAAGAATTTTCAAAAAATTTGATTGGTCCTATCTAGACATCACACCAAAGCTACATATGAAATTTGAAAGAGATCAGGTGAGAGATGTGGCCTGTAGGAATTGTTGACAATTTATATGCCAAATCTAAGATGGACGTTGGCGGCCATGCTTTTCAACAAAATTTGGAAAAATTTGATGGGAGCTATCTGGACATTGACCCAAAGCCACATATGAAATTTGGAACTCTTCGGGTGAGAGCTGCCGCCTATAGGGCATGCTAAAGGATTTGTAGACGGACAGACATAAGGATGTACGTACAAGATTGCAACCCATCCCAATAGCTCATACTTGATGTCAAGAGCTAAAAATCAAGGACTTTCAAAGCTATTGCACAAATTTCAAGTACTTCCAAGGCCTTGAAAATACATTTCTCAATTCAAGGACCACAATGAACCCGGCCTATAAACATGTAGCACATCAGCAATCTGTGAGCAGAAATTCTCTCAAGATTTCTGTTCCCAAAACTGAACGGTGTGGGAGGAATTGATTTCACCAAACATATCCTATTTTTCGTGCTTTAATTTTAAGGACAATAAGCTTCTAATCTGAAAAAAATATTGACATTGATATTTCTAGAATGTGAAAGAGCATAAAAGAAACTCACGCAAAGTGTTATATGACAGAAGCAATAAGAAATTACCTCAATCTATAATTAAAAAAAACAAAACCATTTGGCCCCACAAAGTGGATCTTCTGTTTCTCTGGCCATTTTTTTTGTAAAATTGCATGCGGGTGGGCGAGTAGGTGGGCATTTGGTTTTTTAATTTATTTTTCTAATTATTTCGTTGCCATCAACAGTTCATTTTCTTGGTTTGCTTTATGTTTTAGGCCTCATAATCTACAGAACAGCACAGGTGGTGATGTATTTTGTCCCTTGAGTGCAAGAAGTCTTTGCAATGTTAAAGCATTGCAAAGACTTGTTTGCACTCAAGGGACAAATCTATCAATTTTATTAACTTGGGGAAAAATATCAGACAAAAACCCATTTAATTTTTCTTTTTTTAATTTTTCTTCGGTTATAAAAAGAGAGCATGCGGCAGCCAAAAGGACCATGTGGGAAGGCCTGGTCAATAGATTTTTAACTTTTTTCAGGTCTTAATGCAGATAAGTTTTCAAATGATGAACCATTGTGAAGAGATAAATAGCGTTGCCTAATTGTGATCGGAAGAATTCTGAGCAAGAAAACACAACATCCTGATGTAATTTCTCAATATAAACTACAGCTTCTGCAGAGTGTAATTCAAAAACTGTAAAGGTAATATTGATTTGAACAAACTTGGAATGCTACGAGGTAGGAACATACCTACCACATTTGATTAAATTTGAAAAACTAGATTTACAATAAATTGCATGAATTTCACAAGGCGGCAAGTCATCTACTTTTGAGAGCTAGAAAAAGGGTGTGGTACACACACTTTGGTGCAGCGTAAATAACAAAGTCACATCTGAATGAAAAAAAAAATAAGCAAAAATTTTTAAACTTTTGCATGATGAAGCCTAAAGGAAACTTTTGGGATCCCAAAATTGAGCCCAAATAGGGGCACAAAAACTTGACTTGAACAAACTTGAAAGTATATGGGTGAAACATGCTACTTGCCAAAAATTGGAAATTTTGCATATATATTTTCTATATATATTATACCCACCACTGGCCAAAACTAGCTATGGTCAAGTCAATAGAATCGGAGGACTGGAGCTGTAGGTTAACCCTTTACCCAACGTAACGGCCAAAACCGGCCAGCGCTATTCTCAAAAATCGCCAATTAATTTTCATTATTTTTTCATTTTTTGTCTCAAAAACATAGGTTATGACCCCTCGTTGGAACGAGCTCGATGAGCTCGTTCCAACGAGGGGTCATAACCTATGTTTTTGAGACAAAAAATGAAAACAATTAATTATTCAAGAAATTTTTTTGCAAGTGTCGTCTGCTTTTCATGTTAGGTAAAGGGTTAACCGAAACCGAACCGAGGTTTTCAATTTTTTAAAAAACCGAAACCGTCGACATCCCGTAATCTAAGGTTTTTCGTTTTTTATTAAATACTCTCTTGCTGCAGAAATTCACAGAATGTAGCCATTCCAGAGTATTGAGAGTACCCAGGCACTGCCAATGGCAGTGTCTGGGTACTCTCACTACTCTGAAAAGGCTACATTCTGTGAATTTCCGACATTTCAGTTTAGTTGTGTTTGCAGCTTTCCTCAAGTTGCGTGTTGGTGTCAGACCTCGAAAAATGGCCAAGCACAATAAAAGTTCTGTATATTTAGGTAATTATTATATTGGCCTTACTGATTCTTCATGTATTATAGCTTATTTCGGGCATTCATTGAGTTTCACTCAATTTCACTACCATTCAGTTATGACTCCGGACATAAGTATGAGTTTTGTTGAATTTTACTTGGCCTCATGAACAAACTGAAAACCGAACCGAACTGAGGTTTTACTCCACCCGAAAAACCCCAAACCGAACAAAAAATTTAAAAACCTACAGCTCTACTGAGGACAAACATTAATTTTTACTCCCCCTGCCCCCACAAAAATGCTCCATAGATGATGACTGCCCATACACAGAGGTCAAGAAGGAAGTATCTTCCAACCTTGACAATAACAATTTTTTTGCAGTAACTGCTAAATGTTAGTTGTTAATAGGGATGTTCCTGTCTGGGCCAGTGGAAGGCTTCTGGGAACATGGGTTAAATTTAGCACAGCAGTAAAGTATTTAGCCTGTGCCGTGACACGATGTGATATAGCATGACAGGAGTGATTCTTATATACTCCCTGATCAGGTGTACAATAATAATTTTACTTTCTCTGCTATCTGAATGAATGACATCTGAAACAGTCAAATTATCCGGCAGAACCTGACGCATCATGCCGTAGCAAGACCCAGGGTCAGCAAGGCACAGCCGCACAGGGTCGCAAAAATTTCCATCAGACAACTTCCAATGCACCGTGCACAGCGACTGTTCCAGTACAAACATACTACAGCCCTTAAAAGTTGAAAGAAGCTGCTTAAAAATTGAACCAATTTAGTTTTGTTTGACTGAGCTCCTCGAGCTCTGTCAAACAAGATTAAAATGGTTCAATTCTTTGTTGCATTATGGGATGAAATTTGGGGATTTTGGCATCAGTGTACAGAGGGTAAAGCAGGTTTTTGTCGCAATTATATTAACCCTTTACCTAACATGAAAAGCAGACGACACTTGCAAAAAAAAATCTTGAATAACTAATTTTTTTCATTTTTTGTCTCAAAAACATAGGTTATGACCCCTCGTTGGAACGAGCTCGTTCCAACGAGGGGTCATAACCTATGTTTTTGAGACAAAAAATGAAAATATTTTGAAAATTAATTGGCGATTTTTGAGAATAGCGCTGGCCGGTTTTGGCCGTTACGTTGGGAAAAGGATTAAACTAAATATTCATCGATCAAAAAACCATAAAATTTTAAAGTCTTATTATTTCATAGTAAGACACTGCATGCCAATAAAAACATTAAACAAGAGAGATCAATTTCAGTGATGGATTGCCCGGTAACAAAAGCCCTTTTTTTAAAGCCTTAACTTTAATAGATACCTTTGTTGAAGGCGATGGAGAATTTGATATTGTATCACCACTTAACCTTCTTCTCTTTAGTATTCCAGCACTAGGTGAACACGATGGTGAGTAGATATGTCTAACATGGATGGGATGAAAACTGTCATCTTTACTGTACTTAAATGGACTATGTGGAGAGGATGGAGTTTTTAGAATACTCCTACGACACTGTTTCTGGGCACTCAGTAACAACTGTTTGCTTCTCTCTAACATAACATAACCTCGATTAAGTTTACTGTCAGAAAATCTTCTATAGTTATGAACGATGGATTTTGGCTTTTCACATGATTTAACTGGAGTTTCTTGCAACTTGGTCAAGAATTTCTTAATTGGCGATTTCACTAAGTTGCTAGATTCAGCTGGAGACTTGCTACTTAAACAATCATTGGGAAATAGACGATCAATTTCTATTTTGAAATCCAAATTTGAACTCTCAGTAACCTTTTCAACTTCATTTTCAAGCTCTGAGGGGACTGCAGTCTCATCTTGAGATTTGTTGATGTCAATACTGTCAACAATGGCTTTATCATCACACTGTGTTTCCCCTTCTTTATGTTTGTTCCCTTTCACAGAAAGAGGACTGGACTTGACACTTTTTAATTTTACTCCCTTCCTCAATCGCCCACTTCTCAGTGATAATGGAGACTGGGTTTTCAATTTAGATTTTGCTGTTTTAGCCATTGATCTCAACCGTGTTGTCACTGGAGATGGTTCTCTTGATTTCATCAACACTGTACTTTTATGTCGAGTGGAAACAGATGGTGTTAAAATTTGTGACTGCAAATCCTCATCTACTACAATCACAGTAACATCTCCAGGTGCCATCTTAACCGTATCCACATTTTTTTTCTTTCTTCCCTTCTTTGTTGACAAGGATAAAACCTTTTCTCGACTATTAATGCCACTTTGTTCATTGGCCTCTATACCTGCATTTGTTTTCTCTCCTATGTCTAAAGATTCTTTCAATCCATGGTTGGAGTTTTCCAATGAAGACATGTCGACAGAATTATCTAAACATTTGTTATCTGATTTGAATATGTTATCTTCGTTTGATTCCTTGGTGAGGATTTCATGAACTGAATCTGAACGTTTTTCCACTATTTCATCACATTTGTTATCCTTTAGAATCAAGCTTTTTTTCCTGCCTTTCTTTCTGTCCTCACAAGATTCAGAGAGTGAAAGCACAGAATTATCAACACTATTCACTAAAATAGCACTTTTTCTTTTACCTTTTACCCTAAGATTGTTTACTTCTTCATCTGAGACCATGTCAACTGACAAATTATCATCTGCAGACATTTTGCTGTGTTCATTTCCTTCTGAAACAAATTTAAATTCTGATAAACTCAAAGAATGTTGCTGAATGTCATCGAATTTCTTCATTTCCTTTGTATCTGATTGCATATGGCACTCTGTATTCTCTTCATTAGTTTCCTTTACCACTATTCTTTTGTTGCCGTCATCTTTTGGGATGGTGCCTTTTTTCTTGCTTTTCTTCGCATCTGTATCATTCACAGAATTGGAATCTAAAACCACTGGACAGTCAAAACCGTTCTTCAAAACAGAACTTTTTCTTCTACTTTTCACCTTTTTCGAACTATTTTTCTCATCATCTGATATCATATCAATGAATGAATTATCCACAGACATTTCAGTAACTAAATCAGTTTCAGAATCCAATGTACTTAAATATTGCTTTGTATCATTTTTCTTTGTGTCAGACTTTTCATCTGTTTCAGGAGCACATAACTGTTTTTTAATTCCGTCTTTTGTCTTGCTCACATTACTTAATCTCTTGCTCTTTCTTGCTGATGTTATCTTACTGTATTTATCATCACTTCTGTTTTCTGACTCTTCGGATTCAGTATGAAAGGCTTCTGCCGATATATTTTTCACAATGGTCTTTGCAACAACTGACAATGGTACATCACCATCGGAGTCACTACTCAGACTTCTAGGTGTAGGGCAGAAGGAGTTCTTCTTGGCAGAGAGTCTTTTCTCAGCTTCCTCCCTCTTTTTCTTAGTTGTACTCTTTCTCTGAGGTACATCTGAAGTGGATTTACATTCAGGTGTTTTCTCTTGTGCTGCTATTAGGGATACTGAGTTTCTTGTCATTCCAGTTGATACTTCACTGGATGAAACCTCACTATTTCGGACAATTTCTTTAAAAGATATTTCATCATCTGAACTGATGGATATTTCCGTTGGTTTCGATAATTCTGTAGTATTGTTCAATTCTTTTTTCATATCCACCATGTCAGCTTTAATTTCTTGTGTTTTTCTACGTTTGGTACGAGTTTCCATTTGTGGAGTGAGTTTTTTTGGAGTTTTTTGTTTCCTCTTCTTATTACTTCTTGGGGTATTTAAAGTTGCGATTTCAAGGCCACAAACTTCCCCTTGAAGGTCAGACTTCAAAGGAAGAGACTCATCTAAACTTAAAGCATCAGAAGATTCAATCTCAGAGTTTCCTTCAAATTCATGTTTCACTGTAGCAGAATCTTGAAGTGTGTTAGCTAAACCAGGGTCATATTCCTTTGCATCGACGTCAATATTTGCCGACACATCAACTACTTCATCATGGTAGTCTTCAGTATACAGTGGTAAAGAATTATTAGTACTTTCCTCCTTCTGATCCTCATTTACTGCTTTACTAACACTGTCATCACTCAAAAACTGAAATCCTTGAGAGCCGTTTGTCTGAGTATCTAAAGGAATAATTTCAGAAAAATCATCATGTTTGTGTTGTCTTACTTCAGAGTTATTTTCAGCCGTTGCTAGTTTGCCTGATAAATTTTCAACAGCCTTTGAAACGTCTTGTGGCTGAGAATGTGTTTCTCTGAAGGAATTTTCTGACTGTTTGGGGCTATACTTTAAAATATCTTCTCGAGATAATTTTTTAATCTTCAGAATGGGAGAAGAGGCATCAATCACTTGACTGGCAGTAACTTCCGATTGATTCATGGAACCTGAAAACAAACTTCGAGCACCATCTATTTTTGATTCAGCATCGTTCAGAAATATGGTGTTGTTATTTTTCTCAGGTGTATCTGTAACAGTAGAATTTACTGGATGGTGAAACTCAGTAAATTTAGTTGGTGATTGCGTTTCTTCAACAATCGTCACTGAAACCATATGAACATCATGACAACCTGAAGATTTCAGTTTTGTTGGAGATATGGTATCTTCAATTATTGTAGAAGTACAGATTTTGTTAGAAAGTGGTTTGCTTGGAGGTTTCTTGGAGGAATTATCTGAAGTAGAGAAATTTTCAACAAGAGATTGCAGTGTATGAACAGGTTTTATACTTCCATCATTTTCTGTTTTCTCATTTGCTGATGAAGCACCTTGTTTTTTCACCAACCACTGATCAAGACTGGTTGGAGCTGGTTTAACACCAGATTTATGAGGAGATTTACTTCCCATTCTTCGAGGAGAGTCCTGACTACAAGATTTCCTGGTCTGAATCTGACACTTAACAACAGGTGATGACTGACTCTGTGACTTGATGCCAAGTCGGAAAGGAGATTTAGATGTATGCTCAGCACTAGAAGACACATCTTTATTGCATTCATCAGTGCTTGTTGACCCACTGCTACCTGTACTTGGAGACACGGTTGAAGGTGGAAAGTCACTAATAACTTGAAGTAAGTTTTGTTTCAATGATGGAATGTTGGATTCACCCTCTGAATTATTTAAACTGCTCAGCTGTTCTTGGTCTGCATCAGACTGCTTCTCGGATAGAGACTCACTACTTATTTTTACATCAGGACTCCTGCCATGTTTAAGTTGGCTGTTTTGTTCTTCTGAGCATTTTTTCAATATACTATTTTCCAACTCAGTTGATCTTTTCTGACTGGTTTTTAAACCAGATTTTAGACTGTGACCATTTTCTTCCATCTCTTCACTACCATTCTTCACCAATATAACTTCAATCTGCAAAAATAAGCGGCACACTATTAATAAAAGATTAGGCCCCCACAAAGTAGATCTTCTGTTTCTCAGGCCAGTTTGTGTAAAATTGCATGCTGTGGTTTTTATTTTATTTTTTATAATTGAGTCTTTGCCATCAAAGCTTCATATTCTTGGTTTGTTTTAAGTTTTAGGCCTCATAATCAACAGATTAGCATGGGTGGTGGTGTCTTTCGTCCCATGAGTGAAAGAAAGCTTTGCAATGGTAAAGCACTGCAAAGCCTTTTTGCATTTACGGGACAAATTTATCAATTTTATTAACTTGGGTAAAATATTTTTACTTTTTCAAGTTGGCATTGGTTATAAAAAGAGAGCATGCGGCAGCCAAAAGGACCATGCAAGAGGGCCTGAAAAACAGATTTTTAACTTTTTTAGGCCTTACCAATCTTCACTAAATCCTATGCATTATATCTTAACTTGAATAAATATGAATACAATACCATTTTATTATCTTGTTTAGTGGAACATCTGAACTCTATCACAAGATATAATGGGATATATTACTTCAGAGAGCTGCGAATGGGTAAGAAATCTCCCCTCAGGCTGCAGTGTTAAAAGTGAGTTAAATTGGAAAAAACCTCAAGTTCATCTAATTTGAATAATTCATGCGCAACAAAAACCTGTATATGTTATTTATCTTATGCTGCTACACCTCCATACCAAAAATTACTGAAATCGGAAATTTAGAAGTTCTATGCATAGAACTAATTACACGCAATTTCCAATGAAAATGGCTGCCAGTTGGGCATCTTCAATTTTTTTTCTAAAAAAAATTGATGTGAATGAATTTTACATGACTGATTATTGCTGATAATTTGAAACAAAAGTGTCAGTGTCCCTGATATACAGGTGATAACAGGACACACCAACACAATATAAACAAATATGACTATAAAAAGCTTAAATTCATCTAATTTGCATAACTTATTCAAGAGAAAAAATCCAGCAAGAGGATCACAGACCCAGAAGTCAAGTTTTGACATTAAATTCTGAAGAAATAAGCTATTTATAGCAACAGTGACCTTGACCTTGGGGCGCAAGACTCTGAAATTGACAGGTGTCTTTCTTTCCTATACGGTAACCTCTGGTGTAAGTTTGGTAAAGGTGCTTCAAATATAACTAAAGTTATTGCCCGGAAACCAATTTGTCACAAAATATTCTATTTATAGTAACAATGACCTTGACCTTGGAGTCCCAGACTCTAAAATCAATAGGTGTCTTCCCTTCCTATAGGGTAACCTCTGGTATAAGTTTGGTAAAGGTGTGGCAAAAAGAACTAAAGTTATTGCCCGGAAACCAATTTGTCATAAAATATTCTATTTATAGTAACAGTGACCTTGGAGTCCCTGACTCCAAAATCAATAGGTGTCTTCCCTTCTTATAAGGTAACCTCTGGTACAAGTTTGGTAAAGGTGCGTGAAATAGAACTAACGTTATTGCCCGGAAACCAATTTGTCACAAAATATTCTACTGATAGTAACAGTGACCTTGATCTTGGGGCGCGAGACTCTGAAATCATTAGGTGTCTTCCTTTCCTATAGGGTAACCTCTGGTATAATTTTGGTAATCAAATAGAACTAAAGTTATTGCCCGGAAACCAATTGTTTATGCCCGCCCGTCATTTCATCAAACTATAAGTCGAGTTTGACTTCATCAAAACTCGACTAAAAAACCTATAGGATATGTTATTTAACATATGCTGCTACACCTCCCTACCAAAAATGAATAAAATCGGGAATGTATGGTCCACGAGATGAAAGTTTGCAAGCACTTCTTGTTCTTAGAATTACTGAGTGGAAAATATATCCGACCACGATTTAGCAGCAATTCAGTGAGTCCACCATCCATGTATTGTGCTTACACTGGCACAAACTGCCCCAGATGCAGGGTGTATGCGTTTTGTTTTTTAGTTTTCGTGACTATAAAATCATGAGCTGATTAACTGATGCCCTGCAAGAGGATCAGAGATCCAGAAGTCGAGTTTTGACATTAAGTTCTGAAGAAATAAGCTATTTGTAGCAATAGTGACCTTGACCTTGGGGCGCAAGACTCTGAAATCGACAGGTGCCTTTCTTTATTTATAGTAACAGTGACCTTGACCTTGGAGTCCCAGACTCCGAAATCAATAGGTGTCTTCCCTTCCTATAAGGTAACCTCTGGTATAAGTCTGGTAAAGGTGCGTCAAATAGAACTAAAGTTATTGCCCGGAAACCAATTTGTCACAAAATATTCTATTGATAGTAACAGTGACCTTGACCTTGGGGCCCCAGTCTCTGAAATCGATAGGCGTCTTCCCTTCCTATAGGGTAACCTGTGGTATAAGTTTGGTGAAGATACACAGAACAGAACTAAAGTTATTGTCCGGAAACCAATTTGTCACAATATAATCTATTTATAGTAACAGTGACCTTGGAGTCCCAGACTCCGAAATCGATAGGTGTCTTCCTTTCCTATAGGGTAACCTCTGGTATAATTTTGGTAAAGGTGCATCAAATAGAACTTAAGTTATTGCCTGGAAACCAACTGTTTACGCCCGCCCGTCATTTCATCAAACTATAAGTCGAGTTTGACTTCTTCAAAACTCGATTAATAATAGCCCAAGTAGATTACTCCCATAGTTACCTCACTTATGTAAATTGGCAGGAAATTCTCCGACAAGGTCAAGGTTTGTATGTGGCTTAAATGTTTTGCTTTACTTTGATCTGGCATCTTTTTGCCTACCAACAAAAGAACATTATGTTTGAAGCTTGCACATTGCTTTCTCTTGTTAACCAAGTTACATTTCGTAAAGTAAAAATGCCGATAGGATCACCGATCCAATGTCGAGTTGTGACAGCACAAAAGTGGGTTTAATCATTATCAACTTATCGTCCGGAAACCAATTGTTTACAACTTACTATGTGAAGGGTCACTGTGACCTTGACCTAGTGATTTCGAAATAAATAGGGCTCTTTCTTGCACCAATGCCAACCTACCTACTACGTTTCATGAACGTAGGTGGAACCATTGTCAAATTATCATCTGGAAACCAATTGTTTACGATTTATTATGTTCAAGGTCACTGTGACCTTGGCCTTTGACCTAGTGAGTCCGAAATAGAGGTCTTCCACTCACCTAGGCCAACCTACCTATGAAGTTTCATGAATGTGGGTCAAACCATTATCAAGTTATCGTCCGGAAACCAATTGTTTATGATTTACTATGTTGAAGGCCACTGTGACCTCGACCTTTCACCTAGCAAGTCCAAAATAATAAAAGTTTCATGAACATGGGTCAAAACATTATCAAGTTATCATCCGGAAACCAATTGTTTTGATTTACTAACTTCAGGGCCACCGTGACATTGACCTTTGACCTAGTGAGCCAAAATAAATAGGGTTCTTCCTCTCACGACGACCAACCTACATATGAAGTTTCATGAATGTGGGTTGAACCGTAGTCAAGTTATCATCCGGAAACCAATTGTTTACTTATATGCACAATGGCTAATCTTGCCCGGAGAGTTTTACAGTTGGAGGAAGCCGGAGTATCCGTAGAGAACCACGAGCAACGATGAGCAGCTGCCAGCACCCCAACATCGTAACTCCACACTGCAGCACAGGCAGGATTAGACTGGTTGAAGACATGCGCACCATCGATGTACAGTACGGCTTAGTACACGGTGTCGGGCCCCCATGTGGACAATCAGGGTTAGGTGCCTTGAACAAGGACACAATGTGGGAGTCCGAATCGATCGCTCAGACGGTCATCCATCCGAGGACTAACCGGGCTTGACATATCTTAACTTCGGTAATCTGACGAGAACCGGTTATTGCAATGCCACCGCCCCCCCTCCCCCCCCCCTAATTGAATACTCCTGTTAACTGAATAATTTTCATTGGCAAAGTGGCTATTCAATTAACAGGGTTCCACTGTACTAACTCGATTATGTGTCTCTGTCCTACATCCCAATATATCCTGCAGTTAAAATTAGAGGATATCCAGATAATATTCACTTGGAGCTCACAGTTATCTGATTGAGAAGAATGATCAGCCATTTCAGCACTAGTGACAGGTAATTTTTATCAACATTTCAAAGCCTGATCTTAAACACCAAGGATTAATTATTTCAGTTTTCTTGAATTTTTCTGCAAATCAGGTTGGTCATTTTCAAAATGGGAGGAGAACAATGGTGGCCCCTGCCTTAAATGAATTCGGGAGGGCTATTTTTTGTACACCTTAACTGAACACAATTAGGGGCGCTGAGGTCTCTTCTTGAGATTGGTAATTTTACCATATCTTTCATCTTATTGTTTGGTCTGAGCATATAGCATCTAACATAGGTTTAAAAAATGCAATAATTTCTTGCAGAACATGTCAGGATTTCTTCCTGAATTATGTATGTTGTCAGACAACTATAGTTAGCATCTGACAAGTAAGCAAAATTACTCCCAGTTAGTCTGGAGGCCAAGCATAGGGATCTCACAGAGACTAGCTACCAGTAAGCTTTTCTGAACTGTGCGATCACAAATCAAGATGAGCAATACCAATCACCACTAGGGAACAAAGTTCACTTTCCTAGCTTTTCTTTTATGTGGCAAGGAGGGTGTTTACCGCCCTTGCAAATTTTAGTTTTGAAGAGCCATTGAAAGAGAAAGTGGGTGCCTTTCCTTAAAATGACTTCCCTGGCAAATCAATTTTTTGGGGAAAAAATCCTGAAAATATTTAGCAGGTTGAGAGTTCGTCATGGAGACAGTGAAATGAAGACCTATCCATGATAATGTTCTAAAATCAAGGAACTGAGAGCACATACCTGTACAGGTGACTTGTTTTCTTGATCAGCTGACTGGGAATTTATCACAATTGCATCAGCTTCTGTAGGACACTGGGTACTGAAATGAAGATGAGCAGGATAACAGCAACACAAATTTTACATTTCATTTCTATGAAACAAAGACAAGATCACTTATTCTTGCAGACTGAAAAATCTTTTATAACAAGACTAACAGTGACTACCTAGCCACAGATGCCCCCGAATATGGCCAAATGGCTTATAATACTGGAATGAAAAAGTTTGTATTGATTTGGAGCTCACTTAGTACCTAAGGTTTTGAATTTAATAAAATTCATTTAAACATAACAGCCATAAACTGTACTGACCTTGTTTCCCTATGATCAATACAGCCACTTATATGCTGGAACTTTCTCAATAGAACCATACACATATGGATGTCAACTGAATTGACATACAGTGCTAGTAAAAATAATGTTGTAGGATAACCATTATGAACTATGTATCTTTCTCTTCCTACACCGAAAAGACAGAAACTAATATATGTGAGAGCTTTCCAGAAAATAATGTCTGATTCTGGTCTTATCAGTGCACAAGCAGCAGTATACTTAGTTTATTGCAGTTATGTTACAACTTATTTTGACCTGTACTGTAAAGCTCAAGTTCTTTTGATAAAAAAAACTGAATGGTTTTATTGGAAAATCGAGATAAAATTTTTCCCCCATGATTGGAATTTAGTTTATTTTTTAAAAACAACTTTCTTGAATAAAGGGTTAACCCTTTACCTAACATGAAAAGCAGACGACACTTGCCAAAAAAATTTTTGATTAACTATTTTTTTTCATTTTTTGTCTCAAAAACATAGGTTATGAGCCCTCGTTGGAACGAGCTCGATGAGCTCGTTCCAACGAGGGGTCATAACCTATGTTTTTGAGACAAAAAATGAAAATATAATGAAAATTAATTGGTGATTTTTGAGAATAGCGCTGGCCGGTTTTGGCCGTTACGTTAGGTAAAGGGTTAACTGATATAGATTAACCTTTTAACCCTTTACCCAACTCAGACAATATCAAAATTTATTATTTTAAATATAATTTTTTAAAATTTTTAAAAAAATTTCAACAAAACCATATCATGTAACTCCTCATTGGAACAATGAGCTCGTTCCAACAAGGGGTCACATGATATGGTTTTGTTGAAATTTTTTGAAAAATAATATTTATTCAAGTGCTGAATTTTGCATATTACGTGGGCGGATGCGGGCGATTCGTTGGGTAAAAGGTTAAACAATGAAACATTGCACAGAGGGATTATAAATGACGAAAATGTGTAAGCAGATGACAACTTGGTCAGCCATTACAAAATTATGGACAAATACAGTCTGTGAGATAATTAATTTTCCCATTCAAGTGAGCATGGTGATGCTGTGCAAAAGACTTTCGATTGGTCTTTATCTTGTGTAAAGTTTCATGGAAATCCACCAAAGCATTAGAGTTGAGGACAAATAAAGTCTGACAGACAGATGGATGGACAGACTGACGGATGGAGTGACTGACAACCCTGATGTAAGATGCTTCCCTAACAGGGGAATAAAAACTAGGTGTGACTGTCCCAAACAGGACCAAGAATACCCATGTATTCCACATTAAAAATATTAAAAATACTGACCCGTCTGTAAATGACGGAAAAATTCGCTCTGGACAAAAAAAAAGAGGAAAAAGTAATTTTTTAAAGTGATCCAAAGGGCTAATAGACATTCATATGTGATTTACTTCTGTAGCCAAGAGGATAAATTTCATGTGAATATGCAGGTCTAGTATGTGTATACCAAAAATACGCTTTCATAATGGCAGGACTCTCAGAACTGAATAAATTTAAGAAATTTCTCAACAGAAAATATTATTGTGTATTATTTTGAGATCAAATCATTCTTTTAATTCTAGTACTTTAAGGTTATTTATTCTCCTCCTTAAGGTTATTTATTCTCCTCTAACAGCATTATTCAGGGCACAGATTACAAATTGAGCTATTTGTATCTTGTTCAACAGAGCTCAACAAAATAATGATCTAAATTTGACTCCAAAAGTCATTGGTCAAGAAGTGTATTCAACTTGCAGGGGAAATTTTTTTCAAATGTTCCAAATTATACTTACTTCATGGGCAATAGATTGCATGTTCTGGGAAGGAATATCCGCCATCAGAATGCAAGGAGTTACGGTCAATTTCAGCACCAATGGCTATATTCTGACCACAACATAGGTATGAAGTCAAGTTTAGCTAATAGTTTATACCTATTTTGGTCACATAATTATGAAATTGTCAAACCTATCCTGAGAGACTACTTTTGTGTGGCAGAAGGGGCAGTCTCTCAAGACAGGTTCTACTGAATGCATTTGAAAGGGCATGCTATGTTGGGTTTCCATGTAAGATTTCAAAAAACATCTGACAACTATTAACAAAGTTAATGTGTCTATTTCTTAATGGAAATATCTCCCAACTTGAATGTGAGAACAGTATAACATGGTTACGTGCCTGGAAAGGCAAATGTCAGGCTGGACATTCTTAAAAGGTTTCATTAAAATCCAATTACTATCTGGCGAGTAATGAACTCCTACAGACGTGTGTACATAGGCACATACAGACAGATACACACTTTTTAAAACTAGAACTACCACTGAAGGTGATTAATACCTCCATTTCCAGATTACTAGAATGCACCTCTGAATGTTGAGGTTGAAAAACCAAAAATAAATCCAAGCTCATGGGAGATAACTTGATTAAAATTGTTGCAGTTGAAAAAAATTAAGAGGAGATAACCTTGTATCATCTATTATCTATTGGTGTTTAAGGTCACATATTTTTGCACAATGGCTAATCATGACAACATGAGAATCAACTCAAGACCAGGGGTGAGCGTTCATAAGCCATGTTGCCCATTTTAGAGAGGGTTTGCACCTCCCAAGCATTGGTGATTGGGTCCTATTTTACCAGCAAAACATAGCCTGTTTACCACAGTGAACAGGCACTGCTTCACTTCCCGGGGTTCCCGCGGGGAAGATAACCTTGTAAAAATTACCAGATGGAAAATTTGGAAACAAGCATGTTCACTCATTAGTGGCCGTGTTTAAGAAGTTCCATCCAAATCGGTTCAATAATGTAGGAAGAGTTACTACACAAGAATCACATCTGAAAATCCAACATAAATCTAAGTTCAGGGGAGATAACCTGGTTAAAATTATCGCAGATGAATAATTTTGGAATATGCGCATGCTCACTTGCTAGTCATAATGTTGTAAAGTTTCATCAATATTGGTTCAATAATATAGGACTTGCATTCAGAAGAATCTCAATTGAAAATCCATATATCTAAGTTCAGGGGAGATAACCAAGTTAAAATTGTCGCAGATGAAAATTTTTACAATATGCGCATGTTCACTTGCTAATTATAATGTTTGAGAAGTTTAATTGAGATTGGTTTAATAATGTAGGTGCTGCGCACACAAGATCGGAGTGACGTACAGGCTGTCAACAATATAGCCCTCCACTTCTCTAACAGTATAATAATGTAAAGTTTCAACAACAGGGAAAGGATTACATCAAATTCATGGTGTGAACTCTGAATCAATTAATTCCCACAAACATTTTTTACAAAAGAGGAGAATCAGACTGGGTAATACTAAGTTGTTTTGCTTCTACCTTACCAGGGATTGGTTTGAAGTGGGTACCCTCTTTCGGATGTTAAAAACTTAAAAAAAAAAAAATTTCTTTTGAAATGGCCTATTTTGGAAAACAATTTTTTCTGTGGTTTGTAACCATCTCGTTTTCACAAAATTTTTTGCTCATCTTTTTAAAAAATTCTTATTATATTTAAAAGCTTTATTCAATCCTTTTTAAAAACTTTATAAAATCTGAACAAAAACGTGATTGTAGAATAACTTACGATTGAGAATCAGAATAAAATGACATCATTGACACATCCTGTGATAGTTCCAGACTGTTGTACATAGCAGGCAGACTTCTGGAAGAATACAATAATGAAAATCAACATCTAAAGATTGAGTTCAAATTATTTCAATTCATCCATCTTATGGACTACAGACAAGACTACAAATGGGGAGACACATAGAATATACCCATAGTAGCTTGGTGTACCAAATGTTTATGAGTGATAAAGTGGTGTTAACCATGAGTCTTCGGCAAGCGGTTAACACCACTTCACCACTCGTGTTGAACATTTGGTACACCAAGCTACTATGGGTATATTTTATTTATACCATGATCATCAGATTAATAAGAGTCGCTATTATTTTTTCTTGATTGTACTGAATAACAGACGTATCAAAAAATCTGTTTTTGTTTATATGAGCATCGGCGGACAGTACTCCCGCTGTCACTTATCGCCCTTTTCGTTTTAGTAACATACTATTTTGAATTTTGGATACTTTATTAACCTGAGACAGTGTATGTTTGTTAAGTTTTGGCACCTTATGAGGTAAACCCACTTCAAAACATACTAAATAATTGCCACTTTCATTTCGTTCTTCGCCAGGTGACGTGCGATAAATTTAGACAGGTTCGCATTCAGGTCGATGTTCACTATACTCACCGTATATGTCCGTGTATAAGTCACCCATGTGTATAAGTCGCACCCCAAACTCACACTTGGAATTCCTCACTTTTGCCTAAAGCCCATGTATAAGTCGCACCCCCATTTTTAAATATATGCAGTCAAAAAGAATTAGTTGCAAGTTACGTTTTGTCAATTTGGGGCAGTTTGGGATGCAACAGAAATAGGTAAGTTTTCACGAGTTACCACATGGTGAATAAGATAAAAGAATAAAGGAAAATTATTATTAAAGATTTAAAAAATACTCGCATTTATTTGTTTTTCGTTGTTTGTTTATCACCCCAATGTCTTCATCCCTGTCAAGAAAATCCAACGCTCGTTTGTAACAGAAACTTCATAGTTTCAGAATCAGAGCACCATTTGCACCATAACCTGTGCAGTTGTTATGATTACGTTGTTTTTTCCGGAACCCCAGAACGTTCTGGAAAAACCAATAAAAATACAACAAATACACAGGTTACTGCGCAAATTATTTTCAAATTGTTGTCCCACTTAAGCATTGTTGGTGCTATTGAAACTAACTTTACCTGGTGCACGTGTGCGTAATTTATAACCGGACATTACACATCCGTGAATTGGAGTTCATGGAATAAATAAATACCTCTCTCCAGGTATTGCTAACAAACATTTAATGTGTTATTTATTTTTTCGTTGTTATTTTGATGATTTTGTATTTTTTATGGTTTCATCCATATTGGCCCCACAAACCTGTTGATTTCCGGTACACGCACTGATGTAAACACATGGGCGATTGAACAACAACGACTAAATAGAATACTTCTTTATTATTATTTATGGTCAATGTCAATAACATTGGCCGGCCCGATATTACAGTTACTGTTGAATTAAGAATACACTACAAATATAGGTACCTTAAATGCAGTTAACCACAGTCAAACAAGCTGGTTAACCGGTCAGAAAAAAGTCTTAACCACGGCAGCACTAATAGTAGAATAGGTAATCATGGTGTAAGTCATGATTTTCAACAAACAAAATGAGTTTCCGCCTTTTAGAATAGAAAATTACTTGGAAATAACAAAATTTCATGCATCTTTATTTTTGTGTTTTTGCTTTAGAAATGCTGTTCTTTTACATGGATGTCTGAGCCCTTTCCAAAGTGTGCACCATATAACAGTACATCATCTAAACCTTAAAGGCCTATTTCCAACTTTTAAGATGTCAGAACAGGTCCCCTTAAAATGCCAATCACAAGATGGGCCTGCTGACAATAAACAAATTACATAGGCAGTGATTTCTAGTCAAGTCTTGGCTGCTGTTGAGGCAGCCAAGACTTGACAAGAAATCACTAAGCTACTGGACGTGTTTAGGCTGCGGTCAGGTGTGAATTCAGGACTACAGTCCAGTCCCTCAAGGGTTAACCCTTTACCAAACCTAACAACCAAATTGGACAGCACTATTCACATAACTCTCATCATTCTAATTTTATTATTTAAAAAAAAAAACACTTTTGCCTAATATAGCAGGCATGCTGATTTCTGAAATTAACGGAACTTGAAAACAGCTACAAAGGGTTGAGTCACAAGGTTTTGATCAATAGGTGACAACAATATAACAATTCAAAAGGCAGTAACTCCAGTACTGTATGACACAAAAACTGAATATAACATAACCACTTCAGATAAAATTTTTCGTTTTCCTTTCATACACAACTCATTACAAATAAAGTGTTGACGAGAGAAGAGAGTTGATTTAACTCTTTCCAAATCTGCCCATGTAGTAGTTTACAAATCATGCAGTTGAAACATTTTTTTCCAAAAATTTCTACAAAACCATATCATGCAACTCCTCATTGGAACGAGGTTGTCGAACTCATTCCAATGAGAGGGTCACATATTATGGTTATGTTGAAATCTTTTGAAAAAAAAATGAGAAAATAATGTTGAAAATAATATTTATTTATTTATTGATGTTTAAGGTCACATACATGCACAATGGCTAATCGTGAATGCAACATGGAGATAAAGTCAAGTCCAGCCAATTGTTTATACCCATGTTGCCCATTTTAGAAGACATCCACCTCAGGTATTGGCGACCAGGTCGTATTTTACCAGTAAAACAGTGCTTACTTACCACAGTAAACAAGCACTGCTTCACTTCTCAGGACTCCCATAGGGATATTGAAAATAATAAATTTTAATATCATCTGGATTGGGTAAAGGGTTAATCCTTGAAGGCCTATATCGCACTTTTACATTCTATGACCAGGTGCCTTTAAGTTGCCCACATGATAAGGAGCCACAGAGAATAGACAAATTACCTAGGCAGTGGTTTCTAGTCAAGTCTTGGCTGCCTCAACTGGCAGCCAAGACTTGTCTAGAAATCACTGCTATACCACAGGACATGTACAGGCTGTGGACAGGTGTGAATTCAGAACAACTGTCCAGGACTTTAAGGGTTAAAAGATATAATACTGACTAACTTTCTTTCTTTCATTACTTCCCGCTGATGATCAGTGAGAACTTTTCTCTTGGGTGTAGTCTTTATTGTCACAAATTCCTAAAATATAAATTAAAAGACCCAAATTGAGCACAATTAAAAAATTCTATAGTACCTTTAGTACAAAATACTGAAATGTAGAGCTGAAGCGGTTAAAGGGGCTTCTTGACTGATTAATCACATGGATAAACCTTGCTTAACCAATTAATCACTTGTCCTTATAGGTAGCTGAATAACTGCCGTACCATTGATTTATAGCATTAACCCTTCACCCAAAGTAAAGGACAAAATCGGCCAGCTCTACATTAAAAAATCTCCATTCAGATTTTATTATGCTTTCAATTTTTTTCTCAAAAACATAGCTTATGATCACTCAATGGAACAAGCTCATTGAGCTTGTTCCAATGAGGGATCATAAGCTATATTTTTGAGACAAAAATTGAATTTTTTTTTAGTAATTCAAGAATCTATTTTGCAAGTGCTGTCTGCTACCCGAATTGGGTAATGGTTAACTTAAGAATGACCAGTTCCAGCTACTAATACAGTATAATGACCATGCAAGTGAATAAGTATGTCATCAAGTAACTTGCATGCTTTACTCTGTCATATAATTGAGGAGAGTCAGTTTGACAATGTTTGACTGTTTTGGAGCAAGTCTGTTCCTTTGTTGACCCAGAAAATACTGCAGTTCTAAAGTAACGGTTAATCAATCAATTATATTTTTGATCGATCAAGACTTTGATCATTGGTTAATCGATTAATCAGTTAACCATGTCAACTCTACTGAAATCACAGGTACTCGGCACCAGCTAGAAAATTGAAAGAAAAATGATATTTGATACCTATTTTGAATCTATGCTGACGTGCCCTGTAATGGTATATAAATATTAACAAGGTAAACAACTCGCTTTTCGAAAACGATAGCACTCATCTTCGTTATACCCACCTCAAATTTGATTCGCATAACGTATACAACAATACCCGTTATCAATGGAAAGGGGAATGAATAAGCTTTACAGTGGTGTATTACATGACAGTTGGGAGTTCTTGGGTTGTTCATGATAACTGGGAGAAGTCGCAGAAAAGGCTGAAAAGCATTTAGTCGGACAAGATAGTGCACAGTGGAATGAGGTTTACGAGCGACAATTATCCGGTTTACTATAAATAATTCGAGGTCCCACTGTCTATGGAGGGCAGATTCAAATATTAACTGTAAACCTTTATCAATTACTAATCTCGGATGCACATTTATTCATTTCTGGAGTTCACATTTAACATTTATACACTTTTCAGCTGTAACTTTGACATCTTTTTCCAAGTTGACGGCGTCCATAAATACGCGACATGCACAAAAACTTTCCCCATTCTCCCATTGGCTTATTTTCATCGATGATTTTCTCGGCATAAATAGTAGCCAACAGGATGTCATTGTGCTTCTATGGATGCCGTTAGCTTGTTCGTTTCCAAGGGAAGGTTAAAAAAATGTATAAAACGGCAAATGTGATCGCCAGAAATGAACAAATGTGGATCCGAGATAAAGGCATACGGTTAATATCTGAATCTGCCCTCCACAGACAATGGGACCTCAAATTACTTATAATAAATCAGATAATTGTCTCTCGTAAACCTCATTCCACTGTGCACAATCTTGTCAAACTAAATGTTTTTTTGCCTTTTCTGCGACTTCTCCCAGTTAGCACGAACAACCCAAGAACACCCAACGGTCGTGTAATACACCACTGTAAAGCTTATTCATTCCCCTTTCCACTGATACCGGTTACTGTTAGATACGTTGTGTGAATCAAATTTGAGAGAGGAAAAACGAAGTTGAGTGCTATCGTTTTCGAAAAGCGAGTCGTTTACTTTGTTAATATTTATATACCATTACAGGGGCACGCCAGCATTGATTCAAAAATGGCATCAAATATCATTTTTCTTTCAATTTCACAGCTTGTGCCGAGTACCTGTGACTGAAATGATAAAAATCAATTTAACCACATCAATAAATTTTCTATATATTTTTATTCATTTTAAGAAAAATATTTGTCAAGAACTGTCAAGGTAAATTTTATTTTCAGCAAAGGCTGTGAACAGCAACAATGTTGGAAGCAGTTCAGACACAGCTAATCAAACCTTACACAGAAATGAAAACCTTATTAGGCAATGGCTGTTTTTTGCTGAAGGAGTTTGAATGATGGGTGGGGAAATTGGGAAAAATATATTCAGCAGCACAGGTGGTGGGGTTAAAGCTCTTCTCATCTGTAGTGGAGGTTCAATCCCCCTCATTGGGAAAGCTGCCTCCTTTATTGTGGGGTTACCAGCAAATACCCTAGCACTCCCCAATCTGTTGGGAAGGGCAACCTCCCTCATCAGGGTAATCCTGGCACCACCCCCTAAAGCAGCTCACTGAGAGCTTGGGATATACAAGGAACAATCTCCAAACCCCTCACCTGAAAAAAGATTTGCCCTTAATGGAAAAACACCTAATGACTCATCGGGAGAAAGTACAGCTGAATTGGTATTGGCTATGCATATGGAACTGTAACAAGCTTTTTTTTGCTACACATGAAAGTGGGGCACAATTAAAGTAACCACATTTCAAACTAATGAAAATTGAAATATAAACAATCGAAAGTGAACCGACTTTGTGTCACTGTTCAGGAGAATCACTTTTAAATATTTGCACAGCATCATTACGCCCGGATTTACAAACTGGGAAAATGTGTGCTGAAAATGAAATGCACTATCATTTTAAACTAAATTTCTGTACAAAGTGGCCAAAACAAACAAAAATGAAAGTGTCAATGACACTGTAGCTCAACTTGTCAAGACAAAGACATGTACATGTATAGTATGTGACACAGCAATGACAAACATCTAGGTAATGACCTGATAACAAAGGTACATATAAAGTATTGTAACGGTCTGTACATGAATACTGACCGTTGCATGTAACAAATGTATAGGTAAAGTATTGTAAAGGTGGGTGACAGTCAGATGCTGAACTAGAAAAAATCTTTGAGTCCCAGAGTGGGTCTGACTGAACCCCAAAATATTTGTTCTCATAGCACAGTGATAACAAAGGCACCCCAAAACACACTCGTTCCTGTCCCAAGGTGAAAACAAAAGTACTCAAGAAGTTTTGTGAAGATCAGTTCATAAATACGAGCTGTATAGAACTTGTGACAAAAAACTGAATGGACCTAATTTCGGTACAAAATGGCCACTGGCAGCCATCTTGAATTTTGGACCGTACCCAGAAACACTCATTCTCATCCCAAGGAGATAACAAAGGTACCCAAGAAGTTTTGTGAAGATCGGTTCATAAATACAGCCTCTACCCTGAGCCGTATTGACATGTGTGCTTACATTGTGTAAATAGCACTGAATAAATCAAAGTTCATCTAATTTGCATAATTTTGGCACGAAAAAAAACACCTTACAATATGTGATGTATTCCATGTTACTAAACATTCATACAAAAATTTATTCAAATCAGAACTTTCATACAGAAGTTCTATACAAAAGACTGATTGCACTAATTTTGGTACAAAATGGCTGCTGGTGGCCATCTTGAATTTCGGACCACACCCAAAAACACTCGCTCTCATCCCACGGTGATAACAAAGGTACCCAAGAAGTTTCGTAAAGATTGGTTCATAAATATGGCCTCTAGTCTGAGCTGTATAGAAGATGTGTACAAAAAACTGATTAGACCTAATTTCGGTACAAAATGGCCACTGGCAGCCATCTTGAATTTTAGACCGCACCCAGAAACACTCGTTCTCGTCCCAAGGTGATAATAAAGGTACCCAAGACATTTCGTGAAGATCAGTTCATAAATACAGACTCTAGTCTGAGCCGTATTGACATGTGTACTTACTGTGTGTAAGTCGCACTGAAAAAATCAAAGTTCATCTAATTTGCATAATTTCTGCACGAGAAAAAAACCCGTATTATATGTGATGCATCCCATGGAACTAAACATTCACACAAAATAATTATTCAAATCAGGGCTTTCATATGGAAGTTATGTGCAAAAATCTGATTGCACCTAATTTTGTACAAAATGGCTGCCATCGGCCATCTTGAATTTCGGTCCGGACCCAAAAACACTCGTTCTCGTCCCACGGTGATACCAAAGGTACCCAAGAAGTTTCGTAAAGATCGGTTCATAAATACGGCCTCTAGCCCGAGCCGTATTGGCATTTGCACTTACAGTGCTGAAAGTAACCCCAAAAAACATCAAAATTAGTCTAATTTGCACAATTTACGTACGAGAAAAAAACCCGTATTATATGTGATGTATCCCATGGTACTAAACATTCCTACAAAAAATTATTCAAATCAGAGCTTTCATATGGAAGTTCTGTACAAAAAACAGATTTCTGCATCGTCGGTACAAAATGGTGGCTGGCAGCCATCTTGAATTTCTGACCGCACCCAAAAACACTCGTTCTCGTCCCACGGTCATAACAAAGGTACCCAAGAAGTTTCGTAAAGATCGGTTCATAAATACGGCCTCTAGCCCGAGCCATAGCAGCTTGGCACTTACAGCTCTGAAAGTAACACTAAATAAATCAAAGTCAGTCTAATTTGCATAATTTACGCAGGAGAAAAAAACCCGTATTATATGTGATGTATCCCATGGTACTAAACATTTATACAAAACTTTATTCAAATCAGAACTTTCATACAGAAGTTCTGTACAAAAAACTGATTTTTGCATCATCGGTACAAAATGGCCACTGGCAGCCATCTTGAATTTCGGACCACACCTAAAAACACTCGTTCCCGTCCCAGGGTCATAACAAAGGTACACAAAGTTTCGTAAAGATCGGTTCATAAATACGACCTCTAGCCCGAGCCATAGCCAATTGTTGACGTACGGACAGACGGACGGACGGACGACGGGCCATGACAATAGCTCAAATTTGACTTCGTCAAAGTTGAGCTAAAAATGACTATTTGGAGGGTTATTCAAGATATAGCATATTTTTTAAAAGCGATTTTACAGTTTAAAGAATTCGCTGAAATTTCCATAAACATGGAAATACTTGCAGAAATTTGCAACATGCACAAATGTCTTGCCCCATGATCAGAGAGGTCAACTATAAAAATCTCGCACTGAAATCTGCTTAAGTTATTTATTTATTGATGTTTAAGGTCACATATTTATGCACAATGGCTAATCATGACCGTGACAGTTTTACGGGTGGAGGAAGCCGGAGTACCCGGAGAGAACCACCGAGCAACGACGAGCAGCTGCTAGCTCCCCAACATCGTAACTCCGCACTGCAGCACAGGCAGGGTTAGATTGGGTGAAGACATGCGTACCATCGACGTGCAGTACGCCTTAGTACACGGCGTCATCGTGCCCCCACGCGGGCAATGGAGATGAAGTGTCTTGCCCAAGGACACAACGCGGTTGCCGCAGGTGGGATTCGAACCGAGGACCTCTCGGCTTGCAGCCTGCACCTCTACCAACTGTGCCACCGCGCTCCCATCTGCTTAAGTGAAGCACCCCGAATTCAAACCGATTTGAAAAACAAGGGAACAGAACACCATTTCGACAGCGAATGCCAACTCGATGTCTGCTAGCAATAAAATCTTGATAAAGATAACTTTGATGTCCATGACACTTATACACATAACTGAAGAATACTTAATGAACAATCAACATCCGTATGGGTGGTGGATGGTTTATATTTTCAGTTTTACTGTACTTTGAATGCAAAAAATCAAATTGTTTGCCTTTTTGACAACTAATAAATTCAAGTGACTAAAATCCCTAATTTTCAGTCTTACACATGAAAAATATTATTGAAGAGACTTGTATAAAGTAAGAACGATGAGACAGATTTTCAATGAGGAAGATGCCAGAGAATCAAGAATTTTTTTTTTTACGAGCTTTACCTCATTTCTCATGTCATTTACAGACAATATTTTCCTCTTCACAGGAATTGGTGATAACTTTCCTTCAACTACTGGTAGTTTGGCAGGTGATTTCTTGACATTAGGAGAAACAACTTTATTCATGAAGCTGCCATGCAATTTATTTGGAGAAGGCAGACCAAGTATATGTGGCTCTGGTGCCTGTGAATCCATCTGAAAAGTTGAAGTGATTAGAAAGTTTAAAAAATGAAAGTGTCAATGACACTGTAGCTCAACTTGTCAAGACAAAGACATGCACATGTATAGTATGTGACACAGCAATGACAAACATCTAGGTAATGACCTGATAACAAAGGTACATATAAAGTATTGTAATGGTCTGTACATAAATACTGACCGTTGCCTGTAACAAATGTAGAGGTAAAGTATTGTAAAGGTGGGTGACAGTCAGATGCTAAACTAGAAAAGAAAACTTTGAGTCCCAGAGTGGGTCTGACTGAACCCCCAAAATATTTGTTCTCATAGCACAGTGATAACAAAGGCACCCCAAAACACACTCGTTCCTGTCCCAAGGTGAAAACAAAGGTACCCAAGAAGTTTTGTGAAGATCAATTCATAAATACGAGCTGTATAGAACTTGTGACAAAAAACTGATTGGACCTAATTTTGGTACAAAATGGCCACTGACAGCCATCTTGAATTTTGGACCGCACCCAGAAACACTCATTCTCGTCCCAAGGTGATAACAAAGGTACCCAAGAAGTTTTGTGAAGATCGGTTCACAAATACAGCCTCTACCCTGAGCCGTATTGACATGTGTGCTCACAATGTGCAAGTAGCACTGAATAAGTCAAAGTTCATCTAATTTGCATAATTTCTGCACGAAAAAAACCCCCCTTAGAATATGTGATGTATTCCATGTTACTAAACATTCATACAAAAATTTATTCAAATCAGAACTTTCATACAGAAGTTCTGTACAAAAGACTGATTGCACTAATTTTGGTACAAAATGGCTGCTGGTGGCCATCTTGAATTTCGGACCACACCCAAAAACACTCGCTCTCATCCCACGGTGATAACAAAGGTACCCAACAAGATTCGTAAAGATTGGTTCATAAATATGGCCTCTAGTCTGAGTTGTATAGAAGTTGTGTACAAAAAACTGATTAGACCTAATTTCGGTACAAAATGGCCACTGGCAGCCATCTTGAATTTTAGACCGCACCCAGAAACACTCGTTCTCGTCCCAAGGTGATAACAAAGGTACCCAAGACATTTCGTGAAGATCAGTTCATAAATACAGACTCAAGTCTGAGCCGTATTGACATGTGTACTTAATGTGTGTAAGTCGCACTGAAATATCAATGTTCATCTAATTTGCATAATTTCTGCACGAGAAAAAAACCCGTATTATATGTGATGTATCCCATGGTACTAAACATTCACACAAAAAATTATTCAAATCAGCGCTTTCATATGGAAGTTCTGTGCAAAAATCTGATTGCATCTAATTTTGTACAAAATGGCTGCCATCGGCCATCTTGAATTTCGGACCGGACCCCAAAACACTCGTTCTCATCCCACGGTGATACCAAAGGTACCCAAGAAGTTTCGTAAAGATCGGTTCATAAATACGGCCTCTAGCCCGAGCCGTATTGGCATTTGCACTTACAGTGCTGAAATTAACACCAAAAAACATCAAAATTAGTCAATTTGCACAATTTACGCACGAGAAAAAAACCCGTATTATATGTGATGTACCCCATGGTACTAAACATTCATACAAAAAATTATTCAAATCAGAGCTTTCATATGGAAGTTCTGTACAAAAAACAGATTTCTGCATCATCGGTACAAAATGGCGGCTGGCAGCCATCTTGAATTTCGGACCACACCCAAAAACACTCGTTCTCGTCCCACGGGCATAACAAAGGTACCCAAAAAGTTTCGTAAAGATCGGTTCTTAAATACGACCTCTAGCCCGAGCCATAGCCAATTGTTGACGTACGGACAGAAGGACGGACGGATGGACAGACGGACGACGGGCCATGACAATAGCTCAAATTTGACTTCGTCAAAGTTGAGCTAAAAATGATTTTTATACTCTTGATTCCAGGGTCTAACAGCAAAAATCTGAATGAAATGGGTTTCATATAAAGCATATATCTCCAAATCATCAATTGTTCTGTAAATGGAAAGAAACAAAATCTCTTTCAAGATTAATTTATCAATGAAAGTGTCAATGACACTGTAGCTTAACTTGTCTGTTTGTTGTGTTTGATGAAAAGGATTAACATATTCCCAATATGTTCCCAATGTTTATGAAAGGATTATGAAATAAGACAAGAATTGTGATAATTGGGAATATGTTAATTTTTGTTCCCTGTAAGCTACGTTTTTAATAAAAATAATATGAGATGTACACTGTACTAAAGGGTGGGTGGGTTAATATAACCTCACAGTTAATGTATGTAGCTCTCACAGTTTACGAATGTCAACGAAAGTTACCAAGTTACAGTGAAAGTATTCCAAAACGAGTCATCCTATCAAGTTACATTGAAATCCCTTCATAAATATGCCCTGTAGACTGTGCTAAATGTTTTCGGGTTTCAGGCCTGTGTAGCCATGATGGTTGACCAATTATTACTAAAAAAGGACGTCCTCATCTCAACATTATATTGAGTCATTCTACTAAGTTACAATGAAATTCCTTCACAAATTCGACCTGTAGTCTTTACTAAAGTTTTTCTAGTTTTGGGCTTGGGAAGCCATCATGGTTGAATGATCGCGACCAAAAGGGGACATTGTCATCTGGGCATCATCTGGAGTGGTCCTATGAAGTTACAATGAAATCCCTTCATAAATATGATCTGCAGACTGTGCTCAATGTTTTCGGGCTTTGAGCCCCTGAAGCATTCACAGCTGACCAATCACAACCAAAAGGGGATGTTATCATCTAAGCATTATATGGAGTCAACCTAACAAGTTACAATGAAATCCTTACATAAATACGACCTATAGACTATGCTAAAGGTTTTGGGCTCAGGCAGCCATCACAGCTGAATGATTGCGACCAAAATGGTACATTCTCATCTAGACATTATTTGGAGTCATCCTACCAAGCTACAATGAAATCCCTTCATAAATATGACTTGTAGACTGTGCGAAAGGTTTTTGGGCTTCGGGCCCCTGCAGCCGTCACAGCTGCCCAATCGTGTCCAAAAGGGGACATTCTCATCTAGACATTATGGAGTCAACCTACCAAGTTACAATGAAATCCCTTCATAAATATGATCTGTAGACTGTGCTAAAGGTTTTCAGGCTTCGGGCTCGGGCAGCCATCATGGTTGAATGATCGCAACCAAAGGGGAAATTCTCATCTGGGCACAGGGCTTATATTTCATCTAAATTTGGAAGAATCCATGTGGATTCTCGCGAAAATGGTTGGGAGAATCCATACCTGCTATGAGTATCCCAGGATGCCATGACGCCACCATGGTTGAATCCCTGTTGTATACTGATAACACAAGTTAACTCTTTACCCAACACAACATTTTAATTTTAAAACAAACTTAATTTGATCATGTTTTGAAAAATAAACAATATTTACATATAAAACCTTACAAATATGGATGTCATTGGAACCGGCTCATTCAAGTGGTTCCAGTGACACCCATATTTCAAGCCTGGAAATAAGCAATCTGTCATTTGCAGAATGGGGACCTCAGAGGGTGAATTTGCTGATGCTATCCCATACAATGGACCAATTTATCCTCTTGGTACCTCATTCTGTTTCGACTTGAGACCTTGATTCTCATTGAGGTTCACAGAGGATAAATGTTGTGATGCTACCCTGCTGTGCATGGTAGCAAAACCAAAATTCACCCTCTTGGGACCTCATTCTGCAGATGACAGCCTGCTATTTCCAGGATTGCCCATATTTGTACAAGTTTATTGACAGTGTCACGGTATTTCAGTTCATGTTAGCCTTGTCTTGGTTAATTTGCTGCTGTCATGTTAGGTAAAGGGTTAAATTGATTCAATTTATTTCACGCAAAACCTAGCAGAAGCGCAGCGAGAATCTACATGGATTGTCGCAGGTTTTGTTGCGCGAATCTTTGCGTGAATCGATTCGCGGATTCTCGTCGAAATATAAGCCCTAGGCATCTGGAGTGATCCTACAACGTTACAATGAAATCCCTTCATAAATATGACCTGAAGACTGTGCTCAAGGTTTTCGGGCTTTGGGCACCTGTAGCCATCACAATTGACCAATCACGACCAAAAGGGGATGTCATTATCTGAGCATTATATGGAGTCAACCTAACAAGTTACAACGAAATCCTTCCATAAATACGACCTATAGACTATGCTAAAGGTTTTTGGGCTCGGGCAGCCATCAAGGCTCAATAACAGCGACCAAAAGGGGATGTTCTCATCAAGACATTATTTGGAGTCATCCTATCAGGTTACAATGAAATCCCTTCATAAATATGACCTGTAGACTGTGCTAGGGTTTTTGGGCTTTGGGCTCGGGCAGCCATCATGGTTGAGGTTGAATGATCGCAACCAAAAGGGGAATTCTCATCTGGGCATCATCTGGAGTGATCCTACGAAGTTATAATGAAATCTCTTCATAATTATGACCTGTAAAATGTGCTCAAGGTTTTCTGGCTTCGGGCACCTGTAGTAGTCACAGTTGACAAATCACGACCAAAAGGGGATGTCATCATCTAAGCATTATATGGAGTCAACCTAACAAGTAACAATGAAATTCTTCCATAAATACAACCTACAGACTATGCTAAAGGTTTTTGGGCTCGGGCAACCATCAAGGCTGAATGATCGTGTCCAACGGGAGAAGTTCTTATCTAGACATTATTTGGAGTCATCCTACCAAGCTACAATGGTATCCCTTCATAAATATGACCTGTAGACTGGGTTAATGATTTTCGGGCTTCGGGTAGCTGTAGCCGTCACAGTTGCCCAATCGCATCGAAAAGGGGACGTTCTCATCTAGACATTATATGAAGTCAACCTACCAAGTTACAATGAAATCCCTTCATAAATATGACTTGTACTGTGCTAAAGGTTTTTGGGCTTTGGGCAGCCATCATGGTTGAATGATTGCAACCAAAAGGGGACACACCCATCTGAGCATCATCTGGAGTGATCCTACAAAGGTACAATGAAATCCCTTCATAAATATGACTTGTAGACTGTGATCAAGGTTTTCGGGCTTCGGGTACCTGTCGCCATCACAGTTGACCAATCACGACCAAAAGGGGATGTCATCATCTGGACATTATATGAAGTCAACCTACCAAGTTACAATGAAATCCCCTCCATGAATAGGACCTGTAGACTGTGCTAAAGGTTTTCAGGTTTTGGGCTTGAGCAGTTGTCACGGTTGACAGATCGCGACCAAATGGGGAAGTTCTCATCTAGACATCACACGGTGTAATCCTACCAAGTTACAATGAAATCCTTCCATACTAAATATGACCTGCAGACTGTGCTATAAGTTTTTGGGTTTCGGGCTTGGGCAGCCATTACGGTTGACAGATCATGACCAAAAGGGGACGTTCTCATCTAGGCATTATACAGAGGCATCCTACAAAGTTACAATGAAATCCCTTCATACATATGACCTGTAGACTGTGCTAATACTTTTTGGGCTTGGGCAGCCATACAGTTGACCGATCATGATCAAAAGGGGACGTTCTCATCTAGACATGACCTAAAACCTGCATATGAAATTTCGTGATGATCAGACAAGAACTACAGGGTGTAGCCTGTGCTAAAGGAAAATGTGAACAGACTAACAGACTTCTGCACGTGTGATGGCAATAGCTTATCTTGACTTTGTCAAGTTAAGCTCAGAACTGAAAGTTGTCGATAACCAGATTGCTAAAATATGTATTTTAACAATCTACCTAACATAATGGTCATTTAACATTTATTTGTAAAAATTTTATTTCCAAAAATAGTTAAGTAAAGGGTCTATGGCAAAATAATGAAAATAATGACATACAGATGTTATTAATTGACTTTCTTGCAAATTTACATGAAAGTAATAAATTTCGAGAAAACTGTCTGAAAAGTCCAGTATTCCAAGTGACAAGATGCTAACCATGTACCCACAAAATTTCCTTCATGTTATTTGTGGATTAAACAGAATAGTATGTTTATTTATTTGGGTTTTAACAACATTTTTGACAACTATGGTAACCTTGTGTCCGACAGTTTTCCAGGTGGGGGAAGACAGAGTGCCTGGAGGGAAACAGAGTCATGGCGAGCCACTGTCAAGACTCCCCAGTATACCAACTCTGCACAAGCAAGGTTAGCATAAGTTGAAGACAAAGTGCTCCATCGCATGCAGTACGCCTAAGCACACAGCACCACTGCACCCCCACATGGGCAATCAGAATGAAGTGCCTTGGAATAGTATGTTAAATAACGGTCAGTTGATCATGATAATGTTCAAATTGCACAAAATTAACAAAAGTAAAGGTCATAACAAACTCTTGGGTTGAGACGTGACACAGTTCAGATTTATATGAAAATCAACCTACCTGTGACATTTGGCTTGCCGGTGTTTCACTTATTGTAGCTATATCTGTATCTATCCACCCTGGCAAACTCAACATTGTTTTTTCTTTCACCTTTGCCAACACAGGTCTGAAAATTTTGACAGAATTTTAAATTAAGTTTAAAAATTACTGAGTTTTCATGGAATAAGTGTGAGATCTATTTTGAACACTTTTTTCAACATAAGATAGGGAAGAAAAGGAGAAAATAACTAGAATACTCCCAAATGTGACTATGTCATTGTGCCCCCATCATCATAAATGTCTATCCCCAATAGAGCAGTCCACCAATTGTGTCCATAGGAAACTAATGACCCTTCTTTCTTATAAAATTTTATGAAGCAAATAAGTAAAATTAAAGTGTCAATGACACTGTAGCTTAACTTGACTGTGAGTAGTGTTTGATGAAAATGATAGTGTTTATGAAAGGATTATGAAATAAGACAAGAATTGTGATAATTGAGAATATGTTAATTTCTGTTCCCTATATGCTATGTTTTCAATAAGAATAATCTGAGGTGTAGACTGTACTAAAGAATTGAGGCCTGGGTTAATGTGGCCCTCACAGTTAATGTATGTCAACAAAAGTTACCAAGTTACAGTAAAATCATTCCAAAACACATCATCCAACCAAGTTCAACCCCTTCATAAATATAACTCGTAGACTTTGCAAATCTAGGTCACTTGACGGTTTGGCAGTCACGGCTGACTGATCATGACCAAAACAGGACAGTCTCATCTAGATATCATACCAAATTATCCTATCAAGTTACAATGATATCCCTTCATAAAAACAACCTGCAGACAGTGCTAAAGGAATCTAGGTCACATGACCAGGCAATGGTAACACATGACGGATCGTGACCAAAATAGGAGTCTCATCGAGACATCATACTCAGTTACCCTTCCTAGTTACAATGAAATCACTTCATAAATATGAATGTAGACTGCGCTAAACAAATCTAGATCATGTGCCTGTGCGGCCATCACGATTGACCGATCACAGCCAAAATAGGACGTTCTCATCCAGACATTACACTGAGTCATCCTACAAATTTGCAATGAAATCCCTTCATAAATGGAAGCTGTAGACTGTGCTAAAGGAATCTAGGTAACGAGCCCCTGCAGGCATGATGGTTAACTGAGCCTGACCAAAATAGGACGTTCTCATCTAAACATTATACAGTCATCCTACAAAGTTACAATAAAATCCCTTCATAAATACGACTTCTAGACTGCGCTAGAGGTTTTCGGGTTTTGTGACTGCGGAAGACGTCACGGTTGACCGATCACGACCAAAAGGAGATGATCTCATCTAGACCTTATATGGAGTCATCCTACCAGGTTACAATGAAATCCCTTCATAAATACGACCTGTAGTCTGTGCTAAAGTTTTCGGGTTTTGGGCTCAGGCAGCCATCATGGCTGAATAATCGCGACCAAAAGAGGACGTTCTCATCTAGGCATTATCTGGAGTCATCCTACCAAGTTACAATGAAATCCCTTCATAAATACGACCTGTGGACTGTGCTAAAGGTTTTCGGGCCCCTGTAGTCATCAGTTGACCAATCGCGACCAAATGGGGACGTTCTCATCTACTCATCATATGGAGTCATCCTACCAAGTTGCAATGAAATCCCTCCATAAATACGACCTGTAGACTGTGCTAAAGGTTTTGGGGTTTTAGGCTCGGGAGCCGTCATGGCTGAATGATCACGACCAAAAGGGGACGTTCTCATCTAGACATTATCTGGAGTCATTTTACCAAGTTACAATGAAATCCCTTCATAAATATGACTTGTAGACTGTGCTAAAGGTTTTTGGGCTTTGGGCTCTTGTAGCCATCACAGCTGACCAATCGCAACCAAAAAGGGACGTTTTCATCTAGACATTATATGGAGTCAACCTACCAAGTTACAATGAAATCCCTCCATATATACAACCTGTATACTGTGATAAAAGTTTTTGGGTTTGGGGCTCAGGTCGTCGTTATGGTTGACAGATCGCGACCAAATGGAGAAGTTCTCATCTAGACATCATACGGAATCATCCTACCAAGTTACAATGAAATCCCTCCATACTTGGGTTTCCAGGCTTGGGCAGCTGTCACGGTGGACAGATTGTGACCAAAAGGGGAGTTTCTCATCTAGGCTTTATCTGGAGTCATCCTACCAAGTTACAATGAAATCCCTTCATAAATACGACCTGTAGACTGTGCTAAAGGTTTTCGGGTTTTGGGTTCGGGCAGCCATCACGGTTGACTGGTCACAACCAAAAGGGGACATTCTCATCTGGACATGACCTCAAACCTGCATATGAAATTTTGTGATGATCAGATAAGAACTATGGGGTATAGCCTGTGCTAAAGGAACTGTGAACAGACATTTGCACGTGTGACTTTGTCAAGTTAAGCTAAAAAAAGAATTTTCAAAGTCAATAAAGGGGCATGACTCTGTCAAAAATTGTCGGACAGCACCTCTATTCGAACTTGACCTGTATTTTATATTGAAACACCTACAAAACATATTTAATTTCTTTCGGCCAACTAAACCTGAAGTTAACTTCGGGAAACAAAATGAAAGTGTCAATGACACTGTAGCTTAACTTGTGTGTTGTATTTTATGAAAAGGATAATGTTCAATGTTTATAAAAGGATTATGAAATAAGAGAAGAATTGTGATAATTGGGAATATGTCCCTGTATGCTACGTTTTTGATAAAAATATGAGGTGTACACTGTGCTAAAGAGCTGAGGGGTGGGTTAATATGACCTCACAGTTAATGTATGTTGTCCTCTCAGTTAACGTATATTAACGAAAGTTACCAAGTTACAGTGAAATTATTCCAAAACGAGTCATCCTATCAAGTTACATTGAAATCCCTTCATAAATATGGCCTGTAGACTGTGCTAAAGTTTTTCAGGCTTCAGGCTCCTGTAGCCGTCAGTTTCCCAATTGCGTCCAAAGGGGACGTTCTCATCTAGACATTAAGTCAACCTACCAAGTTACAATGAAATCCCTTCACCAAACGGGGACATTCTCATCTAGGCATTATCTGGAGTGATCCTACGAAGTTACAATGAAATTCCTTCATAACTATGACCTGTAGACTGTGCTCAAGGTTTTTGGGCTTCGGGCCCCTGAAGCCATCACAGTTGACCAATCACGACCAAAAGGGGATGTCATCATCTAGGTATTATATGGAGTCAAACTAACAGGTTACAATAAAATCCTTCCATAAATATGACCTATAGACTATGCTAAGGTTTTGGGGTCTTGGGCTCGGGCAGCCATTAATGCTGAATGATCGCGACCAAAAGGGGACGTTCTCATCTAGACATTATTTGGAGTCATCCTACCAAGCTACAATGAAATCCCTTCATAATAATTATGACCAGCAGACTGTTCTAAAGGTTTTCAGGCTTCGGGTGCCTGTAGCTGTCACAGTTGCCCAATCGTATCCAAAAGGTGACGTTCTCATCTAGACATTATATGAAGTCAACCTACCAAGTTACAATGAAATCCTTTCAAAAATATGACCTGCAGACTGTGCTAAAGGTATTCGGGCTTCGGGCAGCCATAATGGTTGAATGATCGCAACCAAAAGGGGACATTATCATCTGGAGTGATCCTACAAAGTTACAATGAAATCCGTTCATAAATATGACCTGTAGACGGTGCTCAAGATTTTCGGGCTTCGGGCACCTGTAGCCATCACAGTTGGCCAATCATGACCAAAAGGGGATGTCATCATCTAGGCATTCTATGGAGTCAACGTAACAGGTTACAATGAAATCCTTCTATAAATATGACCTATAGACTATGCTCAAGATCTTTGGGCTCGGGCAGCCATAAAGGCTGAATGATCACAACCAAAAGGGGACCTGTAGACTGTGCTAAAGGTTTTCGGGCTTTGGGTTTGGGCAGCCCTCCTGGTTGAATGATCGCAACGAAAGGGGACAATCTCATCTGGGCATCATCTGGAGTGATCCTACAAAGTTACAATGAAATCCCTTCATAAATATGACCTGTAGACTGTGTTCAAGGTTTTCGGGCTTCGGGCACCTGTAGCCATCACAGTTGACCAATTGTGACCAAAAGGGGATGTCATCATCTAGGCATTATATGGAGTCAACCTAACAGGTTACAATGAAATCCTTCCATAAATATGACCTTTTGACTATGCTAAAGGTTTTTGGGCTCGGGCATCCATCAAGGCTGAATGATCACGATCAAAATGGGACATTCTCATCTAGACATTATTTGGAGTCATCCTACCAAGTTATAATGAAATCCCTTCATAAATATGACCTGTAGACTGTGCTAAAGGTTTTCGGGCTTCGGGCTCCTGTAGCCGTCACAGTTGCCCAATCACGTCCAAAAGGGGACCTTCTCATCCAGACAATATATGAAGTCAACCCACCAAGTTACAATGAAATTCCTCAATAAATATGACCCGTAGACTGTGCTAAAGGTTTTTGGGTTTTGGGCTCGGGCAGCCATCACGTTTGGCAGATCATGCCCAAATGGGGAAATTCTCATCTAGACATCATAAGGAGTCATCCTACCAAGTTACAATGAAATCCCACCATATTAAACATAACCTGCAGACTGTGCTAAAAGTTTTTGAGTGTGGGCTTGGGCAGCCATCATGGTTGACGGATCATGCCCAAAAGGGGACGTTCTCATCTAGGCATTATACAGAGGCATCCTACAAAGTTGCAATGAAATCCCTTCATAAATACGACCTGTAGACTGTGCTAATGGTTTTCGGGTTTTGGGCTCGGGCAGCCATATCGGTTACTCAATCGCGCCCAAAAGGGGACGTTCTCATCTAGACATGACCCCAAACCTGCATATGAAATTTCGTGACGATCAGACAAGAACTGCGGGGTGTAGCCCGTGCTAAAGGAAAATGTGAACAGACTCACAGACTAACAGACTTCCGCACGCATGATGGCAATAGCTTATATTGACTATGTCAAGTTAAGCTAAAAATTGAATTTTCCAAGGCGAAAAAGGGGCATAACTCTGGCAAAAAATGTCAGACCACACCCTAATTTGAACATGTATTTTATGTTGATACATGTACATACCAAATTTCATTTAATTTGGCCAACTATAACTGAAGTTATCAGAAAACCAAAGTGGGGCGGATGCACGGACTCCGGCTATTTTAATAGTCCCCACCAAAAAAATGTGAACAGGACAGCTCATCCACAAAAAGTCGAAATTGCTTATGGTTACATTTTTTTCCATTGCAAAATTGGTTCCATTGAAATTCGCACTGCAATTTACTAAGAAAGTTTTTCTTTAAAACTTGTGTTGGAAGGGGGTTAAATGTAATAAGGCTACAACAGAAATCACACATCAGGATGAATGACAGGAATTCATTGCACCAATCACACGTGTCAATGTAAGATGGTCGACAGAAATTGTCATTTTTCAGCACAGTATATAGGTATCACAACCCAGTGCAGAAGGGAAGGGAGACAATCGAAATATTTTGTCATTTACCTTAGAAATAAATAAACTCAAATTGTTAACGCTTAATTAAGAAAGGATAGCAAAAACTCTTTTAACTACGCTTTTCAATTCAATTAGGGCATTCAGAAACCATGAATGACCCAGCTTCTTATGTGAACTTGAAATTTATTTTAAATACTTTAAAAAATTTTTTTTAAAAGAATATACCTTCTACTTTTGAGAACACTCTCACAATAGATAATGTTAAATTTCAAATCCACTGCTTTGAGACAAATACAAAATCAATTGCATCGTAACCATAGTCATCACTGGTAGGGAAAGAGTTCAGACATTCTGAAACCAAGAAAGAGTTTTTTTGTAGGGGCTGAGGGCAGGGAATTTTAACGTACCGGGTACATTTTTGTAAAACACCGTCTGACTTAGTTTTGTTCATGTATGTTTGTTTGTATAACTCTGATTTATTTTTTCTCCACAATTCGTCATGTTAGCTATTGGTGTGTCCTCCATGTACATTTATTTTGTCATATTCGTTTTACGTTTTTTTCTGACTTCTCCCTCCTGGCCCATGACTTCTCCCTAAAGTCTCTGAAGGGAGAAGTCATTTTTCTCTAAAATCAGCTGATGTGTTGAACAAAAATGCAATGCCCTTTCGAGACCATCACTCAAACTTTCACTCGAATTAACCCAGTGGTTTTGGAGAAGTCCAAGACATGATGTTGACGGATGACGGACGAATGATGGATGGAGAGCCAAAAGATAAGCACAGCATGAGCTTAACTATGTCAAGGTGAGAGCTAAAAATTCACCCAATGGATCACACTCCCCAATCCAAGAGTAAAGTGGGCAAAAAGTGATATTTGCATAGTCACCGAAACTCCTATAAACTCACCCCAGAGAGAGAAAATTATTCTTACAGAATTACATGAAATCTGTCAAAACTCATTTTGAAGTAAAAAAAAAAAAAAGTTCAAAAAAAAATTTCTTAACATATCTGAAGTTGAGTTTGAAGTTATGATCAGTGAAACTATAAAATTAATTTTTTTCTCAAGTCAAAAGGGAATAACTCTAACAAAGAATGCCAATGCAGCCAATGCTGACTTGATCTGTTGTCATTCTCTTCAATGTGTTAAAGTTTCAAACAAATTTCTAAATGCATAAGTTATCATCTGGAAACCATAACATGTATAATTTTTCACCAAGTGAAGGGAAATAACTCTAGAACAGAGAATGTGAATATGGCCATATGTGAACTTGACCTGCATTTTGTCATTCTCCTCTGAATGCACACTCAGGTTATCATCTTTAAACCATAAAATGTATAATTTTTCATTAAGTCAAGGGGAATAACTCTTAAAATGGAGAAGGCAAACATGGCCAACACAAATCTAACCTGTATTTTGTCATTTTAGACAATATGTGTACGTTTTAACAAATTTTTTTTTTTTTATCTGAATGCATATTCAAGTTATTGTAGGAAATGATAAAAGTGTATAATTTTTCACCAAATCAAGGGGTAACCTAAGCATAGAAAATGAGAATATGGAAATGAGAATTTGACCCACATTTTGTTGTTCTAGACATTATGGGAAAGCTAAAAAAAAAAAAAATCTCAATGCATACTCAAGTTATCCGGAAGCCAAAAAATATACCACTTTTCATTAACTTCAGGGGAACAAGAGCAACGCTAACGCATGTGCTGATGCCCCCGAAAGTAGCAAAGTCAGACTTCCATGTAAATAAATAACTTCTGAATGTTTAAGGAGAATTGGTTCATCCAAACATCTTTGAATGAATGGAATTAAAAAACACTATGATTCTTGTGTCATCCATATTTATATGAATATATCGATATGTAGGAGGTTAAAATGACACGCAAACCTGTCCTGCAAAGACTGGGCAGTACAGAAACAGTGGACTGGAAAAAATTGGACAGCACTTCCCCTATAAGACACTGGCCAGTAAGAAAAAAGCTGAAATTGGCATCCATATTTATATGGTTATATCGATATGTAGTAGGTTCAAATGACATACAACCTCCCCACCAAGCACTGGGCAGCATAGAAATAGTGGAATAAAAAATTGGGCTGCACTTCCCCCATAGGCACTGGTCAGTAAGAATAAAGCTGAAATTGGCATCCATATTTGTATGGTTATATTGATATGTAGTTTAAAATGACATGCAACCTCCCCTGCAAGCACTGGGCAGTACTTAATCTAACTTGACCTGTATTTTGACATTAGTAATAAGCAAATAAAATTTGAAATCGATTTGTGTGGTGATACAATTTTAAATGGTCTGGAATCAAAATCACTATAATTCTTGTGTCATCCATATTTATATGGATATATTGATATGTAGAGGTTAAAATGTCATGCAACCTCCCCTGCAAGCACTGGGCCGCAGAAAAATAATGAACTAAAAAAAAATTGGGCAGCACTTTGCCCTATAGGCTATGGTACAATTTACCTTAGTCAGAAACAGAGACCAGAAACAAACAGGGGCCATAACCCTACTAAACATGAATAGATGAAACGCTAGGTATGAGGGCATCCGTTTCCCCAAACTGCCCTATCACCATACCAATCCGACAACTGATGCTCAAGTTATAATACAAAATGTTCGTACGGATGGCTGTATGGACAGACAGGGACCTTGGCTATATGCCCCCTCCAAAATTTTGCAGGGCATAATAAGTCCAGAAGAGAGAATACGAACACCTCCAAATATGAACTTCACCTGCATTAAGGCTTCCACGTTTAGACAAAATTGTAAACGTTTAAACGACTGTCTGTAAACGAAACGTAAACGTTTACACGTACTAACAGTAACAATGCAAGTAGTCAATATTTGATAGAAGTGTGTAATAATACACAGTAAGTTCATCATATCTTTGCGTACAGGGCATACAATTTATGTTATTGAGACAGCCGATTTACAGTTCGTCCAAAAACGACGTAGACGAACGATCACAGCATGCAGATGCTGAAGGCAAAGTTGCTCGGTCTGGGGGGGGGGGGGGGGGGGAGGGGGGATATTCCCCCAGGTAAATTTTGAAATTTATGGGGGTCTCTGGTCTTCTGGTGGGTTCGGGGTGAAATTCCTTGTATTTTTTCAAACAGTAATGTTGGAGCGAGTTGCCATGGCACACAATAGTGACAATACCGGACTTGATAGTGGAATGCAATGTCGCAAAAATAAACAAAGTCTACAAACCATGCAGGGGAATCCAAATTTTCAAACACCGCAAGTGCCAGTCTGTCTGTCAAACTCCATAAATCGATCCTAAGATCATCCCATGTGTGAATAATAAATTAATAATCCATGTCAGGTGAACGAAATCATCGAGAACAACTGTGTATCACTTTAGGAATATACATGTAAATCCGAATAAACTAAAACATTCCACACATGTTTCGAAGGAAACACCAAAGATAAGCACGTGCCATGCGGCTCACGTGACTGTGTCACATATGATATCACATGATTTGAAGATGACATCGTTCGGTTACTGTGGCGGCGGCGCCAGTCGGAACCAGTACACAGTTTTTCTGAAGCATTACCAAAATATTGCATTACAAAGTTGGAAATTATTTTTTGGTTTCTTTGACTTTCTGCATTAATCTGCAATTCTGAAATTACGCTATTAAAACTTCATTCCGTGTACACGTTTACCAGAACTGTAAACGTTTAATGCCCATAAACGAAACGTTCACGTTTACACGTGTAAACGTGGAAGCCTTAACCTGCATTTGGTCAATCTAAACAATGTGACAAAGTTTTAAAAAAAATATCTGAATGCAAACTAAAGTTATAATTTGGAAACCCAAAACTCTGAATGAAGGTAACAAACACAAAACTAAGAATGACTTTCATTTTTTCATGGTCATCACTGAAAGACGAAATGGAGTTCAGAAAAGTATTGCCCTGATAAAATTGATGTGAAAATATGTAAACTTACTTCAGCAGGCCTGGGTATGACAGTGTTGCTGCTCGACTGAATGTTGCATTCCACAAAACTATGGTCTGATTCTTAATGCTCCTGCGGGGATGAAGAAAATTTGCTTCTAACAATGGAGATACTACCGATAAGAACTCGCTGTCATATACTCCTGAATATCGACCTTGTAAACAGGTACCAATATCTTGCCAAAGTTTTTCCAGCTGAAATACATAATATTTCAACCTATCAATTAATGAAAGTGTCAATGACACTGCAGATCAACTTGTTAAGACATGTAAATGAATAGTGACACTGCAATGACAAACATCTTGGTAATGACCTGATAACAAAGGTACATATGAAGTATTGTAACAGAATGTACATAAATACTGACCGTAGCCTGTAACAAATGTATAGGTAAAGTATTGTAAAGGTGGGTGACGGTCAGATGCTAAACTAGAAAAGAAATCTTTTGAATCCCAGAGTGGGTCTGACTGAATCCCAAAATATTTGTTCTCACAGCACAGTGATAACAAAGGCACCCCAAAACACACTCGTTCCTGTCCCAAGGTGAAAACAAAGGTACCCAAGAAGTTTTGTGAAGATCAATTCATAAATACGAGCTGTATAGAAGTTGTGACAAAGCACTGATTGGACCTAATTTCGGTACAAAATGGCCTCTGGCAACGATCTTGAATTTTGGACCGAACACAGAAACACTCGTTCTCATCCCAAGGTGATAACAAAGGTACCAAAGAAGTTTCGTGAAGATCGGTTGATAAATACAGCCTCTAGCCCGAGCCGTATTGACATGTGCACTTACAGTGTATAAGTAGCACTGAATAAATCAAAGTTCATCAAATTTGCATAATTTCTGCACGAGAAAAAAACCCGTACTATATGTGATGTATTCCATGTTACAAAACATTCATACAAAAATTTATTCAAATCAGAACTGTCATACAGAAGTTCTGTATAAAAGACTGATTGCAGTAATTTTGGTACAAAATGGCTGCTGGTGGCCATCTTGAATTTCGGTTCACACCCAAAAACACTCGTTCTCATCCCACGGTGATAACAAAGGTACCCAAGAAGTTTTGCAAAGATCAGTTCATAAATACAGCCTCTAGCCTGAAACGTATAGAAGTTGAGTACAAAAAACAGATTAGACCTAATTTCGGTACCAAATGGCCACTGGCAGCCATCTTGAATTTTGGACCGCACCCAGAAACACTCGTTCTCATCCCAAGGTGATAACAAAGGTACCCAAGCCGTTTCGTGAAGATCGGTTGATAAATACAGACACTATCCCGAGTGTATTGACAGGTATACTTACTGTGTGAAAGTAGCACTGAAAAAATCAAAGTTCATCTAATTTGCATAATTTTTGCACGAGAAAAAACCCGTATCATATGTGATGTATCCCATGGTACTAAACATTCACACAATAATATGGAAGTTCTGTGCAAAAATCTGATTGCACCTAATTTTGTACAAAATGGCTGGCATCGGCCATCTTGAATTTTGGACCAGACTCAAAAACACTCGTTCTCAACCCATGGTGATACCAAAGGTACGCAAGAAGTTTCGCAAAGATCGGTTCATAAATACGGCCTCTAGCCCGAGCCGTATTGGCATTTGCACTTACAGTGCTGAAAGTAACACTAAATACATAAAAGTTAGTCTAATTTGCATAATAAACGCATGAGAAAAAAAACACGTATTATATGTGATGTATCCCATGGTACTAAACATTCATACAAAAAATTATTCAAAACAGCGCTTTCATATGGAAGTTCTGCGCAAAAATCTGATCGCACCTAATTTTGTACAAAATGGCTGCCAGCGGCCAACGTGAATTTCGGATTGACCCCAAAACACTCGTTCTCATCCCACGGTCATAACAAAGGTACCCAAGAAGTTTCGTAAAGATCGGTTCATAAATACGGACTCTAGCCCGAGCCGTGTTGACGGACAGACGGACAACTGGCCATAGCATAAGCTCAAATTTGGCTTCGCCAAAGTTGAGCTAAAAATCATCAAACAAATGAGCTAAATAAAGCCTGCTTTTTTAACCCTTCACATTCTACATGACTTGTAGATGTCACAAGCAAATATTTTCCAAAAGTAATCCCAATATTTCAATCTCTATAATAGAAATAATCAAGATGAGCTTTTGTTTAATTGGGGATTTAACAAAACTTTCAACCGACAGGGTCACCTTGTGTCAGAATGAGCTCACAGGCCTGGATCTTGGGGAGCTACTACGGCTCCCTAAACCTGTGCCATGAAAGCTGTTCTATACTTAAGTCAGTTATTAATAAGGGAATTGAAGTTTTAAGGAGAGCTATAACAGCTCTTAATTAAGGAAAGCAATTATGGCTCTCCCTAAATTGATTTTGCAGATGCCATGGCTCTTCTAAAAAGACCAGGCCTGAGCCGATTCGAATCAATGGCAATAACACGTTTTGCACACAACAACTAACAAGAGGCCTCAATCCCTCACCTAACGACGTGATTCAAATAAGTATTTTGTGTCACATTCAGTTAGTCATGGTTCAACAACACTACAGAGCAATGAAGTCATGAAGTAATTCATAACTCTAGTGTTGATGTCAGATGATTATTATCATACGTGTTCCTGACTGCTTCCAATTCTATCAGCTGGTGAAAAGCACTGCCAAACTTCCAAGGGTTGTCAAGAAACTGCAGTCTGAAAGGCAAATTTTATGGATAAACACTAAGGAATGGATTTGAACAACCTTGAACCCCCCCCCCCCCCCCCCCCCCCACCACCAGAGCCCAAATTTTAAATCAGACTCAAATTGAACAAACTTGAATCTGATCCCTCTAGAGATGTGGTATACCAAATATGGAAGCATTCTAACTGGTGGATCTGAAGAAGATTTTTAAAGAAATTTTCTCATTTTGCACCAAGTTAAACTTTGGCTCCAATAGAGAGCCCAAATATTAACCCAGGGATACGGTTTGAACAAACTTGAATCTGACCCGCCTAGAGATGTTGCATACTAAATATGAAAGCATTCTGATTTGTGGATCTGAAAAAGAAGATTTTTAAAAGAAATTTCCTTATATTGCACCAAGTTAAAATTCAGGCTCCCATAGGGAGCCCAAATATAAACCCAGTGACTCGATTGGAACAAACTTGAATCTGACCTCCTAGTGATGTTGTATATCAGATATGAAAACATTCTGACTGGTGGATCTGAAGAAAATTTTAAAAGAAATTTCCTCATATTCCACAGAGTTAAAATTCGGGCTTCCACAGGGAGCCCAAATATTAACCCAGGGACTCAATTTGAACAAATTTAAATCTGACTCCCTTGATATGTTGTATACTAAATATCAAAAGATTCTAATTGATGGTTCCAGAGAAAGAAATTCCCTCATATTGCACTAAGTTAAAATTTGGGGCTCATATAGGGAGTCCAAATATTAACCCAGGGATTCGTTCTGGACAAACTTGAATCTGATCCCCCTAAAGATGCTGTATACCAAATATGAAAACATTCTGACTGGTGGATCAGAAGAAGATTTTTAAAGAATTTCCCTCTTTTTGCACAAAGTTAAAATTTGGGCTCCCATATGGAGCCCAAATATCAATCCTGGAACTCGATTTGAACAAACTTAAATCTGATCCCCCTAGAGATGTTATATACCAAATATCAAAAGATTCTAATTGCTGGTTCTGGAGAAGATTTTTTAATTTTTAAAAACAAATTATGGGTGCCATCAGACTAATGCCTCTTATGGTGCCCCCTGTGGGCATGGCAACTTTATTTGAATAAACTCAAATTGACATATAAGAAACATGCACATCAAATTTGGTTCAATTTGGCCCAGGGGTTTTATAAGAAGTCGATAATGTAAAGTTCACGCCTGAGAGACGGATGGACGGATATGGACAAAAAGTGATCACTTAAGCTCCCCTTGACTTTCAGTCAGGTGAGCTAAAAAGCTAAACAACTGTTGTTATATTCAACAGATTTGTCAAATTCTAAAGTGAAAGACTGGGCAAGAAGTTAATGTCCCTGCTGTTGTGTGCTATTGACCTCTGTGACCCTGACCTTCAGAACCCTATGCAATGACCTGTCTTCTAGTGCTACAAGTTTCAACATATGTCATTCCCATTAATATCAATTCTGTTGTGTTGCCTGTAGAGTGTAAATAGTTTTATGCAGAGGGATGTGAGTGAATAACTCCAGGAGGGAGGGGGGGGGGGGGCACTTCCTGTCTGGGTCAGTGGTAGGTAATGATGAATACAGAAATTATTACAAATTTTATTATTAATCAACCATTACCACTGGCCCAAACATGCTGAATAGATAATAGAATGGAAAGCCAAGACAGGACAAGTAAGAAAACAATCCCGAGAATAGGCAGGCTTTTTCTTTAATGCGGAAAGTAGGGATCCCTAACAGAACATTAGGGATAACATATGGATTTATTTACACCCAACAATGATAAATAATTATCCCAGTTGGATGTAATCCCAATAAGGATACAAGAATCCAAGACTGGGGTATGTCTGGTTACCTCTTCTTGAGGCATCGTATACCTTAAATGCTATGATTTGGTTAAGAGAACCAAACAGACAAATGCATCCAGTAGTAACATAAGATGATTGAGAGAAAGATTAGGAAATATGAATTATTGAATGGAATGAGCTGATTTCTAAGAAACTTTTTTTTACAAGTATACAAATGCCAAACATTGTCATTGGTTGTGGTCCACCAATTTACCAAGAGAGTGGCTCACAAGCCTTTCACAATGAAACTAATGTACTGTAAATGAGTTCACCCTCCCACGATGGGGAGGCTGAAGCTGTTTGTTCTATCATAGAATGTTTACACAGGTTAGCTAAAAACTTTCCTGTTAAGCATCCACTCTGTTGGAATGAATGTGCCATGCCTAGACAAAGCATCCACTCCGCTGAAATGATTGTCCAATGCCTGGACAGTCTGTAATCCCATTCAGTCATCCTGGAATGTGGAGAACTGAAAGGGAATTGTTTAGTTCCCGAGTAAACAACACAATATTTTCTGTTAAACTGAACATTGTAAGAGAGCGAGTGTCACCAATTCTGCAGATAAGTTACAACTGTGGAGTTGTCTGATAGAATTTGAATTGTCTGACCCTGACAATTTATTGTCCCTGCAAGCAAGATGGCACCCCATCCCTGGCATTTGACATCAGATTGAATGATGGAGGAGTTGCAAATGGAATACCCGGAGTCATCCACTCTATATTTGTGCAGATTTGAATTTTCTCTTTGATAGCAGGTTAAAAGTCTATATACGCAACATTTTCATCTTTTAGAGTCTAAACCTGATACAATAGCTAGTGGTGAATCATATGTCAAATAAGCTTAATCTGGATGTCTCATTCTACTGGAGTTATTTATGCGAGAAAAAATAGTTTATGTGCATTCCACTGCATCACTTTGATTTTGAGCTTGGGTTTGAAGTATGAGACACACCCACTGGTACGACTGGATTGCTGGAATGTCAGCAAAAAATGTTGCAACTCAATATTAACACTTGTTTGTTGTCATTAATAACTAAACAAGGTGCAACACCACCAGTATCCCCTGCCATGAAGTGGTTTACTGACGAGAAACCACAAAAACTGAAATTTTCTAAGTCAAAAAAGGCCCATAACTCTAGAAAGTATGATTGGACAAAACCTGTTAATAGTTAATATTCCTTCCCCATGATGGTCCATTAGCATTCCAAAAATCATTAAAATCTGACATTCAATAACAGAGATACAGAGGTCCAAAGTTGTTACAGACAAAACTCATTGTTAATTCCCCTGCAAACTTTGTTTTGGAAGGGATTCCCCCCCCCCCCCCCCCACCCTCCCGGTCCATCAGCAAACTGAAGATCATTCAAACCTGTGGTGTACTGACCAAAATATAGAGGTGTTAAGTTGTTATGAATGAATGGATGGACCCCACTGTTAGTACACCAGCAAACTTCATTCTGGCGGGGGATAATTACACAGGAAATATTCAATTTTAATTGCAAAAAATTTGTACATCTTCAACAAATTTGTTTTTTCAAACCTCCATATTCTTTGAAAGCAATCACTGAAAGAAGCCAAGAATGAAAATCTTTTGAGAAAAAATAAGGTGCACATTTTTATGTTATTGTGTTGAATGGACAGTAGCATGGTCTAAGGTTTGCAGCTCGGAGCTTATGTTCAACCGAGATGCAAACCTCAGACCATCTTAATGTCAATTCATCACACTGACTTGTATGTTCCAATAAGACCCTGCCCATCGTCCAAAACCCACATCATGAAATGAACAAGGCAACTTAAATGCAATTTTAACAATAAAAAATTTAGTTAACTAAACCTCCTGTACACCACTTCACTGGGCAAAAAAAATCAATAACTCGGATAAAGGTTGAAGTTGCTCCATCTTACTGTTATAAAAACTAAATAATAGGGAACGATTGGGGTCCCAAGCACGAGAGTATGTTACTGCGCTTACGAATGTAAAGATTCGTGCATTTCATACTCTCCCCCATAGCGACAAGCACACACACAGCAGAATACCACACCGGAGGTGGGTGGGGGGTGGGGTTCAAGCACGAGAGTATGTTACTGCGCTTACGAATGTAAAGATTCGTGCATTTCATACTCTCCCCCACATACACAGCAGATACCACACGGACACACAACTAAAGAGGTGCTACTTTTATCTTTACAGTTTACATATTCTAATGAAAACTAATTCTACCCTCTTCTTTTAAGCAGGTACACAGAAGATGTTTTTTTGACCAGCACCCCAATAACCGCTACAGACAGTCTAACCATTATGGAAACAGTCACCCCCACGGTTCCTGAACATCCTCCGCGCCATCCCTAAAAGTGGTCGACCACTTTAAGGGAGGCGAGCGCTGGTCCTGCGTCCTGCCTCGGCCCCTTTTTGTAAGCGCACTGCGCATCTTTTTGTCCCAACCCAATAGGATTACAATGCAGGCCTGCCCCGAACCAGGGAAGTTCGGGTCTTCTTCTTGGTGGTCCCCGAAAGGGGTCGTTGTTGTTTCCTTCTAAGACATCCTATCAAACAGAGACAGCCTGAGGCAGACTATACTTGCCAGTGATGGCCATCACTGAAGAATCATCTCCGAAGTGGCAGACTATACTTGCCCGAAAATCTAGACAGACTGCACCCCCGGGGAGAGGTAGTACCTTTGTGAGTGGACCAAACCTCCCACACTGGTTCAACCGACATCAGTCAACGAGACCGCCTACCCACAACTAGACCCACCTGCCGAGTATCGGATCCTTTTCCTCCTTCAACACGCCTAGACATGTGACAGCCATCACATACAGTTACCGAGGGTCGAAAGAGGCTTGTCCCCCAAATCGTCCCTGCATGCCTTCGGCACGTCAAACCATTTCGTTCGTTGCTCCATCTCCGTTCAATTCATGAACTTGTAAGTGGGATGTGTGAAAACATTCAATGAATAATCACTGACCTCGAAAAATATGATTTTATGGGGAGTATGCACTTTGAATCTCCACTCATTGTTATCTTTCCAAATATTTCACACAGTGATTTCAGATGGTAACATATGCCACTGGAGCTGTAAACACAGAAAAAACTAAGCGAGCTCTCGTCCAATAAGAGAGCAAGGATTTTAGTCTTATAAAAACATAACTGTATAAAACTTTACCTTTTGTTGAAATGCACCACTGAATACTCTACCGCTCTTTTTAGCTGATCCACTGTAGAGTTCACTGATTGGCTTGGCTAGTCTCTCCATCATGTTAGATATGATTTGACTTGAACTAATATGTGTGAACAGGATAGTTAATATTTCTATTATTCCATTGGCCAAGCTCTGAGGAGTAGTAGAACTAACTGATGACCTCTGAAAAACCAAAGAAAATATTATATGGTGCATTTACCAAACTTGTCCCTTCATTCCTCAACTGGGAAACAAATAATATAACCTTGCCCTATGTGTGCGCAATACCACACCATCGTCGGCAAGAAGTTTTTATTTTGGAAATTATCTGATGACCAATCATATCTTATTTTAATGTTTGAAAAAGCTGAGCATTTTATAACATTTGGAGAATTTCTAAGAGCTGCTTGCAAATCAATTGTACTGTCAATCATGGGGAAGTAAAAACTACGACAACGCATAATACACTGAATTCCACTTAACTGGGTGAGGGTTACATTATTTTTGGTGGTCTGAATATGTTCATCAAAGTTTGTTTTATTATAAATTATTGAATAGTACCTGCAGGCACTGTTCAATAATTTGTGATAAAACAAATTTATATAAACAAAATACTATTTGCGTTTGACTGAATATGAAAGATGAGCAAATAAAATGCTATCTTTTGCTCTAGTGCCCTCATTTTTTTTGAAAGCCCCAATAGTGCATTCTAGCACTCAACCAGTTGTTTGTATACTGATTAATAGAATAACCCTGTTAACCCTTAAGCCCTGGAGATTTTTCATACATTTTTGCCACACTATGACACTTAATGCTGTGACTTTGCAGTTGTGTCTACACAAGTCTTGGCTGCCTATAGTATAGTCAGCCAAGACATGCCTAGAAACAACTGCCAATGTACTTAGAATGTACCTTGCAAGTTTATCCAAACACAGCAAGTTGGAGCACCTGTTCTAAGACAGTAACGAAAGTATCAATGACACTGTAGCTCAACTTTGAATATGACAGGAATCAGTATTTGTTGTGATCAAGTCAACAATAATGAGTAAGAGAAAAAGGAGTTTTGTTGTGACCACGTCAACCATAATAAATCAACAATTACAAGGTAACTGCAATGGTCTAAAGAATAGGACATAATTATTATGTGATGCATCCCATGTTAGTAAACATTCACACAAAAATTTATTCAAATCAGAGCTTTCATATAAAAGTTCTGAGCAAAAAACTGATTGCACAAAATTTTGTACAAAATGGCTGCTGGTGGCCATATTGAATTTTGGACTGGACCCCAAAACACTCGTTCTTGTCCCATGGTGATAACAAAGATATCCAAAAAGTTTTGTAAAGATCGGTTCATAAATACGGCCTTTAGCCCGAGCCATATTGGCATTTACAGTTACAGTACTGAAAGTAACACTAAATAGATCAAAGTTAGTCTAATTGGCATAATTTATGCACGAGAAAAAAACCTGTATAAAATGTGATGTATCTCATGGTACTAAACATTCACAAAAAAAATTATTTTAAATCAGCGCTTTCATATGGGGAAGTTCTGCCCAAAAATCTGATTGCCCCTAATTTTGTACAAAATGCCTGCCAGTGGCCATCTCGAATTTCCGACTGGACCCCAAAACTCTCGTTCTCATCCCACGGTGATAACAGAAGTACCAAAGAAGTTTCGTAAAGATCGTTCATAAATACAGCCTTTAGCCTGAGCCGTATTGGCATTTGCACTTACAGTGGTGAAAGTAATACTAAATAAACCAAAGTTATTCTAATTTGCATAATTTACACACAAGAAAAAAAACCCCGTATTATATGTGATGTATCCCATGGTACTAAACATTCATACAAAAACATTATTCAAATCAGAGCTTTCATATGGATGTTCTGCGCAAAAATCTGATTGCACCTAATTTTGTACAAAATGGATGCCAGTGGCCATCTTGAATTTTGGACCGGACCGAAAAACACTTGTTCTTCCCAAGTTCCACAAAGATTGGTTCATAAATATGGCCTGTAGCCCGAGCGTTGTTGATGGCACGACGGACAGGCGGATGTCGGGCCATGACAATACCTCAAATTTGGCTTCACCAAAGTTGAGCTAAAAATTGACCGAAGTTGGAAATAGGCCCTAAAGGGTTAATCTCATATAATCACCAAACAAAATAATTTACAATACCTTTAGTTCAAATTTCACCTGTTAATTACATATAGATTAAATCCCTGTTAGCTATAAAACTAGAATAATGCCAAGGATGGCTATGCTCCCATGCCCAATCATACATCCATAGGGCACTGATGCCCCACTTTACAATAAACCTTCATGAAGGCAAACTAAAATACTGCCAAGGATGGCCATGACCCCTCCATTATCCTAGATGCCCACCCCACATCACCTACCAGTACAGTGGCCCACCACTTGTGTCCATAGGACACTAATGCCCATCACCTTAGAAGAATGCTTCTTGACTGTATTATTAATGAACACATTTTACATCCTTGAAGTCAAAGGTACCTGTTTAAACCTTTTACATCTGTGTTTGTGACATTGTTTTAGCATTTTTGATTTGTTAGGTTTGGTTATGGCTGAAGTACACCCTTTAAGAGCACATGCAATTAAATTTAATGGATAGTGGATTAGGCTGAAATTAGGATGCAAAACCCGTGGTTCTACAATGCTCACTGTCAAACTGTACTGAGAGAGAATGAGGGAGGAGGGGGATTGGGTTCTAAAATATTGGTGGAAAAAAATAATTTTCTGGCACATTTGTGGGTGGTCAGAGTGCAAACACACATGTACACAGCAGTAATGATAAGGCCCCGCAAAGTAGACCTCTGTTTCTCAGTTTTGTTTTGTTTTAGGCCTCATAATCTACGGAACAGCATGGATGGTGGTGTTCAGCATTGCAAAGCCTTCTTGCACTCAAGGGACAAATTTATCAATTTTTTTAACTTTGGTAAAAGATCAGACATAAACCATTTAATTTTTATTTTTTAAAAGTTTACATTGGTTATAAAAAAGAGAGCATGTGGCAGCCAAAAGGACCATGCAGGAGGGCCTGAGAAACAGATTTAAAATTTTTTAAGGCCTAATTACCGTGAAATATTTCCAGCACAGAAATGAAAATACAGCAATAGTAAAACATTGTGATTGTAGACTATAAACACGCAATTATACCTGGCTCCCAAAAGAACTGTATCAGTAGCCCGTGATACATAATGTTTTCATGTAATAAGGACCTTGATACAGTGAAGTTCACTTCATTGGATATCTCATAATCCGATGACCCACTTCACAAAATACAAAATCCCAACACACAAACATTCACCTTACCTCCAGCAAAATTATTATTATTTATTGGTGTTTTACAGTTTAAGGTCACATATTTCTGCATAAAGGCTAATCATGACCACAACAGTTTTACGGATGGAGGAAGCCAGAGTACCCAGTGAGAACCACCGAGCATCGGCACGCAACTGTCAGCTCCCCAATATATTAACTCCACACAATAAGAGTTAGCATTGGTTGAAGACAGGTGCACCACTGACGTACAGTACGCCTTAGTACACAATGTCGCCATGTGAGCAATGGAGGTGAAATGTCTTGTCCAAGGACACAACACGGTTGCTGCAGGAGGGATACGGACAGAGGACCTCTCAGCTCACAGCATGTACCTCTACCTACTGGGTCCCCCCCCCCCCCCCCCCCCCCACCTACCTACAGTAAAAATTTGACCTGTTAATTCCATATAGCTAAGAGTAAATTCCTGTTAATTGAATAAAAAAAAGCTTCATGAGCTGTTAACCAATACATAATAGAATGAATGCTCCATTTATCTCTAGAATATTGGAAAGAGACCATATCCCTGTTAATTGAATACTCCTGTTGACTTGATAATTTTCACTCGCAGAGTGGCTATTCAACTAATAGGGTTCTGCTGTACATACTCCGTGCAATGTGAATCACTAAGTTCAGTAATTTAAAAATTCAAAAACTTTCTAGAGCCATGGAAACTGAAAATCACTGAAAAAAATGAAAGAATTCCCCAAACACCCTACTACTCTTGACAACCTGCAAACTATGCCGACATGAGTTCCCCCTTCTTTACCGATACTTCCAGCTTACCTTTAGAGGAACATCACTGACGAACAAAGAATTTGATGCCTCCAAAACTTTCTCTAAAATTAAAACAACTGAATAAATGTTCCCCATTGGTTTCTGCTTTCTTCTTGACCATTTTGAAGGACTGAGAGCTACAAAAATAGTGATACGATATTCATTTAAAAAGCAGGTTATAAGAAAAGTTATTACACTTTTAAAATTATACAAGCTTTCGGATTGGTCAGTAACCAATGCATCCAGTAAGGTACATTAAAACTCAAATGGGGTTCACGATATTCAATATGGTGTATGAGAATATCATGTGATAGTTAAAAGGGGTGTACAGACATTCTATGATACATTTCACCAATTTCCCTTTCACCCATCGTCTCAAACATTTTCGTCAGTGATAATAAACATTCAGATTCACAAATAAAATGAGAATATTGTTTCATGAGAATATTCCGAAAACTTGAAATGAAACGTGTACATACCCCCCAATGTCTGATTTTGCTGTCCAGAAGAGGAAATTTGTTGTGATGTTTCTACACTACATATCTGTTGTGGTTTTGAGAAACATGCAACCTATCTCATAAGAATTGTCTCTTCAGTGAAACTTATTAAAGCACTTGTACAAGTTTGAATATAGTGTTCCTGATTCTCCAAGACACACAATGCACCACTGCATTGAATAAAACACTTATAAAGTCAACTTGTGTCCCACAATAATAACGGTGGGTCATTTCCCAATGCCCTTGAATTGAAACCTCCCAAATCGTTCTTGTTCCATAATAAAGAAAGATATGTTTCTTTCAGTTTTTCTAATTATTACATTTATCAAGGTTTTTGTCATTGGAATACCATTTGGAGCTTATAAAATAAACCATAACATGTTAACCCTTTACCTAACGAATTGCCCGCATCCACCAGCGTAATATGCATTGAAACGAACTCATTGAGCTCGTTCCAATGAGGGGGTCACATGATATGGTTTTGTTGAAGTTTTTTTTGAAATATTTAAAAAAAAATTTAAAATAATAAATTTTGATATCGTCTGCATTGGGTAAAGGGTTAACTGGCAGAGAGCTAAATTATTTTTGGTCATCAGAATTTGTTCACGTGTCTTTGCTTTGCTACAATTTATGGGAGAGTGCCAATAGGCACCCCATCTCGTTCTCCGCCAATAGACACTCTCCCGTAAATTGTAATACGGCAAATCCAAACAGACTAAATAATTTTCACTTCAAAGATAAATCAAAACACATCGACTGAATATGAGGACTTAAGTTGTGGTATCTGTACTTCAGAGTAAAGCCCAAATATGGACTTCAAGCACTCTACCAGTGAATAGATTAATCAGCTCAACACTTATTAGTACCTGCAGCAAAGTTTGATGCATTGTTGACTGTAACAGAAGAAAAGTCTACAGAGTCAATGATCACAAGACACATCTGCATCAACACATCCAACAACACTGGATCCTGAAAGAATAAAAATAGGCCGATGAAATCATCAGAAGTGTCCCATACGCGTAACTAGTAGAAAGCTGTATGACGGAGGGCCACCCCCGATGCCGACATTATGTACACCATACAAGGTATGGGTACATATAGAAATGGAATGGAGGAGTGTCTAATTTGATGGATAAAGGGTTAATATCTCCGGATCAAATTATCAGATTTACATAATAAAAACTATACAGCACAGCACATCAGTAACCTGAATAAATATATAAAGTAACATGACAATCGGATTGATATTTTTGGAGTTATCTCATGCCAAAAGGATTGGAGGAATTTTCAATTTGAAGGATAAAGGGTTAATATCTCCGGATCAAATTATAAGATTAACACCAAAAACTATACAGCTCAGCACATCAGTAACCTGAACACAATTATAAAGTACCTTGACAATCCAAGCAATATTTTTCAAGTTATCAAATGCCAAAGGGATTGGAGAAATTTTCAATTTGAAGGATAAAGGGTTAATATCTCAGGATTAAAATAACAGATTTACACCAAAAACTATACAGCTCGGTACATCAGTAACCTGAACACAAATATAAAGTAACTTGACAATCCAAGTAATATTTTTCAAGTTATCGAATGCCAAAGGGATTGGAGGAATTTTCAATTTCAGGATAAAGGGTTAATATCTCGGGATCAAATTATCCGATTTACACCAAAAACTATACAGCTCGGCACATCAGTAACCTGAACACAAATATAAAGTAACTGACAATCCAAGCAATATTTTTCAAGTTATCGAATGCCAAAGAAATGGATACGGATGCCGGACGGACAAAGGATGGACGAACGACGGATGGTCACCCCGGATGCCGGCATTATGTGTACCATACATAGTATGGGTACACACAAAAATAGTCACTACTCATAGTTACAAGAGGGAATGACCTTGTTGCAGTTCATCCAAGAGGGAGTGTTAGTGTACTATCGGTTATAATACAGTGGAACCCACTTAATTGGATAGCTCTTAACTGAATAACCCTGCTAACTGAATATAATTTCCCAACACAAAACTATTTGCCATACCTTCAGTACAAATTTGACCTGTTATTTGAATATGGGTTATAGAGTAAACTCCTGTTAATTGAATAAAAAATCTTGTAACCTGTTGGGAAATGACCGACTCTCCCCAGTTATCCTTTTGTTTATGGACCTATTTGACCTCAGTGCACCCAATACAGGCATGCAATCTATTATATCTTGTTTGACAGAGCTCATGGAGCTCTGTCAAACAAGATACAACAGAATAAATGCTAAATTTATCTCTAGAATACCGGAAAGTGACACAATTCTTGTTAATTGAATACTCCTGTTAATTGAATAATTTTCATTGGCAAAGTGGCTATTCAATTAACAGGGTTCCACACTGTATGATGTTTGTCTATACAGACTTTGAACACTTCCAGGTTCATTATTGAATGTTACGATTTCCTGATGGATGAGTGGGAGGAAGAAAGTGTTGGATGATGGAAAAAAGGAAGGACAAAAAGAGGGAGGGAAGGAGAGAGCGATTGTCTGTTTACTCCTGGAATCAAAGATATTAAAAGCTAGATGGATGCAATTCATGCATCCACACAAGTTAACAAGAGTGATTTAAGAATGTCCTGCAATTGCCAGCCAGTGTGATATTTTTATCATGTCAATCTTGTACTGATATACACAACTAATAAAGAGTCGAGACAACAACTTACAACGATGCGTAACAAAGGTATTTCATTAATGAAAGTGTCAATGACACTGTAGCTCAACTTGACAAACTTGAACTTGGTAAGTTATAAATGAAATGGCAAAATTGAAGATCATTGGGACCAATGTCAGTTTTTTTGCCAGTGGCAACATTTTTGGACAGAAACCGAAGAAAATCGATAGCTCCCATCTAGAGGCCTCCCCAAACAAGCATGCCAGGTTTCAAAACAATCCGATCATAAATGTGCCCTGTAGGGTGTACAAAAGGGAAATATTGTGGTCTGACTAGACTAAATTCTAAGAACGTTGGCCGTGTCAACATTTTTTGGCGGAAATGGAAGAAAATCGATAGCTCCCATCTAGAGGTCACCGTAAATAAGCATACCAGGTTTCAAAGCAATCTAATCATAAATGAGCCCTGTAGGGTGAGCCAAAGGGAAATATTGTGGTCTAACTGAACTAAGTTCTAAGAATGTTGGCTGCGGCAACATTTTTTGATGGAAATTGAAGAAAATCGATAGCTCCCATCTAGTGGTCACCCCAAACAAGCATGAAAGGTTTCAAAGCAATCCGATCATAAATGTGCCCTGTAGGGTGTGCCAAAGGGAAATATCGAGTCTTCTGACTAAACCAAGTTCTAAGAATGTTGGCCGCGGCAACATTGTTTGCCGGAAATTGACGAAAATCGATAGCTCCCATCTAGAGGTCACCCTAAATAAGCATACCAGGTTTCAAAGCAATCAAATCATAAATGTGCCCTGTAGGGAGTGCCAAAGGGAAATATTGTGGTTTGACTAAACTAAGTTCTAAGACTGTTGGCCGCGGCAACATTTTTTGACAGAAATTGAAGAAAATCGATAGCTCCCATCTAGAGGTCACCCCAAACAAGCATGCCAGGTTTCAAAGCAATCCGATCATAAATGTGCCCTGTAGGGTGTGCCAAAGGGAAATATTGAGTCTTCTGACTAAACTAAGTTCTAAGAACGTTGGCCGCGGCAACATTTTTCGACAGAAATTGAAGAAAATCGATAGCTCCCATCTAGAGGTCTCCCCAAACAAGCATACCAGGTTTCAAAGCAATCTAATCGTAAATGTACCCGGTAGGGTGTGCCAAAGGGAAATATTGAGGTCTGACTAAACTAAGTTCTACGAACGTTGGCCGTGGCAACATTTTTTGCCGGAAATTGAAGAAAATCGATAGCTCCCATCTAGAGGTCACCCTAAATAAGCGTATCAGGTTTCAAAGCAATCAAATCATAAATGTGCCCTGTAGGGTGTGCCAAAGGGAAATATTGTGGTTTGACTAAACTAAGTTCTAAGAACGTTGGCCGCGGCAACATTTTTTGACGGAAATTGAAGAAAATCGATAGCTCCCATCTAGAGGTCACCCCAAACAAGCATAAGAAGTTTCAAAGTAATCTGATCATAAATGCGACCTGTGAGGTGTGCCAAAGGAAATTGTGGATGTACGTACTAACGTACTAACATACTAACGTACTAACGTACGTACGTACGCCGACGGACGAGAAGTGATGGCAATAGCTCAGCTTGACTTTGTCAAGTTGAGCTAAAAATTGCAAATTAATTTTCATTTTTTGGTCTCAAAAACATAGGCTATGACACCTCAATGGAACGAAATCATTGAGCTCATTCCAATGAGGGGTCATAACCTATGTTTTTTAAGACAAAAATTAGTTATTCAAGAATTCTTTTGCAAGTGTCGTCTGCTTTTCATATTGGATAAAGAGTTAAGAATGAAAAAAAACAAGTCAAAAAAGAACAAGAGAAATGAACTATTTACCTACATTTTTCTGTTGGTACAAAAACTACCATGTATTAGAAGTATAATTCTCGCTTTTGTTACTAAAATATACTCTATACAAGTCCTTTGGTCAACGATTTCTCGAAGACAGGCACTGTTGTGTTTTTCATCAGATCGGGTCATAGTTGCTTTACTGCTGCCTTGAAGGAGTTTTATGAGAAATTACACAAAATAATAAGCTGGTAAAGGGTAAACAGCAACAAACCTGAAGATCCTGATTGGCTATAGTTAGTAAAATCTTGTTTGAAAGGTCTTCACAACTGATATTAGCATCAGCATTTGTAACCATTGCTGCTAATCTGGAAAAGGTTCTGTAAAAATCTGTCCATGTTTTGATCAGTGTCTTCAATGCAGGCTGAAAAAAAAAATCAAAAGTCAAAATGCTAGCAACTATTAAATTGTGGAGATTCTCTTGACAAGAGGTCAATTTACAAAGCCTGTTGTTACAGTGGATCCCACTTAATTGGATATCTCTTAACTGAATAACCCTGTTAACTGAATATAATTTCCCACCACAAAACCATTTTCCATACCTCCAGTGCATATTTACCTGTTAACTGGAATAGTTTAGAGTAAACTCCTGTTAAATGAATAAAAAATCTTGTAACCTGCGGAGAAATTACCCTGACTCTCCCCAGTTTTCTTTTGTTTATAAACCTACTTGGCCGCAGTATATCCAATACAGGCATTTAATCTATTATGTCTTGTTTGACAGAGCTCATGTGACTTGAGGAATGACAAGGTGACTAGTCGCCCACTCGGCCGACCCTGGAGTACAGGATGTGGTCAGGTGTGAATTCAGAACAATTGTCCTGGCCCTTAAGGGTCAAGGTGAAGTGTAGAGAAGAGGAATGAACAAGTTTAAAATCACCAGAAAGAGTTTTTTGTTTATTGGGGTCAACACTTTCAACAGACAGAGCCAGGAAGCGAGCAACTGTTACACTCTCCAACTTGATAACCAAGCACAAGCCGTGTTAACTGCAGATGTACCGTGCTCTGAGATGGGTAATCAGTACTAATTGTCTCACCTAAGGACACATATAGAATGTACTCATAGTTGTGAAAATTTGGTATACCAAGCTATTTTGGGTATATTTTATTTATACCATGATCGTCAACAAATCTCGATTCAGAAGTCGCTATTATTTTTTCTCGATTTTACTGAGCACATGCAAATCTGTTTTTGTTTACATGAGCACCGGTGGGCAGTACTTTTGCTGTCAATTTTATTGCCAAAATGGAATGGAAAAAGAAACATGTAAATCATTTTAATAACATACTATTTCGAGTGATGGATGCTTTATTAACATGAGACAACGCATGTTTGTTAATTTTTGGTATCTTATGAGGCAAACTCATTTAAAGGCGTAACAAATAATTGCCGCTTTCTTTCACACTTTGCAAGGCGACAATCGATAAATTTAGACACGTTTGCATTCAGGTCGTGGTCACACTGAAGGTCAACATGGATGTAGTTCCACTGTTGGTGAAATTTTGACTATTGAAAGTCCATTGCTGGAGTGTTCACCACAGACACAGGTGTTCACCACAGTTGGTGAGTAAAACTAAAATTTATGTCATAAGCTTCTTTTTTATCGTAGAGTAAGTAATCATGGTATAAAATGAAGTTATTACTGGTTAGGATTGAATCATCGGCATTTCAATTTAGGGTCTAATGCTCTAACTACGGTGCCACAACATTCCATCCAATAGGCAGAGAGTAACAATTATTTGATATCGGAACAATAAATACACTTTCAACTCTGGTCTGGACCATTGTCCAGAATTCACACCTGACCACGTCCTGTACACATCCAGTGGTTCAACAGTGATTTCTAGTCAAGTCTTGGCTGCCTTAACAGGCAGGAAGACTTGATTAAAAACCACTGCCTATGTATTTTGTCTATTGTCAGCAGGACCTACTCATGATGGCATGTTAAGGGTACCTGTTTTGAGGTCGTAAAAATTGGAAATAGGACTAAGAATAGATTCAAAACATACCTGCTTATGAAAGTACATTACTCAATTTGATATTAATTTATTGGAATTTAAGGTCATATACTTATGCACAATGATTAATCGTGACAGTAACAATTTTACCGGTGGAGGAAACCTACTCAATTTGATTAATTAAAAGTGGAATTGAAGAAATATCCCTGAGGAAAGGTGATTAAATATGTATTCACAATCTGGGAAGTTTTAGAGAAGCCTTGTCACAGAAAGTTATTGTTATAGCATAACATTTTAAACACAATAGCCTACCTGTGCCAATCTTGTTATCAACATTTGTTCCACTGGAAACATCAGAGCAGAATACATACAATCAAACTTTGGAGCTAAAGAATCTCCCTGATTCACTTCATTCGACTAGAAAGACACACACACAAAAATATGAACATGTTTATAGGTATTCCTTATGAAAATATATGTTACATAAAAGATGACAAACTGTAAGGCTGCTCAATAATGATGACAAATAGTGGTGAAATGGATGATTTTCAGTGACCAGTTAGTAGAATGAAAAAAATTGGTAAACTCAGATTACCTGTTAGGATTTAAAAACATGTTTATAAACAAGGAAATAGAGCAACGCGAAACATTAAATGTGTCCCCTCCTGCAATACCAATAGCACATGCTCCTCTCTGGAGTGTTGGTATTCCTTAAGATGGCATAAATGGCAGCCATTTTGAATAAACAAACAAACACATATGCAGACTACCTCCGATAAACTCCTCATACATATCCATTGAACATGGGTAACATACAAATTATTCAATTTTCTACTGCCATTCAACAAAAAGTATTCCCATGGACAAAAACAAACAATGTGAGAAGTTCATTGGGACAGTATTTTCTAAGTCTAACAAGAGGCATAACTGTGGTAAGAATGAGTGGATGAAACTCGCAACATGCAGATATCCTTTACAACCATACTATCACCATACCAAAGAACATCAAAATCAAACAATCCATGCTTATAATGCAAAATGTTCATACAGAAAAGTTTTTTAACCCTTTACCTAACATGAAAAGCAGATGACACTTGCAAAAAAAAATTCTTGAATAACTAATTTTTTTCATTTTTTGTCTCAAAAACATAGGTTATGACCCCTCGTTGGAACGAGCTCGTTCCAATGAGGGGTCATAACCTATGTTTTTGAGACAAAGAATGAAAAAAATAATGAAATTTAATTGGCGATTTTTGAGAATAGCGCTGGCCGGTTTTGGCCGTTACGTTGGGTAAAGGGTTAAATGTAACAAAGGCCATAACTCTGGTATATGAGCATGGACCAAACTCGCAATAAGAGGATGTCAATTCCAACATATTGGTCTCTCGCCATACCAAAGGACATCTGCACACCAATGACTGTGTTATAATGAAAGTTGTTTGCACAAAAAGTTTTGTAAGTGTAAACAAGGGCCATAACTCGAGTATGTATGCATGCATGCATGATACCCGCATTATGTATATCCTATCAGTCCAAAGGACAACAAAATCTGACCAGGGCTGGAGTTATAATGCAAAATGTGCATACAAACATTTTACGTGTAACAAAGGGCATGGCTCTGGTAATATGTATGGACGAAACAAGCAATATCTGAAATATACAGAACCACACTAATGTTTGAATGGGTTAACGATTACTGGACGAGAGCGAGTGGCGCAGGGATACCACGAGAGCCGGTTGTATTTATTACACACCCAACCATGAAAAAGAATTCACTGTAATTAATCACTAATTTAATTAAATAGTCGACAATTTGAACGGTTGAAAAAATTTTAGAGAGAAACAGGCAATTTTGTCAGAGAACCAGTCTTAAGTTTTTGACCTTGCCATCTGTAGAATCGCTGCCGATTCATTTTATTCGCAAAAAAATGTCGATCCGAATACTCAAAAGATTGTATTCAGCATATCAGATGTCACAAATAATGAGATCTCAAATGTGTTTTCAAAATTGTGTGTGCAGGCAGCATTATATCTGGAGGATGAAAATGTACAAGGATTTTAATTTGAATACGGTGCAAACTGGCCGCTCTGTTTAAATTTCGTGCTTTTTAAACTGAAACTAAAAATATAAGTTTGAACTCGGCTTGACGATACATGCACTACTGCCACAAGGCTATCGCATGTGGGCTGTACATCGGTCATTTCTGTTCTGCACTGTAACAAACGTACACACTGGACGAGAAAAGACATTTTGTGCAATAATTAACCTTCCGGGGCATTCATTCGATCGTTTGGAGTAACTGAGCCTGAGGCAGTTTGAGATTCCATTCTGACTCTGAGTGAACTCCTGGTAAGTTTGCACTTTATTTTTCAACATTATCAAGTTTCTGACTTGAAATTTAGCCTTTTTTTTATTTTACCTCAAGTCTTGATAACCTTTGTTTGAAATGGGCTGCACTTACAAATAAAAGCTTTTGGTTGTCCACATAATAATACACAGATATATAAAGGGAGAAATATATTGCATGATAACTGCAAGAAAATGTCATGTCTTGTCTCCACAAGTAATTTAGTTTGTACACCTTTTTTACAACCTCCCCCCCCCCCCCCACCCATCTATAACCTGACAGCACTTACTTGAAAGCTCACAAAATGAGTATCCAACAGTCTTAGTCAGAGGCTGAAAGAGAAATAAGGGGGCGGGGGGGGGGGGGGGGGGGGGGAGGGAGTGTTCTCACCAGTTAGCTCCAACTTATTTTGGTTGATAATATTTTCAAAGATTGATTAATGTTTACATTATTTTGTACTAGTAGTACTATACTTCACCAGTTTGTTATCTGAACGGTTCTGTCAATATTTTTTTCTTGGTATCTGGTTCAAGACAAAATAATTTTTTATGTGTCTGCTCCAATATCTTGTCAGTCTTAAATTTGGAATTTGGTATCCTGAATTTGCATTTAGTAAGTAGTTTTAAAGAGGACTGATAGAATGTGGCTAAAATGATAGGCTTTCGGAGAACATTTTCTTGGGTATGGGGGCAGACCAATCAAACTGCCCTGAATTTTTGTTTCAAAATCAAAATGCAGGCCCTTGCCTCGAATTTGCCTATGAAAATGCTCTTTCCATGCACTGCCTGATATTTGTCAAAATTATAAAAAATACCCCCCCTCCCTCTGAACAATCTGTTCTGAAAATACCAGTCCTTGAAAACTGCAAAATTAACTGCTTACTGGTGAAGGAGGTGAGAGTGCCTCAACCCCTTCCCCTTCTCATACACCCATGTCACATAGGTGGCATTCGATTTAAGTTTTGTTGCTGAGAATTAAAGCAAAATAATAAATATCCTTGTATAAAACAGAAATAATAGCAAAAATCCTAAATTAGTCATTTAAAAATACACATCAATCTTGGTCTGGAAAATATTGTCATATTGTCTATGTTTTAAATATTCTAATAATTATTTTTGAATTTTAGGAAAGTCATCTCATAAAATTGACAATATATTGCATTCATCAGACCACATGTACTTACCACCCCTCCCCTCTTCATGGTCTCACTCCCACCCTACTCGAGACTTTTCAGAATTTCTGTAGTGGGTAGCTGGTAACATTTTTTAATTTCCCCAGTACAAACTCCAGAAAGTCATATTTTAGCAATACCATATCCCCCTAAAAAAGCCCTTCCCCCTGCCCCCACAAAAAAAAAAAAAAAAAAAAAATAAATAAATAAAATAAACCTGTTGCCCCAACAACCACTAGCACGTAAAAAAACATTGGTTCCACAAATGTAAAATACCGAGTTTTTCTTACAAAACCAGGCTTTTCATTCTTCCGAATTTATTTTCTTTATTCAGCTAGTGTGGAGCAGGGGGAGTGGTCATCTAGTAAGGGTGGAATTGGAGATAGTTAATCAGTAACTGCATGCACTAGCTGTCAAACATCTCCAGGCGCTGTCGGTGTGTCGTCGTCTGTTTTTTCTGCTTCATGTTAGCCAGTATTCAAGATTCATTTAGTCTTGCTTCCCGAGGACTACTTCACCTTAACATGCTTTTCAAAGTATGTTTGCATTGGCAAACGCGCTGCTTCATTGCCGAAGTGTGAATCGAATAAGATTACAGTCACAAAGTAGGCCTTGTGTCGACTCGCAGGCAGCACGCAGCGGTGAGGGCAACATTGTAACAAAGTTTTATAGGAACTGTACTACTAGTGGCTGGCTGCAATATCGATCCCAATTGGACTTTTTTACTCTAAAATTAAGTTTTCCTCGATTTTCAATAACGAAAGCAAAGGCTGAGTTTCACTGTTCAATTTCTTCGCAGAGATCATGTGTCTTTCATGACTTTCGACAGTTTTTAGCATAGTTGTGCATCAAACATTTTGTAATGAGAATCGTTAATTCCGACAGATAAATATAGCCGATTGTTCTCATTGGTTATATTCCACTGAACGCTGCAAACTATAAGAACCAGTCTAACAAGGAAACTTGTGCACGCGAAGGGTACTTTTTATCGGATTGCACTAGAGCTTTCTAGTTAAAATTACCGCATGCCCCTAAAATCCATGTGATCATGACAAATACAGTTACGGGTGTGTAATAAAATTCTTTACACCATGCTGGTCTGTCACCATACAACCAACATAATGAAAGTGTCAGTGACACTGTAGCTCAACTTGTCAAGACAAAGACATGTATATGTATAGTATGTGACACAGCAATGACAAACATCTAGGTAATGACCTGATAACAAAGGTACATATAAAGTATTGTAACGGTCTGTACATAAATACTGAGCGTTGCCTGTAACAAATGTATAGGTAAAGTATTGTAAAGGTGGGTGACAGTCAGATGCTAAACTAGAAAAAATCTTTGAGTCCCACAGTGGGTCTGACTGAACCCCAAAATATTTGTTCTCACAGCACAGTGATAACAAAGGCACCCCAAAACACACTCATTCCTGTCCCAAGGTGAAAACAAAGGTACCCAAGAAGTTTCGTGAATATCAGTTCACAAATATGAGCTGTGTAGAAGTTGTGACAAAAAACTGACTGGACCTAATTTCGGTACAAAATGGCCACTGGCAGCCATCTTGAATTTTGGACCGCACTCCGAAACACTCGTTCTCGTCCCAATGAGATAACAAAGGTACCCAAGAAGTTTTGTGAAGATCGGTTGATAAATACAGCCTCTAGCCCGAGCCATATTGACATGTGCACTTACAGTGTATAAGTAGCACTGAATAAATCAAAGTTCATCTAATTTGCATAATTTCTGCCCGAGAAAAAAACCTGTACTATATGTGATGTATTCCATGTTAATAAACATTCATACAAAAATTTATTCAAATCAGAACTTTCATACATAAGTTCTGCACAAAAGACTGATTGCACTAATTTTGGTACAAAATGGCTGCTGGTGGCCATCTTGAATTTCGGACCACACCCAAAAACACTCGTTCTGATCCCACGGTGATAACAAAGGTACCCAAGAAGTTTCGTAAAGATCGGTTCATAAATACGGCCTCTAGCCTGAGCCGTATAGAAGTTGTGTACAAAAAACTGATTAGACCTAATTTCGGTACAAAATGGCCACTGGCAGCCATCTTGAATTTTGGACCGCACCCAGATACACTCGTTCTCATCCCAAGGTGATAACAAAGGTACCCAAGACGTTTCGTGAAGATCGGTTCATAAATTCAGACTCTAGCCCGCGCCGTATTGACATGTGTACTTACTGTGTGTAAGTAGCACTGAAAAAATCAAAGTTCATCTAATTTGCATAATTTCTGCACGAGAAAAAAACCCGTATTATATGTGATGTATCCCATAGTACTAAACATTCACACAAAAAATTATTCAAATCAGCGCTTTCATATGAAAGTTCTGTGCAAAAATCTGATTGCACCAAATTTTGTACAAAATGGCTGCCATCGGCCATCTTGAATTTCGGACCGGACCCAAAAACACTCGTTCTCGTCCCACGGTGATAACAAAGGTACCCAAGGAGTTTCGTAAAGATTGGTTCATAAATACGGCCTCTAGCCCGAGCCGTATTGGCATTTGCACATACAGTGCTGAAAGTAACACCAAAAAACATCAAAGTTAGGCCATACAAAGTTGATTGTCTGTTTCTCAGGCCATTTTTTCCAAAAAAGCATGCGGGCGGGCGGGTTTTTTTTTTTCTTTTTATTTTCTCCCCGAGAGGTTGTTTGTGGTAATTTGACCCCCACCCAAACGCTTGGTGGACCATGCAAAAGTTCGCAAATATATTGGTTATTCACCACAGGGGTGTTGGGTCGTAAATGAAGTGGGGTTTGAATGTTTGTTTTTTCAGTGAAACATGAAAATTATAACACAGGACGAAAGTCACGAAACGCCTCGTGGGTGAAACGTCTCGGGTTGAAACGTCTCTGGGACAAATCAAATGTCGAAGTGACAACTTTCAGAGATTTATTTGACCAAAAAAAAAAATCCTTTCACAACCTGCCTAATAAAATCGTGAATCGCAATTTTTCCCCATTATATTCAAAATTATCACAACCCATTTGAATGGGCAGTTCATCCATAAATCATATTTTTTTGAAATCTGAAAATGAAATACAAAACGAATGTTTGCGTGTTTTTATTAACCAATTCAACCGCACATACCTGCCTATATGCGATTTATTTTCAACTATGACTGTTACTTTTATATCAAGCAACGGTTACTATTAGTTATCCAATTATCCTGCATCTCAAATGCATTTATTTAAATTAACTGGGAAACTCGTAACGGTTTCAAATAACAGTACACAAATTCCCAATGACGGCCATTTACAATACAAATGTTACTAAAAATAAATGCCAGGAGACTGTGTTCCATTCAACATAGCACCTGACTTTGCAGACTTTCTGAGGGTTGGTGCGAATCAAACGTGGTGCGAATCGACCATTCCCCTTTGTGACTGTTTGTTGTCAGACTGAAAGACACCTTCCTTCTTGCTGTCATTATGACTTACCTTTTACAGAATAAAACACTTTCTGTCGTGAATATTGCTAGAACCCACCCACTTCATTAAGGTATGATGTAGAAAAAGCTTGAAGTGTGTTAATTTAAAATTTGCGAACGCATCGATATCGATTTACCAAAATGAGCACAATATCTCAAATTTTTTGAAGATTTTTTTTTGTGTCATAAAAAGGTTGCATGCGCACCAAAAATGACCATGCGCGCGGGCCTGAGAAACAGAGGTTCTTTTTTTGATGGCCTTACTCTAATTTGCATAATTTCTGCACGAGAAAAAAACCCGTATTATATGTGATGTATCCCATGGTACCAAACATTCATACAAAAAATTATTCAAATCAGAGCTTTCATATGGAAGTTCTGTACAAAAAACAGATTTCTGCATCGTAGGTACAAAATGGTGGCTGGCAGCCATCTTGAATTTCGGACCACACCCAAAAACACTCGTTCTCGTCCCACGGTCATAACAAAGGTACCCAAGAAGTTTCGTAAAGATCGGTTCATAAATACGGCCTCTAGCCCGAGCCGTACCCAATTGTTGACGGACGACGGGCCATGGCATAAGCTCAAATTTGGCTTCGCCAAAGTTGAGCTAAAAATCCTACACCCGGTGCTTGAGTTATAATTCAAAACATTCATACAGCATGTTTTTCTATGTTTAACAAAGGCCATACCTCTGGTATGTATGCATGGACAAAACACACAATATATGGATATCCTTTCCCCCCCCCCCCCCCCCCCCCCCCCCCCCCCCCCATGCTGGTCTCAATCCATACCAAAGGAAGTTAAGATCTAACAACCGATGCTCGAGTTCATATGAAAAATTTTTGGAGTGTAACAAGGGCCATAACTCGGGTATGTATGCATGGTTGAAATCCCCAATATATGGATATCATTTCCTCCATACTGTCTGTCACCACACCAAAGGACATCAAAATCCAACTGATGCTTTACCAAAGAACATCAAAATCCAAATGATGCTTGAGTTATAATGCAAAATGTTCATATCGAAGTACGTAATTATGGACAGAGCCAATTAACGCACACGGAAACCTCTTACAGAGTTCAGCGGCATAAAAAATCATGTGGCATCTTAAAAAGGGTCATAGTGTTTTCCAACTGTGGTATGACCTTCCTAGGTGATATCACCCAATTTAATGATAAAGACATACCATACAGTTTTTGTAAACACCAACATAGTTATGTTACTAACTTGGCCATTTCATTTTTGGTATTTGCCATGATTTCTATCTTGTTTCTTTATGAGAATTGGTCTATCAATGAAATTGGAACAAACTCAAGTTATATCTTGTTAAATTAATGCACCTTGATAAATAATATTCCTATCTTGTGGACTTTTTTTTTCAATATATATCTAGAAATATATGAAGTTTCAATGCTTATTCAATTGATTTGGGCACAAAAATGTTGTATTTACTCCAACGTTAAGACTGTAGTGTAACAAATCAAGTGCTTATCTTGAAGGAGATCAATTTTTCACCCATCATGTGCAGCGTACAATGTCAATGATCTATTTTCGTCAGCTGCAGCCTGTGCGGAAGACAGTTGGATGACCATTCTTTTCTAACCCAATCACCAAATTTTCTTTTCCACAAAAATTTATGCACACTGGGTGAAATTTCAGGCAAGATTCAACATACAAGGGCCTTAACTCCTTTGATTTTAATCAAATGATGGTAGTTATCAAACTTGTCCACGATAACTATTGTTCCAAGTTTTCTATAAACAAGCTACTGCGCAGATGGAATGTCAGACAGATGGATAGAACTCTTCACTCTATCCCTTCCCTGTGGCAGGGTTCATGCAGCTAATTAGTGAGTGGATTCCAGGTTTTTCAAGGCCATTTCCATGCCATATTAAAGGCTTTTCAAGGCTTCATAGAAGTAAAATTCAATGTTTTTCAAGGTTATCAACTAAAAATCGCAACATCGATGACGTAGCTGCGACGGGTGGTGCAATCTCACAAAATTCGAAGTTCATCAAGGGCCATAACTCCGAGAAAGAAAAATATTTGGAACAACACATGCACTGAACAGTGGCTAGACATCAATAAGATACGGTTACATGCCAAATATAAAGTCATTCCATCAAGTATTTCAAAAGTTATTGAGTTTTGAAACTCGTTGATCACAGACCGGCCGACCGACAGACAGGCCGACAGTGCCTCTTATAGAGCTGCTAACCACAGCTAAAAATCAAGAGTGCAGTACCAGCAGAAGGAAATAAGTTGTAAGAAAATCACAGGACAATTTTGATGGTTTTTATATTTTGAAAGATTGTTTTCAAGGATTTTCCAGGCCACTTTTGGAGTTTGGGGGAATTCAATGACTTTCCAGGCCTTGAAGATTGATTTTCAAATTCAAGGCTTTTCAAGGCCCCCCAGGAACCATGTGTGGGAGGTTTTACAACTGATAGAGTTTAGTTTTCAGCTAACCACCGAGCTCCATAAAAATTTGATCAGACACTCCTCAAGGTCCATGGCTGGCTCTAATCTTTTAACTCGATACTGAGAGTTCTTCATTTCAAACCCATCAGACAATAATAATCTTTCACATATAACATGAAATATATACATGGTAGGAGTAAAGATAAATTACCTTTGTAATATGTTCCAGTAATGGATCAATGACAACATTCCATAATTTATACAATACATCAATTTTATCAACAAATTGGGCATTGTTTGATAGAATTTGGAGAACAGACTGGGAATAATCCAATGAACCAGCGGGATTACTCATTCCATGCATTATCAGTGTAGAAATCATTGTTATATACCTACAAAAACAAATATTCACCCACTTTAAAAAAGCTATATTTTTACCATTACCGTGTTATCAAAACACATCAATATTTTATACCAAAAAATTATTCACAAACGTATACAAACATAAAATTCAAACTGTAGATCATTATTCAATGTAATTCAAGCATAAACAAGGTGCAATGCCACCGGTATCCCCTGCCAAGAGTTTCCAAGTTGAAAGATTTCTAAGTTGAAAAAACTGGAAAAAGGCCCATAACTCTAGAAAAAAATGAAAGTGTCAATGACACTGTAGCTCAACTTGTCAAGACAAGACATGTACATGTATAGTATGTGACACAGCAATGACAAACATCTAAGTAATGGCCTGATAACAAAGGTACATATAAAGTATTGTAACGGTCTCTACATAAATACTGAACGTAGCCTGTAACAAATGTATAGGTAAAGTATTGTAAAGGTGGGTGACAGTCAGATGCTAAACTAGAAAAGAAATCTTTGAGTCCCAGAGTGGGTCTGACTGAATCCCAAAATATTTATTCTCATAGCACAGTGATAACAAACGCACCCCAAAACACACTCGTTGCTGTCCCAAGGTGAAAACAAAGGTATCCAAGAAGTTTCGTGAAGATCAGTTCAGAAATACGAGCAGTATAGAAGTTGTGATAAAAAACTGATTGGACCTAATTTCGGTACAAAATGGCCACTGGCAGCCATCTTGAATTTTGGACTGCACCCAGAAACACTCATTCTCGTCCCAAGGTGATAACAAAGGTACCCAAGAAGTTTTGTGAAGATTGGCTCATAAATACAGCCTCTAGCCAGAGCTGTATTGACATGTGCACTTACATTGTATAAGTAGCACTAATAAATCAAAGTTCATCTAATTTGCATAATTTCTGCAAGAGAAAAAAACCCGTACAATATGTGATGTATTCCATGTTACTAAACATTCATACAAAAATTTATTCAAATCAGAACTTTCATACAGAAGTTCTGTACAAAAAACTGATTGCACTAATTTTGGTACAAAATGGCAGCTGGTGGCCATCTTGAATTTCAGACCACACCCCAAAACACTCGTTCTCGTCCCACAGTGATAACAAAGGTACCCAAGACGTTTTGTAAAGATCGGTTCATAAATACAGCCTCTAGCCTGAGCCGTATAGAAGTTGTGTACAAAAAACTGTTTAGACCCAATTTCGGTACAAAATGGCCACTGGCAGCCATCTTGAATTTTGGACCGCACTCAGAAACACTCGTTCTCATCCCAAGGTGATAACAGAGGTACCCAAGACGTTTCGTGAAGATCGGTTCATAAATACAGACCCTAGCCCGAGCCGTATTGACATGTGTACTTACTGTGTGTAAATAGCACTGAAAAAATCAAAGTTCATCTAATTTCCATAATTTCTGTACGAGAAACAAAAAACGTATTATATGTGATGTATCCCATGGTACTAAACATTCACACAAAAAATTATTCAAATCAGCACTTTCATATGCAAGTTCTGCGCAAAAATCAGATTGCACCTAATTTTGTGCAAAATGGCTGCCATCGGCCATCTTGAATTTCGGACTGGACCCCAAAACACTCATTCTCGTCCCATGGTGATACCAAAGGTACCCAAGAAGTTTCTTGAAGATCGGTTCATAAATACGGCCTCTAGCCCGAACCGTATTGGCATTTGCACTTACAGTGCTGACAGTAACACTAAATACATCAAAGTTAGTCTAATTTGCATAATTTATGCACGAGAAAAAAACCTGTATTATATGGGATGTATCCCATGGTACTAAATATTCCTACAAAAAATTTTTCCAATCAGAGCTTTCATATGGAAGTTCTGCGCAAAAATCTGATTGCACATAATTTTATATAAAATGGCTGCCAGTGGCCAACTTGAATTTCGGACCAGACCCAAAAACACTCGTCCTCGGTGATAACAAAGGTACCCCAAAAGTTTCATAAAGATCGGTTCATAACAAGAGCTGAACTTTTGTCTGGTGCATACCCCCACGTGGTGTACCGCCTAGTGTGGGCATACCTATGACCAACAAATATTATTTATGAATATTCTCGTATGGACTGACAAACGGAAGCACAGATGGATGGACGCAATCCAGTATACGCCACCCCGCCTCCATTTTCTTCGAAAGTTTTCAACAATTTCTAAGTCAAAAGGTGTGGTAAATTGTTTGGTGTTTGGAAGTTTTATGCAATGAGACAGAAGCCTTTGTCATAGGCAAACTGCATTCCATATTTCACTGAAATCCGATAACCCCAATCCAATATGCCCCCCCCCCTCCCATTTTCTTCAAAAGTTTTTCAACAATTTCCAAGTCAAAAGGTATGGTAAATTGTTTGGTGTTTGGAAGTTTTATGCAATGAGGCAGAAGCCTTTGTCATAGGCAAACTGCATGCCATATTTCACTGAAATCCGATAACCCATGCCTGAGATAAGGCTGAACAGACAATGTCTATTTCCAACAATTTCTAAGTCAAAAAAGGGGGATAACTCTAAAAAGGTGAATGTGAGAAATATCGTTGAATCCTTTTCTTAAAGCCTATACCACGGGCAGTGTTCATGGCAAATTTCATTGTAATAGAACATTCGATACCCGAGATACAGGCTGAACAGACAAAATTTGACTCGGACGGACTCAATTTCTAAGTGAACAAGTAATGAAAAAAAAAAAATAAAAAATAACTAGTGTGGGCATACCTATGACCAACAAATATTATAAAAAATAATAATTTACTTAAGTTATGAATAGTCTCGGACGGACTACACAGATGGACGCATGTAATCCAGTATATTTTCTTCGGTATAAATACGGCCTCTAGCCCGAGCCGTATTGAATATTGAATTGTTGACGGACAGACGGATGACTGGCCATGGCATAATCTCAAATTTGACTTACGTCAAAGTTGAGCTAAAAATTGACAAAGTAAGGACTCTTACTCCAGTGAAAAATATGTGGGCAACTTTTATAACGTGCAGGAACAGCTTGTCACAAGGATCCCTTCTTGAAAATCTCTTTGTGGATAAATAAAATAAGCACATAGCAGTCATGACGCAGCATCTCATCTTTTTCAACTTCAACTATCACTGCAGACGTTTCGAAATGCCCCTCTGAATGTGGAGCTTTAAAATCAGTTTTGAAATGTGCACACAAAAATTCCATACGGCAATCAAAATTAAATTTCAGTTAAGAAGAGAGATGTTTGGTAAAATTATCACAGCTTGATAACTTTGAAATATCCACATCAACTTTCCAGTCATCATGTAGAGAGGTTTCATTGAAAGTTCAAGTTTGGGAAGTTTCATTGAAATCAGTTCATAAATATAGAAAGTTGCATACAAAAGAATCTCATTGAAATCTAAATGAAATCTTCTAAAGTTGAAGGGGAGATAACCTAGTTAAATTTGACACAAATTAAAAATTTGGAAATATGAGCATGTTCACAAATTAGTGGTCATGTTTGAAATGTTTCATTGAAATTGATTCATTAATGTACAAGTTGCACACACAAGAATGTCACACACAAATATGTATTTGATGTTCGTAGTTCAAAGAGACATTACCTACTTAAGATCATCGCAGAAACGAAAGCTGGGAATCTTACTGGTCATGTTTCATTAGTATCATCAAAATCGGTTCATAAATGTGGGAGGAGTTGCACACACAGGATTCTTATAGAAATCTATATTAAAGGGGCAAAAACCAAGTTATCTGGTAGTGTGCTGGAAGCCCATATTTAGGCTTTACAGTTAAATAAATTTTAATATCCATGAAAGAATTCATCAAAGAAGTGGTGTGATGAACAGTCTTTGAGTCTGAGCAACCTCTTCATTCAAAACAGTAGGACAAATTTCAGCTTTTCTTTACTGAAGATATATTTGTTGTGGCAACAGCTTGATTTTCAATGATGCCCACTCTCAACAACTTGACACCTGCACTGACTACTATTTTCCCTACCTCAGTGGCTGAACGGGGAGAGGGTGGTGGTATTGTTGAGGGTGATTGACCACCTGAACATAAATATTCAATAAAACTAGTTTCTTCATTTCTCTAAAAGATCTCTGTGAATATATTATTATCTTGTGAAATTAATGTTTGTTTATAAATAATTAAGTACTGTACACACCAACCTTAACACCAGGATTGGGGCCTCCATTTAACTACAGAACGGGCATCTCAAAGCAAGTCAACAAGTCATGGTTTTCAACAAATTTCAACTAAAAGCACTTGTATTGAATTCTAGGCTTCTGGTAAGTTTGTGATTTGAGCCATCTTGTTTTTGTTGTATTGTATCCAAATCATCAGTAATAACACCACTGAAACACATGATTTTGGTAATATTGTGCAAAAAATGGGAGACCTTCAAAGAGTCATGCAAGTAGGAAACAGCCAAATGTAGCCAAATACTATTATATTTCACTTTGGAAAACAAACATGGTAATCCTGTTACCGAGATTCAAAGACTCACCATTCTTCAGTGCAACATTTTTGTAACAATACTGGTGTTAAAAGTAATTCTGTCAAGAATAGTGCTGGAGTTCCCTGGAAAAGAAACAGAAACTGGGATAGAAAGAATGGGAAGAATTTGCGACTTGGGGAAAAAAACGTTCCTATTTTGCATAACGAAATCGTCCAAATATCGGTCCCTGTGGATGTCTGGATCGATCCCTGGAATGGGAAGAAATACTTCAAACCCTCCACCTGCAAACCTCAGTCAATCAATGGTAATTAGTGCATGATATCCTTTGTGCAAAAGGCATACAGTGGAACCCTTTTAATTGAATATCCACCTTGCCAGTGAAAAGTATTCAATTAACAGGAGTATTAAATTGCTGAGTACTGAATTATTTTTGGTAGTAATAAACTCTTTCCTAAAATTTGGTGCATTAAAAATTAGTGGAGAGTGCTCTAAAGCACTCTCTGCTAATTTTTCATTCAACAAATATCTACAGATGAAATAACATTTTTGGGGGTTGGCTGTGAAGTTTGAAGATAAAATATATAAACTGTAGCATAGTACCCGGACTTTACTTTGAAGCCATGATAGTGGCTTCCAGCACTCAACCAGTTAACAGGGATTGTGTCACTTTCCTGTATTGTAGAGATAAATTTAGCATTTATTCTATTATATTTTGTTTGACAGAGCTCCATGAGCTCTGTCAAACAAGATGTAATAAGATTAAATACATGTATTGGATGTACTGAAACCAAATAGGTCAATAAACAAAGGAAAACTGGGGAGAGTCGGGGTAATTTCTTGACATGTTATGTGATTTTTTATTTAATTAACAGGAGTTAACTCTATAACCTGTGTTCAATTAACAAGTCAAATTCGTACTGGAGGTATGATAAATGGTTTTGTGTTTGGAAATTATATTCAATTAACAGGGTTATTCAGTTAAGAGATATCCAATAAAGTGGGCTCCACTGTACCTACAAATTCAACATCCTTCACTCTGTTGTCAAAATACCAAAATTTCAAAAAGCAAATTTTGTCCATGACCAACTATTCAACTTTTTAAATGAGTTGTTACTGGCTTCATTCGAGGGGAAAAAGGGGTGCAAAAACCTGGAAGATTAATAATTTTATTTGAATGGCAGAAGACACTGAAACTGTCCTCTAAAGTTTGGGCACCCAATGATTTGAATTGGTGCAGAAATCTCCTGGTTGGCTAAAAATTAGGAACCAGACAATTTAGGACTAGTGCCAAGATTGTAACTGATCTTTAAAAGGTTACCTCGTATCGGAAGTTTTACAGATGGATGAAGCCAGAAGGAACACCGATCAATGATGAGTAATTGTCAGACTCCCCGATGTACTAACTCTGCACAAGCAGGGTTAACATCCCAAAGTTGGCAATCAGGATCAAGTGCCTTGCCCAAGGATACAACACAGTTACCGCTGATCTGGATAAAACCTTAGCCCTTTTGGTTCAAAGTTCAATGCTCCAGCCACTTTGAATCAAAAGCTAAAGCTAGATTAACCCTTTACCCAACGAATCGTCTGCATCTGCCCGCATAATATGCAAATTCTGCAGTTGAAAAAATATTATTTTTAAAAAAATTTCAACAAAACCATATCATGTGACCCCTCGTTGGAACGAGCTCGTTCCAACGAGGGGTCACATGATATGGCTTTGTTGAAATTTTTTGAAAAATTTAAAAAAATTATATTTAAAATAATAAATTTTGATATCGTCTGTGTTGGGTAAAGGGTTAAGGATATTATAATTCTTTTCTTATAACGTTAGATTTAGTTTGTCTAAAACATGAAATACATACAACAAAATGACACGAGAAACTCCTAAATTAATTGCAAAATTAATGGTGAAATGGCACGAAATGGCGAAGTTTATCTGAATGGACTTTGTTTTTTAAACCATCGACTTAGGTGTTAGGATTTCTGTGCACAATTCCCCTCTCCCTCTTTTCAGACATTGACCTATGCACTGCTTTACTGTGTACTATGGCCTCCAAATGTGTCATTATTTTCTTAATCTAGAGGAACATTCATATGCAACAATCCTCACCCCAACCAATCCTTTGAAACTAATAATAATTTGTTTTGGAAAGATAACACTACATACATGCATTTTCCCATCACCACTTATTCCATACGCAGTGGAACAAAGAACTTTCCTTGGGAATGAAATTGGAACATCAAACATCCTCTGTAAAAGAAAACAAAATAGTCCCATAAAGAATAATTTACAAATTTCTGTAATTCTGATAAGACGCAAGTTTCATTTTCTTAAAATTTAACAGCATAAGGAACTAAAACTCAATTTTGTCCATGTACAAAAAAAAACCCTTCCAATTGTTAATATAAATAGAAACTTCAACAACACATTCCATATCTTCTTCCTATAAAAATCTGAATTACTTGTCACACCATCAGGACTGGCATTCTTAAAAATGCTGGAGGGATAAAAATCGCTCCCCTCGCATAGCCTAGGCGAGCGATTAGCTCTCCTCAAGCTTATAAAAGCTAAATGTGGCAAAATAAAGTTTTACATTTGATGAGTTCTGGGTTGTGGGCTTTGTACATTTAATTTGGTGCTGCTAACAAGGTAGTCTCCGTGAGGTGGCTACACTTCCTCTCCCACACCTCCAGGCCTTGCCAAGGCCTAGAGGTGGGGGATGGGCAGTGTGGTCGTCTTACTGTGACCACTAACATAGCAGAGATCTGAAAAGATGTGGGTTTTGGGAATAGACAGTTATGGTAATCATTATTTTCTAAAGCCAGAAGGGCTAGTTTTGGCCCTCCTCATTTTTTTTAAGGCGAGCAGTAGGCGAGCGAATAAAATCGCTTTCCTGAAAATGCCAGCCCTGCACCATGTCAGCTTCAAAATTAGCCAAATTCTGTTAATGCAATAGATTTTTTTTATTGATATTTGCTACACTCCTCTGACAATCTACATCCTGTAGTATTGCATTGCATCTAGGTAAGTCTTGACTGCCTATACAGAAACAACTGCAATGGTACTTGTTACGAAACTTATAGGCTGACTTATTGCCATAATTAATTCCTTACCATACAAACACTCAGCTTCAAACAAATCCATTTTCTTTTTTTTTTTACTAGGGTTTAACGACACATCAACAGCCAGGGTCATATGTCGGCGACAGTTTGATGGGTGGAGGAAAGCGGAGTACAAGGAGAGACCCACCGAGCAACGACGAGCAGCAGTCAGCTCTCCAACATCGAAACTCTGAACTCTGCACCACAGCATGAGCAGGGTTTGATTGGTTGAAGACATGTGCACCTTTGACGTGCAGTACGCCTTAGTACACAGCATCATCGTGCCCCCATGCGAGCAATCGGGGTTAAGTGCCTTGCTCATGATCACAACGTGGGAGCGCGAATCAGTCGATGAAATGGTCACCCATCCAACTACTAACTGCGCTTGAAGTTGCTTAACTTCGGTGATCTGACGAGAACCGGTTACCGCCATCGCGCCCCCAACAAATCCATTATGCCTGGTTATGCCCATTTTCAGGATTGTGTTCGACAAACAAGTGAACAATTTCCGTGTAAACAAATTGGTTGAGTTGATAATACATCAAGGGAGACAACTCTAGCTAGGTTGATATCAGTCAACATCGGCATCATATCAGCAGTTTGAAGTAACATCAGCCAAGCTTGACAATGGACAATTCTGGGGAAGAAAATCATATCAAATAAATAAAGGGTGTTTTTAGTTAGGCCTAAAAAAGTTAAAAGATCTGTTTCTCAGGACCTCCTGCATGCTCTTTTATAACCAATGCAAACTTTAAAATTTATTCATTTATTTATTGGTGTTTAAGGTCACATACTTATGCACAATGGCTAATCGTGACTGTGACAGTTTTACGGGTGGAGGAAGCCGGAGTACCCGGAGAGAACCACCGAGCAACGACGAGCAGCTGTCAGCTCTCCAACATCGTAACTCTGAACCGCAGCACAGGCAGGGTTAGATTGGTTGAAGACATGCGCACCATCGACGTGCAGTACGCCTCAGTACACAGCGTCATCGTGCCCCCATGTAGGCAATCGGGGTGAAGTGTCTTGCCCAAGGACACAACGTGGTTGCCGCAGGTGGGATTCGAACCGAGGAAGCAAGAGGATCACAGATCCAGAAGTCGAGTTTTGACATTAAATTCTGAAAAAAATAAGCTATTTATAGCAACAGTGACCTTGACCTTGGAGTCCCAGACCCAAAAATCAATAGATCTCTTCCCTTCCTATTAGGTAACCTCTGGTATAAGTTTGGTAAAGGTGCATCAAATAGAACTAAAGTTATTGCCCGGAAACCAATTTGTCACAAAATATTTTTTTTGATAGTAACAGTGACCTTGAGGCCCCAGACTCCAAAATCGATAGGTGTCTTCCCTTCCTATAGGGTAACCTGTGGTATAAGTTTAGTGAAGATACACGGAATAGAAGTAAAGTTATTGTCCAGAAACCAATTTGTCACAAAATATTCTATTTATAGTAACAGTGACCTTGACCTTGGAGTTCCAGGCTCCAAATCAATTGGTGTCTTCCCTTCCTATAGGGTAACCTCTGGTAAAAGTTTGGTAAAGGTGTGTCAAATAGAACTGAAGTTATTGCCCGGAAACCAATTTGTCATAAAATATCCTATTTATAGTAACAGTGACCTTGACCGTGGCGTCCCAGACTCCAAATCAATAGGTGTCTTCCCTTCCTATAGGGTAACCTCTGGTATAAATTTGGTAAAGGTGTGTCAAAGAGAACTAAAGTTATTGCCTGGAAACCAATTTGTCACAAAATATTCTATTTATTGTAACAGTGACCTTGATCTTGGGGCGCGAGACTCTGAAATCGATAGGTGTCTTCCTTTCCTATAGGGTAACCTCTGGTATAATTTTGTTAAAGGTGCATCAAATAGAACTAAAGTTATTGCCCGGAAACCAATTCGTCATAAAATATTCTATTTTCAGTGACAGTGACCTTGACCTTGGAGTCCCAGACTCCAAATCAATAGGTGTCTTCCCTTCCTATAGGGTAACCTCTGGTATAAATTTGGTAAAGGTGCGTCAAATAGAACTAAAGTTATTACCTGGAAACCAATTTGTCACAAAATATTCTATTTATTGTAACAGTGACCTTGATCTTGGGGCGCGAGACTCTGAAATTGATAGGTGTCTTCCTTTCCTATAGGGTAACCTCTGGTATAATTTTGGTAAAGGTGCATCAAATAGAACTAAAGTTATTGCCCGGAAACCAATTTGTCATAAAATATTCTATTTTCAGTGACAGTGACCTTGACCTTGGAGTCCCAGACTCCAAATCAATAGGTGTCTTCCCTTCCTATAGGGTAACCTCTGGTATAATTTTGGTAAAGGTGCATCAAATAGAACTAAAGTAATTGCCCGGAAACCAATTGTTTACGTCTGCCGCCCTCCCGTCACTTCATCAAACTATAATATAGTCGAGTTTGACTTCGTCAAAACTTGACTAATAATTAATTGGTTTATGTGATATTTTACCCATGTTAATTGATAAAATTGTCCCTTAATTGCAACAAGGCTTTGCAATGCCTTCTTGCACTCAAGGGGCAAAATACACCACCACCCATGCTATTCTGTAGATTAAGAGGCCCAAAACATAAAACAAACCAAGAATATGAACTTTTGATGGAAAAGAAATAATTACGAAGACAATAAAGTAAAATTAAAAAAATGCCCGCCCACATGCAATTTTACAAAAAATGGCCTGAGAAAGCGAAGATCTTCTTTGTGGGGGCTTATAGATTTAATTTACTCCATCAAGTGAACAATATGTTTTTTAAAAAGATGGCATAATGTTCCTTCAGTCACAAATATTAAACTTTTAGAAGCATCAGTTTTTTTTTAATGTTGTCAGACATTTAGACTCACCAGTAGAATACTGTGTGGTAAACTTTGGCTGAGGACAATAATTTGGAAGCGAGTAAGGTAGTTTGTAACCACCTCTCTTGTATCAGACTTTGTTCCATGCTCCACTGCATTTTTCAAATGAGCTCCAAGCAAATACCATATGTGATACACAAGGCCATCTAAAAGTAGAAACAATTTGGGAAGATTAACTTATTAAAAGGATGTCATGCAAGATACAAAATTTTTTTATTTGTTTCTGAGGCTATTTTTTAAATATTTTTTAATGGGACAACAGGCTTCTTTTATAGCATAAAACAGCACTGAATATAATTGATACTGAAAGAAAAATAAAGTGTCAATGACATTGTAGCTTAACTTGACTGTGTGTAGTTTTGGTGAAAAGGGTAATGTTAAGTCATAATTCAGCAATTCTTATACATTAAACACTTTGAACACTAGTGGTATCTGCCCTGCCAGTTCAATGGTAGTAATTAGAAGAGTCCATATTCATTATTTGGGGTAGACCAATCAATATTTTCAACGTGCAGCCTCAGGGATGCATGTTGAAAATAGTGATTGGTCTACCTCACACGTTTAATGAACAGCCATCCTATTTAATGACGTTATGTCGTATCATGTTCCTGGCTGGAAAAAAGGCCGCTCGGGTTCAAAGGGTCAAGGTTCCTGGTGTTTGGTGACAGTTTTCCCTTGAAAATTCAAATACTAACATTTTAAGGGAGCAATTTACTCTCGTCTCTGATTTCGCAGGAGCTTAAAACCACCCGTCAATTTTGTTCATTTCCAGCACTGGCCATGACTAGATTTGATGAAAAATTCCTGGAAACTTAACTCAAGATATAATTGGTCAAAAACTCAAATCAGTTTACAACAGGAAATTTGGTTAAAGGTGCCCAAATTATATTATATACGTGGCCAGAGATTTCTTGTCGTGGCAGGAATATCCACCAGCAGCATGCAAGGAGTTATGAAAGGATTATGAAATAAGACAAGAGTTGTGATAATTGGGAATATGTTAATTTCTGTTCCCTGTATGCTATGTTTTCAATGAGAATAATTTGAGTGTAGACTGTACTAACGAATTATGACCTGGGCTGATGTGGCCCTAACAGTTAACATATGTCAACCAAAGTTACCAAGTTACAGTAAAATCATTCCAAAACGAGTCCTCCTACCAAGTTGCCATTAAATCCCTTCATAAATTAACTTGTAGACTTTGCTGAAGGAATCTAGGGTACGAGATGGTTCATCAGTCATGGTTGACCGATCATGACCAAAATAGGAGTCTCATCTAGATATCATTAGTTATCCGACCAAGTTAAAATGAAATCCCTTCATAAAATAAACTTGTAAGCAGTGCTAAAGGAATCTTGGTCAAATGACCAGGCAGCGGTAACATCTGACCGATCGTGACCAAAATACGACAGACTCATCTAGATATCATACCAAGTTATCCTTCTAAATTGCAATGAAATTGCTTCATCAACATGAACTGTAGATTGTGCTAAACAAATCTAGGTCACATGCCTGTGTGTGTGTGTCACGGTTGACAGATCATGGCCAAAATAGGACGTTCTCATCTCGACATTATACTAAGTCATCCTACCAAGTTACAATAAAATCCCTTCATAAATACGACCTAGAGACTGTGCTATAAGTTTTGGGCCAGTGTAGCCATCATGGTTGACCGATCGCGACCAAAAGGGGATGTTCCCACCTAGACATTATATGGAGTCATCCTACCAAGTTACAATGAAATCCTTTCATAAACACGACTTGTACACTGTGCTAAAAGTTTTCGGGTTTCAGGCTCTAGCAGCAGTCACGGTTGACCGACGACAACCAAAATGGTCCGTTCTCATCTAGACATTATATGGAGTCATCCTATCAAGTTATAATAAAATCCATTCATAAATACGACCCGTGGACTGTGTTAAAGGTTTTCAGGCTCTTACAGCTGTCACGGTTCACCGATCGCAACCAAATGGGGATGTTCTCATCTAGACAAGATCTCGAACCTGCATTTGAAATTTCGTGATAATCTAACAAGAACTACAGGGTGTAGCCTATGCTAAAGAAAATAGATTCTAAGACTTTCACATGTGTGATGGCAACAGCTTATCTTGACTTTGTCAAGTTAAGCTAATAACACTAGAGGCTCAAGGAAGCCGAAAATGATCATCTGGCACAAGTTGTCAAAAGAGATGAGTGTGTCCGTAAATGATGGAGAGCAAGAGCAATTTTTTGATTGCCATGACACAACCAAATGCAGTTTCTTTGGCCATTCATTTCTCCTGGTCCAGGGAAAGTTTCTCAGGCAAAAACAAACCTCTGTTCTGTGGAGTCTAAAAAAGTGCCTGTACAATTCAATTTTTATTTGGTTTTTAGCTTCTGGGGTTCTCTCTACCCCACCCCAAGGGGAGTAGCAACTTTGGGGGAAAAAATTCAAGCATATACTCCACCACAATGCCTTGTACCAAAGTAGTTTTGATTTGGCCCAAAAGCAGGAACGCATGGGAAAGGCACGCGATTGCTCTTGCAAAAATTGTCCAAGGTGCACGAATAATCGCTCACCTCTATTCTTGTGTGTGTTTTCATCCTTTTGAGTTCCGTCAACAGAAAAGATCAATTAAATTTTGAAGTTGGGAAATTTTTAAGAATCACTCACAATTTGAAGAGCTTAAAGTACAATTCCAAACAATTTCCTTTCTGTCGTTATGAAAATGACACACAGTAGTTCGCTTGTACATCCACACTCGACACGCAAACAGTACGAAGGTTGTACATTGACAACTCACCCAGAAGTACTCCCGCCACAAAACGAACACACATGTCCAGCAAAAAAAAAAAAATGGTGGCCAATCTGAGAAATGTTTTAATACTTTCGTATTTCTTTTTATCAAAGACATGCAGAATGTTGTTCTGTTCCTTATTTTCTTTTATAATAGGACACCTGTCGATTCTATTCACCAGTAACATAAATTAATGTGCCCGATTTGGAATTTATGTGTCCATTTTCCACGATTTTAATGATCTGCCACTTAAAATCCAGAACTAATTTTAGTGGGTTACATGTACTTCCACCGTCAAATTTTCCATTCGTGTTTAGTATTCATACATTCGTTTTGAAGGTCGCTTGGGATGGAAACTGCGAAATAAATTTTTGTACATGCCATAATATACAGTTCACTTCAGATTATCTAGATCTTAGAAGTTAAAAAATCATTTCAGGAATTCTGGTAATAAATTTAATAAACAAACACTAGATTTCAATCTTGCAATTTTATTCTGAACCACAGGCAAACAATAACATTAACTTGAGTATATTTAGAAGAAAATACACTTTGAATGTACAATTCAACAGTATTAAAAAAATGAAGTTAAACATTGAAATCAACACACTCAAGCAAAATCACTCTCCTCACATTTTTCACTCTCGCAAACTTTATTTGAGGTGAGCAATTTTCCACTCGCCTCCATTGATGGAGAACAAGAAAGAGGATCATTCGGCATTTTCCCATTACAGAGCTCAAATGGGCATCCCCCTGCAGCATCTCATGACAAAATCGATAAAAATTTATTTTACTGGTCTCCTAAGGGAACTTCATACCAAATAACAGTATTCTGGTCCGTGCAGTTTTGTAAATGGGGGCATTTGAATTTTTCCTATTTTTAGCTCCTGGGGTTTCCACAAGGCTGCACAAAAAATATTTCAGGCATAAATCGAATAGTTGTGATCCAATTTTACCACATGACAAATCTGGTTCAAATCAGCTCATTGGTTCTGGAAATAGAAATTTTGTGTGCAGCCCAAACATTGACCTACAAACTTTAATCTTCACCATCAAAGGCAGTTCCGTAACTGATTTCAAAGCATTCTCTCTGGTGGTACATGAGAAGATGATTTTTAAGCTTTTTGGTATTGAACCCAGCCAGAAGATGCAACAGCTTCATTTGAACAAAGTAGACAGGGTATACTCCAATGATGGTCTGTGCTATAAATGATTGAATTTGGCCCAGTAGTTTTGAAGAAGAAACGTTTTAAAAGTTAACAGACGCCAGACATGAAGTGATGGCAATAGTTACCAGAGAATTTCAGTCAGGCAAGCTGAAAAAAAAAAGAAGATTTCAAACAGCATAAATGTGCCATAGAAATTAATCGAGCTAACTTGTTCGTAAAGCCAAGTCAAATGAGATACAATTATTTAAATATTCAGTGTTCTAACTGCAAAATAATATTGAAGACCTTTCTATAAAATTACTTTTACTATGGGTTAAAATTTCTCTTCAGGAAATCATTTTTCATAATCATCCTGGACACGTCAGAGAAAAAACACTGCAGTATTTGGTTTGTGGGTCCTATTATACCTGTGTCTCTTCTAACACAGTATTCCTACACCGCCCATCGTTCCCCTTATCAGTCCTTCTCATGAAGCGGGCGCGATTGCTCTCGCACCCGCAACGCCCGGGTTTTTTATTTTCCGAGCGCAAATTGATGCACCCATCTACCATACTACGGGAAGACAGCTTGCACATGTCAGTCGAAGTGGTTCGGGCCCAGGACGGAATTATTCACTCAGTTGAAGCCAGTGAGATGGGCACATGTCCGCACACTGTGTCAGTTAAAAAATTGCCTCACGCTGTGACTGCATTTTTACATGTAAGCCTGATGTCCACTAACAGCATTAAAAATGAAATCTCTCTATCATTGATTGGAAAATTGCATAAACATGGAATAACAAAGCCTGACTAGAGTTGTCCCTTTCAAAGATGCACGAACATCACATTGCGGTTGGTCCCCAATGGTGATGTGTCATTGCGAGAGCAAATAGCTCCCGTGATTGATTTTGCGAGAGCAATTTTTCGCTCCCGGTGCAATATATTCGTGAGAACGACTGCCTTATGCAGGTCTTTGAAATTATCTAATTTAGGCACAATGACAAAAACAGACCTACCATACTGAGACCTGATGGGAGAGAAATGAGAGTATTTTTGCATTCTCATCTTCGGTTTCATATACGTTTTCAAGTTTTTACTCTATCGGAATCATGGTTTACTTTCTCAAGTTATGGGTCTCAACTGTTATTAATGGTTCTCCTCAAGCTAAATTTTACTTGGGAAGGTTTCTTAAGTTTTCCCATGTCAAGCTAAAATCTCGTTCAAAATTTGAATGTAAATCACACCCGATGTTCAATAGAAAATTAAAACAATACAAATATTATATCTCAAGCATAGAGTTCGCAGGTGAAAAAGTATCTGCACTGACAGTGCCGTAAGTGACACTGTCAATGCATATGTTGCTAGTGCTGCACAGTATATCGATAAACCGATACATACCAGTATTCAAAGCAGTATCGATTGAATACAGTATTGATTGCAAAAATATTGGTTTATCGTCATTATTTATGTAGCCACAATTTAATTTTCAAGATGTCTTCAGTTTTTTAACTGTAGTCCCAAACGAATAATATTATCCCTCTATCAAACAAATTAGCCACATCCACCCGGGTAAAACACAAATTCTGCAGGTGAAAAATATTATTTTTCAAAACATTTCAACAAAACCACATTACGTGACACCTCATTGGAAGAAGCTCAATGAGCTTGTTCCAATGAGGGGTCACATGATATAGTTCTGTTGAATCTTTTTGAAAAATTTGCTAAATATTTAAAAAAAAAAAATTTTTGATATGATCTGTGTTGGGTAAAGGCCGAGTTCATACACTTTTCAGAAAATCAAATTCCATGACTTTACTAAAACTTTTCAAAAAATTTCCATGACCACATAAAAAATAATGCATCATATGATTTTGAAATAAAAGCTTGGTTTTTTGCATAATCTTTGCGCAAATCGCATGTAATTTTTACATAAAATCAATCTCTTTTAAATCTGATTACGAACACACATACTGGGAAATTCCATAACTTTTCCAAAACTTTAACCATTCCAGCCCATTTTCCAAAACTTTTCAAGGCCTTTAATTTTTTTTCAAAATTCCCGGACTTTTGCTGGATTCCATGACTTGTATGAACCCTGTAAAGGGTTATTCGAACTGTACATTAAGGCACGCTGATTTTTTCCGATAGTGATGGCTCAAGTCTCGATTATGGTCATATCTGAACAGTCTTTCGATATACCATTAAACCGCAGTACTTTTTTTAAACACAGATACTGGTATTCAGTTTCGAGTAACGTGCAACCCTATATATTGCTATTCACTGATGGACTGGTGTTTTTTGCAACTTACTTATCAGTTGTATTGTTTTGATTCAAGATGGAAGCCGTAAGCTATATTGCATGTATCAGGGCAACTTGATCATACCATAAAAAATATGTTTACGCCTTGCATAATTTGGGCACAGTTACATTATTTGGGCAGTGTTTTCCTTTGATATTTATAGGAATGTACAAGAGCCCTGCATTGCAAATCGCTGCTAATGTACCCGACTGCAAAAAAAAACCCACACCAATTATCATTCAAATCGGAGTCTCAGCAGATGAGCTGCAAGGTAAATCGTTCGGATGGAAGGAAATTAAAAGTTTCCCAAGTTGATAAAGGGCCATAACACTGGAGAAAATGTGTGGAAGAAACTAATGCAAGGCAGGTATCATTCCCCCCATGCTGCTCTATCACTGTATCAAATATCATTCAAAATGGAGCAGCTGTAGCTGAGCTACAAGGGAAAATGTTCAGACAGAAGAGAATTTTGAATTTTCCAAGTCAAAAAAGGGACATAACTCTGGAGACAATGTGTGGAAGAAACTCACGCTACACAGGTATTATAATCACATGATGCTCTAGCACCACACCAAATATAATTAAAATCAGAGTAGGAGTGGCTGAGATATAGTGGAAAATGTTTGTACGGAAGGGAATTTCAAAATTTCCAAGTAGAAAAAGGGACATAACTCTGGAGAAAATGTGTGGAAGAAACTCACGCCGGACAAGAATCGCTACCTCCCATTTTACTCTATCACTATACCAAATATAATTCAAAATGGAGTAGCTATAGCTGAGCTACACATGAAAATGTTCAGACGAAAGGAATTTTGAATTTGAAAAAGGACCATAGCTCTGGAAAAAATGTGTGGAAGAAACTCGCTCTATACAGGTATCGTTCCTCCATGATGCTCTATCACATCTCCGCTAAGATACAAGGGAAAATGATGGTACGGAGGGACGAATGTCTCCACAAGATACCCCATTCGACTTTTCAAGTCGGGGGCATAATAAGCCAGCACTTGATCTGACAAGCTTGCTGTAAAATCCAAGATAATGTTTCAAATGTTATTTCATCTCCTGTGCATATTCCCGGCAAATTTCTGAATAACAAAACATTTGCATGCGCAACAAGAAATTTCTCATAAAAGGGCTCAGAAATTTCTGCGATTTTCAACTTACTGTGCCCAAGGATATGTAAATTTTCTGACATGAAAGTAATTAGAAAAGAGAAATGGTGCTCATATTCACTCATGAAATACTTACCTTCGAGATGAGATCCCACAGCACAAAAAAGATCTGCAGCATATGATATAAATATGGAAGCTTGTTTTAAAAAGAAGGCTGGACCTGTGACAAGTGAGTTCTTCAATGGATCTGGAGAAAAAATAGACAAAATTCAATACATATACATGAAATTAATTTTTAAAATATCAAAGTAATTTAGTTTGAAAATATATTCTAGGGTTCTGTCCACTGGCCATCTTTCTGGTAGGTCTGGTGGCCACACCCTGGTACAGTGAGGTTTTACCTCAATGTTCAAATCACGAGATCTGGGGAGGAGGTGCATTGTATCTGGGAGTTGTGAGGGTACAGGCTATGATCTTGTGCATCCTACTTCAAAACAAGTTTGTTGTGTGCTGCGTTTTCTAGAAAGAATCGACCCACTTTTCAAGATTACTGTCCCGATATAATGTAAAGCCTGTACATTTTGCTGATCCAGGATGTGTTTGGAGGAGTGCACGAGAATGTTTCTGAAAGCAGGAGGGGGGGGGGGGGGGGGTTGAATATCCCACTTGCACCCTCTCTTGTTTTTACGTCACTGTATAAAATGGAAGTCTGTGTGAATTGTACTGAATTTGTATGCCCCAACTCGTATACAGTCATTTTATGCTTAATCCTTATTGTCAACAGAACAGGGGCAGGTGTCTACGATATATCACAAATTAATCCATGTTAATAAATACAGAAATAATGGCATTCTCCACCTCATAATTATTTTCTGATAGTCTTGATTGATGTTTGGGGTCATTATCTTCCAGTGTTTTATAATTAGCCTTGCAAACTGGGTGTGACAAAATCATGTTTTAAATGGCAGGTACACACAATGTAATGCATTATTTTAATTTATTTCCTAAATAACAGCTAAAATCTGTAAATAAGTGTCTTCTGGAATTAAACAATAACTGTCAAAATGGCTAGAATCCTTGTCACCTGTTATCAGAATTGGGTTAAATAATGGGTGGCCCTCTCACAGACCACAATGCTATTGGTCCTAAAAAAAGTGTAAAATGTTTTTTTTGTGTGAAAACCCACTTCTAAACAATAAGCCATTTGCATTCGTGTTATTTCTTCACTCTTGATGATGGTAACATGGTTCAATGGGTAAAATATGGACACTTCGGGTGATATACAAGGTACAGGTGGGAGAATTAAAATTCAGTATTGGAATCGATGATTATCACATTAACTTCAGTAGACATTTGCAGAGTCTTGCCCAACTTTTTTTGTCTCAAAAATATAGACCACATAGAACTCCTTGCATGTAGCTGTCAGATTTTTCCGATAAGGATGGCAAATAATAATAATAAGCACACACCTTGAACAGAACCGAATATAAACCGAGGCCATGAATGAATCTACATTAAGCAATCAATCTCCATAGGATCCACTGTCGATCTTTGAGCCCCTCAGTACATGTAGTGACTAAAATAGTCCAAGCATCATGCCTTTTCTGAAGTTAATCATAATGTACAAAGTGGAGCTCCACTGTGGAGCCCCTTGATATACAACCTATGTGGATTAATCTTAGTTACACACCTCTAGAGGGTACTTAATAAATATAAAATTAACTGGGAATTAAGTTTCTATTTTTAGCACACATCTTTTTAGCACACATCGAGTCCCACGATAGCTGGGGTTGATTTTTTTTCATTTAAATCAGATATCTGTTTCTTACGCTGCATATCAAATTTTGGTTAAAATCAGACTAAGAGTTTTGAGTAGTGAACTAGAGATGTTGTATAACAAATATGAAAGGATTCTGACTGGTGGATCTGAAAAAGATTTTTAAAGAAATTTTCTTATATTGCATTTAAAATTTGGGCTACCATAAGGAGCCCAAATATGAACCCAGGGAACCCAATTTGAAAAGAACAGGAATCTGCCCCCCTTCCCCCAAGATGTTGTATACCAAATATGAAAGCATTCCGACTGGTGGATCTGAAGAAGATTTTTTAAAGATTATCCCTCGGATTGAACAAGTTAAAATAAGCCCAAATCTTAACCCATACACTCATGTTGAAGAAATTTGAATCTGATCCCCCCCCCTGCTCCGCCTATAGATGTCGTATACCAAATATGAAAGGATTCTGCCTGGTGAATCTGAAGATGAATTCTAAAAAAATTCCCTCATATTGCACTAAGTTAAAATTTCTGGCTCCCATAGGGAGCCCAAATATTAACCCTGGCTCTCGATTTGAAGAAACTTGAATCTGATTCCACTAGAGTTTTTTTTTTTGTATACCAAATATGAAACCACTCAGATTGGTGGATCCGGAGAAGAATTTTAAAGAAATTTCCTCATATTGCACTAAGTTAAAATTCAGGCTACCATAGGGAGCCGAAATATGAGCCCAGGGGCCCGATTTGAACAAACTTGAAGTTGCCCCCCCCCCCCCCCCCCCCCCCCCAGAGATGCTGAATATCAAATATGAAAGGATTCGACTGGTGGATCTGAAAACGAAGATTTTTAAAGAAATTTCATCATATTACTCAGAGTTGAAATTTTGGGCTACAATAGAGAGCCCAAATATGAACAGAGACCCGCTTCAAATAAACTTAAATCTGCCCCCCCCCCCCCCCCCCCCCCTCACAGATGTTATATACCAATCTCAAAGCTTTCTGACTGGTGGGTCTGAAGAAGACGATTTTTAAAGATTATTCCCAAAATACCAGGAGGCATTCCAACCTCACTGGGAAAGGTCCTGGTCCCATGAGATTGGGAACAAGAGGTCCCAGGGGGCCTGAGGGCACTCACCTGAGATGGTAGCCTAAATATCAACTCAGGGAATTAATTTGAACAAGTTGCATCTGCCCCTCATAAGAAAAGCTTTTCCCAAATATCCAAAGATTCTGAATATGAAACCAGGGAATTGGCTTGAACAAACTTGAATCTCACCTCCGTATGGATGCTGTATACCAAACACCAAAAGATTCTGATCATTGGTTCTGAAGAACATTTTTTTAAAAAATTACAAATATGCTGACTAGGCATTTTTTTCGACACCCTCTACAGAACACCCTGTTACAACTGATGACAACTCTTTTTACAATTCGGTTCTATGAGTCCTAAGGATGCTTCATACCAAATAACAATTCTCTGTTCAATGGGGTGGGGGAAATATTAGGAGTTTGAAAATATTTTTATTTTTTGCTCCTGGGGTTCCCACAGGGACACAGGAAATTGTTTTTTGCAGGAATCAAGTACTTATGACCCAATAATATCACAAACCAAATTGGGTTCAAATCAGACCATCGGTTCAGAAAATAGAAATTCTGGGCGAGGCCAAAAATCTTTCCCCTCCCATTACAAAGGCAAATATTGCTTCACGAACTTCCTTTGAACAAACTTGAATCTACACCTCTAAAAGAAGCTCCCGTACCAAATATCAATCATTGTACCCACTGGTTCATGAGAGGATTTAAAAAAAAATTGGAGCATTTTCCCCCAACCCTTCCCTATGGGGCTGGGCATGTTGAGTACCATCCCTCACACAAACTTTCACTTGAATTGTGGTTAACCCTTTATCCTTCAAACTGAAAATTCCTCCTATCCCTTTGGCATGAGATAACTCAAAAAATATCAATCCAACTGTCATGTCTCTTCATATATGTGTTCAGGTTACTGATGTGCCGAGCTGAATAGTTTTTGGTGTAAATCTGATAATTTGATCCTGTGATATTAACCCTTTATCCTTCAAATTGAGAACTCCTCCAATCCATTTCTTCGGCATGCTATAACTCCAAAAATATTAATCCGATTATCAGGTTACTTTATACATGTATTCAAGTTACTGATGTGCTGTGCTGTATAGTTTTTTATGTAAATCTAATAATTTGATCTGGAGATATTAATCCTCTATCCATCAAATTAGGCACTCCTCCAATCCATTTCTATATGTACCCATACCATGAATGGTGTACATAATGTCAGCATCCGAGGTGGCCCTCCGTCATACAGCTCTCTACTAGTCGCACATATGGGTACACATCTGACGATTTAATCAGCCTATTTTTATATAAAGTAAAGAATGGATATTTCCAATTGTATGTAAAGGGCGAAGAAATACTCTATAACAGAATATCATCAATTCAATAAAGAAGACCTTGAATAGCTATGTGATTTCTGTGCAACAAATATTAGCTTGGACTGTCAACATTTAACACATTTCCGTAAATCTGTTCAAAATAACATCCAGTTATTAGTGCATAATGACCCCCATTATTAAACTTTCTTACCAAGAGAGAATTCGTAATGTGGAATATCCAGATCTTTTGGCACTGATCCCAGAAAATGAGCCAGAATTTCACATCCTTTTATTTGCAGTGACTCAAAAACTGGCAGCTGAGAAGCCGAGTTTGTTAGATTCATACGTGGTGTAACTGGACTGGCACCTGATACTGAAGTACCTGAAAAATAAAGTAAGAACTCTGGACAAACTTGTTGGATATTTTTTTTTCATTTTCATCCCTACTTTCAAATCTCCAATGGAACTTTTCTATTACCCACTTTTACTCATCCATTTTCTAACTCTGTCTTGAAAAACTATGTTTTTTATAAAGGGACTAAGCTTTTAGTACATTAATTTCATTCATTATGATAAGCAAAACCCGGAATCTCTGACATGCTTTCTAGTCCTTGATTTTCAAGGACTGTTATAATTTTGATATTAACTTACAACACCATAGCAAGAAAAAAGAATTTCTTTAACAAGGACCTGATCTCTGGAAAACCCAACTAGCTAGATATATATATTGTTCCTTGTGTTCAAAAAGGTGCAATCTGCAATGCTAAAGCATTGCAGATGATGCCTTGTTGCACTCAAGGAAAAATATAGAAATGAAATAAACGTGAATCCCGATTGATTTTGTGACATGGTATTTACGCAGGGAGGGTTATCTTGAGACATATTTCTCTGAGGTTATTGGTAAACTGAATTTAAGTACTTTTCAAGGAGAGTGATGGAAAATTCAAAAGTACTTTTCAAGGCTAGAAACAATTTCAAGCACTTTTCAAGGACTTTTAATTTGAGTGGGAACCCTGTGTTCTGTGAATAAAAATCGTAAAATCTGAATTAGGACTTTACTGTGTGAAAAATGCTCTTCTATCTGTACGCTAAACAAATGCATGTGAAACAAATAAACAATGCACTCCCATCTAATTCAACAAAATTAGCCATCAGAGATTTATGTTTATATTAACTGGAAAACTTAAACCATTGTTATTGTGCAAAGCGTCACTTCCTCACAGGGTTCCCAGAGATATCAAAGAATCAAATTCAAGTACGATGAGAATACTTTCAAAGCACATGTCCTCAATTTTCAAGAACTATTAAAAAAAAATTTCATAAAAACTCAACAATGAACTCAACAAATTTCTGCCAAAAGGACCAGATTCTTATAAACAACATTCCTGCTGAAAGAACTTGTGAATGGTTCCACATTCTGGTTCATGGCACAAAGTGGAAAAGTTCATTGAAGGAACATTTGTATAACATTTTTTTTTTAATTAATATATCCATCAAACAACAATGCAGTTTCATCTATAAGGTTTTTGTGTTGTTCATTTTGCCACTGCCACTGAGGCTTTTACGATTTCAGTAGTTTTCAACTGATTACCAAAAATAACCGCTGACCGATTACTGGTTATTTGAGATTGTTTGTTTGTTTGTTGGTGGTTAACGTCACATATTTATGCACCATGGCTAATCGTGACACAACATGGAGATGAAGTCAAGTTTAGTTAATCGTTGATCTACATGTTGCCCATTTTAGAGGACTTTCACCCCAAGCATTGGTGACTGGGTCCTATTTTACTAGTAAAGCGGAACTGGTTTACCACAGTAAACAAGTGCTGCTTACTTCCCGGGGTTCCCACGGGGAATTTGAGATCACATTCGTCCGATTCCGATTGTAATACTGTACACTGCTGGATGAGTCGAGGTTTGAAACAAATACATTAAACTGAACATAAATCATAGTGTTAGAGTCATTGACTCAGATCGCAGTAAAATGACCAGACACGCACATTTGGGCGGTATATGTGGCTCTGAGAGCCATGTGTACCGCCGAAGTGCATGCGACTGGTCATTTTACTTCGATCCGAGTCAATGGAGTCCAACCTTCACTTTTTCCGGTATGAACTGGCGATTGCCGCAAGTATGCTCAATTGTAAGCGTTACATGTCTTTTAAATCATATATCCCATAAAGGGGTGTCTATGAGAAATTAAGAATACATATTGTTGTTTCTCAACTTTACTGAATAGTATCATTGAAATCATTTTACATTAACAATTGCAGAAGATAATAAAATGTGGTCAATGAATCATCACAAAAACAAATGCTTGGCAACAATCGGTTGAACCGTTGTTCCAGGAGATGTTGCTGTTGTCATCAGACTGCCCACAATCGGCCAATTGGGGTGGCCGATTCCGATCATCGGTTGAACACTAGATTTCAAAGCATGTGCCCTTCCAGGGTTCTTACAGTCAAGGACCAAAAAAATTCAAGGACTTTTTAAGGACATATCAGCATTTTCCAAGGATGTTTTTTTAAAATGTACATTTGGAATATAACCATTTTTAAAAGCCTTACCTACTTTAAACCCTTTACTTTACATGAAAAGCAGACGACACTTGCAAAAAAATTCTTCAATAATTTTTTGTCTCAAAAACATAGATTATGACCCCTCATTGGAACGAGCTCGATTGAGACAAAAATGAAAAAAATAATTGAAATTAATTGGCCATTTTTTAGAATAGCGGTGGCCGGTTTTGGCCGTTACACTGGGTAAAGGGTTAAAAATGTCTTCTACCTCATCCTTCTAAATTCCAGGAAAACGGTGCTTCTAAAATGCTCTGCAACAAAATTATGGTACTTGCAGTTCAGTTCAGTTAAATAATGCCTGAACTTTAATTCCTCATTTATCGATTATCCATTATTTATGTTCGTTTTTCAACTAAAACAAGTGCAAAAGAGATGTTTCAATTGTCCACTATTACACAGGTAATGAAAGTATCAATGACACTGTAGCTCAACTTGACAAACTTGAACTTGGTAAGTTATAAGTGAAATGGCAAAATTGAAGATCACTGGTACCAATGTTATTTGATGAAATTTCAACATAACAGCATTGTGGGTGCACAACGTCAAGAGTAATCCATGCATTTTTAAATGTAAACAGTAAGAATGGCTAAAGGCATAATGTTGATACACAAATGCAGTATGTTCAGAGCTTATTGTAAACGGCCACATTTTTCACAGAAATGAATGCTAATCAATAACTCTTATCTAAAGGTCTTGCCTAATGAGCACAAGTTCAAAAACAATCCTATGATAAATATGGCCTGTAGGCCATGTCAAAGAAGAATGTTGATGCACAAATGCAATAAATTCAATGACTGTTGCTAACAGTAACAGTTTTTTGATGGAAATGAAAGAAAATCAATAGCTCCTATCTTTGTCACCCTGCATAAGCATACAAAGTTTCAAAATAACCTGATAATGAATGTGCCCTCTGAGGCATGCCAAAGATGTTAATGCACAAATGAACTAAGTAGAAGGTCAATGCTTGTGGCAATGGTTTTTGGGGGGGATTTCTTTTATGGAAATTCATAAATATACCCTGCAGAGAGTACAAAAGGGATAAGTTGATGCACAAATGCAGCAAGTTCAAAGGCTGGTGTTAACGACAATAATTTTTTATGGAAATGAAAAAAAGCAATAACTCACATCTAGAGGTCACCCCGAACACACATACCAAGTTTCAAAGTGATCCGATCATAAATGTGCCCTGAAGGGTGTGTTAAAGGGAAATATTGAGGTCTGACTAAACTAAGTTCAAAGGTCAGCGGCAACATTTTTGACAGAAATGGAAGAAAATCATCAGCTCCCATATAGATGTCACCCCACACAAACACACCAAGTTTGCAAGTGATCAAATCATAAATGTGCCCTGCAGGGTGTGTCAAAGGGAAATATTGATGTTTAACTGCACTAAGTTTTTACTAAGTTCATCAAAGGTCATTGCCAGTGGCAACATTTTTTGACAGAAATCGAAGAAAATCGATAGCTCCCATCTAGAGGGAACCCCAAACAAGCATACAAAGTTTCAAACCGATCTGCTCATAAATGTGCCCTGTAGGGCATGCCAAAGGAATATATTGATGCCTGACTAAACTAAGTTCAAAGATCATTGCCAGAGGCAACATTTTTTGACAGACGGAAATGGAAGAAAACTGATAGCTCCCATCTAGTGGTTACCCCAAACAAGCATGCCAGGCTTCAAAGCAATCCAATCATAAATGTGCCCTGTGGGGTGTGCCAAAGGGAAATATTGAGGTCTGACTAAACTAAGTTCTAAGAACGTTGGCTGCAGCAACATTTTTTGACGGAAATGGAAGAAAATCGATAGCTCCCATCTAGAGGTCTCCCCAAACAAGTATGCCAGGTTTCAAAGCAATCCGATCATAAAAGTGCCCTGTAGGGTGTGCCAAAGGGAAATATTGAGGTCTGACTAAACTAAGTTCTAAGAACGTTGGCCGTGGCAACATTTTTTGACGGAAATGGAACAAAATCGATAGCTCTCGTCTAGAGGTCACCCTAAACAAGCATGCCAGGTTTCAAAGCAATCCAATCATAAATGTGCCCTGTAGGGTGTGCCAAATGGAAATACTGAGGTCTGACTAAACTAAGTTCTAAGAATGTTGGCCACGGCAACATTTTTTGACGGAAATTGAAGAAAATTGATAGCTCCCATCTAGAGGGTCACCCCAAACAAGCATACCAAGTTTCAAACAGATCTGATCATAAATGCGACCTGTGAGGTGTGCCAAAGGAAATTGTGGACGTACGTACGTCGACGGACGAGAAGTGATGGCAATAGCTCAGCTTGACTTTGTCAAGATGAGCTAATGAAAGTGTCAATGACACTGTAGCTCAACTTGTCAAGACAAAGACATGTACATGTATAGTATGTGACACAGCAATGACAAACACCTAGGTAATGACCTGATAACAAAGGTACATATAAAGTATTGTAACGGTCTGTACATAAATACTGACCGTTGTCTGTAACAAATGTATAGGTAAAGTATTGTAAAGGTGGGTGACAGTCAGATGCTAAACTAGAAAAAAATCTTTGAGTCCCAGAGTGGGTCTGACTGAACCCCAAAACACACTCGTTCCTGTCCCAAGGTGAAAACAAAGGTACCCAAGAAGTTTTGTGAAGATCAGTTCATAAATACGAGCTGTATAGAACTTGTGACAAAAAACTGATTGAACCTAATTTCGGTACAAAATGGCCACTGGCAGCCATCTTGAATTTTGGACCGTACCCAGAAACACTCATTCTTGTCCCAAGGTGATAACAAAGGTACCCCTGGGTACCCAATAAGTTTTGTGAAGATCGGTTCATAAATACAGCCTCTACCCTGAGCCGTATTGACATGTGTGCTTACATTGTGTAAGTAGCACTGAATAAATCAATGTTCATCTAATTTGCATAATTTCTGCACGAAAAAAAGCCCCTTACAATATGTGATGTATTCCATGTTACTAAACATTCATACAAAAATTTATTCAAATCAGAACTTTCATACAGAAGTTCTGTACAAAAGACTGATTGCACTAATTTTGGTACACAATGGTTGCTGGTTGCCATCTTGAATTTTGGACCACACCCAAAAACACTCGTTCCCATCCCACGATGATAACAAAGGCGGTACCCAAGACGTTTCGTAAAGATCGGCTCATAAATACGGCCTCTAGCCTGAGCCGTATAGAAATTGTGTACAAAAAACTGATTAGACCTAATTTCGGTACAAAATGGCCACTGGCAGCCATCTTGAATTTTGGACTGCACCCAGAAACACTCGTTCTCATCCCAAGGTGATAACAGAGGTACCCAAGAAGTTTCATGAAGATCGGTTGATAAATACAGCCTCTATCCCGAGCCGTATTGACATGTGTACTTACTGTGTGTAAGTAGCACTGAAAAAATCAAAGTTCATCTAATTTGCATAATTTCTGCACGAGAAAAAAACCCGTTATTATATGTGATGTATCCCATGGTACTAAACATTCACACAAAAATTTTTTAAAATCAGCGCTTTCATATGGAAGTTCTTTGCAAAAATCTGATTGCACCTACTTTTGTACAAAATGGCTGCCATCGGCCATCTTGAATTTCGGACCGCACCCAAAAACACTCGTTCTCGTCCCAGTGATAACAAAGGTACCCAAGGAGTTTCGTAAAGATCGGTTTATAATTACGGCCTCTAGCCCGAGCCGTATTGGCATTTGCACTTACAGTGCTGAAAGTAACATCAAAAAACATCAAAGTTAGTCTAATTTGCATAATTTACGCACGAGAAAAAAAACCGTATTATATGTGATGTATCCCATGGTACTAAACATTCATACATAAAATTATTCAAATCAGAGCTTTCATATGGAAGTTCTGTACAAAAAACAGATTTCTGCATCGTTGGTACAAAATGGTAGCTGGCAGCCATCTTGAATTTCGGACCGCACCCAAAAACACTCGTTCTCGTCCCACGGTCATAACAAAGTTACTCAAGAAGTTTCGTAAAGATCGGTTCATAAATACGGCCTCTAGCCCGAGCCGTATCCAATTGTTGATGGACAGACGGACGACGGGCCATGGCATAAGCTCAAATTTGGCTTCGCCAAAGATAAGCTAAAAATGATATACGGCAAAATGCAAGGACTTTCAAGGAGCCTGATGGATTTTCAAGTACTTTTCAAGTACATTTTCTGAATTTTCAAAATTCAAGGAGTAAGATTGAAATTCAAGGACTTTTCAAGGATGTGCACACCCTGCCTTAACATGCTATCATTAAGTCCTGCTAACAATAGACAAATCACCTGGGCAGTGATTCTAATCAAGTCTTGGATGCCTGTCAACATATCACTGCTAAGCAACTAGACATGTTATAGTCTAGTGGGAATTCAGGACAACCGTCCAGGTCCTTTGGGTTAACAATACTGAAAAGAAAATCAGTGACTTCTTCCATGAAAATGAACCCTTCAACTGCTACCAAGCCTCAACAAGTCCTTATAAATAGCAAATGTAGAAGAATTTAAAATTCAGACAGTTTCGATATTCAATGATTGATTTGGTTTGGTTTTTCGGTATCCTCATATCAGTATCGGTTCCGTTTGGTATATCGTCCTTCTCCAAAACATAAATTTGTCTGGTTCTTCATAGAGTGAAAACTTGTTTAAAACGGAATCAACAATTAACCCCTTTATGAAAATGATGTTAGATGCCAAATGTCATACCTATTCTAGTTACAGATGGGGTTGATGGCCCATTTGCTACTGAAGCTTTTGATCCTCCCATACAGAACTGCAGTAATGGGGAACAAATCTGAAAGACAAAATAATAAAGAATATTCAATGGCAAATAACTCATGCCGTTTAAAATGGAAAATAAATCACAAGCAGGTGCAGAATAAAGATAATTATGATAATTAGGAATGGTATTTTACAAAGTTTCTTAACCTCAAGGACTTTTCTTGAGAAATATATATAGTAAAGCACTTTTCAGGTCTTTAGTCCATATTGATTTTTGTCATCTCAGATTTTCTTCATTGATACCAATTAACAATTTTTCAACATGTATTTCAAACCAATAATACAGTAAAACCTGTCTTGAGAGACCACTGTCTTGAGAGACCACCTGTCTTGAGAGACCACATCTGCCAGGCATCGATTGGTTTTACTCTATAATGGACCTGCTATGGGAGACCACCTGTCTTGAGAGACCACCTGTCTTGAGAGACCACTGTAACCTGGTACCAACTTGTATTTTTATGCCATAATTGACCTGTCTTGAGAGACCGCCCCTTTGAAGACTGAAACCATGACAAAAACTTCTTACCTTTTCTGGAATTGGAAAATCCATTGTGGTTATACTAACACAATTAAAAGTATTAAAACCACTTAATTGGGTTTCAATTGCTAACTCATTAAAGATTGAGATGTTTTTATAAGACCCCTGTGAAAAGATTAGGATTATTGCTGAATAAACAATTTCATACATACCTGAAATGTGACAGAAAGGAATAAAAATAAATTTGTGTTGAAAATCTATTTGTAACAAATTGAAATGGACTGTTATAAAAATTATAAAAATAAACTTTTGTTGAAAATCTTCAATGAAGATTTTCAACACTAATTTATTTTTATAATTTTTATAACAGTCCATTTCAATTTGTTACAAAAACTTCATAAAAAAGAACAACTACAAAGTAATTACAAAAATCCATTCTTCTCTGTTTCTGAATTTTGTGGTTGGTTTTTCACTGACCTGAGAAAACCTGAAACCTGTTATGAGAGATCACCTGTCTTGAGAGACCACTTTTGTGTGGCCCAAAGGGTGGTCTCTCAAGACAGGTTCCACTGTACCCTCAAATGAAAATAATTCTGGAAAGCTCTTGTAACTTTCTAGGATTAAAGTCGGAGGCAAGTGTTATTTCAATGTAAAATGTAATAGAAGATCAAAGGAAGGCAAATACCAGCACCTTTAACTCTTAATCCACTGAGTATCTTCTAGATATTTTTCATCAAATCTAGTCATGGCGGCTTTAAAGCAGCCATGACGAGATTTGATGAAAAATTAACCTAAATGTAACAAGAAATCATTGGTGAAAAAATCTGTTCCATTTACAGGGAGACATGATTAAATATGCACAAATTAAAACTTATTGCAGACATACGAGAAACCATGTGCTGGGCAGGAATATCCGACAGCAGCATGCAAAGAGTTAAGTGCATCTTTTAAACCAAACTTGCAAAGAAATGGCCAAAATATACTTTTTAATGGATTTCATTGCAAGTTTCCAATAAAAACAAATTGTCAAGCACCTGCTGAAGGGCTTCAACTTTCTGTTTAAAAATTCAAGCACTTGAGCACTTATAGAGAGCTCACATGAAACCTTGTTTAACCCTCTGCACATTAATGTCAAAATAAGAAAACGTTCTCATAATGCAACTAGACATTTAGCCAATTCAACCTCGTTTGACAGAGCTTTTTGAGATTGGTCATGCAAGATTGAATTAGTTAACTTCCTAGGACACGTTTACCTTCAAAAAGGAAGCTGAATACCAAGTATAAACTAATTCCATCCATGATTCTGGGCAATTTCCCCCCCCCCCCCCCCCCCCCCCTATTAACTCCTTGCATGCTGTTGGTGGTTATTTTTGCTCAGGACAGAATTTTCTCTTAGCACTGAAATAAGTATAATTTGGGTACATTTAATCAAATTTTTCTGCTGTAAATTGTATGAATTTTTTCACCAATGATTCCTTGAGATAAATTTTTAATGAATTTTTCATCTAATCTAGTTATGGCTCCTTCACAGCAGCCATGACTAGATCTGATATTTATTTATTGGTGTTTAAGGTCACATACTTATACACAATGGCTAATCGTGACTGTAACAGTTTTACATGTGGTGGAAACCGGAGAGAACCACCGAGCATCGACGAGCAACTGTCAGCTCAACATTCTCTGTTCAAGCTTCGCTCAAGCAGGGTTACTGCGGTTGAAGACATGTACACCATCGACATGCAGTACACCTTAGTATATGGCATCATGCCCCATGTAGGCCTTGCCCAAGGACACAATGCAGGTCCTCCCGGACAGGGATCGAATTCGGGACCTCTAGCATAGTCCAACAGTCTACCACTGAGCCACTGCGCTCCCACTAGATTTGATAAAAAATATTCATGAAGAGTGATTTCTATAGCTCACCATGACATTCAGTCCAGTGAGCTAAAAATGCCTAACAGTAAGAAAATAATCTGATGTACTAATAACTTACTGTATCAAAATGGTTTGTAACTTTACTTTCCAGTTTCAAAATAAAGTTCCACCAAGTGTTCAGTTTAGTCTCTGCCACTGATTCCACTTTTGCATTGTTAATCTTTAACACTTGCATGAGAAGATTTATTCTTTTAATATCACCAATAATGTCTGAAATAAAAGTAATCTATGAAACAATGCAGTTTTTCAGAGCAAAGGTAGGCGGAAACTATGCCGAGGGTAGGAAGTTGGGGAGGAGGGTGGGGCAGAAAAATACCTAATAAACTTTTTTGAACTGATTAGTTTCGTTGGACACGTCAAAATGGCGGAAAAGACGCGTTGCTTGAATACTCAACTTATATAGTTGGATGTGCACAGGTTGGCACATCCGCGGTTGTTACTAATTATATGCCTGAAACAAAGAAAGTTAGGAGTGAAATTTAATCTGGTCATCTCGGTCAGAAGTATTCACATATTTATCCGCACTGACCGGGCATGATAGTTTACTGCAGTGTAATTGATATGAGCTTTTCTATTTGAGAATTGCGCAGAACTGCGTAGTTTAGGAAGTGACCCAGATTGAACAGCTGACTTTATACTGATGCCGAGTTTACTGTAAGTGAAATATGTACAATATTTTGTTCCCATAAATGAGGTCAAATTCCCCTGGTATTTGACCTCCTATTTATGACCACAAAATAGTAACTGGATGACCCACAGCAGCGAGCTTGCTTGCTCGAAAGACAACCGAAGACAAATTGCCATATTGGCACACTGCTTTTATTACACTTAATAATTACACAAATATTGAAATGTGGCAGTGTGCCCGATACAACCTATGAACTAATTAATAGAGTTATCCCCCCTTAATAAACCTGAAATGCGAATGAATGTTGATGAGAATTCTGATTATGGAGAGCAAAGGTAGGCGGAAACTATGCCAGAGTGGTAACAATAAGATCTCACACTTTTCAAGATACAAAAGGCATGTAGAATTTTCTGAAATCAGGCATTTAAATTTAATTTTTAAGCTTTTTTGTTCATTTTCATAGGGAATGATTCAATCGGCAGTCCTGCACATATTTGCTACACTTTGACAGTATTATTACCCTGTGAGTTTGCAGTCATTTCTTGGCAAGTCTTGGCTGTCTATATAGGCAGCAAAGACCTGGTTAGAAATAAACCTTTGGGTACTTCTAAGGTAACTTTGATTTTACCCCAAGACTGCATGTTGGAGCACCTGTTCTGTGGCAGTAAGGATAAAAATTTATTGGGCCTCATAGGTTAAGATATTCTGAGGAAGCTATGAGGCCTGAAATAACAGAAAATGGCATTTCAGACAGTCAAAAATGTTCTTCAATAGGGCTGAATTCATAGCAAATGATAAGTTAAGTCTGCAATGTCCCCAAAATTGACCAATCTAAAAGCCTGCAGAAATGCTACAATACTACAACTTTAAGCCCAGTGGACTCTCCTCAAAGCTGAACAGTAACCACTGTTGGGTGCTTTAACTACTATCTAAAAGACTAACTTAAGATTGCTTGTGGCACCTGCTGCACAATGAGAGAAATTGTTGAAGTCAAAACTGGGGCTTTTTTCCTACACCTAGTATTTCTAAGTCGATAACAGGCAATAATTTTGTGAAAATGTTTTTGGCAGACTTTAGATGTTGCACATCTTCATTGTGTGTGTAACCATATCCTAAGGTTTCAAATCTGTACATTACAAACTGTGGAAGGGCTTGATTAAATTTAAAAGCACTGGAAATTTTCTAAATCGATAAAGGGCAATAATTTTAATACAAAGTTTTTTTTATGCAAACTTTATTGATAATGCATATCTTCAAGGCATGTGCAACCATATTCTAAAGTTTCAACTCTCTACATGAGCAACTGTGGGTGGAGTTGTTTAAACCATGCAGATACCGTCAATTAAAAACACATGAAATTTTCAAAGTTGATAAAGGGCAATAACTGTGACAAAAACATACAGAGTCGTTTGACCTTCTAATATGGTAATGTGCTGAATGTACTTTTCCACTGTGTAAAATTTGAGATGGCTGTCCTGAAAGGTGTGAGTGTAGTGCATGATACAACTTCTGGATGGACAGACACAAGGAATGCTACATACACCTATAATGAGCCGGGGTATAAAAACACATGACAACTGCCATCTAGACATCACACAAAAGCTACATATGAAGTCCAAAAAAGATCAGGTGAGGGATGTGGCCTGTAGGGTGTGCTAATGGAATTGATTATAATTTATATGCCAAATCAAAGATAACTGCTGGTAGCCATGCTTTTCAACAAAATTCGGAAAAATCAATGACATTGCTCCAAAGCCATGTATCATGAGTTGGAACTGATCGGGTGAGAGCTGCAGCCTGTAAGGTGTGCAAAAGGAATTGTTGATGGACAGAGGAATGTACAGACGTTCTGATGTACATGTACGTATGGCAGATCGCCGTAATCATAATCCAGTTTCTATTTACGTTAACAGTCATCAGAGCTTTGACACTGTTGCAATCATGTCCAAAATATACAGCATTCTTTGCTGACCATATACAATTACTTAGGTTTGGTTGAGCTACGATAAATGGAACAAAAGTTATCCGGAAACCAAAATGTGTGGTTTTTAGTGAGTGACCTTGACCTTCGACACCTGCAAAATCGATATAGGATTTTTTTTTCCCCCCATGGAGGTACCCAGTCTGTTAACCTGGTGTGCATGTGGCAAATAAAACGAAACTTATATCCCAAAATCCATTTCTGACAAAATTCTATTTGCGGTACCAATCACGTGACCTTTAACCTTGTGGCTATCATCATGTCCAAAATCAATAGTGTCCTTCACTGTCCATACACAATTCATTTCTGCAAGATTGGTTGAGCTGTGATACAAAGAATTGAAGTTATCGCCTTGAAATCAAAGAAGTGCCTTGTTTTTAAAGCAATAATGATGTTGACCTTTGGTTGACAAACCTGAAAATCACAAGGGTTCTTACCCTCTTGTGAGAGTATCAATCCCGCAAATGTGGGGAACCCCTACAATGAATCAAACTAAAGTTATCACAACCCATCAATTCATGCAAACTCGGATGACTTCATCAAACTATTAATAGAGTTTGACTTCGAAACAACTTGACTAAAAAATCGCGACATCGACGCCGTAGCTACGACGGGTGGTGCAATCTCACAAAATTCTAAGTTCATCAAGGGCCATAACTCCAAGAAAAATATTTGGAACAACACATGCATTGAACAGTGGCTAGATATCAATAAGATACACTTACATGCCAAATATAAAGTCATTCCATCAAGTATTTCAAAAGTTATTGAGTTTTGAAACTCGTTGGTCACAAACAGACCGACATGAAACTCGTTGGTCAGACAGACTGACATTGCCACTTATAGAGCTGCTAGTCGCAGCTAAAAATAAAGCTTCTGTACAATCAAGGGCGAAATCTGAAGAATTCCATTTATGTATTATTAATGTTGTTAAAATCATAAAATCAGTCAAGAAAGACATGAGTAACAATGAAAAGGTTTTGGATTGAACACAAGTATTGTCACTCTATGGAAAGAAAGAACTGCAGATTGATATCTTTTTTCATGAATCTACCAGTAATCTCAACCAACTTTGTTAAAAATCTGTAGAGGAATGTAGCAGTGGTGAAAATGAACATAAACCCATATAGACAGGCCTATTTGAAGAAAGATAAAAAGAAACACATACAGGTGGACTGCTTCCTGAATAAATCTAAATTCTAATTCAATTACTATAAATCTTGAAATTTGATTGGTTAATCAAAAAAATTTGCGACAGTAAAATCGGCGTAACCTGTCGCAAAGTTTGTGTTGTCGAAAACTATTTCAGGAAGTCAAGATGTATTCGTGGGCGTTCTATTTTCGTTCCATTTGGAGTCATTGACTACCGTATCCAATGTAAACAAACGCTGTGAACGCGTTGACTTGAATAAAAACAAGAGGCCCCACGGGGCCTGAGGGCGCTCACCTGATACTGGCCGAGTCATATCACCAAAATAGCAAGGGATTCTGCCTTGTGGTTATTATCAGTTTTTCAACATAAAAGTGTTTTCTCTACTTAGTAACCCAGAGTGTTCATATGTTAGATCCCCATATTGGGTACTCAATAATTTATCTATTTATTTATTGGAATTTAAGGTCACTTTCTAAGGCTACATCATTACAGAGGCATAATTATAATATCAGGTTTGGTCAATCATTTATGCCTATTACTGCCCACTTTACAGGGCTTTCAACGCAGGAATTGGTTACTGGGCCCAATTTTATCAATAAACCAGAACTTGAACAAATTTCAATTTGCCGCTTCTAAGAAAACTAAAAATCAAATATCAAAAGATTCTGAGAGGAGTATCAGAAAAAAAAGATTTTTTAAGAATATTTCTCATACTGAATTAAGTTATACATGGGCTCCCATAGGGAGCCCAAAAATAAAAGCTTCTGAAGCAGTGTTTTGGGAGAAGAAGATTCTTCAACGTTATTCCCATTAGCTACACTGTTAAAAAATGATGACTCGGCACTTTTAGTCCTAGAAAAGAACCTTATGATAAAATTTTTACCATTTTTTTCTTCCGGTCCTAAGGAAGCTTCACACCATATAAAAATTCTCAGTGCCATGTAGTTCTGGAGATATGGGCATTTAAAAAGAAAAAAATTTTTTAGCTCCTGCAGTTCCCGTGGGGGACAGGAAAACAATTTTCGGCATAAATTAGGTACTTATATGACCCAATAAGCCCTCATATCAAATTTGGTTCAAATCGACTTTTTGGTTTGGAAAATAAAAATTTTGGTATAATTTGGGCTCCCACAGTGAGCCCAAATATGAACCCAGGTACTTGGCTTTACCAAACTTCACTCTCAGCCCCTAAGAATGCTGTACATCAAATATCAAAACATTTTGACTGGTGGATCTGAAAAAAAAATTTTTTTTAAAGAATATTCCTCATATTGAACTAAGTTATAATTTGGGCTCCCACAGGGAGACCAAATATGAGCCGAAGGACTTGACTTGAACAAACTTGAATCTCACCTCCCTAAGCATACTGTATACCAAATATCAAAAGATTCTGACCGGTGGATGCGAAGAAGAAGATTTTAAAAGAATATACCTCGTATTGCACTAAGTTACAATTTGGGTTCCCAAAGGGAGTCCAAATATGAACTCAGGGACTTGGCTTGAACAAACATCAATCTCACCCCCCTAAGGATGATGCATAGCAAATATCAAAAGATTCTGATTTGTGGATCCGAAGAAGAAGATTTTTAAAATATATCCCTCATATTGCACTAATTTGAACATTTGGGTTCCCATAGGGAACCCAAATATGGACCGAGGAATTTGATTTCTACAAATATGTGAATCAATGTTCCAAAGATGTTATATGTAAAATATGAAAGCTTTTAGAGCAGTGGTTTGGAAGAAAACAATTCTTTATTTTTTTCCCATTGCCTACTGTGTTAAAAAATACTGACTCAGCACTTTTTCAGAGTCCCGAAAAAGTACCCTATGATAAAACCGATAGCAATTTTTTTTTTACCAATCCTTTCTGTTGGTCCCAAGAAAGCTTCACACCAAATAAAAATTCTCACTGCCGTGCAGTTTTTGAGATATAGGCGTTTTAATTTTTTTCTATTTTTAGCTCCTGTGGTTCCCACGGGGCTACAGGAAAAAAAATTTCTGCATAAATTAGGTACTTATGACCCAATAAGCCCTCACATAAAATTTGGTTCAAATTGGCCTCTCGGTTTAAAAAATAGAAATTTGGGGTGGGGCCAAAATTTTTGCTCCTCCCATAACATCGCCAAGTATAGACCTACAAACTTCTCTTGAACAAACTTGAGTCTACACCTCAAAAGGAAGCTGCATACCAAATATCAAGTCTCTGCTATTGCTGGTTCTTGAGAAGAAGATTTTTTAAGAATTGGAGCATTTTTGCCCCACCCCTCTGCTCAATACGAGCCGAAACCTAATTTGCCCAAAAATCAAAATGCCGCTATATAACCCCTACTCACATGAAATTTCATTAACATGCGGCCAGTGGTTTGGAAGAAAAAGACCCAAACACCACCTTCACGCCGGACGACGGACGACGGACGAAAAGTGATCAGAAAAGCTCACCCTGACTTTCAGTCAGGTGAGCTAAAAACCGTTCTCTATCTTTCTTGTAATTAACTGTATTTAATATGGATAAAGTTGGAAAGTTTAATATTAATGTGGAATAGGGGTTTGACAGAGACTGCTGAGTAATGAAATGAGTGTTGAAAAAACTGATTTCGACGGGCTTAACGGCAACCGTGTGGAACTAGTAAGCGATATTAAAATATAATTTATAAATATCAATTTTTCATACGATGAAGAATTTATGGACGCTATGTGCAAAATAGAAAACCAAAATTCCGACAACTGGTAATAATAATTTTAATTGTTCAAGGCCAAATATTTCTGACAGATCCGCTAGCGATGTTATAACATCGACTTCAAGTGCAAGAGGTCCTTTCATTTTCTAATTTGTTACCTGCGTTCGTGGCACCACATGTACAGCTACAGAAATGCGTTCACCACTGAGAGAGGTGAACTATTCGTTCTGCAAACAATTATGTCAATAGCAGTAGCCCAATTCCACAAGACATCACTTCCTAGAAACAGTTTGAAATGAACAATTGTTCTGTAACCATAAGTAACTATTATGGTTAAACAAGGGCTTCCAATCAAAGATCTCATTTTTTTTAACTTTAATGGTAAATCCTCGAGTGCTTTCCGACTCCGACTGAAACATCACAAGGTGAACTCTAAACTTTAAACAGAGAAAGCAGCCGGCGTATTTTGTTTTCAGATTGTCACAAACATTTAAACATGATAAATGTTGTCAGTACAAAAATATATTTTGTTATTGGTGATAAAATGACTCAAACGTTTGGAATTATTTGTATTGTGGCAGCATAAAATATATTTTGTTATTTGGTTCGGAACTCCCAAATGACGTCACAAAGACTTATTTTTAGTTTTAAATTGTTGTCTTCAACAAGGCGTCGTTTTATATTTGGGAGATCAAATACTATCTTCGTTTTCAGCCGAATTATATTAGAATGGGGATAACTATGTTGCATTTGATTGGTTGGGCCAACGCGTTGCCGGCAAAACTCAATTTGAGACAGTAAAGCCATCGTTTACGGCCCCAAACAATCAAATACAACATAGTTATCCCCTAATTTTGTTACTGAAACTCACTTGAATTTTTGGCGAAGTTGTCAATGAGATGTTGCCAGGCAACGAATGATGCTGATTTTACTTCTGGACTGGAGTTTTTGAAACCGCTTTCAACAATTGGAAGAAGAGTGTTGATGAAACTTCCATGATGGAGATCCTGTTGATAAAGAGAAAAGTGCAAGCATTAACTTGAGCATTCTATACAAATAACTGAAAACAACAGTGCTGTTCAAAGCTCAAACACCAACATATGAGCCAAAAATCTGTATGGAAACGTCAAGAAATGTTTATCATGAATTCCTTCAACAGTTATGTTTGCAATCTAATGACAACATGGATATGTAAGAATTTAGAAGAGAATCAAACATGATTATTTGACAGAAAACAAGAAAAGAACGAAGTTTGCTCTGAAATATGATGAGACATTTAAAGTTTAACAAAGTCAAAAATTATGGAAATATAATACTATATTATATCTGCCCAACCCTGATGGATAAAACTATGAATCAAAAATCTGGACACCATAGTGAGCCCTGTAAAGAGTTCAAATTTATTGTAACAGCCAATATTACTTATTTATTCATGGTACGTCCAAGATTTCACAAGAAAAAAATCAATGAGTTTCAAGGAGGTTTGAGACAAAAATTCAAGGATTTTCAAGGATGTATTGATACAGAAATTGAAAATCAACACCTCCTCCCACAAAAAAGAAAATAAAAAAGTATCAAGACCTTTTGCTTGTCACAAATCTGATTCGTCACAAGTAAGCATTTACAGCTCAACTGCCAAAAACATCAGTGGTTGGCTTTTAACACGACATTTATGCTGTGATGTTAATAGAAAAGTAGGAACATAAACGCCGGAATTTCGGGAAATGGACACAATAATGAACTTTTTCCAGGATTTTTACAATCAAACCTGAACTTCCAAGGGTTTTCAAGAGCCTTGAAGCCCAGTTTCTAAATTCAAGGATATTCCTGGATTTCCAGGACTCGGGGCTACCCTGTTATTGGTGTTTAATGTCACACATTTCTGCACAATGGTTAATCATGACTGCAATATGGATATAAAGTCCAGGCCCACCAATCATTTGTACCCATGTTGGTAATTTTTGAGGACTTCCACACCAGGCATTGGTGACCAGGTCCCATTTTACCAATAAAACTGAGCGCCACTGCTTCACTTCCCCCGATTCCCACAGGGAAAAAGGGATAATTATCATGAGATCAGTATAAAATTTAATGGCTGGACCATATTTTTATGACTGCATTTTACAATCATTATACTGTTTTCAATGTTCATCTTTTCAAGTTTGTGCTGTCAGAAGATTTAAGAGAGGGGAATTATGTGTAAAGCCCAGCAGTTTGTTGGCACTTTATGCCATCAACTAACCCTAAAAGTAGATTCTGCTATCTTACATGACAAGTGATGGCATTTCAGGATGATAAATAAGAATCTTCTGTGCACTAAACATGCCTCAGTGCATGTCATACAAAAAAATTGTATTTGTTATCAAATCCCGATTTCCCACATGGACCAACCACAAAGTTTTTTCCAATCAGAAACCTAATTAAATGCTTATTTTTGGAAGTACTGTGGCCAAAACTAAGGGTTAAGGGGGTTTCCCAGACAAATGTTTGAGATGAACTGCAACCTATGTTTTTGAGACAAAAAATAATGAAAATTAATGATGATTTTTTAGAATCGCGCTAGCTGGTTTTGGCCGTTAGGTTGGGTAAAGGTTTAATTAGATGTCTCTTGATTGAATGACCCTGTTAACCCTTTACCCAACGAATCGGCCGCATCCGCCCGCGTAATATGCAAATTCAGCAGTTCCAAAAATATTATTTTTCAAAAAATTTTAACAAAACCATATCATGTGACCCCACGTTGGAACGAGCTCGTCGAGCTCGTTCCAACGTGGGGTCACATGATATGGTTTTGTTGAAATGTTTTGAAAAAATTTAAAAAATGATATTTAAAATAATAAATTTTGATATCGCCTGCATTGGGTAAAGGGTTAAACAATTAGTGGTTGGCAAATGCATTGGTGGGTGTACCCTCCAATGCAATTATCAACCACTGATTATTTACCAATGCATCTGCCAGGGCATTCACCAAATACTGGCAGACGCATTCGCTATGGCATTCACCAGATAAAGTATATAAACACTTCAGACAATGAACCTTATTGCCTCTGATGAAGTTCAAAAAAGAACAAAACCGGTTAGGCAAATTTATCAGGAATAACCAAACTATTGGTCCTCTCTGGCTTTTTCAAGTCAGTTCAGCAAAATATATATCATTTTTAGATCTGCTGGAAGGTAACGGCAACTATGTTGACTTCTACAAGCTCTATCAGCAACTTGAGCCTAGGCTCTACCAACAATATTGTTACTATTACACACATCAACACTAATCCTGAGCCTGTCAAGACAGCGGCACCAGGTATGTCAAAGTACCACTGGTATCAACATAACCTTACCGGGACGATACAGGCGAAACTTGTACCGGGACAAATCAATAATTGGATGGCATATCGCAATTAGATGTGAGAAATTCACATTCAAACTGCTCCAGTCCACAAGACAATCGAGCCAATTATTCTGTGGCAACATCCAAGTAATCATAAACCATGAAAATCGTTATTACTTTGATATCATCGCAGAATAATTTCTTTGAATTAGCTGATGACGTTCTTTGGTTGTCTTTGATACGAGGTCGTGGTACAGACAGAATATGCACCTGTAGAGTGTTTTGATATTTTCTTTTACAAATAAGTTAAAAGTATGTCATGCAAGTGTGCCATACACGTTTATCAGCCTGTTTACCCCTGTTCAATTAGGAATTTCCCCATAAAATATTTTTGTCCCGGTACTGGTGGGACAAAAGCTTCAGTACCAGTTTGAGCATGAGGGAACCGACAGTTCCCGTACCGGTTGACATGCCTGAGCGGCACAGATAATGCAACTACTGCTAATGACACAAATTGGTCGGACTATAAAAAGGTCTGCCATCTCACTAAGAAACAACTTAAACTAGAATTATGAGGACAATTCCTTGAAATAAACTAAATGAACTCCAATCTGGATGAACCTAATGCAAGAGAACGCCATCGTCATATAATGAAATCAATTGGATATATGAACTGAAGACACTAAAAGCGTTTGGCATGAACAGAAACAAGTTTTATATTTTTGTAATTTAACCTCTTAACCCTTTAGTCAACGTAATGGCCCAAACTGACCAGCGCTTTTCTCAAAAATCACCAATTAATTTTCATTATTTTTTCAATTTTTTTGATTCAAAAACATAGGTTATGACCCCTCCATGGAACAAGTCCGTTCCAATGAGGGGTCATACCATATGTTTTTGAGAAAAAAGATGAAAAAATTAGTTATTCAAGAATTTTTTTGCAAGTGTCGTCTGCTTTTCATGTTAGGTAATGGGTTAAAAGTTAAAAAATTTATAGTAATTTATATATTTTTTATACTTACCAATGACCCAGACATAGCTGGTGCTAACTCTTAAAATATAGGGCCAAACACAAATTTTGCCCCCCAATCCCCAAAATTTGCATCTAAAACTAAAGAAAACATGTCCTGAAAGGCCCTCCACACTTCGCCCCTACTGCGCATGCGCAGTGTCAAGGACGTTCCGAAATTGGCGCCATTTATCATTCTAATAACCAGTGCCTGGTAAGCGCTATGTACTCAGCGGGGAGGCAAGAGTTCCCAACTCCTGGGAGGGCCATCCCTGAATAGTAAAAAGGCTGGAGGGCCAAGGACATAGAGCAAAATGGAATACGCTCAATAAATAAAATAGAGTCATCCCCTGTAGGGAAAAGACATCCCCTGTAGGGAAAAGAAGTAATAGGCCTTACATGTATCTTTCTTATTTATGATAAATTAGAAAGATACAACACCTTCCAAAATTGAGCTTCATACATCCATGTACTCTATTAATATCCAATATAATCCTTATACTAATAATTTTGAAAGTAAGCCAATAATAAAGTAAGTCTAGAGAAATAGAGACTCTTATACTCCTAAAAGTGTCTGAGAATTGCATAATCATGTCCGTTGACATATGCAATATTCAAAAGCTATACTTTAAAAACTAAGACTTGAATGAATTTTATAAACTTAAAACTTCTCACTAAACAACCATCCCAATAACAGCTCAGAATTACTAACTCCGGAGGAGGTATCCCCTTGTTTTCATAGTAAAACAAGTGACCCAAGGGAACACCCTCCCCCCCCCCTTTTCTTGCCCTGGGTCAAATAGCCCAGAGCGAAGAGGGCAGCCGAACGGAGACACTGCCGAAACAGACAGCCTACCTAACTATAGTAGCAACTGTTAAGAGAATGGCATTCTGAGCAGTAGATAATAGACCTAACAAAAGAGGCCTCAAGAAATTGACTCGATATTTCTAAGATAAAATTCATGAATGTGGATGGCTGAGTGCAATGAGCGGCCTTCAAAAATCTATAATAGCGACCCTATTAAAGTAAGCCCAAGAAGTAGAAGAACTCTTACTTCATGAGCCGAAATCTTAAGCACAACTGCTAAGTCAATGATATACCATAAGCAGTACCGATAGTTAATAGAATCCATTAACAATAAAATGGAGCGTAACGTCCTTCTACTAGACATCAAAGACAGAAGAAGCTTACGCCCTTGTAATAAACAGATATCTGTTTATAAATACATAAACTGTACCCGGAAAGAGTAAAGGCCTATGCCCATACGAAGACGGAAGGACCTTAAATAATAGGTTCCGGATAATAGGAGCCTAACTCTTATGCAACAATCCAACCTAAATAGTAACGGAAGTATTGATTCCGAAACTATGAAAGTGAAAATCATCCATCGATAGTGCATGAAACTCACTGACTCTACAGTAAAAGAGAAACCAACAGAATTACTGTCTAAAAGGTCAGAATTTGAAAACTACTGTTTCCAGAGGCTCAAATGATTACTTAGCTAAATAAGAACCGAAGTTAAAATCCGTATAGGAATTTAATCTAAAGATTCTAAGTCTATTTATCAAAAAGTTACTAACTGACTTAGATAAAGAGACAAAAGACTCAATTGTAAACTATCGTAGAGTGCATAGGTATGAGGTAACAAAAACCTATAACCTAAATAATAACAGGCTGCAGTAGATCTTGTGAAACAAGTATACTAAAAAATAGCAATGAGTAGTATGGAGGGATCAACAATATGAACATAATGATCCCTACACCACGACGGAAGAGCCTCCACTTTAGTCGCATAGAATAGCGAAGAAGAGGATCTCCTATAGTAAGAAATCGCGTCCAAAGCTCGTCCAGTACAGTGCTACAATGCAATACGGACCACACAACGGAATACATGAAGGTTGCGACCTTGCTGGTTGTGATAAAGATGACACGATTTACCCAGTGAAAAAAGATCCTCACATAGAGAAAGATTTCACGTTAAGACCCACAGTAGACAAGAGAGTAAATTACTCATGATCTCTGTGAAGATAGAGATGCTATCAACAGAAATGTATTGTGGTTGTTTATCTTAGCAATACCTGCTGAAACAACAGCGCTGGAGGATACGCGTATCCTATCATTCCGTCCTATAGATCAATAGAGCGTTAACACTATTAGCTCAGAGATCTGGACAAGCCAACACATACGTCTGCAATTGATTAGCAAGCTGTGTCATAAATAAATCATCATTGGGCGCTCCCATAGATAGCAAATCTGATTGAATACTTGTTTGTTGAGAGTCCATTCTGACAGCAACAAGCGACCCGTAAGAGAACGGGAGTCCGATAAAACAATCAGACGACCCGGAATATGACGGACCAAAACAGAACTTGGTGTACTATAACCAACAGACGGATTCTTTCCATTAAATTGAATAACGGAAACGAAAGAGTGCCTCCCTGGTTCCGGAGATACGCCACTACTGTCGAATTAAAGGACAGGAATTTGGGCATGCGTTTCTGAATAATGTTCATGCAATGACATAAAGCAAGCCTAAAAAACATTATTCCGCGGAAGTTAAACTGATAGCTAAAAGACTGCGGAACCCAAAGACCCTGGCACTTCGAATCCGTAGGGATCAGTATATATCCCAATCTGTTTGACTGGCAACCGTCATAACAGCCACACTCGGGTCCGGCAACTGCGGCGGCACTCTCTGAGTCAACCACCGAATGTTTGCCCCAGTCTGAATCTCTTGTAACACTAGATAGACAAGAGAATGTATAAATCGAGCAATTCATGGATTGCCGGAAAGTTGCCGTCGAAGAGAAGCTCCTCCGAGAACGAAGCGACTCTGAGAGAGTTCTTAACCTTACTATCCACGCGTGTGGATGTAGCTAGGGCTGCGTCACGTCTGACCAACTCCAATCAGCCACTGAAGGGCGGAGTTATACGTGAACAAACTACTGCCCTCAAAAGAAATTACATTGAGAATAATATCCCGTAAATCTTTTCTTGAAAACGTAATGATAACGCCTCAGTAAGGCGGATTACGTATAATAAAGCGTCTAAGTTAAGTCTACTATACATAATGTCGTTCCCAACATTGAAATTGGAAAAGACATAAACGGCGAAAAAGAATATATGCAGTCTTTAATCACACCGTCTAGACGCATATGAACTCTCGGTATGCCCTGCTCTGCCAAAATAAATTATTTGTAAAAATGATAAAATGGCAGAAATGAGCAACGCGGACAAGAAACTAAACTATCATGCTTAGTAGCAGGCTTGTATATATATATAAATATATAGCGTCGAAAAATAAAACACATGTTGTAATGACAATATTGGACTGCGTCGGTAAGTCAGGGACAATGTCCCTGTACCGATCGAAAAATCCGAGTCCAATGACGCTTTAAGTCTCTTATCCAAGATCGCAGCAATGAAGTCCGAAAAATAATCAGTGGAAGAAATGCCATAAGATATGAAAGGCATCTTCCGATACTACTAAAGGGAAAACTCGAAATCTTTCGAATCCCTTTCGCCATCCTGTCGGACCCTATAAAGCGTTCGGTCGTCCGTAGCTGATGCAACCGCGGACCGCACCGACCCAGCGCCGTCGGATAATTCCTGATTCGACCGAGAAACTGTCAATTGCTGGGATGCTGCGAAACAACTGTGCTAACTCGGATAGCACGTCCGTCACTGAGGCCTGAGGAGAAGCGGTCTTACAATGCATTGCCGCTGGAAGCTCCGTGATTGTTACCCCGTGCATACTTCCAATATGCGAGCGACCGGAGTGTATAGGCCTCGTGTCCCTTGGCTACCGGATGGCGCGACCTATTCGCCGTGGAATCACTGAATGCCGAAACTGATCGGATACTCGAGGTCACGTAGCCAATGTGCGGTCGTGTGCCCTGCTGTGAGGATGAGGAAGCATTAAAGACAGTCTCTCGGACTGTCAATATAACGGAGCGTCCCGAGCAACGGACATATGCTCCGAATGTAAAATATCTGAACCACAACATGCGGTCCCCTATGTTGTTGGCTTCCTCCGATCTGTCCTCAATCTGCCGTCACTGGGTGAGTACTAAAGTAATTAAAGTGCTCGCATCACCCAAATCTCCTTCCTAGACCGCAACGGACGAACCCGGCAGCCAAACCATTCGATGAATGTACGCTACACCGGGTGAGCTAGCGAATGTCAGTCCGTAAGCGATAGACATATTCCATGAGCACTTATTGCCGCTAACTCTTCATTAACTATGACGACAGAGGCACACTTTTGAAAGACATCTCCATAACTCTTCGAACAAGAAACCAGAAATGCTTGGATAGCAAGCATAAAATAATAATATATATAGCGTCGTTCAATAATTCGAAAGTTTGTGTGACATTATTGGACTATGTCGGAACTGAGGGACGATGTCCCTGAACCGAACCAAAAATTTCTAAGTCCACCGACGCTATCAGTTTCTTATCCGGCATCGCAGCATATGTTGTTCCGAAAGGGAAAGCTTGAAATCCTCCGAATCCCTTTCGGTATCCCGTCGGACCGGATGAAACTTTCGGACGTCCGTACCCGCTTCCGCGGAGCGTCCCGACCCAGCATCGTCGGATAAAATATATGCGACAGATTCAGTTGATGCTGGGATGCTGCGATAAACTGTGCTATTAAGGAAAGCACGTCCGTTCCCGAGGCCTGTGCAGTAGCGGACTTACGATGCATTGCCGCCGGAAGCTCCGTGTACGTTGACTCCCGCACACTTCCTATGCGAACGTCCGGAGTCTGCAGGCCTCGAGTCCCCGGCTACCGACCCAGCGCTGTCGGATAATTCTCGATCCGACACCGTTTCTGTCGGGTGCTGGGATGCTGCGATAAGCTGTGCTATGTGCACAAGAATGTCCGGCGTCGAGACCTGCGGAGGCGCAGTCTATCGCTGCTTCGCCGAGGGCAGCTCCGCATCAGATGGCTCCCGCATACTTTTCCTATGCGAACGTCCGGAGTCCATCGGTCTCGAATCCCTGGCTGCCGGATGGTGCGACCTGGTCGCCGAAGAATCCTTGATCGGCGAAGCTGGTAATATATCGGCGGTCACGCAGCCAAGGTGCGGTCGTGTGCGCTGACGAGAAGAGGAAGCCTTAGCAGTCTCAGCGGACTGCCTATACAACGGAGCGTCCCGAGCGACGGACGTATGCTCCGCTAGCGACACATTTTGTACCACAACATCTGGGGCCAGATGTTGTTGAACGAGAGAGGGGCCTCTCTCGCTTGCCGTCCGGATGGACCGGAACGAGCTATGAACCGGACTAAAAGGCTTCCTCCGTTCTCCCTCCGATCCGCCGTCACTGGGTGTGCATTAAGTTAATTTTATAGTGCTCGCATCACCCCAAAATTCCTTCTAGACCGCAACGGACGAACCCGGCTGCCGAACCATTCGGTGAATGGATGCTACACCGGGCGAGCTAGCGGACGTCAAAGGCCGTCGAACCTACTAGGGTCCTCTTAGGCAATTGGCGTATAACATGAGCACTTTTCCGCTAGCCCTTCATTAATAGTGACGACGGAGGCACACTGTTGGAAGACATCACAGATACATCACCCTAATCTTGATCGTCTGAAATAGAAATTGATAAAGTAGAGTGACCCTGCAGGGAAAGGACTGGAGTGTCCAAATCCCCAACAACATACCGTGACATACGCTTCCCATATTGTCATCGAAATCATACGATACAGAACAGGAGTTAATGCGAGTACACTGACCACATATAGAATGATAATAAAGTCAGAGGAAGACTTCCTCTTAAAACAATTGATCAATATCCTTTCAATGTGAAAAGAAAACAAGTCCTGGTACTCGCACTAACCCCTGGCAATCAAAATACATAATAATAATATGATCCATTAATATAGAAAAAATAATTGAAATCAAAATATTTTGAAAAAATATTTTTTCAGAACAGCCCAAGTTTCTGAAAAGTAACGTTGAGCCCCAATGGATCCCAAGCCTAAGTGTGGACAAAAATTTTAAAAATATTTTAAACAATTTATTCAACACTTACGAACAATAATAATGTATCTAGTTATGATTAAAATAACATAAAGATATTATTTTTTAGAAATCCCCCCCTCACACAGAGGGCTGTTGTAAATGTAAACAATGAGTGTAAAAACACTAAAATAAGACTCCAGGCACCCAGGCCCGAAATCAGTTACCAAAAATACACTATCTGATGCAAAACAGAGACTTCCAGGGAAGAAACTGCAGAACATCAGATGGTAGATGCAGAACACAACGCCTAACCACCCGTAGGTGAAGACGTAAACATGGGGAAAGAACAGAATTCATTCTGTTATTCAGCTAAAACTCCCAAGAAATTTTAGTAATAATAATTACAGAAACTATGCCAAAAGCATGGGAGAATAGCAAGGGGGAACTTAAAGGACAGGGAGAGAGGAAAACACTTGTAAAAACAGTGTAACTAAATAATCAGAATGACAACAAAATGGCTGCTGCCTTGAAAATAGGTAACTTAACATAATTTCATTAAAAAATTTTAAGTTACAGCCCTGATACTATTCTGTCACACATTCTTTTCCTCTCCTCCTTCTCTATCCTCCTTAGAATCACCATTTCACTAATATTTATGTGTCTGGCATCATTTAAACTGAGATTTAAAAGCACAAAGATCAGTCAGATGTTAACTGATGAAGGGCCAAACTTAGAATGATAAATGGCGCCAATTTCGGAACGTCCTTGACACTGCGCATGCGCAGTAGGGGCGAAGTGTGGAGGGCCTTTCAGGACATGTTTTCTTTAGTTTTAGATGCAAATTTTGGGGATTGGGGGGCAAAATTTGTGTTTGGCCCTATATTTTAAGAGTTAGCACCAGCTATGTCTGGGTCATTGGTACAGTATAAAAATATTGTAACTGTGCCATTGTTTACTTGCCTCATTATAACACAAAAAGCAGCACTGGTTCTAAAAGTTAGAAACTGTCTGATGTCTTCCAAGAAGCACTGACCTCTCTCAAACAGGATGACAATACAAATTTCTTTTGTCCCAATAGGGTATTAATTTTATATTGTTCTTACCTCTCCAAAGAGATCAACTAATGATGACCAAACTTGTAAGCAATACAATTCATTCTCATTCCCCATCAGCTTCTTAAGATCAGCTACAATTTTCTGAAAAAGAAATCTTTAGTCATATACTACCTGTCAAAGCTGAAAGTTAATGACACAGGTATTCTTCTGCCCTCTTTGGGAAAGGGTTTAGAAAACGTGCCATTGAGAAAATTTGCATTGTGCAGTCTCCGATTAGGAATTTGTTCTGGAGGGGAAGGAACATACAAAGACATTTTACATTCAAATTGAACAGAGAACATCAAGACTGATACCTAAGCAACTGCATGTATACCACAAGTAAGTTTTTATAACAAACACTTGGAGTCATGTTCAGCCCTGTCTGTACAGTCTCTGTTAAACAGTTCTTGTACTATCAAAGAACAAGAGCAATGCGAAGCGTGGCATATGCGCTGTAGGTAAGTCTCTCGGGGGTAGAACCAAATCAAAAGGAAGCTTCCTGTAGACACCAATAATGCATCAACAAAAAATTGATTCGAGTAAGCATTCATTTGTTATTGGACGGAAATCAAATTCAATATGGTCACCATGGTAGCCATATTGAATTGGCTAGCTGATCCAAAATCAAAAGGAAGCTTCCTCTAGACATCAATAAAAACCAAAAATTGAAACTGATTTGTGTCAGTATTCATTAGTTATTTGACACAAATTTCTCTACTTTTTCCAAGAATTTCAAAACAGCATGAGAACCCTGCTCAGATATTGAAGGATTAAAAGACAAAAGACTGTGTTTGAACACGAAAGCTTTACCAAAATGCACGAAGTTTCATGATGAACTGAATATTTATGTTTGAAGCTATTTTCCTGCATCTATGATGCACTGTGACTGCAACACAAAATATAAAGTCAAGTTTAGTTTTATATCAAAGTTGCCCACTTTTGGGGACATGTGGCCCCAAGCATTTATCAGGTCCTATTATTCCAGTAAAACAGAACCTGTTTGTCACACATATCAAGCACTACTTCACTTCCCAGGGCTGTCATCGGCAGATCAATTCAAATGTAGTCTTAAACGAAGTGTCCACGCACTGTAGCTTACCTTTACTTTATAATGCATTTGTCGCTTTCATGCCATAATTACTTTACTCATGTTGAATTTATGTAAACTTTAGTCATAATTACTGACTTTTTTGTTGCCTTTCAGAAAAAAACCTTCCCTCTTTTTCAAACATTTTGGTCAAAGGTGCAGTACACAGAAGATCTGCCAGGTCAATTCTGGTTTACCATTGTTTTTGCCAATAAAAGAAACTAAGCAGGACAAAGTTTAATGAGAACATGCTGTTCTTGAAAATTTTATGTGAAACCCAATTTACACAAATGGTGAACCAGTTCAAGAAAATTGCTAAGCATTCAAATTTCCAGAGAGCAAATCAGCCCAAGAGTATTTTTACGTCTTGTAAAATTATGTCAAGTTGCATCTGAATAGCATCTGAACAAGACTGCCCCACTAGAACCCAGATCATGATGTAATTTCCTCCATCGAATTTATGAACTCCCTGTTGAAAAGGGCTCTTACAATGTAGAATTTTCCAAGCAAGAGTGAATATAGGTTACGCGCATAAAGTAAATTTTCTGTTTCTCAAGCCATTTTATGTAAAATTACATGCAGGCAGGCAGCTTTTTATTTTTGTAATTATTTCTTTGACACCAGAAGTTCATGTTCTTGGTTTGTTTTATGTTTTAGGCCTCATAATCTACATAATAGCATGGGTGGTGGTGCATTTCATCCCTTGAGTGCAAGAAGGCTTTGCAATGCAAAAGCATTGCAAAGCCTTGTTGCACTCAAGGGACAAATTTATCAATTTTATTAATAAACCATATAATTTTAATGAAAACAAACTGGTTTTGTCTTGTAATGATGCATCAAGGGGAACAAGTCTGGCTTGTTTCATATTGCCAGAGATTGGCATCATGTCAGCTGAGTTTTAAGTTGTATCAACCGAGTGTGATAATGGGCAACTCTGGGAAAGAAAATCATAACAAATAAAGTCACACAACAACGAGATTAGGTCATTAAAGCAACTTGACCAATGTCAAGATTTAGCATTCACACATTATGTCACATCTTTTGGTTCAAACAGAACCTTTTGTTCTGGAACCATGTAAAGTATTTGATCGCAAAAGAGGTATTTTTCTCAATCAGATCGCAACACACATGTATGTATGCAAGTGGGTTAAGATTTCGTAAATAAATATTGCAAAATAATAGAATGGATACGAAAAACTAACAAAAATAGCACCTCAGATTCAATCCTCTCCCATTTCTTTTCTCAAAGAAGAAATTCTAGTGCTGTGTCTCAAAAAACATAGGTTATGACCCCTTGTTGGAACGAGCTCATTCCAACGAGGGGTCATAACCTATGTTTTTGAGACAAAAAATAATGAAAATTAATGATGATTTTTTAGAATCGCGCTAGCTGGTTTTGGCCGTTAGGTTGGGTAAAGGTTTAATTAGATGTCTCTTGATTGAATGACCCTGTTAACCCTTTACCCAACGAATCGCCCGCATCTGCCCGCGTAACATGCAAATTCAGCAGTTGAAAAAATATTTTTCAAAAAATTTCAACAAAAACATATCATGTGACCCCTCGTTGGAACGAGCTCGTCGAGCTCGTTCCAACGAGGGGTCACATGATATGGTTTTGTTGAAATTTTTTGAAAAATTTGAAAAAATGATATTTAAAATAATAAATTTTGATATCGTCTGCGTTGGGTAAAGGGTTAACTGAATATAACTTCTAACACAAAACCATTTTCCATACCTTCTGTACAAATTTGACCTGTTAAAAGCATACATGTTATAGAGAATACTCCTGTTGATTGAATAAAAAATACTGTAAATGTGTAAAAATCAGCCTGACCATCACCAAATATCCCTTGTTTATATAACTATTTGGCCTCAGTACAACTAGTACAGCCACTTAATCTGTTACATCTTGGTTGACAGAGCTCTATGAGATATGTCATACAAGGTATAATAGAATAAATGCTCAGTTTATCTCTAGAGTACAGGAAAGTAACCAAATTCCCATTAATTAAATACTTGTTAATTGAATAGTTTCCACTGCCATTGTTGCTATTCAATTAACAGGATTCCACTGTACTGGCAAACTGCTATACTGCTATCAAACACAAGGTACAAAAAAGAGTTTTTTAACTGATTTCCACTTGTGATGAAATGATAATCGGAATGGGCAATCGGAACCTGCCGGTTATGGGCCATCAGCCGATTATTCTATATTTAAATCGGACTATTAAATTCTCTTTGATATCTGACCATTTCAATAAAGTTTCCCCATTAAAAACATGTGTAGAGCATATCAGAATATTTAGGGATTTGCAGAGCCATAATATTACAGAATTTACAATCTGCAATGGGTTCGAGATCATCACTGTTCCCTGCTGATTGAAGTCACCGGTCTTCAATCAATGTGCTGTACAATGTTGCAAGTAGTACATGTATAAATAAAATGTGGTCAGTCGCTAGTCTGTAGTACTTCATGATGCAAGCATCACAATACGATAAGAAATGAAAATTGGAGAAAAACTAAAAACCAGAGATTCACTCGGAAGTGACTATGCCCCTATGTGGCAATGACCTTTATCTGTGACCTTGACCTCCATCAAACAAAAAAGTTCTAAAAAGTTTAATATTTGTACTTTGGTTCATTTCGAAGTTATGGCTGAGACACGAATATTGATGATTTTCAGTGTGACCTTGACCTTACGGACCTGGCTGTGGTGTGTGACACATCCACATGTTGTCCTTTATAATTGAGCTAAATTAGATGATTGTAGCCCTAATAGTTTTGGAGTTATGCTTGAGACACGATTTGTGACCCTGAACATATGAAGGTCAATTGTGACCTTCACCTTGCAGATGCGGCAGAAACTATTATACGTGACACACCTTCTGACTGTCCTTAACATTTTAAAAAGTTTAACAATTGTACTATGATTCGTTTCTGAGTTATGGCTGAGACACGAATATTGACCGATTTTTAGTGTGACCTTGAAATGTGACCTTGACCTTGAAGGTACGAACCTGGCTATGGTGTGTGACACATCCTCTCATGGTCCTTTATAATTTGTGTGAAGTTTGATGACTGTGGCCCTAACAGTTTTCGAGTTATTGGCTCGGACACACACACACAAAGGGACGGACACACGCACATTTCAATCACTATATGTCACCGGACTTTAGTCGGGGGGCATAAAAACACTCTTTTTTCGATGGTCGATGATTGTTACGCAACATGCAAGTTACAAACACGTTTTCATTTTGTCAAGTTCATTTTTTAATTCAGTTACCTCCCTTTGCATAAACACTGAAGAAACACATCAAGGGAGGTAACAAGTTGAACAATGAACATGAAATATTAATAAATAATATCGTCTGACATCGTGTGTGTCATACAACTTCACAACACACATTGACATCAAAGTTATTATTCAATTAAGACACAAAGTATGTGTGCTCAGTATCTTCCTGGTTAATACAGCCAAGTGTATTATACTTTTACACAAAACCGTATTAACACTATTTACCAGAATAACACACAATTATCACAAGAGAACAATATCATGTGGTTGCATCGTTAATAACGATCTTCCCCCAACCCAACTTCCAAAAATGCAAATATTATTTTGGCTAATATTGACAGCACTAAACATGCATGCTCAGAGAATGTATGTGGGATTAAGCTTTCATCATTGGCGATTTATCATCGAAATACTGCAGCATGACAGGCACTAATAGATTTTCTTCTTGGTCCTATTTCAAAAATCGGACTCAGCTTAATCGGCAGAGAAATAATCGGTAATCGATTCATAGCAAGTTTTTGAAAATCAGCTCATCACTAATTTCCACTATAAATATATGCAAACAAAACAATAACTTGTGATTTATAGATCCCATATTCACTTACAGATTTAACAATGGTTTTCAATTCTGGAAATATCTGTTTCTCTAGTGACAGAATTGGAAGTGCAGTCTCCAATACCAAAGCTGCATTCTCCCTAACCTTCACTGCCGGATGTACCAAATGTGGTAAAATGATTTTGCTCCACTGAAGAGCTGATACTTTCATCTGCTCACTGGCTTGTTCCAACAAACTGAAGAAAAAAAGAACCCAAACTATCTTCACAGAACCTTTCAAAAGAGTAATTCTTTATCCTCCGGAGAATACTTACTGCGAGATCTGCAAGAGGGGAGGAGGAAGGTCATTCTATCAAATGTTCAGAGATATTTGCCAAAGAAAATGAAAGGTATAGGGCTGTCACGATTAATCGATTGTTGATCGGTCACACCAAAATTGATTTGTATTTTTCGTTGTCGAAGAATCGGTAAATTTTACCCCTTTTTCGACATTTAAAAATTTAAAAAAATTGATGAAAAACTATTGTTTCTAAAGGTAAAAGGTCAAAAACGTCGACGTTAAACCTCAAGAAGCCATTAGAAGCATTTGTCCTTTTGGAACATCCAAAGCTTTGATGTTCTGAACTTTTGAACCGTCAGTATAATAATCAAGACAGGTCGGCAGTTGTGAACTTGCAAAGTTCGCAACTGCCGTCCAGTCTTGATTATTACACTGACGGTTCAAAAGTTCAGAACATCAAAGCTTTGAAAGTACCTAAAAGAGGATTGTCTTCGTTGTTTACTTGAGGTAGGTCAACTGACTTGAACTTCATTTTAACGACTTCAAAGAGAGGGGAGGGGGTCATCTAGGTACGATTTATCAATTATCATCGATTATTTGTGATAATTAATCGATTCCAAATTTTAAAAATCGTGACAGCCCTAGAAAGGTATGGTATTCTCATTATAGGAATGAAAGCTACAGAGTGCTAGTCATTTGGATGCCATGATCTAATCAAGATCAAGGTGAATTATTCAGAGATTCGAACAAAGAAACAAAAGATTTTCTTTGCAATATCCATTTGTGAAGTATGAAACATGAACATATAGAATTATGACTACTGTGAAATGGACTTCAGGGCATCTGGGAGGGGAGGTCAAAAAGCAGTTTTGACATAATTTTTAGTCAACAGAGCTAAGTGCTCATCAATGTGGACACGAGTCATGGATTCTACCAAAAGGTTTTCTTGCAATCATCTTCAACTGAGATGTGACTCTTTCGTGTCTTTGGGCATGTGCGCCAGTGGGATCATTTCATATGGTACATATTGACTGTAGTTTTTATCAGCTGTGGCTTCATATGCAGCCTTGACAGATGACCTCCACTATGAATCTGTAATTGGTAAAAGGCTAGGTTTCTTTCAGTTTGATAGACCAAGACTGGAATCCTATTCACTTATTATTTACTTATTTATTAAGGTTTAACCCTTTACCTAACATGAAAAGCAGACGACACTTGCAAAAATAATTCTTGAACAACTAATTTTTTGTCTCAAAAACATAAGTTATGACATCTCATTGGAACAAGCTCAACAAGCTCGTTCCAACGAGAGGTCATAACCTGTGTTTTTGAAACAAAAAATGAAAACTGACGATTTTTGAGAAAAGCACTGGCCGTTTTTGGCTGTTATGTTGGGTAAAGGGTTAATGGCACATTAACAGCCAAGGTCATGGCGGTGACAGTTTTACGGGTGGATGAAGCTGGAGTACTGGGAGAGCACAGCAGCACAGGCAGAGTTAGATTGGTTGATGACATGCGCACATAGACGTGCGGTATGCCTTAGTACACAGCGTCGTCATGCCCCCATGTGGACAATCGGCGTTCAGTGCCTTGCCCAGTGATACAGCATGGGAGTATTCACTTATTCCTCTCACTCGGAATTATACATATGTATTTCAAACCAATAGTAACTGCAGCTGACACTGAACAATGGGAAGCTCTATGAGTTAACCAAGGATCAGTAAAGCCTAAAAAAGTTAATAATCTGTTTCTGCCCTCCTGCATGGTACTTTTGCCAGCCGCATCTTTTTATAGCCAATGCAAACTTAGTATTGTAAGCCTTCGTGTATTTATTTATTTACTGTTGTTTATGGTCACATATTTCTGCACAATGGCTAATCATGACCACAACATGGAGATAAAGTCAAGGTCCGTCAATCGTTTATACCCCATGTTGCCTATTTTAGAGGACTCGCACCCCATGCATTAGTGACTGGGTCCTATTTTACCAGTGAAACAGAGCTTGTTTACCACAGTAAACAAGCACTGCTTCACTTCCTGGGGTTCCCACGGGGGAAGCCTTCCTGTACTCAAAGGACGAAATAGACCACTACCCATACCATTCTGTAGATTATGAGGCCTAAAACATAAACAAACATAGAACATGAACTTTTGATGGCAAAGAAATAATTACAACAATAAATAAAAGGCTGCTCGGCCACATACACCCCCCCCCCCTCCCAAAAAAGAAACTGAATTTTTCAAAGTCGAAAAAGGGACATAACCCTGGCAAAAAAGTCGGACCAAAATCAAATTAGAACTTCCCCTGTATTTTATGTTAATACACCTACACAACAAATTTTATTTGGTCAATTACAGCTTAAAGTATTGGTTGGAAACTAAAAAAAAAAATAGAGTTTTCGAAGTCAAAAAAGGGGCATGACTGGCAACAATTGTCGGACCGCACCCCAAATCGAACTTGACCTGTATTTTATGTTGCTCCACCAACATACCAAAGTTCATTTGATTTGGTCAACTATAACTCAAGTTATTATTGGGGAAACCAAAGTGAGATGGACGCACAGACACCAGCTATTTTAATAGCCCCTCAAAAACTTTGGGGGGGGGGGGGGGGGGACAAAAATGAAAAACTGCCGGCCCAAATACAATTTTAGAAAAAATGGCCTGAAAAACAGAAGATCCACGTTGTGGGGCCTAATGCGAAGGAATTTGTAGTTAAAAAGCAGTTTTTGCAACAATAACAAACAATACAGCACACAAGTACTATAACTGTCTGAATATATTTTTCAAGGACTTTTCATGACTATTTCCAAGTCAGATTTCCAGGCACTTTCAGGAGCCTGCAATTTCAATATTCAAGCACAGGGCTCAATTTAACTGGATTCACATAGCTGTTTTAGAATCAATTTTCAACTATAGCTAATTCATTTCAAATGAAAAATCATGTAAATAACAGGAAAAACTAATCAAAATTTATCTTAGTTAGAAAACTGCTATTAAATTTAAAATGAAAGTGTCAACGACACTGTAGCTTTACTTGTGTTGTGCTTGATGAAAATGATAATGTTCAATCTTTATGAAAGGATTATGAAATGAGACGGGAATTGTGATAATTGGGAATATGTTAATTTTTGTTCCCTGTATCCTATGTTTTCAATAAAAATAGGCCAATTAAATCGTCAGATGTGTACCCATACACGCAATTAGCAGAAGGCTGTATGACGGAGGGCCACCCCGGATTCCGACTTTATGTACACCTTATGTGGTATGGGTACATATAGAAATGGATTGGAGGGGTGTCTAATTTGATGGATAAAGGGTTAATATCTCCAGATCAAATTATTAGATTTACATAAATGAAAGTGTCAATGACACTGTAGCTCAACTTGTCAAGACAAAGACATGTAAATGTATAGTATGTGACACAGCAATGACAAACATCTAGGTAATGACCTGATAACAAAGGTACATATAAAGTATTGTAATGGTCTGTACATAAATACTGAGCGTTGCCTGTAACAAATGTATAGGTAAAGTATTGTAAAGGTGGGTGAAAGTCAGATGCTAAACTAGAAAAGAAATCTTTGAGTCCCAGAGTGGGTCTGACTGAACCCCAAAATATTTGTTCTCATAGCACAGTGATAACAAAGGCACCCCAAAACACACTCACTCCTGTCCCAAGGTGAAAACAAAGGTACCCAAGAAGTTTCGTGAAGATCAGTTCACAAATATGAGCTGTGTAGAAGTTGTGACAAAAAACTGATTGGACATAATTTCGGTACAAAATGGCCACTGGCAGCCATCTTGAATTTTGGACCACGCCCAGAAACACTCGTTCTCGTCCCAAGGTGATAACAAAGGTACCCAAGAAGTTTTGTGAAGATCGGTTCATAAATACAGCCTCTAGCCCGAGCAGTATTGACATGTGCACTCACAGAGTATAAGTAGCACTGAATAAATCAAAGTTCATTTAATTTGCATAATTTCTGCACGAGAAAAAAACCCGTACTATATGTGATGTATTCCATGTTACTAAACATTCATACAAAAATTTATTCAAATCAGAACTTTCATACAGAAGTTCTGTACAAAAGACTGATTGCACTAATTTTGGTACAAAATGGCTGCTGGTGGCCATCTTGAATTTCGGACCACACCCAAAAACACTCGTTCTCATCCCACGGTAATAACAAAGGTACCCAAGAAGTTTCGTAAAGATCGGTTCATAAATACGGCATCTAGCCTGAGCCATATAGAAGTTGTGTACAAAAAACTGATTAGACCTAATTTCGATACAAAATGGCCACTGGCAGCCATCTTGAATTTTGGACCGCACCCAGAAACACTCGTTCCTGTCCCAAGGTGATAACAAAGGTACCCAAGACGTTTCGTGAAGATCGGTTCATAAATACAGACTCTAGCCCGAGCCGTATTGACATGTGTACTTACTGTGTGTAAGCAGCACTGAAAAAATCAAAGTTCATCTAATTTGCATAATTTCTGCACGAGAAAAAAACCCGTATTATATGTGATGTATCCCATGGTACTAAACATTCACACAAAAAATTATTCAAATCAGCGCTTTCATATGGAAGATCTGTGCAAAAATCTGATTGCACCAAATTTTGTACAAATGGCTGCCATCGGCCATCTTGAATTTCGGACCGGACCCCAAAACACTCGTTCTCGTCCCACGGTGATAACAAAGGTACCCAAGAAGTTTTGTAAAGATCGGTTCATAAATACGGCCTCTAGCCCGAGCCGTATTGGCATTTGCACTTACAGTGCTGAAAGTAACACCAAAAAACATCAAAGTTAGTCTAATTTGCATAATTTACGCACGAGAAAAAAACCCGATGTATCCCATGGTACTAAACATTCATACAAAAAATTATTCAAATCAGAGCTTTCATATGGAAGTTCTGTACAAAAAACAGATTTCTGCATCGTCGGTACAAAATGACAGCTGGCAGCCATCTTGAATTTCGGACCACATCTAAAAACACTCGTTCCTGTCCCAGGGTCATAACAAAGGTACACAAGAAGTTTCGTAAAGATCGGTTCATAAATACGATCTCTAGCCCGAGCCATAGCCAATTGTTGACGTACGGACGACGGGCCATGACAATAGCTCAAATTTGACTTTGTCAAAGTTGAGCTAAAAACTATAAAGCACAGCACATCAGTAACCTGAATACATATATAAAGTAACCTGATAATCGGATTAATATTTTTTGAGTTATCGCATGCCGAAGAAATGGATTGGAGGAGTTCTCAATTTGAAGGATAAAGGGTTAATATCACAGGATCAAATTATCAGATTTACACTAAAAACTATACAGCTCGGCACATCAGTAACCTGAACACATATATGAAGTAACATGACAATCGGATTGATATTTTTTGAGTTATCTCAGGCCAAAAGGATTGGAGGAATTTTCAATTTGAAGGATAAAGGGTAAATATCTCAGGATTAAATTATCAGATTTACACCAAAAACTATACAGCTCGGCACATCAGTAACCTGAACACAAATATAAAGTAACTTGACAATCCAAGCAAAATTTTTCAAGTTATCGAATGCCAAAGGGATTGGAGGAATTTTCAATTTGAAGGATAAAGGGTTAATATCTCAGGATTAAATTATCAGATTTACACCAAAAACTATACAGCTCGGCACATCAGTAACCTGAACACAAATATAAAGTAACTTGACAATCCAAGCAATATTTTTCATGTTATCGAATGCCAAAGAAATGGATACGGATGCCGGACAGACAGACGGATGGACAGATGGATGGATAGACAAACAGAGGATGGACAAATGATGGAGGGCCACCCTGGATGCCGGCATTATGTGTACCATACATAGTATGGGTACACATAAAAATAATATGAGGTGTAGACTGTACTAAAGAATTGAGGGGTGGGTTAATGTGGCCCTCACAGTTAATGTATGTCAACGAAAGATACCAATTTACAGTGAAATTATTGGAAAACGAGTCATCCTATCAAGTTACAATGAAATCCCTTCATAAATACGGCCTGTAGGCTGTGCTAAAGTTTTTCAGGTTTTGGGCTTGGGCAGCCATCATGGTTGAATGATCGTGACCAAAAGGGGACATTCTCATCTGGGCATTATCTGGAGTCATCCTACCAGGTTACAATGAAATCCCTTCATAAATATGACCTGTAGACTGTGCTAAAGGCTTTCGGCCCCTGTAGCCGCCACAGTTGACCAATAACGACCAAAAGAGGATGTTATCATCTAGACACTATATGGAGTCAACATACCAAGGGGACGTTCTCATCTAGACATTATTTTGAGTCATCCTACCAAGTTACAATGAATATCCTATGAAGTTACAATAAAATCCTTCCATATTAAATATGACCTGCAGACTGTGCTAAAAGTGTTTGGGTTTCTGGCTTGGGCAACCATCACGGTCGGCAGATCATGACCAAAAGGGAACGTTCTCATCTAGATATTATACAGAGGCAACCTACCATGTTACAATGAAATCCCTTCATAAATAACCTGTAGACTGTGCTAAAGGTTTTCGGGTTTGGGGCTCAGACAGCCAGGACGGTTGACCGATCACGATCAAAAGGGGATGTTCTCATCTAGCGATGACCCCAAACATGCATATGAAATTTTGTGATGATTGGACAAGAACTGCAGGGTGTAGCCTGTGCTAAAGGAAAATGTGAACAGACTCACAGACTAACAGACTTCCGCACGCGTGATGGCAATAGCTTATCTTGACTTTGTCAAGTTTAGCTAAAAATTAAACTGACCCCTGTTCAAGCACTTTCATACTAACCTTGGACAGGAATTAACATAATCATATAAAATAACATCTACCTTCAAGGTTTTCAAAGCCATGTAGAAACCCTTATATATTTACATTATACTTACCGCTGAATGACTTTTACAGATTCATGTTCCACTGTAGACTGTGATGTCCATTTAGTAGATGCATACTCTACTGACTGTAATATAACATCAGCCTGAAATAATTACAAAGCAATAACATACTTTTAACATGACATGTCATCCATCATTGTAGAGTGGTATGACAATATTCCATCTATAACCTGTAGATTCTTTTAGGTGTCTACAGGGGCCAAATGTGGGACCCGTTCCCAATGGCATTTGGGGACGATTTTTCCCAATCCCAAATCAAAATTTCCCAATCTTAGTCACCACTCAAAAGAAACATATATTTAATGCACATTTAGTGTCCTGCACTGACAGCCACAGTGCCCCAACCGACAGTCTTTAGATACATTTGCAAGTTGCTGTCGAAGAACCTTGTCAGTCATTGTTAGGCAAGTCTTTGCACAGGCCTGGCAATCTAGAAAATCAAGGAGTGCAAAACAATTGCCCTCCTCAGATTGCTTGGGAGTGCAATTACACCTGAAATTTTCAACGCAAAAACTTATATGCTATTTTGGTTATATTCACTTCAAGGTATTAATATTGTGACTGAAAAATTGTACTGCATTCAGCAACAGAGGTCAAATTGACACACACATCTTCTCATTATTCAAAATGTTGCTTTCAGTTCTTATGTGACAGTCTTCTACACTCGAAATTTGACACAGAATGGGTCATGAATTGTTGTGAATCAATGCAACATCGACAAATCATCCCCGGAGTTCCTATGTGTTCCATGTGCCAGTAGGCAAATAGAACACATTGGAACTCAGGGGACGAAAATGAAAAATTTATACCAATTTTAATTAATTTCAATAAAGTTATAGCCCTGATGTTCAAAAACTCAATGTCTATATTCAGCTACATTCTGCTGCAATTATTCCACCATTCCACTTCAAAATCGTGTCTGGCTACATTATACTTTAGGATTTTATAGCAGAAAAGTCAGGAAACGTGTTGATCTGACATGGGCCAAACAACAGAATGACAAGATGGCGGTATCCTATTGTTGTTCTTGACAACAAGTTGCGCATTGCGCAAAAGTGTGGAGGACCATACTGGTCTTCTCATTTTTGAGTTTTTTGGCAAATTTGGGGGGGTTTGGGGGGATTCAAAATTTGTGTTTGGCCCTGGTAATAAATTGGGTTGCACCAACTAGTCTGGGCCATTGGTATAGTGGAAAAATATGATAATAGATTTTGAAGGCAGCCCCAAACAGGTGTGGTATTCCAGAACATGAAGGGGTGCAAAAAATTACCCTCCTAAATTTTTTCTAGACATGCAGCACTCCTAAAGAATGCCAACCCTGCTTTGCTGCCCTTTTCAGCAGCCAAGACTTGCCTAGAAGTCACAGAATGTAGACTAAAGAAGTGTAGCAAAATTATATAAATATCACCAGTCCTAAACGATTAATAGCAGGACAGTTTAACAGAAATTGCAGAGACTGGTTGATCATGATTTCATTTGACTGTTATATAAAATGTGCTAGATGTATACATGTAGTAGCTTTAACATTGATGTTCTCAGTAAATATGAAGGTAGTATTTCTTATTTTTTGTGCGTTTCTTTTCCTGCAAAGCAACTACCCAATGGAAGACTTCATGACACAAATTTTCCCAAAGACAAGGGTCCTGGACTCTTTTGCAAAGAGGGCAGAAGTATCCCTTTCATTATTGCCAACACCATTGGATTACATATAAACCGGTATATCACCAACATGTTATATTAAATTTCCGAACGATAAGATGCTCAATGGTAGTTAATATACTGATGGAAAAAAGAAATGCAAGTTCAGTTTTGTGATATAATTTTTTATCCCAAGACCAAATGTAGTAACTAAAATTTTACACACTGTCTAAAGAGTGTTTGGTTAAAATTCTGGCAACCATGTCAACGTGCGAGGATGCATGCTTTCAACAGATTTTTTTGACAAAGCATGCATCCAGGGCACTCCCACATGCTATGGACTTGAAAACCATAACAAATCAAAGTTTTGAAGAGTACACATTGATTGCGTAACATTTCATTTCAAATCGATTGAAAAGGAAAATGCAAATGTGCAAAGTTGATAGGGGCAGGGCTATTGCTCTAATTATGCAGGGCCAATCAAGAAGCCTCTTCACCCAGCAATTTTAGCTGAGCGTCCGAGGAGGAGATGACTGCCACGTCAAGATAGAGACAAAACACTGAAACTGATTTCAGACAAGCGACAGTCAGATTGTAGGCTCTCATGGTCGCTGAGTGTGTCCAAAAACAGTTAGGAATCGGTTGTGAGAGTTCAATTTAAGGCCATGACATCCCTTCGTTGGTCGGCAACTTACACCCTGTTGACGTCAACGTCGATTGCAATGGCTGTGGGCACATGCGCTAAATTGGTTTCACTTGGCTCACTGGAGACATGTGTTATTCACTGCAGAGTCTTGGTTCACGCTTTACAGGTCAGATGAACAACAACATTGAGTTTAGGAAAACGGTATTTTCGGGGGAGGGTCTGTTATGGATTGGCAGGGGGGGGGGGGGGGGGGGCGATTTCTCATGGCGTGAAAACACCTCTCTTGGTCATCCAGCGCAATCTTACAGCCGAAATATATCATTATCAGGTCATCATGCCTGACGTCCTTCCATTTATCCATGCATGTTACCTTACGTTGCAGCAGAATAATGCGAGGACGCATGTTGCTAGGGTTTGTCGTGACTTTGTCAACCAAAACAATGTCCTAGTTCTCGATTGGCTACCCTACAGTCCAGATTTGTCTCTGATTGAGCATTTGTGGGGTGAGCTGGACAGGAGAGTCAGGAAATGCGTTAACGTCCCAAACAACGTTGCTCAACTCATGCAGGCCCTTCTTCAGGAGTGGAATAACACCCCACAAAGGACCATAAACAACTTGATGGGTCAATGGTAAGGAGAGTTAGAGCAGTGACTGAAGTCTGGAAATGATCAGGAAATGGTGTAGGGTATCTATGTTTCAACGTTATCCATGCAAATGCCGTCGGTGTTAACCCTTTACCCAACGTAACGGCCAAAACCGGCCAGCACTATTCTCAAAAATCGCCAATTAATTTTCAAAATATTTTCATTTTTTGTCTCAAAAACATAGGTTATGACCCCTCGTTGGAACGAGGTCATCGAGCTCGTTCCAACGAGGGGTCATAACCTATGTTTTTGAGACAAAAAATGAAAAAATTTAGTTATTCAAGAATTTTTTTTGCAAGTGTCGTCTGCTTTTCATGTTAGGTAAAGGGTTAAGACAACAAAACTTGTCAAAATTTTAATCAGTAATGAACAAATAACATCAAAATCCAAACAATGAAATAATCATCCAGAACACATTTGAAATATTTATTATAGAAAAAAACTTGGGTGCATTTCTTTTTTCCGCTAGTGTAAGACTCCAAGAATAGATGAAATCAAAAGAGTTCAAGGGGACTTGTGCTTAAGTATCCCCTATATAGTCTGAGTTGTTAGCCTAATCAACCGGTTTTGTTCTTGTTAGAGCTGTAGGTTAACCGAAACCGAACCAAAGTTTTTAGTTTTTTAAAAAACCGAAACCGTCGACATCCCGTAATCTAAGGTTTTTCGTTTTTTATTAAATACTCTCCTGCTGCAGAAATTCACAGAATGTAGTCATCCCAGAGTAGTGAGAGTACCCAGACACTGCCAATGGCAGTGTCTGGGTACTCTCACTACTCTGGGAAGGCTACACTCTGTGAATTTCCGACATTTCAGTTTAGTTGCAGCTTTCCTCAAGTTGCATGTAGGTGTCAGACCTCGAAAAATGGCCAAGCACAATAAAAGTTCTGTACATTTAGGTAATTATTATATTGGCCTTCCTGATTCTTCATGTATTATAGCTTTTTTTCGGGCATTCATTGAGTTTCACTCATTTTCACTACCATTCAGTTATGACTCCGGACATAAGAATGAGTTTTATTGAATTTTACTTGGCCTCATGAACAAACCGAAAACCGAACCGAACAGAGGTTTTACTCCACCTGAAAAACCAAAACCGAAACCGAACAAGAAATGTAAAAACCTACAGCTCTAGTTCTTGGGTGAACCTCATCAGAGGCAAAGGGACTATGAGTGGCTCCACTTATATACATTCTCTCAAATACAAATGGGACACCCCCATAGCTATCAAATTCAATGGAATTAATCTTTCAATATCCGACATTCGCTGTCGTATTATATAGGTATACTCCGACCAGGAGGGACCTAATGCTACTGAACAGCACACTTTCTGAAGCCCCTTGGATCTCCACTTTGAAAATGTTACAACCATTCGGCTTGAACAGGAAGGGCTTCTAAAGTGATTTATTATTAACCTCTAAAAAGCCAAATAGGTCTGGGATTGGCAGACTTCTGGGAATAATAATGTAATGGCCACCATCAACAGTTATCAGCCATTTTTCAGAAGTGATGACTCATGCCATCATTGAAATAAATGGGTTAACAATTTACTTGTTACTCTATCGAGATAATAACCAAACTGTTTCAGCTTACCTCTTTCCTAATGGGTACCACAGGACAATTCTGTGAGCTGAGACACCACAAAGCTCTTGTGCATGTTGTCTTGTCCTCTGTTTTCTGTATACATTTACACAAGCTGGATATCACATTTGCGTGCCTTTTAGGTGAAGATATTTGCCTGAAAAGAACAAATAATCACAACTATTTTTTTTTTGGTCACATACTTGTGCACAATGGCTAATCATGACCGTTACAGTTTTACGGGCTCAGAAGACGGAGTACTCGGAAAGAACCACTGCAAATTGACGAGCAACTGTCAACTCCTCAACATTCCCTCTTCAAGCTCTGCTCAAGCAGGGTGACATGTGCGCCAATGACGTGCAGTACGCCTTAGTACAGGGCGTCATCATGCCCCCATGTAGGCAACCGGGTTGAAGTGCTTTGTCTAAGGACACAACATGGGTCATCCCGGATGGGGATCGAACTCGGGATCTCTAGCTTAGAAGTCCAATAGGCTACCATTGAGCCACCACGCACCTAATATTCACTAGCAGGGTTCCTGCACCAAATTGAGAAACAGCCTAGTATAAGCTACACAGCTTGTTGCTGAACCCATTTCCATCATCCAAATTCATCTGTATCAATTGTATCTGTTTTCATTACTTGCTGTTGGAAATAAATACTGTTTAAATTAAATTGAGAAGTGAATTCCAGGAGTTTCCAGGAGGTTCAGAGCAATTTTTCAAGGAGTCAGCTGGGTAAAATTCAAGGGTTTTCAAGGAGTATAAAGCGACCATGTGTTGGGAAGAAGGAAAAATGTTAGGAGTTGAATTAATCCAGTGAGCAACCGACTCTATTTTTCCAAAATTCCAGGAGTTTCCAGGAGGTGCTTCAAAATTCAAGGAGTTTCCAGGTCCTTGGGAGGGGGTTTTGAAATTCAAGGACTTTCAAGGAACTCAAGGAGGCGCGGGAGCCCTGAGTAGGGCTGGGCAGTATATCAGTTTTTCGGTTCGGTTCGTTTTTTTTTTTAAAACTGAAACCAAACCGGCGCCTTAAAAAACGGAAAATTTCGGTTTCAACAAATTTCCCAGAATTGGTAAGTTTATGACCTCTCCAACTCCTGCATTCCCTATGTCAAAGGCTGAAATGTCGGGCAAAGGTAAATGCTGTGTTGTTTATGCTTACTTCGAGATGATTGACAACAAATCCCCCCAAACAGTGGTTGCAAATTTCTTTTTTCTTAAACGATATCTACAGAACCACCCCCAGAGGGATATGAAAAATTAAAAAGTTTTAGGTAAGAATCGTTAAGTAAATTTAATGAACCGGGCACAGCCTCAGGTTCACTCATATTCGACCAAATAGGTATTGAAAGTTACTTAACAATACATGTGTGTGGTGTAAAAGTAATATAAATTATCTTTGACCCAAAATCATCTGCGTAAGGTACGGCTCGAAGTAAATTAGATTGGCGGTAAACATAAAATTTATTGAGTTTTAAAACCTCAAAGTTCACACGGGGAAAATGACGAGTAAATTATGTTAATTAACCGACTTCTGGCACGTTCTCTGAAGTCACATGCTCAAAGATAATGCTGCGCATTGGCAGTTCTGTTTTTTGTCAACAATAAAATGGTTAAATTAAAATAGAACACATCCTGTTTAATGGATGGCAGGTAACTATTGAAAGTTTTTCAAAACTTTTTGTGAATTATTTGTATACTATCTGAACTTACTTTAAGGAATCGCACAGTACTGCAGGTCTGTCATGTTTTAACTGTCAAGTGTCAATTTAACGTTGCAACCCCAATACGCAGTTGTTGCAATCAACACATGGTTTCCCACGTGTATTTTGTATACACAACGAATCCCAATATGCAATATTGCAGACTTTCAAATCCCATTATGCAGCCGTCTCCCGTCAAAAACATCAATTGTCTGTCTCGACCGAGATGAAATAAACGCAGGGATCAGCCAAGAGGACGAAGTGAAGTTGGCATTATCTTCACCTTGGCACCGCTCACTTCGCCCAATTTCCATGTTTGGGCAAAATCAAAGTAAAAAACGAACCTAAATAGTCGAAATTAGATGAGTTATTGTGAAGGAGTTACCAATAAAAGTGATTCGTATATCACGACTTACTTCAATAATAGTTATCAAAGTCACAAGGAATATGACTTGCGTTCCTTTTACTCCACTGTCATTTGAAGCAGGAACCATTAAGAAACGGGTAGGCTAATTTGAAGCTATGTGATAATTACCAGAATAAGCACAACAATTGCATATTATCCACCCAAACCAGGGTGAGAATTTTGCGTCTCTTAAAAAATAAGGAAATGTTCACTTTTGCTAAAATGTAGCCTTTCTTGTAAATGTTTTCATCTTTGGGGGGCTGGTCTCCCTAGATACCTCATGGCTCCACCGCTGTAACCCACTACAGTAGTCCACCACAATATGTCCATTAGCTGCAAAGACAGGTTAACACTGAGTAACCCTGGCGACTCAACATGCTGTATGATCCTCATGACTTGGATGACAAATACAGGCACATTTATGCATACATTACCCTCTAAAATGTGGGTTTCTACAATATATTTTGGATCCTCATGACTTGGATGACAAATACAGGCACATTTATGTATACATTACCCTCTAAAATGTGGGTTTCTACAAAATATTTTGGATCCTCATGACTTGGATGACAAATACAGGCACATTTACGTATACATTACCCTCTAAAATGTGGGTTTCTACAATATATTTTTGGAAAACCGAAACCGAACCGAACCGAAATGCAAATTTCAAAACCGCCCCGCCCAGCCCTAATATTTACAAGTGTCAGTATCTAACTAGTGGTTTGACTCACAGTGACTGTCTCAACGGGGCATAGGAAGAAAAAGGGCAACAACTCTGCCAAAATGAGGCAAACTGATCTCAAAATCCCAGGTTCCCATACTGTTAATCACTGTGCCAAGTTTTAATGAAAGTGTCAATGACACTGTAGCTCAACTTGACAAACTTGAACTTGGTAAGTTATAAATGAAATGGCAAAATTAAAGATCATTGGGACCAATGTCAGTTTTTTTGCCAGTGGCAACATTTTTTGACAGAAACCAAAGAAAATCGATAGCTCCCATCTAGAGGCCTCCCCAAACAAGCATGCCAGGTTTCAAAGCAATCCGATCATAAATGTGCCCTGTAGGGTGTACAAAAGGGAAATATTGTGGTCTGACTGGACTAAATTCTAAGAACGTTGGCCGTGGCAACATTTTTTGACGGAAATGGAAGAAAATCGATAGCTCCCATCTAGAGGTCACCGTAAATAAGCATACCAGGTTTCAAAGCAATCTAATCATAAATGAGCCCTGTAGGGTGAGCCAAAGGGAAATATTGTGGTCTGACTAAACTAAGTTCTAAGAATGTTGGCTGCGGCAACATTTTTTGATGGAAATTGAAGAAAATCGATAGCTCCCATCTAGAGGTCACCCCAAACAAGCATGAAAGGTTTCAAAGCAATCCGATTATAAATGTGCCCTGTAGGGTGTGCCAAAGGGAAATATCGAGTCTTCTGACTAAACCAAGTTCTAAGAACGTTGGCTGCGGCAACATTTTTTGATGGAAATTGAAGAAAATCGATAGCTCCCATCTAGAGGTCTCCCCAAACAAGCATGCCAGGTTTCAAAGCAATCCGATCTTAAATGTAGCCTGTAGGGTGTGCCAAAGGGAAATATTGAGTCTTCTGACTAAACTAAGTTCTAAGAACGTTGGAAAGGCAACATTTTTTGACAGAAATTGAAGAAAATCGATAGCTCCCATCTAGAGGTCTCCCCAAACAAGCATACCTGGTTTCAAAGCAAGCAAATCATAAATGTGCCCTGTAGGGTGTGCCAAAGGGAAATATTGTGGTCTGACTAAACTGAGTTCTAAAAACATTGGCCGCGGCAACATTTTTTTGACGGAAATTGAAGAAAATTGATAGCTCCCATCTAGATGTCACCCCAAACAAGCAAGCCAGGTTTCAAAGCAATCCGATCATAAATGTACCCTGTAGGGTATGCCAAAGGGAAATATTGAGTCTTCTGACTAAACTAAATTCTAAGAACGTTGGCCGCGGCAACATTTTTTGACAGAAATTGAGGAAAATCGATAGCTCCCATCTAGAGGTCTCCCCAAACAAGCATACCAGGTTTCAAAGCAATCTGATCATAAATGGGCCCTGTAGGGTGTGCCAAAGGGAAATATTGAGGTCTGACTGAACTAAGTTCTACGAACGTTGGCCGTGGCAACACTTTTTGCCGGAAATTGAAGAAAATCGATAGCTCCCATCTAGAGGTCACCCTAAAAAAGCATACCAGGTTTCAAAGCAATCAAATCATAAATGTGCCCTGTAGGGTGTGCCAAAGGGAAATATTGTGGTTTGACTAAACTGAGTTCTAAGAACGTTGGCCGCAGCAACATTTTTTGACAGAAATTGAAGAATATCGATAGCTCCCATCTAGAGGTCACCCCAAACAAGCATGCCAGGTTTCAAAGCAATCTGATCATAAATGTACCCTGTAGGGTGTGCCAAAGGGAAATATTGAGTCTTCTGACTAAACTAAGTTCTAAGAACATTGGCCACGGCAACATTTTTTGACAGAAATTGAAGAAAATCGATAGCTCCCATCTACAGGTCTCCCCAAACAAGCATACCAGGTTTCAAAGCAATCTGATCGTAAATGTACCCTGTAGGGTGTGCCAAAGGGAAATATTGAGGTCTGACTAAACTAAGTTCTACGAACGTTGGCCGTGGCAACATTTTTTGCCGGAAATTGAAGAAAATCGATAGCTACCATCTAGAGGTCACCCTAAATAAGCGTATCAGGTTTCAAAGCAATCAAATCATAAATGTGCCCTGTAGAGTGTGCCAAAGGGAAATATTGTGGTTTGACTAAACTAAGTTCTAAGAACGTTGGCCGCGGCAACATTTTTTGACGGAAAATGAAGAAAATCGATAGCTCCCATCTAGAGGTCACCCCAAACAAGCATAAGAAGTTTCAAAGTAATCTGATCATAAATGCGACCTGTGAGGTGTGCCAAAGGAAATTGTGGACGTACGTACTAACGTACTAATGTACGTACGTACGTACGTACGCCGACGGACGAGAAGTGATGGCAATAGCTCAGCTTGACTTTGTCAAGTTGAGCTAAAAAAGGATTCCTGGAAAATGAAGGTACAAAAGCTTGGTCAATGTTGTGTCCAAAAAACAAATTCTCAGAAAAAAAGGACTATAACTTAGCAATGACATGTCTGATCAATCTCAAAATAACAGGTGCACAGTTTCCATAGAGGGTAACTTCTGTGCCAAGGGTAAAAAATATTGAGTGATGAATGACTGCAAGAAAATGCTGTATAACAATGTGTCCACGGACAGATAGACTGTTTTCATTATATAAACCCCTACTACCAATCATTTTGCAGCACTGGGAATAATTATTCAGTGATCCAGGTATTTCCCCCCTTTATGGTTGATAAAGACTCGCTGTCTAGAAAAGGCAAACAAATGAAAACTGCCAAGGACAAGATCAGACACAGAGGTGAGCAAATTGGACGTGTGAGCCTTATGCCCGTCCCAAGCTTAAGCAAAATTAAATTGGACAACCGTTTTCCCGCTCGTGAACAATCACCTGCGACCTTCTAAGTCTGAATATTTGCGTCAAACACATGCATCGAAAATCAACAGCTTAGTTCCATTTTGACATATCACGTATGAGGAAATCTACGATGCACGTGATTGAAACACGCAGTTTGATTGGTTGAATCATTTTACTACAGCCAATCACGTATCCAGAGTAGAGAATAATTTGTAGTATAGTCTATTTCAAATATCGCATGCACTAGTGTACCTTCATTGAAAGATAAGCATGTGTTATTCATTAACTTTGTCACCTATTTTCATGGTATTCGGGTAAATGCAGTGCTCGAACGCGATACCAATTAGTGTAGCTGTTCTGAGAAAGGGGTATCACGACTCCAAAATAAAGGTAATTTCATGTTGTTTCACTCATTCTGAGAAGTCAAGGCCTGATTTGAAATTTTCAACATGGAATTTAGAAACAGGCTTTCAGTAATTGATACGGCTTCGGTTTTGATAACAAAACTGAAACGGAACTGAATTTTCGGTTAACTGCACAGCTCTTGCCCTATATGACAATGTTTCTATCGACTCGTGAAGAAGGGGTTGTCTAATTCAGAAAGGGTTATGCAAAATTATTTTGCACAAGGCTTAAAAAAAATTCAAAATCTGTTTCTCAGGCCCTCCTGCATGGTCCATTTGGCTGCCACATGCTCTCTTTTTATAACCAATGTAAACTTTAAATAAATAAAAATTAAATGGTTTATGTCCGATATTTTACCAAAGTTAAAAAAGTTGATAAATTTGTCCCTTGAGTCCAAGAAGGCTTTGCAATGCTTTAGCATTGCAAAGCCCTCTTGCTCTCAAGGAACGAAATACACCACCACCCATGCTACTCTGTAGATTATGAGGCCTAAAACAAAAACCAAAACATGAACTTTTGATGGCAAAGAAATACTTACAGAAATAAAAATTAAAATAAAAAAAACGCTTGCCAGCATGCAATTTTACAAATAATGGACCGAGAAACAGAAGATCTACTTTGTGGGGCCTTACCGTTTAGGAGTTATGCAAAATTTCCAATTTGCTCACCTATGAGACAGTTCTTCACCGAGAGCCTGTATCATGTACATTGGTGGTGCAAAATTACAAGGTCTCAAACCACTATAATGTCGAAAGGTAGAATGACTGAGAGGAGTCTACCCGTTTTAACCCATTTGACATAGAGTAGTGGAATGACACCACCCCCATATTCAGCAACTTTAGAAACAAATTCATGAAACTCATGAACCACTAGCAGCTGCATCATTATCAACTAGAGGTGTGACCGTCCCAGACTGGCCTGCCCATAACCCTCCCCCCACCCCATGATTATTCAAATATGAAAAGGGTAACTGGCAAAGGTAGTCCGATAGAAACTGTAATCGCAGGTAGTGAACATTCATACCAGGTTTCAAGGGAATTGACTCATAACATCTAGGAAAATCTCTGGACAAAATTCAGTCGTTCTAGGACGAAAAGTGGCATAACTCTGGCAAAAAAGTCCGATCGAAACTGTAATCACAAGGCGCACAGGTTCCCATGGTAGTTAACATCCATACCAGGTTTCAAAGGAATCGACCCATAAATATATGATCGACCCATAAATATATGAGAAAATCTCTGGATAAAATTCTAGACCTGCTTTTTCAAGATGAGAAGGGGCATAATTCTGCCAAAAAAACAATTCAGCCAGAAATATAATCCAAGATGCACAGGTTCCAATGGTGGTGAACATTCAAACGAAGTTTCAAGCAGATTGGTCCATAAATGTCTGAGAAAGTCTCTGGACAAAATTATGTCTATGGAGGGATGGACAAGGTGATTCCAGTATACAACAGCCACCCCAAAAAAACTTATTACGGGCGTATAACAAGCATGCTCGCGCTCAGAGGACCAAGTAAACAGAATTGGCAAAACAAGAGATAAAACAATGTTTTATCACAGAATCTTGCCTCAAAGATTATATTACTATTACTCAGAGCAGAACCACTATTTCCACCAAATAAAACAAAACAAAAAAAAAAAAAAAATACTTGGCTACACATGGAATAAAGCTACTTTTCTTACTCAACAATGTTATACTGGTCAAAGGAACACATTCAAAAGGCCTCAAAGACTGCAGGGAAAGAATGAATAAAGTTTACCTCACAATCTCTCCATCATGCAGGCAATAACCTAGAACTTGTAATGCCCCTTGTCTCACTGTTTCAGAGTTATTCAATATATCTTTTTCTACCAAACCAAAAATCCGAACAGCATTCTTGGAAAAATCCAATCCAAAGAAGCTCAAATCATCATTAAGATGCCTGAAAGAGAATAAAACAAAATTATGTTATCAACGGTTTACTACAATAACACATTTTGTAGCATTTAAACTGTTATTTGGTTAATCGTAGCCAACTGATTCCCACAAGTTGGCCACAACTATAGGTTAGGCTATTTACATCTGGATTATTCACATTCAAACAGGTGCATAACATGTAGTAATAGTAGTCTGTTATACCATGTATTCAAGAGTAATTTATTTTCTCCACTGAATAAAAAAAACATGTTACTTTAACCTGTAAGGGCCTCTTTTTGACAGTTTACATCGTGTAGCTTTGTCAATGTTTCTAGGAAAGTCTTAGCTGCCTATACAGGCAGCTAAGACTTGCTTAGACAAAACTACCATGGTAAGTAAAATGTAACTTGCAAGTTTCTTCAGAGACAGCATGTTGGGCCACCTGTTCTGTTGCAGTAAAAAAGTAGGGCTGAAACGGTTGGCTCAATTGCACAACTGACTAACCGAGAGCAAGAACCGGACAATATCCGGTTAACCGTAGCCATTATTTCACCGAATCTGTGATCAAAACTATAGGAATTGGAAAGCAGTATTCTCAGAATACTATTCCATAGTGTGTATACAAACGAATGTTGTCGAGTACTCGACAACGTTCGTTTATATACATACTACGGAATAGTTTCTGCGGTTACTCAGTACTCACAGAAATTGTCGATCATTAACAAGGTCTTGAATGCCAAAGTCGATTATTTCTCAATATATACAGCGCTGCTTCGAGGTGTAATCTATCCAAAAGAAGAAGCGGCAGATTTACTACATTTTAACCATGGAATGACGATCACTATCGATATTTCGGATAACCGGTTGATGCTTTTTTTTAATCGGTTAGGTAGGTAAACGGTTTCAAACCGGTTATCCGGTGAACCATTTCAGTACAAGTAAAAAGTGGACAAAGTGGGAATTGGTCCCTTAAGGGTTAATACCAACAGTTGTCTCAAATCAACCTGTGCCCCACACGTGCACTGGAACACCATGACCAGTGTTCACATGCTACATATACATGTTGAAAGTCAACTTTGGCTCATCTCTTTGATATATCATCATCAGGCCTGGCATTCTTAAAAATGCAAGAGGGCTAAAAACTGCCCCCGTCGCATTGCCAAGGAAAGCGATTAGCACTCCTCAAGCTTACAAAAGCTAAAAGTGGCACTACTATTAATGAGTTCTGTCTAGTGGGTTTTGTACATTTTATTTGGTGCTGCTAACAAGGCAGTCTCTGTGAGGCTACACTGTCTCTCCCACACCTGCGGGCCTCGGCAAGGCAGTGTGGCTATCTTACAGAGACCACTAACATAGCAGGGATCTCAAAAGAGGTGGGTTTTAGGAATTGGCTGCTATGGTAATCATTATTTTCTAGAGACAGGAGGGCTAGTTTTTTACCTTAATTTTTTTAGGGCTGCACGGCATTACGGTATACCAGTTGGTATCAGTATTGAAATCCGATTAATCATCACCAGTTCAAAACCCTCCATCAATGAAAGTGTCAATGACACTGTAGCTCAACTTGACAAACTTGAACTTGGTAAGTTATAAATCAAATGGCAAAACTGAAGATCATTGGTACCAATGTTATTTAATGAAATATCAACATAACAGCATTGTGTGTGCACAACGTCAGAGTAATCCATGCATTTTTAAATGTAAACTGTAAGACTGGCTAAAGGAAGAATGTTGATACAGAAATGCAGTATGTTCAGAGGTTATTGTAAATGGCAATTTGTTTTCATAGAAATGAATGCTAATGAATAGCTCTTATCTAAAGGTCTTGCCTAATGAGCACACCAAGTTCAAAAACAATCCTATGATAAATGTGGTCTGTTGGCCACGTCAAAGAATGTTGATGCACAAATGCAATAAATTCGAAGACTGTTGCGAACAGCAACAGTTTTTGATGGAAATGAAAAGAAAATCAATAGCTCCTATCTTTGTCACCCTGCATAAGCATACAAAGTTTCAAAACAACCTGATAATGAATGTTCCCTCTGAGGCATGCCAAAGGAAGATGTTAATGCACAAATGCACTTAGTAGAAGGTCATTGCTTGTGGTAATGTTTTTTTTTATGGAAATTCATAAATATACCCTGCAGCGACAATCATTTTTTATGGAAATGAAACGAAAGTGTCAATGACACTGCAGCTCAACTTGTCAAGACATATACATGTATAGTATGTGACACATCAATGACAAACATCTAGGTAATGACCTGATAACAAAGGTACATATAAAGTATTGTAATGGTCTGTACATAAATACTGACCGTAGCCTGTAACAAATGTATAGGTAAAGTATTGTAAAGGTGGGTGACAGTCAGATGCTAAACTAGAAAAGAAATCGTTGAGTCCCAGAGTGGGTCTGAGTGAACCCCAAAATATTTGTTCTCATAGCACAGTGATAACAAAGGCACCCCAAAACATACTCATTCCTGTCCCAAGGTGAAAACAAAGGTACCCAAGAAGTTTCGTGAAGATCAGTTCATAAATACGAGCTGTATAGAAGTTGTGACAAAAAACTGATTGGACCGAATTTCGGTACAAAATGGCCACTGGCAGCAATCTTGAATTTAGGACCGCACTCAGAAACACTCGTTCTCGTCCCAAGGTGATAACAAAGGTACCCAAGAAGTTTCGTGAAGATCGGTTGATAAATACAGCCTCTAGCCCGAGCCGTATTGACATGTGCACTTACAGTGTACAAGTGGCACTAAATAAATCAAAATTCATCTAATTTGCATAATTTCTGGATGAGAAAAAAACCCATACTGTATGTGATGTATTCCATTTTACTAAACATTCATACAAAAATTTATTCAAATCAGAACTTTCATACAGAAGTTCTGTACAAAAGACTGATTGCACTAATTTTGGTACAAAATGGCTGCTGGTGGCCATCTTCAATTTCGGACCACACCCAAAAACACCCGTTCTCATCCCACGGTGATAACAAAGGTACCCAAGAAGTTTCATAAAGATCAGTTCATAAATACGGCCTCTAGCCTTAGCCGTATAGAAGTTGTGTACAAAAAACTGATTAGACCTAATTTCGGTACAAAATGACCACTGGCAGACATCTTGAATTTTGGACCGCACCCAGAAACACTCGTTCTCGTCCCAAGGTGATAACAGAGGTACCCAAGAAGTTTCGTGAAGATCGGTTGATAAATACAGCCTCTAGCCCGAGCCGTATTGACATGTGTACTTACTGTGTAAGTAGCACTGAAAAAATCAAAGTTCATTTAATTTGCATAATTCCTGCACGAGAAAAATATTACATGTGATGTGTCCCATGGTACTAAACATTCACACAAAGTTTTTTTCAAATCTGCGCTTTCATATGGAAGTTCTGTGCAAAAATCTGATTGCACCTAATTTTGTACAAAATGGCTGCCATCGGCCATCCTGAATTTCGGACCGCACCCAAAAACACTCGTTCTCGTCCCACGGTGAAACCAAAGGTACCCAAGAAGTTTCGTAAAGATCGGTTTGCAAATACGGCCTCTAGCCTGAGCCGTATTGGCATTTGCACTTACAGTGCTGAAAGTAACACTAAATACATCAAAGTTAGTCTAATTTGCATAATTTAGGTACGAGAAAAAAACCCGTATTATATGTGATGTATCCCATGGTACTAAACATTCATACAAAAAATTATTCAAATCAATGCTTTCATATGGAAGTTCTGCGCAAAAATCTGATTTCACCTAAGTCTGTACACAATGGCCACCAGCGGCCAACTTGAATTTCGGATCAGACACAAAACCACTCGTCCCACGGTCATAACAAAGGTACCTAAGAAGTTTTGTAAAGATCGGTTCATAAATACGGCCTCAAGCCTGAGCCATATTGAATTGTTGACAGACAGACGGCCAGATGGACGACTGGCCATGGCATAAGCTCAAATTTGGCTTTGCCAAAGTTGAGCTAAAAATGTCAACCGCACAGGACTTCTGATAATAGTGAAGTACAGCCCAACTACAGAGACAACCACCTTCCTCAATCTTATTCCAGAAGGTCAAAAGTCACCCTCTTGTGATTTTCAAACTACAGGTTTGAAATATTATCAGATTTGATCAAACCAAAAAATCAGTGTGTGAAAAAGAACATAATGTTAAAAATTACTTGGTAAAGCTTGAATATGCTTCAACTTTATCTTCAGTTGTTGATGTTCTGGCTTCTAATGAAGTTAAAATAGTTTCTAGATCTCCTTCTGAGTCACTAGGAGCCATGTCAATTTTCATACAAGATTCCTGAAATGAAGAGTGTATTAAATGATAGTAACATGAGCAAGCGGTACAAAACTGCTTGGCAGTGATAATCAGTGCAGCAAGTCGAACATTTGAAATAGCGTCCAAGCGAATGCTAATAAAAATGGTTGCTGACCGATTACCAGTTATTTGAGCTCACAAATGGCCGATTCTGATAGTAATACTGTGCACTGTTAGACAAGTCGAAGCTTGAAAGAAAAGAACTATATTAAACTGAACAGTTTTCACAGTGTTAAACTTTGTTCACTGGGGGTCGCAGTAAAATTACCTGTCTCGCACACTTGAGCTCTCAGTCATGTTTACCGACTGGTAATTTTACTGTGATCCGAGTCAATGGAGTGCAACCTTTAAAAAACTTATTTTCGATCATGTGCAAGCTCCTGTCAATACTTGTCTAAACCACACCCACAACAGGCATGTACATTTCAAACATTAAGGTCAACGTTTCATCGTTCTCCCCTAAATAGGCTAGATGAACGATCGTTTTGTAAACAATCATTTTTGAAAGGTAGCTGATCGTTCAACTTCACCTTATTACTTATTATGGACGCAAAATCGTAATGTCAATAAGTGCTACTTGACTTGCATAGAAAATGTACGTTGATGAATGTAGCCTGGTAAATTCCAGATTGACATACATGTAAAAGAGCTGCAGTTTTATCTGTGTATTCTATGATGTATCGTTGATTATTACCGATGAAAATGCTGTTTTATGCCGATCAGGAATGATCAGGTCCTATACCAGGGGGCATTCCAGTCTCATAGGGAAATGGTCCCGGTCCCATGAGATTGGGAACAAGAGGCCCCAGAGGGCCTGAGGGCGCTCACCTGACATGGTAGCCTACTTGTCATCCCAGGAATTGATTTGAACAAGTTGCATCTGCTCCTCCTCAGAAAAGCTTATACCAAATATCCAAAGATTCTGACCGGTGATCTGAAAAAAAGATTTTTAAAGAATATTCCTCATTGAACTAAGTAATAATTTGGGCATCCATAGGGAGCCCAAATATGAACCCAGGGACTTGGCTTGAACAAACTTGAATCTCACCTCTGTAAGGATGTTGTATACCAAATATCAAAAGATTCTGACTACTGGATCTGAAGAAAAATATTTTTAAAGTATATTCCTTATATTGAACAAAGTTATAATTCGGGCTCCCATAGGGAGCCCAAATATGAACACAGGGACTTGGCTTGAATAAATTTGAATCTCGCCCCCAAGGATGCTGCATACCAAATATCAAAAGATTCTGATGGGTGGATCGGAAGAAGATTTTTAAAGAATACTCCTCATATTGCAGAGAGACCAAATATGGACCCTGGGATTTGATTTCAACAAACATATGAATGAATCTTTCAAAGATGTTAAAGGTGAAATATAAAAGTCTTTGTAGCAGTGGTATGGGGGAAGAAGATTCTTTAAGGTTTTTCCCTTAACTCACCAGAGTTAAAAAATGATCACTCAACATTTGGGCTCCCATAGAGAGCCCAAATATGGACCCAGGGTTTGCTTTCAATGAACATGTGAAACAATATTCCAAAGATGTTATATGTGAAATCAGAAAGCTTTTGGAGCAGCGGTTTGGGAGAAGAGTCTTAAATGTTTTTCTCATTACCCACAGTGTTAAAAAATGCTGACTCAGCACTTTTTCAAAGTCCCCAAAAAGTACCCGAAGATAAAACCAATGGCAATTTTTTTTTACCATTCCATTCTGTTGGTCCCAAGGACAAAATAAGAATTCTCAGTGCCGTGTAGTATTGGAGATGTGGGTGTTTTAAATTTTTTCTACTTTTAGTTCCTGCAGTTCCCATGAGATGATGGGAAAATTTTTGGGGGCATAACTCAAGTACTTATGACCCAATATGCCCTCATATCAAATTTGGTTCAAATCAGCCTCTCGGTTTGGAAAACAGAAATTTTGGGCTGGGCAAAAATTCTTGCCCCTCTCATAGCAACGGTAAATATAGCCCCTCGAAGCTCTCTTGAACAAATCTGAGTCTACACCTCAAAAGGAAGCTGCACACTAAATATCAAGTCTCTGCTACTGCTGGTTCATAAGATTTTTTAAGATTTAAGTACACTTTTTGGTCGTAGCCCTACCGAGGGGTGGGACAACTTGATTTGAACAAAATGAAAATGCGATGTTTTTAACAAACAATTATCTCAAATTTCACTGTTTCAGTGGTTTTTGGGGAGAAGACGCAAACACCATGTTCGCGGACGTCAGACGGTTAGTGATCACTATAGCTCACCCTGACTTTCAGTCAGGTGAGCTAAAAATTTGAGTCGTATGGCCCAATTTGGGAATAGTCAATTACATGATCATTTCTATAGAAAAAATCATGACATCGATGCCATAGCCGCGACGGGTGGTGCAATCTCACAAAATTCTAAGTTCATCAAGGGCCATAACTCCAAGAAAAATATTTGGAACAACACATGCATTGAACAGTGGCTAGACATCAATAAGATACACTTACATGCCAAATATAAAGTCATTCCATCAAGTATTTCAAAAGTTATTGAGTTTTGAAACTCGTTCACAGACAGACCGACCGACATTGCCACTTATAGAGCTGCTAGTCGCAGCTAAAAATATTGTGAAGCCCGTATGTCCAAAGCAGTGTTATTTGACTCATCAGATTCGTCATCCGATTGACTCCACAAACATGATGCAACCCAACTCTCTAATCTGGCCTGGGGTTCATCTGTCGCGACTCCGCTCCCAGTGGCTTTTGATGAGAATGAAATATCTAACACATCGCATGAAAATGTTCAAATCTTGTAGCATTGTGTCTTCTGTACGGTCTGTTATTCCATAACCATTTTTCGGGTTATGTGCAAATCAACTGTGGCATAACATTTTTTTCTTGCATAAGTGCATACAACTGTAATACAACACAACACACCAGGGGTGTAGCCAGGATTCTATAATGTGGGGGGGGGGGGGGGGGGGGGGGGGAGAATTAAAATGGGAATTATAAGGATTAACAAATAAATAATTCTAAATGAGCTGGTCATCCAACTCAGCCCCCGCCCCCCCCCCCCCCCCACCCACACACAAACTAATGCTTACAACAATCCCCATTATGTTACATTACTTAAACTCATCCTCAGTATCAACAAAGGAAGTTCCCTCTCCCAACTGAACACCGACAAAAGCCTTATAAAAGGCAAGCAGGTGTTGGTAATTACTATTACAAAGAGAGCCATCCCAAACGATTTAAAAGGGAATTTACAGTACGTGTAGAGTGGATTCTAACTAAATCACACGCAGAGTGGCGTCATCACCCAAGCTATAACAGTGACCGTTGGGAACGACGAGCGATCGCGCCAGCGCACCATCGTGCACCGCTTTTTCGTATACTGCGAGTAATTAGTCGCGCACGTTTATCTTCCGGTCGTGTTCAAAGCCTTCGTCGGAGTCTCCGACGAAGGCTTTGAACACGACCGAAATTCAAGTCGCCCTCCCAAACTTCCTTGGGAGACATGGCAATTTAATGTATTTTCTTATGTTTTATTTTTTAAAAACACACGCTTCCGCAAAAAACAGTAAACACGGTTGCTGTTAAAGTCCGTCACACGGCTATGAAAATAGCCTAAACTAGCCCAATTTTATATTTCTGAAAAGAATTGCAATGGCGTAGTCTTTCGAACAATTCGCCCCAACTGATAGCAACCAGCACAAAATGGCTATTTAAAAACAAAGTACCAGACAAAACAACGAATCACACAAGACACGCATCGAGTTAATTAGAATTTATTAAAGTTAACCACCGTTTCAAAACAAAAAAAAATGTATTGGAGGCAGTTCGTCCATATCGAAATTGCTTGCGGTTATAACTTATGCTCTGTTCCACTGAAAAATTGGCTGCATTGAAATTCGCCCCGCAATACATTGAATGTTTTTCTTTGAAAACTTGTGAAGTTTGTTGGAAGGGGGTTAAATGTAATAAGGCTACAATAGAAATCACAGGTATTTGGATGGATAAGAATGGCAGACCTTCAAAGCACCAATCGCACGTGTCAGTGAAAGAATGTTGGCAGAAATTGTCAGTTTTCTGAACAGTGTATTATTGCACAGCGCAGCCGGGAAGGGAGACAACTGAAATGTTTTGTCATTTAACTAAGAAATTAATTAACTCAAATTGTTAATAACGCTTAATTTACGAAGGATATCGAAAACTTTTTTAACTACGCTTTTCAACTCAGTTAGGGTATTCAGAAACCATGAATGACCCAGCTTCTTATATGAACTTGAAATTTATTTTAAACACTTTAAAATTTAAATATTTTTTTAAAAAGAATATACCTTCTGTTACAGAGAAGAACACTCTCACCATGGGTCATACTAAATTTCAAATCCACATCGTTGATGCAAATACAAAATCAACTGCACGGTAACCTTAGTCATCACTGTTCGGCAAAGAGTTAGGGGGTATTCAGAAACCATGAACGACACAGTTTTTTGTGGGGTGGGGTGGGGGTGGGGATTTTAACCTACATTCTGTTATGTAACCATCTGACTTAGTTTTGTGTGTGTTTGTATGTTTGGATAACTTTTATTTATTTTTTTCTCCACAATTGTGTCCTCTATGTTCATTAATTTTGTCACGATGACATATACGTTTTATGTTTTTTTTCTGATTTCTCCTTCATGTCCACTGACTTCTCCCTCCTGGGTCCTGACTTCTCCCTAAAGTCTCTGAAGGGAGAAGTCACTTCTCCCTAAAATCAGCTGCCAGGCTGACCCCAGGTCGGAGAAGTGCAAAGTACAGAAGAACCTGTCATGAGCGACCACCCTTGGGACTTGCCAATTTAAAACTCCACAAACCCCTCCACACAATCACATCTAAAAAAGAATTACCGAATGTGAAGACGTTTCGGCCCAATTTCTAAGACGTTTTGGCCTCTTAGGGCCGAAACGTCTCAAGGCCGAAACGTCATAAAACCAATTATTTTGGAAATCGCGCATTATTAGGCCTACTGATTTCTCAACAGCAATCACCACCAATCCTCGTTATTCCACCTGGGGGCGAATTGGCCCGAGGCATTATTTTTTATTTTAAAAATCACTCTCCTAAAATTTTTCACTCTCGTAAAATCTAAAAGTGGAGAGTGAATTTCCACTCTCCTGCTCTCCCGCTCCCAACGGTCACTGCTATAACCTTCAAATTTTGTACATATCGACAAAAAACACAAGCAATGTTTCAGCCAATGGACCTCCGGGTTCAACCCAGAGGTTCATTGGCTGAAACTTTGCTTGTGCTGGTTATGCTTTACAACAAATTTGCAATTATTGTTTGGGTTGAACCTCCACTCTGCGGGTGATTTAGTGTTAATACACTCTCCACGTACTGTAAATATACGGCCATGGTTTTAAGAAAAATCATAAAACAAATTCATCTCCCTCTCCCCCCCCCCGCCGACAAACACTCTCAGGGGTTCGAGCTGGAGTCGGAGTAAGGAGTTCATTCCCTAACATTATGCATAAATATGGGTATTACCAACATAGTAATATATAGTTAGCGTGGGAAGCATTTGTGGGAAACAAATATACCGGGGGGGGGGGGGGGGGGGGGGGGGGAGGGGGGGAGGGTTCGGAGCCCACAACCTTTATAACTTAATTTCTAGGATAAAAGAAACATCATTATTTTATTTGTTATGTCAATTTCGTTATAATTTCCTTCGATAAAGGATCAACACGCCTCTGTTCAAATGTATGATATAATTCTTGTATATGCAGTTTCTGGAACGTCTCCAAAATTGATCTACAGCACACCCAGTGGTTTATGTCATTAATTATTTTGTAAATATTTCTATAACGTATTTATAAAAGTAAAAATGCCTGAAGATCCGCATAGAGAGCGGTGAAAGCACTAGCAGGAATATATTCAGTGATGTCCTATTTGTTTTGAACTTTAATAATTTTTTCTTCTAACTACCACCACAAGGATTTGTTTATAAACTTCTGATATATATGGTATTAACTATTATATCATATATGGCCTGTACTGTACTGTAGGTAGGGACGTCATTACGTCGTCGCCTTATTTTAAGATTTCAGGCAAAAAATCAAAAATTGTGTCTTTTTCAATGTCTCATAATTTTATTGTATTAACACTCCCAAATAATTTTAAAAACATTTTCCAGGAGATTTTGATATATGGTAATTGGGTATCATCTCATTTTATTTGTGGTTATTTTATTTTCGCTGAACCGCGACGTCAAAGTCGGTTCACTTGCACGAATTTTAGCGTGAAAATTTCTTTGTGACTTTTTGACACCCTTTTTCAACGGAGCATCGACTGGCGAATATTGATTGATTCACCATGGGGATAAATGCAACAGATAGAGCAGATCTCGAACTTTACAATGATGCCTGGTTCCGTTGCATCCGTTAATGATGAGTGGGTGCGAAACATCAAAAAGAACTTTCTACACATTTCTCCGGAGGTTCCGCTTTATGGATCGAACGGAACCAAAGATATTTTTAGAGAGGAGATTACAAGCTTTTAAATAAGACAAGATACGATTGGTTGGTGTCAGGGATTGCCAGTCGGTGACATTTTAAAGAAACCAATGAAAGCCGCTTTTTCTGAAACAAAAAGACGTCTGCAAATTATCATCCGTATTTCGGCCGGTGCTTACGTAATTCATTGGAAGCGTCACTCGACCATTTTTCGCAACATTCAAATTGCAATTTCTATGATCTCGAAGTGCATAAAATTCTGGAAAAAACATGGGAAATTTTGGAGTACCCGCCGGTACTATCCAATGGTAAGTTATATATTTAATATTTTATTTTAAACTTTTCCATGCCGTGGCCGTGGGGCAAAAACGCACCGGAACGGTCCGGGTTACCTTAATTGCTTAAACTTTTAATTTTATTAAAAGTTAAATCCAAAACAAAGAAAAGAATACCAAATTCGGCTAAATAAATGATTTAAAGTCATTTTTTTTTATAGTAGAGCTTATAATGTGCCGATTGCATTAAGTGGTATAGCATGCTCCTGTCTGAGGTGACCTAAATTATGTTTTCACAAAATCTGAATTTTCATGGAGCTTGGCCGCTGGGGGTGGGGCTGTTAAATCATGTTTTGAAAGGTAAACCACACTCCATAGCTACTGATTCAGAGTTTTTTGTTCACATAACGTAGCGTTATCAGTACTGATGCCCTGACAGTTTTGTTTTTGTTGTTTTTTTTTCTTGGGGGAGAGGGGGGGGGGGGGGGGGATTTATTTATTTATTGGAATTCAACGACACTTTCAACAGCCAGGGTTACCTGCAATCACCCAGAGCACCTGATTCAGAGTTTTTTGTTCACATTATGTAATGCCATCAATATTAATTGATGTCTTGATTTTTTTTTTTTTTTTTTTTTTTTTGGGGGGGGGGGGGGGTATTTATTGGGGTTTAACAACACTTTCTACAGCCAGGATCACCTTGTGTCAGTGAGTTTTACAGGTGGAGGAGCCGGAGTACCCAGAGAGAACTACCAAGCAATGGCAAGCAACCATCTAGACCGTTTTTTTTGTTTTTTTTTTGGTGGGGAGGGGGTTTATTGAGATTTTGACACTTCCAACAGCCAGGGTCACCTTGTGTTGAACAGTTTTACAGCTGGGGGAAGCCAGAATACTATGAGAGAACCACCAAGCAATGGCAAGCAACTGTCAGACTCCAATCACCCAGAACAACTGATTTAGAGTTTTTCATTCACATTATGTAATGTCATAAATATGAACTGATAATGTCTTGACTTTTTTTTTGGGGGGGGGGGGGTATTTATTGGGGTTTAATGGCACTTTCTACAGCCAGGGTCACCTTGTGTCAGTTTTACAGGTGGAGGAAGCTGAAGTACCCAGAGAGAACCACCAAGCATTGACAAGCAACCATCTAGACTTTTTTGTGGGGGGGGGGGGGGGGGGGTATTGGGATTTTATGACACTTTCATTAACCAGGGTAACCTCATGTCGGACAGTTTTACGGGTGGAGAAAGCTGGAGAGAACCACCAAGTAACAGCAGGCAACTGTCAGACTCCAGACAATCAACCATAGCAACTGATTCAGAGTTTTTTGTTCACAAAACGTAATGTCATCAATATTAATTAATAATGTCCCGGCTTCTTTTTCTTTTCTTTTTTTTGGGGGGGGGGGGGGGGGGATTTATTTATATATTGGGTTTTAACAACACGTTCGACGGCCAGGATCACATCGTGGAGGACCCCAGAGTGAACAACCAAGCAATGACAAGCAACTGTCAGACTCCAGACAACCAGATCAACTGATTCAGTTTGGTAATGTGCTGACCTTTTTTTTGGCGGGGCTAGTGGGGGGGGGGGGGGGGGATTTATTTATTTATTGGAGTTATAACAGCACTTTTGACAGCCATGGTCACCTCATGTTGGATAGATTAACAAAAATTTCGACAGCCAGGGTCACCTCGTGATAGACAGTTTTATGGTGGAGGAAGCTGGAAAGAACCACCAAGCAATGACAATGTATGTTCAAAATGAATTGTATTCTGTCATATTTAACATTCCCTGTTTCAGTAGCTCCATTATTATTCAAAACTGAACGGTATGTGTTTATTTAATTTTTTTTCAGGATTTCTTGAGAGAAATTCAGACAGCCTTCAAGACAGCAACCATGGACCAGCCCACCTTCCAAATGTCATTACTGCCTCAGGCCTTGACAATTGCATATTTTAGTAAACCTATAAACAGGTTACCCATTCGGTTGTTCATTAACCTATTCTGAAGTTTAAGTAAATTTGTTTCATTAACCTATTGGTTAACCCAAAATCCAAACACGATATGCATATCCCGAAGGCTGTAGGCCTGTGCTGAGAGAGGGTTTGGGAGGGCAATGTAAAGTTATGCCTCCTCTGTTGGTAACACGCAATGACTTTTGACAATAAAAATATCACCGCAGCAGAAATACACAATCACCAGAAATAGAGAGTTGTACCTCTTCTATTGGCAGCATTGCATATAAGAATGTGTAGCAGTGAATAGGTCCAGAATTGATTTGGCAGTGGCTCCCTCACACATCGGGCTACAGTGCATTTCACTTTCCATAAACTGTGACATGTTTCTAATTATGCTTACAGCTGAATAATAAGCACAAATTTAATATTTGTATGTGCACTACTTTCTCCTCAGGCATCTTATGACATTCGTAAAAAAGTTGGTTAACCGATGGATTCTTGTGGTTAACCGAACGTCCATTTCGCCTTAATTTTTGTTTGCGTAACCCCCAGGTGAACAGAATGATCGTTCGCCTGAATTGTCAAGGCCTGCAGCAAAAAGATAATATTACCAGATATGGTAGTTATTCTCCAGTCAGCAGTTTCCTGGTGAGGACTATCTCTTCTTTTGCTATTTCAGATCCAGACAAATACCAGCTGTTCTTCCCACCAGATTCAGAAATTATACCTCCCAAAAATTATTGTCAGCTCAGAAGTTATTATTATTACCTCCCAGAACACAGGAAAATTGGATTGGAGAGTACAGATCAACAGAGAAACATCCAAATGTGCATGTACAGGTCAAATACAAATAAAAAATTCAATACTGTGTCACATTACATGTACTCCTTAACTCAAAATAAAGATGAAGTTTATTTATAACATTTTCTATTATTATTTTTATTAAATCTTTTTACTTCATAACTGATGACTCTTTACTTTCCACTGTTTTCTCACCATGATATAGCCTTAGGTGCTGGTGTGGCGTTATGAACCTATAAATAAATTATAACATTGTCTTGTCATTCTCTTGTTATTCATTTAAAAAATTTGAAGGTCTTGTCTTGTCATTCCATTTACAAGGTGGTTAGGTAGTGGCTAGTAAAGGAGGATGGAGGCCACATATTCTAGTAGATTAGAAAAATGTTTTTGATCATCATGAACAAAATTAATGTCACTATATCTTCTGTTAAGAGTGAGAACAATAAAGTATTGGAAATTATCTGTATTGTGTTTGAATTATTTCCTCAAACTTTGAACTGTAGGCAAGCAATGAACATTTTTTTTTATTCAAATGCCAGGTAGAAAAAAACATACTAGCCGGGTATCTTCACTTCTATTGCAGAGCACTTTGATAGGCTTACATGTACAAGGGTGGTTCAGCTGTGGCCATAAGGGGTGGGGAGTTTGGAGGCCACATATAATATATATTGTAAATACATGTTTTTTAACAAAACATTGTTCATTTTCTTCATATTAAGTGCTTCTGTCTCCTCTTGTACCATTACAAGACTGTTTGCAATTTGACTGTAGTCATTCCTGTCAATTACTACACATGTGCATGTCAAAGTCAAAGACCAAACACTTTCCAAAAATAAGGGGGAGGGGTAGATTTTTCAATATTAAACCCCCACTCTGATGTAGTATACTGATAAAATGTATTTATTTTAGTTGCAAATGAATTTGTGTACCATCTGTTCTTTACCACATCAATTTTTTCTGAATATTTTTCGAGTTATGACCATTTTTGTTGTATAATGCTGGTGAAATGGTAGTTTTGAATTCTGTCCGTTTTTGGCATATTTTGGGGTGTAAAATAGTCAGAATATACATATTAATCATTAATTGAGGACCATTTTCCCATTTCTTCACCAAACTAGTTATTCTGTAAAGAAATGTCACAAGTAAATGGCTTTGCAGGTTGTTTTCTGTCCAGCATATGCCTTTTCTTAACTTTCCGCAGGTGTAGCCGACACCTCAAATTTGGACAATGACGCTTGAAAAATGGATAGAATTTCTAAACTGCCAAGGCTCAAAGCTGAAAGTAAAACAGAAATGTTCTCAGAATTACTTGTACTCAATAATAAAGGTTATTTTATAACTTCTGGGGTCCAAGTCAATTTTTAAAACACGAAAATCCTTAAAAATATAGAAAAATTGTCGAAAATTTTACATTTTTGAAAAAAGGGTATACACCCCATCTACATTTGGATGAACCAGACCCAATTCTCTTTATATCAAGGCAATGCTACACAGATATGTTCTACCAAGTGTGCTTAAAGAGGGACACACAACAGAATCCAGTGAACTGAACTACTATTTGAGTTGTAGATCCACAAACATGGACTCTCAGAGCAGTACAGCCAACTCAAAAAGGCAAAATAAACTAAGTCCATAAAATGAACCCATGATTTCCCCGAGTCCAAACTTTATTTACTAAAAAATCTGGCTGTGAACACTTTTAAGCATTATATCCAGTGAACTTGACAAGAATAATAAGGTAGAGGTCTTGAAATCTTCACTTATGTCAAGATAGAGACCCTTGAAATGGGTATTTGGGCCCATTTCGACAGACAAGCTCAAACTGCCTTTTCGAAATCTGAAAAATACCCAGTTTTGGGGCGACAAAAAATGTCATAACTCGAAAAATACTTGACCAATTTTGAAAAGGTTTTCAGTTTTGTAATCGCCATGTAGAGATCCACAAGTTGCAATAGAAATCATTGCAATTGGAAGAACTTGAATTTTTCAGTGTCTTCCCTACTGTAGGACCAGTTCCAGACTCCTGTGCTCAATAGTTTCACATTCCCTATCCTCAGGTCCGGCACAAATGCGAAACGACGTATAATACCTAGTTTGGCGTATAATACCTCGAACGAGGTATAAAATTGATGCACAAACACACAAATTGGCTATGAGCAAGAGAATCGTGTAAAATCGGGTGCGAAAATAGGTGACGTTGGAAGTGGGTGGGTAAATACTTTGGATATACGTCAAAATTAGAAATGTTCAGCGATGCAAAGTATATTTAAATATGTAAAATATATCGTTACTTTTGGTATTTTTGAAAACACGCCTCAAATACAGGTTATTTTGCAACATTACACTGAACATTTCGCCTGAAAATTCATTTCCGTGTCTTCAAAGCGCATTCGAAAAGCAGAAAATAATTGCTCGTTATTTGATTGGTTTAAATTTCGAAACTTATTAAGCATTTAATAACGTGTATCACGGGCTACAATACACAAAATGGGAATGTATGGCAACCCGCGCTGACATGAATTTTACAAAAATGCATGCAGATCATGTATCACGGAAAACGGTCATACAATAGGGTATTAAAGCACTGCAGAATGCAAAATTAACGCACTCCATTCGCGATTTGAAAGATGTTGGCAAGATGCGGATGTAAGCGACACAATGACTTCACAGAGGGAAAAGATGTGAAACTTTTTAAATGTTCTGCGGCAAAGTACAGGAAAAAAACTATTTCTGCACTGGTGGAAAATAATTTGCTAAAGGCCAGAGCAACATATTTATGCACAGGATGAGCTTCTTATTCTGAAGAGCACTTCGTCTTGCAAGACACAGCACAGCCATCATCATCTACGGAATGTAAAATTGATTTTAATGCTGTGTTCAAGGCCATGAAAGACGGACAATTCTCCAACACACAGCTGGCACAGATGGCACTCGTACTTGGTGAGTCTCAGGCGCAAAACATCTACAGACTATCGGAAGATGGGGCGACTAGAATGTCAAACACAGAAGGTCTGGACAAATATGTGCCAATTGACTGGATATGCGAACAGAACGCAGTCGTCGTAAATTTCCTGAAAGGAGCAACTTTATTTGATGCAGACAGATCCAAAAAGATTAATTCCCTTTCTCTCATCTTGGAGCAGATTTACCATTGCAGGAATCTGAAGTGGGTCTGAAGTATATTGGACCCATGTCATTCACCATAAACCTACTAACCTACTTCCTAACCGCCAGCAAGACGATATGCAACATGAACGGCAGTGTACATCCTGCAGGTTCTTATACTTCACTCCTGACATGGGCTAACAACAATTCGAAAGTTCCAATACAGTCTCCACGTACCGGCGACATTGTTACATACTTCGACAATAACCAGATTTTGGCAAGGAGATGGAGAGTACATTATGATGCTAAGGCACTACTCAGCGTTATCACAACAGTAGTACATATCCTGCCGAATATCAACATCAACCTCCAAATCAACGCCGATTTATCACCATTGAACTGGTATGATTCCAACCTTGCAGGTCGTGATGATTTATTGCAGAAGATAATGGATAACATAGAGGAGGACAACCGGTTGTTCAGACGTGAGCGGTCTAAATTCATTAATAAACGTTTGAGAGAAGTTTATAGGGAGATAGTAAGACACGGAGATGACATTAAGGATAAGTCAGACAACCCACCATCATCATTATCCACTGCAACATCTGTCGATCATGAAGTACTTTTTGAGTCTGACAGTTCATCGAAACCAACATTTCCATCTTCTTCAACTTCAACAGACCATTATTCATTTGTTGATAGTCACCATCCACCAATTCCACCATCATTTTCCATGGGAGATCCGTACATGCAAAATCCATGCTCATACTCATCAGTATCATCTATCTTATCCAATCTGATTCGCGACACAGTCACATCAACGGAGAGGACGTGGACCATAGTAGGCTGCGACGGATTACCATATGTCCTTGGAGCCCGATTGTTGGACAGAAGTATGGTATGTCGAGAATGCGACATAACTGTAATGGGGAAAGACGCTTTTATCAAACACCGAGTTGATGTCCACGGGAATCGAGACAACAGCACAACACCGAACGACCGCAATTTTGGAAATGTTCTCTTAACTCCTGGTCCAGGACACATGGAAATCAACATCACCAGAGGGCTCTTCAAGTTGCTATGGGACGTAGTTCTAAAAGACCTTGCTCAGATGCTGGGATTCAGATCTGCCAAGGCACTTTCTACTTGTGAAGCTGCCACAAACCACCACAAGTCATGGCAAATGCTCCAGATATTACTCTTTGGCACAGCAGACGAACTCCTTATTCCATATTGCCAGAATGTGCTGCTGTGTCATGGGAATGTTAGTGAGGAAGGGCTATATAAATTCATTTCATCCTCCGCCAACTGCAATCTCAAATTCCTTTTTGAAGTCATCTTCACTCATGTCTTTGCTCTTCACCTCTTCCGCGCCAGTATCCGAAGGAATAATCCGGAAATAATTCAATGCAGTACAACTAAAATGTCTTTGCTATGCTTCGGATTGAACATGCCGATTTATCGGGAAATTTTCATGAGCGAGGCAATAAAGAGAGTTCAAATGCCGGATGCTCTTCGAAATTACGTTGATAGAACAACATCATTTTCCACATCAGGTCACACCAGTAAAGGAGAAGGAGGAGATTTCGTGGTGGAAGCTCAAAACAAAAAAACCAAGATGTGGATCCCACCAGGCCTACCAACAGAGAAAAGATGGCTGCGTGTTTGTCGCAACCTCAATGGACTAGAGAAGGTAAGAATTGAAATATTTAACAGAATGAAAAGAAGCAAATTCATTGAATTTATGTCTCCCATTGGTCACTAGTTTGAAGTGAAATAAGTGCATCCAGTGGAATGGAGAGGAGTTGCAAACTGAAGTTATTGAGAAGAGACCACCATTGATGAAATTATCTGGGCATCTGAGTGTCTGACCTGAATATGAATGGCAGTGGGCTATAAAAGACGCGGAATCCCAGTTACTGCGCACCGAATATGTAACGGTATAGCTCTGGTTCAGACCAAGAGGATCATAACTATTAACGTCGGTCATCCACCCTGAGTAACTGACCCACAACTAGATCTGTTAATAGTAACAGGTCTAGCTGTGGCCAGTCACTAAGGGTGGATGACCGGGTTAACAGTTATGAAGAAAGCACCCCATGAAAAATGCTGAATATCACTTTGAAACCAACGGTGGAAGATAGAATGAGGTATCGTTCTCCATCAACTCGTCCCACCACCTATCTAATACTGGAAAGGAATTCAGTGATCTTCTTCCTTCCATTTTCAACAGTGTTTGACGATTTGGCATCCGTCAACTCTTTTAATACTATGATGTGTACTCGATTTCCGTAATACACGATCTGCATGCATATTGGTAAAATTCAGGTAATCACGGGTCGCCATACATTGCTCAAGTAGACACTGATACACTTTATTAAATGCTTAATAAGTTTCGAAATTTAAACCAATCAAATAACGAGCAATTATTTTCTGCTTTTCAAATGCGCTTTGAAGACACGGAAATGAATTTTCAGGCGAAATGTTCAGTGTAATGTTGCAAAATAACCTGTATTTGAGGCGTGTTTTCAAAAATACCAAAAGTAACGGTATATTTTACATATTTAAATATACTTTGCATCGCTGAACATTTCTAATTTCGACGTATATCCAAAGTATTTACCCACCCACTTCCAACGTCACCTATTTTCGCACCCGATTTTACACGATTCTCTTGCTCATAGCCATTTTGTGTGTTTGTGCATCAATTTTATACCTCGTTCGAGGTATTATACGCCAAACTAGGTATTATACGTCGTTTCGCGTTTGTGCCGGACCTGATCCTATTTTATGGGGATCGTCTCTATCCACCAGATTCACCAAAGAGAACAGGAGTATTCAATTTCCAAACATAGCGAAAAACAAATGTTGTTAAAAGTTAAGAAAATCTGCTGAAGTCGTGTTTTCGGTATTTATTAGTATATGTCTATTATCTTCCGACTTGTATCCATGGTGTACGACCTACTGCATCAGTAATCCGAAAAGACAGCAGAGGCCAGCTAATGAAAATCTCTAACTGATGTTCACCTCATTTGAAAACCTTTTGTTTGTTGTTTTTACGATGAACAAATTTATAATTTAGTAACGATTTCACAACACTGCACTTGTTGCTATTCTCCAGTTTCGCGGGAAAATGTCATACCGCGAATGCACTTTGTTCACTGATTGGCTGGATTTGGCTCTACGCAGCAATCCGAAAACGTCTGCTCCCAAATTTGCCACCCTCAAAACCGAACTCCAATTTAGACCTATTATTCGAAACAGCAGATGAGCAAATACCGCAAGCCAGGACATTTTCTTTTATAAATCTGTATAGAAAAATAAAGCAGTCTTACAGATTGCAGCCCGCTGGGAGCTGGACGTTTTGAACACGGGCGTTTCGTACACTGCGGTTCCATGACAACTCGGCCTCGGGATAACTCGGCCCGGGCCGATTTTCAGGGACAACTCGAACCCATTTTGGGCCGAGTTGTCCCGATTTCGGGGGCCGACTAGTCCCGATTGTTGAAAACAATTTTATGATTTTTTTTATTTTAAGAATTTTAAAATTAATTTAGTTGTATTATTAATATGTTTGTGATACTTTTAGGACACGTTTCAAAAATATTATAAATTCTAACAAAATATGAAGTATACACATGTATGTTTGTTGGAATTAAATTCCATAGCGACAAATATCCTTTATAATCCTTTGTAATATTCGAAAATTATCCAGAATTATATCCACATAAGCAAGAATATGTCCACACTTCACTATAATCTGATGAGCTGACTGGAAAATACTGTGTTCAATTTCAGGATTGTTTTTAGCTTCATGCTCATTAAAAACATGTCTATGTGTACTTGCTTGTTTTGTAATTATATTGAAATGATCAATGTTAACAATTATTTGAGTCTTTATGTTAACTTTGCTCTGATTTCATTAATTGTTTGTGCTTTTTTGTGCGATTATTCGTGGTTAAGCACGGGTGGTGACTTTAAATGAACACTTTATTTTTTTTATCGAATTTAAAATACCATAAATCTTGATGCGGTTTTTTGAATATAATTCATTCTTATAACATAGTTGCTTATAATTTAGCGACAATTCATAGTTAAGAGCCGGTGGCACCTTTCAATGAATAATCGTAAAATTATAAGATTTTTTTTACAGAACTTAATAGACTTAAAGAAGTTTTTTTTATGTGCTTCTTAATATAATTACTTCCTATAATATATGAGCTAATTTGCTACTAATAATTTTGTGGTTATTCATTGTTAAGCTCCAGTGGCGCCTTTCTATGAGTAATTGCAAGATTATAAGATTTTTTTATGGAATTTAATATACCATAGGTTTTGCATGCGTTTCTTGATATAATTAATTCTTATAATATACTTAATAATTTTATTCTCGTGTGAGTATGTGAAATTTTAATGCATTGATTGATTTGGGAGTTAATAAAATCGTATAATCAATTTTTGATATAAATTTAAAACCAGGATGACTTGTACCGGGCCGACTTGTCCCAGATCGAGAGGTCCCGAGGTCGAGACGTCCCGAGGCCGAGTTGTCCCGAGGCCAATTGTCCCATCCCTTACACAGCAATTTAGGACGATTCGTACACAAACTTTTAGGACGTTTCGTAAGGGCGTTATGACTGCCTTGAACATAGTAAAGATAACAACCCGTATGTAAAAAAAACAAATTTATTGCAATAATAATAATAATAACTCTTAAATTTGGGCGGTCGCTGATTTACATGTCGCGGTTCTCGGGCGAGAAAGCCTTGGTTACCCGTGTGCTCTCAACTTCCTCCCTATTCCCACGCTTCTCCTCTCCTCCCAACACTCGGATACGAACTGATTGATGACCTCCCTTGTCCCATTCTTCCCAATCTCTCCGATTAGCATATTAACCCTCTCCTTTGAGTAACTAACTAATTAACTAACCACATGTCATTCATTCTCCATCCCTCTTCCCCATTATACTCCCAGTGAATATTATTCTTTTAGACTGCTATTTGGGGCATTGCAGAAGAAAGTGTTCCAAGGTCTCCACCACGCCTAAATTACACATCTGGCACTCCTTTTCACAGTTTTTCCCATCCCCCCCCCCCCTAGCTCCAGGGACCGCGACATCCGAGTCAGATTGAACAACAGTGACCCCAAAGGTGCCATGAAGGTACTCTTCAAACCCAGGCTTCTCTTTCTCACGAGGCCACCCAAAGACCTCCTTGATTTGACCCTCTCTCGCCAATTAAAGTTACCATCCTCCATGACTCTTTCTCTGACATTTTTTTTACCCTGGGTTACCCCTGCATCTAGGTCCGAGATCTCCAATGAGTAGTTCTCTATTAGATCCTTCAATTGGACCATCCACCCGGTCTTGATACTTGAGTTGAAAATACTCTGCAACATTACTTTACACCATCGGCTGTCGGGGAGATTTACCAAATAATTGAGATAACCGAGTTTCAATAAGTCTATCCTGTCCTTGATCCCCATCCACCCAAGCTCAACTCTGATTGCTTCTAGTGCTGCGGCATTGCTCGACCCCGTTATCAATCGGCCTGCATCGGGGAAATACTTTTTGCAGGAAGGACGGTATCCGGTAAAAAGGACGGTAAGTGTATAAAAACTACATTTTAAAGAACTAAATGTACCCCCGAATGTGTGAAAGTGACAATTTAATGAAGCGTACGCAATAATAAATATATATGTCGATCTCATGTTTAGCCAAGGATTCTTGCCTCATATAACCAAACCAACGAGAATAACTAATCATTCAGCTACTCTGATAGACCACATATTTTCAAACAATGTTTCACAAACAACAATACCGGGTATAATTATAACAGATGTATCAGATCACTTTGGTGTTTTTTACATTGAAGAATCTACCAAGGCAAACGATACACCACGGTTTACTATAAAACGAATCATAAACGCGGAAAAAATGTCTGAATTTAAAGAATTACTCTCAGAAAGTAATTTTTACCCTGTCTTGCTTTCAAACTGTCCCAATGAATCATATGAAACATTTTTAAACATCTATATGGAAGCTTACGATAAGGCATTCCCTTTGAAGCGTGTCCGCCAGAACAATAAATTTATTAAAAAACAACCTTGGATGATAAAGGGACTTGTCATATCCTCAGTTAATAAAGAAAAATTCTATACAAGAAAACTTAAAAACCCTAATGAACATAATTTATGAAATTACAAAAACTACTGTAAAATTTTTAATAAAGTTAAGAAACAATGTAAATCAATTTATTATAGGGATATCTTGAATGAAAATAGGAACAATATGCGAAGAACATGGCAGATCTTAAACGAAACTATCAAAAAAGGAAAACGTGAAAGCAGACTACCCACTTTCTTTGTCCAGGGGGGTACAGAAATAATCGAAGCCCAGGACATTGCAAGAGAATTCAATAATTTTTTCGTCAACGTTGGTAGAACCGTATCCCACCAGATCCAGAAACCGGATAAATCGTATTTAAACTACATGCATGGTAGTGTTTCCAACAACTTTTATCTTCTACCCACAAATCCTGTAGAAGTTAGTCAAATTGTAAACAGAATGAAAGTAAAATCGTCGAAAGATTGCGATAGTATCACAACCAGTCTTCTTAAACAAACGATAAATGAGATATTGGTCCCCATTACCCACATAATCAATAATTCCTTTACCTAGGGCAAAGTACCAGATAGAATGAAAATCACAAAGGTGGTACCCATTTTCAAATCAGGCGACGAGCACAGCTTTACAAAGTACAGACCCATTAGTATCCTTCCAGCTTTTTCAAAAGTAATGGAAAAGCTCATGGACAAAAGACTTAGAATTTATCTCGAGAGGTTTAATATCTTATATCCTTATCAATACGGATTTCAAAAACGTCATAGCACGATTCACCCAGTCCTCCAACTCCTCAAAAGCACCGCTATGGAAAACAATAAACGGGAAAAGAATAGTACACTGGCACTATTCTTGGACCTGTCTAAAGCATTCGACACGATAAACCATGAAATACTATTGGGCAAACTCGAATACTACGGCATCAGAGGACTAGCCAACAACTGGTTTAGAAGCTACTTGTCCGATAGATTCCAATATGTTCTATATGACGAACAAAAATCTGACTTTGCCAGGCAAAGCTGTGGTGTCCCACAGGGCTCGATCTTGGGCCCCGTTTTATTTCTTCTGTATATAAATGATATAAGTAACTCAACTTCGCTTAATCTCTTGTCGTTCGCTGATGACACTACAGTACACTACTCTGGTCTCAACAGTAGTTCAATAACACCTTATTTTAACGAAGAACTTCAAAAATTATTCGAATGGTGCTCTGTGAACGAGTTGATGCTGAATGCTAAAAAAACCTCATACATTATACTTAATCCAACAAAAGGAAGGAATACTGATTCCCGTCGTGAGGTAAAAATAAATAACCAAGTTATTAAGAAGGTCGGAGACAACGAACCAGAAAAATCCATAAAGTTTTTGGGAATAAGCCTCGATGAACATTTATCCTACAAAGCTCACATATCCCGAATAAGCTCGAAAATAGCGCGAGCAAACTATAGTCTCAACAAAGTAAAAATATCCTCCCTCATCGAGCCCTGAAGACATTGTATTTCGCCCTGGTTCACAGTCATTTAATATATGGAATCGTAACATGGGGGAGCTCGATAGCAATTAATAAATTAGCTATTATGCATAAGCGTTCATTACGAATTGTCAATAACAAAAAATACAACTCTCATACTGACCCTCTGTTCAAGAAGGATGAAATCCTCAAAGTTGACGATTTGTTTAAACTACATGCATTGCTGTTCATGTTTGACTGGCATAAAGGCCATTTACCTTCTTCCTTTAATGATATGTTCATCGTAAATGACAATTCGTCAGGTAGAACAACCAGACAGTCTGGACTTCTGAACATAGAAAAAACACGAAACCGTACCTTAGATAAACTTCCATTATACACGTTCCCGAAATTATGGAATGCTCTAGACGTCACTGTTCGAAATATTAACAATAGAACCGCCTTTAGACGCAAATTAACCTCCGATTTTATTTCTTCCCACTCAAATTATGTCCGGTGTAATAACCCTTATTGCCCAGAATGTACATAATAAAAATCAGTATTTTCATTAAATTACCGAGAACTTACCAAAAAGAACTTATACACACAAGTTATGCTCTGTGTCCCATTCTGGTATCCTCGTCCTGTACAACCTGCAAATCCTTCAATTTGATCCGTGAAAATGCACAAATAATTTACGTGTCATGCCGACTGTCACACCGCGAGGTACCGCGGGGGGAGCCGTTCCAGTTTAAACTGAAACGGGCTGATTCACCGCTATTTGCGCCCCATCGTGTGTCAGCCGATGTGGACCTCCCATTAACAGACTTGTATTATTCCAAGATTTATACGATAGTTTATGACGGGATCTGTTGTTACTGTTTGCAACCCTGAACTGTGTTAACAATATATTAAGCAGGTTGTTTCGGGATATTAGCAATATTGAGGTACCAGTCGTCCGCTGGAATCTATAATTATTTTCCCCTAACTTATTTTTTACACGAGAACAAATTATTGGCAAAAGAATATGAACACCCATCCCTCATTAGGAATTAGACTAATTACGTCAAGTCGGATCACTTCATCACAGTCTGTTGCGATTTTTATTTTTCTAGGGAGTGTCAGGTAGACAGCCAATCTGGCTATGTCACTTCCCACGGTATGCTGAATACATTGTCTGTAAAACATTTATCTGTAAAACGTTTTTTTATATGTATACCGTAAATAAAGAATCTGAATCTAACGAAGATTAAATACGGTATTGTTTGTTTAATTGTAGACTATTTTCAAGAGAAAATAGACCATTTCGCAACCGACACGCTATTTTGTGCAAGGAAAACAACGAATTAGCTGAAGTGCACGACGGGTGAATATTATCATACTTGCTCGACGGAGATGTTCGTGTGCATAATATTTAGATCTTTCTGTTCACTAGTTTTTAGGAGTGCAACCATTTATAATTTGAAAATAGTCTGCAATAAAACAAACAATACTTAATCTTCGTTACATATATTTATGATTGCGCATGCTTCATTAAATTGTCACTTTTCACACCATATTGATGCCGAGCTTAGTGCGGACACCCGATCGAATACTTCACCGGAGAGCAGGACTTCCGCCCCCAAGCCGTTCACCAACTCTGGCCACCAAGTGGCTAGATTACAGGAGCACGCCACAACTCCCAGCCGACAGGTGATCGATTTTATATGTGCGGACACTCGATCGACATAGTTCACCGGAGAGCAGGACCCCCGCTCTCAAGACGTTCACCAACTCTGGCCTCCAAGTCTCCTTTGCTTTTGTTTATTTCGTTGAAAAAAATGGAGAGTGCCATTCCAGCTAGTCAGAGTTTACTTGAAAATTATACAATGGGATGAACGGCACAGGTGAGCTGGCTATTTGTAGTTCAGTAATATGGATCGGTTTCTTTGATTTGAAAAATGGGTAATTTTTCAACGTGTCACCATGTAATTTTTGTTTGAACTTGCGAGTAGAATTGCCGACATTTAAAATGCAAAATGTAAATAAATATGGTTGCATTGAAAGAAAACAGAGCTGGGTTCAACTGTATTGGACGGGCTACCAACCGATGCCTATTCACAGGCGTGATCCCACTACTGCTCCACACGGGGACTTTTGCCTGCTGCGTCTCCGCCCTGGGCCGTTTCGTCCCTCCTTAGACAACCTGGTCACACAAGGCTCCCCTCATGCAACCATATTGATGCCGAGCTTAGTGCTGACACCCGATCGATAAAGTTCACCGGAGAGCAGGACCCCCGCCCTCAAACCGTTCACCAACTCTGGCCTCCAAGTAGCTAGATTACAGGAGCACGCCACAACTCCCAGCCGACAGATGATCGATTTTAAATGTATTTCTACAGTGGCACAGGCTTGCCGTAAGGGTTTCTTTTTCAGAAGTGGGAAGACGTCTTTTTTATTTTTAATTTCCTGGGGCCTATAACTATTTGATATCGGAATATCAATGTTGCAGACAGAATTCTTATGCAGAGAGAGTAATAGGCCGGTAATGAGCTAGTCAAAATGTGCAAGACAGTATCGTCTGTTTTGTTTACATTTTGAAAACGAAATTTATCGATGGAATTCATTCAATTCACGCGACTTGTTGATGACGTATGTGTCGGGCTGTTATTGGATCTGTTAATCCATTAACGGGCCCGACACATACGTCGTCGCTCCATCTGTTGGGCCCTTATGCTAATCCACCGTAAAGTTGAATTGTGTTAATCTAATAGGGAACGCTCGGTAAAGCGGGAACAATTATGGTTAAGCATTTTGACAAAATTACAACAGGCTGTTGAAAAACATATTTTTTTCTACTAAATAATTAAGAGAAATTATACCCCAGAGGCCACCAGAATGCACCATTTGAAAGCGCAATTTAAAAATTTTCTTGGGGGGAATCCCCCCCCAACCCCCATCTGCCGGCTCGTGCCTGCGGCAGTCGCTGCAGATGCCTTCGGCATCTGCCCGTCCCCCCCCCCCCCCCACACTTTTTGGAAGAGATCTGCACCCATGCTTTCAATGTAATAAATGACAATCTTTCAGGTGTTGAGCGAGTGAATGCCGTGGCGTCAAATTACCCAAATCATATTGAACACGCTATAAAAACACCGTCATCCTTTGCTTTTGTTTATTTCGTTGAAAAAATGGAGAGTACCATTCCAGCTAGTCAGAGTTTACTTGAAAATTTTTCAATGGGATGAACGACACAGGTGAGCTGGCTATTTGTTGTCCAGTAATATGGATCGGTTTCTTTGATTTGAAAAATGGGTAATTTTTCAAGGTGTCACCATGTAATTTTTGAACTTGCGAATAGAATTGCCGATATTTAAAATGCAAAATGTGAATAAATATGGTTGCATTGAAAGAAAACAGAGCTGGGTTCAACTGTATTGGATGGGCTACCAGCCGATGCCTATTCACAGGCGTGATCCCACTACTGCTCCACACGGGGACTTTTGTCTGCTGCGTCTCCGCCCTGGGCCGTTTCGTCCCTCCTTAGACAACCTGGTCACACAAGGCTCCCCTCGTACAACCATATTGATGCCGAGCTTAGGGCGGACACCCGATCGACATAGTTCACCGGAGAGCAGGACCCCCGCCCTCAAGCCGTTCACCAACTCTGGCCTCCAAGTAGCTAGATTACAGGAGCACGCCACAACTCCCAGCCGACAGATGATCGATTTTAAATGTATTTCTACAGTGGCACAGGCTTGCCGTACAGGTTGGTTTTTCAGAAATGGGAAGACGTCTTCTTATTTTTAATTTCCTGGGGCCTATATCTTTCATTCCATTAGTGTAAATAGATATATATGAAATTTTATTCTGCACGCTTGCTTGTACTGAAACATATGCACTCTGAAGAAAATCTGCCACTTCAATGACACAAGGGAGGATACTCGTCGTAGCTTAAATGGTCAAAACTCGATGCGACGCACGCTTGAGTTTGATGTTCATAAATTAACTTTTCTTACCACAAAACCGACACACCGGCCCCAAATTACCCCCACACATGGAAATGAGCAGGGAGGGCGTGGCAATTACACCAAATTCTCAAATAATCCTAAATAACGGACGGGAATTAATTGAGGATTTTAAAGTGTTTTTCTCTGAAATATTTCAGCGGTGGCGGACACAACATGCTCATTTTATGCGTTAATACTCTTCTTAATGAGCATCACTATCTTGATGCCTGACCCTCGATCAACACCCCTCCACTGCACACTCCCCTAAAAGAAGAATATTGTGAAAAAGAGAAATACCTAACACCGTCCATCTCAATCGCAATACCCTTCCTCTATGCAACAACTCACCATATTTGTTCATTTATGATGCTTGTGATAACCCCACCCCACCCCCAACACATACACACGCCTACACAGACATAGGTCCCACATACTCACACACTATTTACTATTTCCAAATTCCAATAGAAAATGCTGAACAACATGTTTGACGCCGGGATCGTATTTGATAACCCCTTTCAATATAATAGATGGCAATCTTTCAGGTGTTGAGCGAGTGAATGCGGTGGCGTCAAATTACCCAAATCATATTGAACACGCTATAAAAACACCGTCATCCTTTGCTTTTGTTTATTTCGTTGAAAAAATGGAGAGTACCATTCCAGCTAGTCAGAGTTTACTTGAAAATTTTTCAATGGGATGAACGGCACAGGTGAGCTGGCTATTTGTTGTCCAGTAATATGGATCGGTTTCTATGATTTGAAAAATGGGTAATTTTTCAAGGTGTCACCATGTAATTTTTGAACTTGCGAGTAGAATTGCCGATATTTAAAATGCAAAATGTGAATAAATATGGTTGCATTGAAAGAAAACAGAGCTGGGTTCAACTGTATTGTACGGGCTACCAACCGATGCCTATTCACAGGCGTGATCCCACTACTGCTCCACACGGGGACTTTTGCCTGCTGCGTCTCCGCCCTGGGCCGTTCCGTCCCTCCTTAGACAACCTGGTCACACAAGGCTCCCCCTCGCCGAGCTTAGTGCGGACACCCGATCGACATAGTTCACCGGAGAGCAGGACCCCCGCCCTCAAGCCGTTCACCAACTCTGGCCTCCAAGTAGCTAGATTACAGGAGCACGCCACAACTCCCAGCCGACAGATGATCGATTTTAAATGTATTTCTACAGTGGCACAGGCTTGCCGTACAGGTTGGTTTTTCAGAAATGGGAAGACGTCTTCTTTATTTTTAATTTCCTGGGGCCTATATCTTTCATTCCATTAGTGTAAATAGATATATATGAAATTTTATTCTGCACGCTTGCTTGTACTGAAACAAATGCACTCTGAAGAAAATCTGCCACTTCAATGACACAAGGGAGGATACTCGTCGTAGCTTAAATGGTCAAAACTCGATGCGACGCACGCTTGAGTTTGATGTTCATAAATTAACTTTTCTTACCACAAAACCGACACACCGGCCCCAAATTACCCCCACACATGGAAATGAGCAGGGAGGGCGTGGCAATTACACCAAATTCTCAAATAATCCTAAATAACGGACGGGAATTAATTGAGGATTTTAAAGTGTTTTTCTCTGAAATATTTCAGCGGTGGCGGACACAACATGCTCATTTTATGCGTTAATACTCTTCTCAGGCCCGTCGGAACCGGGGGGGGGGGGGGGCTGGGGGGGCTGCAGCCCCCCCAATAATTTGCTCATATTTCGTCGTTAGTTTATCCATGATGGGAGCAACCGATGTAACCTGAATAAAACTGGACATTACATTATTGAACTCAGATTAGAACAGTGGCGTAGGAACCGGTTGGGGGGGGGGGGGGGGGGGGGTTAAGGGAGATATTTCCCCCACCCCCACAAATTTGTCAAAAGTAGGCTTTACTGGGCTGGGTTGGTGGTTTCTCCACACGGGATGCCCACTGCTTACCATATTCCGACATTACTGTTAATGATTACTGGATTGAGTGGGTTCCATGTTGGCTTTCTTCCACCAATAAAACTGACAGTCATGTTTTCGCCTAATTGTGGAAAGCGATGTTAAACCCCAACCAACCACAGGGTAATTCATTGCATGTTCACTATTCCTGTCATTCTGCTCGGAAATCACGCTGAATTGATCAGAGAGCTGACGTATTTCCTTATTGACGATGTATTTGCTCAGAATCACTCAGAATGCATATTTGTACATCTTAAATTAAAAAAATTTCCCGGGGGAGGCCCCCCGGACACCCACCAACGAGACGGGGAGGTACCCCCTCTCGTGCTCACCCCCACTCGCCTTTTCGCGGTTCGGATGACGCTTCGCGTCATAGGAATATACGATTTATTTGCTCAGAATCAACCAGAATGCACGTTTTTACATCTTAAATTCGAAAAGTTTTCCGGGGGAGGCCCCCGGACCCCCCACCGACGATACGGAGGATATCTCATCTCGTGTTCACCCCCACTCGCCGCTCGGATGACGCGTCGCGTCATGGGACTATAGGTCCTACCCCTCCCCCCCCCCCCCCAATAAAATTAGCTTACTACGCCCCTGGATTAGAATTATGAACGTATCACTGAATGTATAACATGCACCTGCATATGTTGATGTGCAGACGTTTTGAGCAATTCCTTTGGCAGCTCAGGAGGCCACGACAACCGTTGGCGTAATGATAAAACTAATGAATCCACCATAAGGCCTGACTGTTTTTTAGCATGACGGAATACGGACACGGCCTGCAGCTGAGCCCGGTGTGAGAACCGTCCCCAAATGTTATGGGGTTCTATTGGAAACATTGGAAACATTTTGTTAAAAAAACAACTTTTGCCGTTTAAAAAAATCAAGAGGTTTTTGCTTCAAAAGCTACCAGAATGCTTCCTTTGATTGCCCTTTTCAAAAAATTTTCTGGGGGAGTAACCCCCCTCCCCTCCCTCCCCCTCAAAAAGCTCGTGCCTTCAGCACTCGCGCCAGATGCCTTCGGCATCTGGATACCCCATACCCATTTAGTATCAGCCAGTTCACCCAAATTAGCAATATCAGCCCCCCCAATATAAATTTCGTTCCGACGGGCCTGCTTCTTAATGAGCATCACTATCTTGATGCCTGACCCTCGATCAACACCCCTCCACTGCACACTCCCCTAAAAGAAGAATATTGTGAAAAAGAGAAATACCTAACACCGTCCATCTCAATCGCAATACCCCTCCTCTATGCAACAACTCACCATATTTGTTCATTTTTGATGCTTGTGATAACCCCACCCCACCCCCAACACATACACACGCCTACACAGACATAGGTCCCACATACTCACACACTATTTACTATTTCCAAATTCCAATAGAAAATAATGCTGAACAACATGTTTGACGCCGGGATCGCATTTGATAACCCCTTTCAATCATGGGCGCAGATCATGGGGGGACGGGGGGGGGCGTGTCCCCTCCCCCAGATCTCATCAAGGGGGGACATGGTATGCCATGTCCCCCCACCACTGGGGGGACATGGTATGACATGTCCTCCACTATGCTACCCCACTGCTGCACCCTCTCATCAATTTTAATGCGAGATTCACTTCTGATACACGTTCAACAAGTCCAAACTTGGACCCACAGTTCGTAATATAATTTTGGGGTCGGTACGGCCTGTACTGTAGCCGTATCAACCACAAAAATTATATTACGGACTATGTCTGTGGGTCCATGTTTGGACTGACGTAACGTTCAACGAACAGTTGTTCAACACTGCGCCTTCAAATAAGTTGTTACTCAGCCAGACACAGCTGTGGGTTGCACGAATGCATAAGCAGCATAACTATTTGATATCGGAATATCAATGTTGCAGACAGAATTCTTATGCAGAGAGAGTAATAGGCCGGTAATGAGCTCGTGAAAATGTGCAAGACAGTATCGTCTGTTTTGTTTACATTTTGAAAACGAAATTTATCGATGGAATTCATTCAATTCACGCGACTTGTTGATGACGTATGTGTCGGGCTGTTATTGGATCTGTTAATCCATTAACGGGCCCGACACATACGTCGTCGCTCCATCTGTTGGGCCCTTATGCTAATCCACCGTAAAGTTGAATTGTGTTAATCTAATAGGGAACGCTCGGTAAAGCGGGAACAATTATGGTTAAGCATTTTGACAAAATTACAACAGGCTGTTGAAAAACATATTTTTTTCTACTAAATAATTAAGAGAAATTATACCCCAGAGGCCACCAGAATGCACCATTTGAAAGCGCAATTTAAAAATTTTCTTGGGGGGAATCCCCCCCCCCCCAACCCCCATCTGCCGGCTCGTGCCTGCGGCACTCGCTGCAGATGCCTTCGGCATCTGCCCGTCCCCCCCCCCCCACACTTTTGGGAAGAGATCTGCACCCATGCTTTCAATGTAATAAATGACAATCTTTCAGGTGTTGAGCGAGTGAATGCCGTGGCGTCAAATTACCCAAATCATATTGAACACGCTATAAAAACACCGTCATCCTTTGCTTTTGTTTATTTCGTTGAAAAAATGGAGAGTACCATTCCAGCTAGTCAGAGTTTACTTGAAAATTTTTCAATGGGTTGAACGGCACAGGTGAGCTGGCTATTTGTTGTCCAGTAATATGGATCGGTTTCTTTGATTTGAAAAATGGGTAATTTTTCAAGGTGTCACCATGTAATTTTTGAACTTGCGAGTAGAATTGCCGATATTTAAAATGCAAAATGTGAATAAATATGGTTGCATTGAAAGAAAACAGAGCTGGGTTCAACTGTATTGGACGGGCTACCAACCGATGCCTATTCACAGGCGTGATCCCACTACTGCTCCACACGGGGACTTTTGCCTGCTGCGTCTCCGCCCTGGGCCGTTTCGTCCCTCCTTAGACAACCTGGTCACACAAGGCTCCCCTCGTGCAACCATATTGATGCCGAGCTTAGTGCGGACACCCGATCGACATAGTTCACCGGAGAGCAGGACCCCCGCCCTCAAGCCGTTCACCAACTCTGGCCTCCAAGTAGCTAGATTACAGGAGCACGCCACAACTCCCAGCCGACAGATGATCGATTTTAAATGTATTTCTACAGTGGCACAGGCTTGCCGTACAGGTTGGTTTTTCAGAAATGGGAAGACGTCTTCTTTATTTTTAATTTCCTGGGGCCTATATCTTTCATTCCATTAGTGTAAATAGATATATATGAAATTTTATTCTGCACGCTTGCTTGTACTGAAACAAATGCACTCTGAAGAAAATCTGCCACTTCACTGACACAAGGGAGGATACTCGTCGTAGCTTAAATGGTCAAAACTCGATGCGACGCACGCTTGAGGAGTTTGATGTTCATAGATTAACTTTTCTTACCACAAAACCGACACACCGGCCCCAAATTAACCCCACACATGGAAATGAGCAGGGAGGGCGTGGAAATTACACCAAATTCTCAAATAATCCTAGATAACGGACGGGCATTAATTGAGGATTTTAAAGTGTTTTTCTCTGAAATATTTCAGCGGTGGCGGACACAACATGCTCATTTTATGCGTTAATACTCTTCTTAATGAGCATCACTATCTTGATGCCTGACCCTCGATCAACACCCCTCCACTGCACACTCCCCTAAAAGAAGAATATTGTGAAAAAGAGAAATACCTAACACCGTCCATCTCAATCGCAATACCCCTCCTCTATGCAACAACTCACCATATTTGTTCATTTATGATGCTTGTGATAACCCCACCCCACCCCCAACACATACACACGCCTACACAGACATAGGTCCCACATACTCACACACTATTTACTATTTCCAAATTCCAATAGAAAATGCTGAACAACATGTTTGACGCCGGGATCGTATTTGATAACCCCTTTCAATCATGGGCGCAGATCATGGGGGGACGGGGGGGGGGGACGTGTCCCCTCCCCCAGATCTCATCAAGGGGGGACATGGTATGCCATGTCCCCCCACCACTGGGGGGACATGGTATGACATGTCCCCCACTATGCTACCCCACTGCTGCACCCTCTCATCAATTTTAATGCGAGATTCACTTCTGATACACGTTCAACAAGTCCAAACTTGGACCCACAGTTCGTAATATAATTTTGGGGTCGGTACGGCCTGTACTGTAGCCGTATCAACCACAAAAATTATATTACGGACTATGTCTGTGGGTCCATGTTTGGACTGACGTAACGTTCAACGAACAGTTGTTCAACACTGCGCCTTCAAATAAGTTGTTACTCAGCCAGACACAGCTGTGGGTTGCACGAATGCAAAAGTAGCATAACTATTTGATATCGGAATATCAATGTTGCAGACAGAATTCTTATGCAGAGAGAGTAATAGGCCGGTAATGAGCTCGTGAAAATGTGCAAGACAGTATCGTCTGTTTTGTTTACATTTTGAAAACGAAATTTATCGATCGAATTCATTCAATTCACGCGACTTGTTGATGACGTATGTGTCGGGCTGTTATTGGATCTGTTAATCCATTAACGGGCCCGACACATACGTAGTCGCTCCATCTGTTGGGCACTTATGCTTATCCACCGTAAAGTTGAATTGTGTTAATCTAATAGGGAACGCTCGGTAAAGCGGGAACAATTATGGTTAAGCATTTTGACAAAATTACAACAGGCTGTTGAAAAACATATTTTTTTCTACTAAATAATTAAGAGAAATTATACCCCAGAGGCCACCAGAATGCACCGTTTGAAAGCGCAATTTAAAAATTTTCTTGGGGGGAATCCCCCCCCCCCCAACCCCCATCTGCCGGCTCGTGCCTGCGGCACTCGCTGCAGATGCCTTCGGCATCTGCCCGTCCACCCCCCCACACACTTTTTGGAAGAGATCTGCACCCATGCTTTCAATGTAATAAATGACAATCTTTTAGGTATTGAGCGTGTGAATGCCGTGGCGTCAAATTACCCAAATCATATTGAACACGCTATAAAAACACCGTCATCCTTTGCTTTTGTTTATTTCGTTGAAAAAATGGAGAGTACCATTCCAGCTAGTCAGAGTTTACTTGAAAATTTTTCAATGGGATGAACGGCACAGGTGAGCTGGCTATTTGTTGTCCAGTAATATGGATCGGTTTCTTTGATTTGAAAAATGGGTAATTTTTCAAGGTGTCACCATGTAATTTTTGAACTTGCGAGCAGAATTGCCAATATTTAAAATGCAAAATGTGAATAAATATGGTTGCATTGAAAGAAAACAGAGCTGGGTTCAACTGTATTGGACGGGCTACCAACCGATGCCTATTCACAGGCGTGATCCCACTACTGCTCCACACGGGGACTTTTGCCTGCTGCGTCTCCGCCCTGGGCCGTTTCGTCCCTCCTTAGACAACCTCCAGGATCACACAAGGCTCCCCTCGTGCAACCATATTGATGCCGAGCTTAGTGCGGACACCCGATCGACATAGTTCACCGGCGAGCAGGACCCACGCCCTCAAGCCGTTCACCAACTCTGGCCTCCAAGTAGTTAGATTACAGGAGCACGCCACAACTCCCAGCCGACAGATGATCGATTTTAAATGTATTTCTACAGTGGCACAGACTTGCCGTACAGGTTGGTTTTTCAGAAATGGGAAGACGTCTTCTTTATTTTTTAATTTCCTGGGGCCTATATCTTTCATTCCATTAGTGTAAATAGATATATATGAAATTTTATTCTTCACGCTTGCTTGTACTGAAACAAATGCACTCTGAAGAAAATCTGCCACTTCACTGACACAAGGGAGGATACTCGTCGTAGCTTAAATGGTCAAAACTCGAAGCGACGCACGCTTGAGGAGTTTGATGTTCATAAATTAACTTTTCTTACCACAAAACCGACACACAGGCCCCAAATTACCCCCACACATGGAAATGAGCAGGGAGGGCGTGGCAATTACACCAAATTCTCAAATAATCCTAAATAACGGACGGGAATTAATTGAGGATTTTAAAGTGTTTTTCTCTGAAATATTTCAGCGGTGGCGGACACAACATGCTCATTTTATGCGTTAATGGGTGAATATTAGGAAACTTGCCAATTTGGGGGAGTGGATTTCAAGAGATTGGACTTAAGGATAGTTTAGTCCTTCTTAGGTTTTATATATTGCACAACACTGCAGAAAAAGTCCCGTATGTTCATGCACGCAATTTCGGACTATAATCTGAGAAAAAAATTATTTTTTAGTCATGGATAGTGTAAAAATGTCATTTCGGTGACGATTGAGGTACAGATTTGGTTTCCGTAAAAATTAGAGCTATGTTAATCACAACGCTGTGAAGTGACAAGCAATCAGTTCTTCACCAATCGCTAAAACAACTGACAGTTTTCTGTATATCTTAACTTGACTACTTTTTCAATTTATCACAACTTTAAAACATCGTCGGTCCGATTTTTTCTGCAGATTCATTTTTTTTTACCAGTTTATTCGTTTTCCGTGACCACAGAGAATCAAAGTCTATCTTGCCACCACCATTTAAAAATGACATTTTTACACTTTCCAGAGAAACAAAACCTTTAACTTTTGTTAGAACATCGTGGCATTTTGAAACATATTTCCAGCCTGTCACCGATTTGACATGTTGTCACCGAATTTACACCCTGTCACCGAAAAGACAGCACTTGTCACATTTCAGTACACTTTTCAAATCTATGTCGGGAAAGCTTAATCACACGCGCGCGGTGCAGCTGGGAAAACGTGACGCATTATCCATTTTTATTTTAATTTTATTTTTTTGGCGGGGGGGGGGGGGGGGGGGGCGGTGGTAGCGGTAGGGGCAATGGATTGCCTTATAAATGAGATTTCAGTGAGGATATCCTGATGTGGGTGTACATTAGCACAACTGGGAAAAATATCGTTCAAAACTCTAGTTTATTAGAGCGAAACATCTTATTATTTCAAGATTATTTTAGATTCTGAGTGGTAAAGTCATTTGAGAATTTTTAAAACAGCCTCCCATTCTGCCCTCTTGATCATCATGTGCCGACTGTGATGCTGCTCTGTAACTGCAACCGGCTCGCTAATGAACCTCACAAATTGTTCTTCTTTGTACCAACATCCATCGGGTAAACGACCCCAGAAAAACCGATTGCTCCCGACAGAGTGCATAACGTGGACTTCTATTGTATTGTCTAATACATCAACATCTTGTATTACTCCGGGAAAGACAAAAATGTGCCCTAGCACAAAGGCACATGCTTTATGTGCCGATTGTGCTTATGTGAAATAGCACGATGTGACACAATGTGCCTTTTCACATAAGCACATATGACAGAAAAGAGATTCACCAGTAGGCATCCTCAAATAATACAATACCAGGCCATAGGTATCCTCAAATACCTGTATGTGGCTATGTGCTAGGGCACAGTGTGCCTTTTCACATAAGCACATATCGGCACATAAAGCATGTGCCTATGTGCTGGGGCACATTGTGCTTTTTCACATAAGCACATATGACAAAAAGGGGTGCCGAACGTCATATGTTTTTTAAAAAAAGGGGTGCCAAAATTGGGGTGCCCGGGAATATTGCCATTGGATATAGAGGTGATGAGAATCGGATACAACTTCGTTGTAATAAGAGGAGATAACTCTGTACGATTAAGTACAGGTTATGGGAAATCAAGCAATCTGATTGGTTAGTTATAATCTATATAAATGATCTAGATAAATGAAACAACAAGAGTACTTGGAATGGGGTCAGAACTAACAAGAATAGACCAGAACAGCTAAATATAGTAACAACTAGGAAAATCCGAACCAGAACATTACCTCACTTCAATCGAACACACCCCCGGTACCCTTTCGGTACTATAGCACTACGTGCTAAGCCGATAAAATGGGAAATCCGTATTAAATAAAGTCAATTTCGGTGATTTAGGGTGTATTTTGGTGATTTGGAGGAATTGGCGGGTTGTTTGTGGTAATTAGATTTACTCCGATTCAATCGAACATACCCTCCGAACATACCCCGTCCCATTGCAGAAAATTTGGGTGACATAGCAACCATGTGCTACCGTAGAAACCGAGATGGCGGCCTCCAGTGTACGAAATGGACGACGGAAACACGTATCACCCTAACAATACGCGCTGCGCATGTGCATTCACACCACGTATCACTATGGAGATGACGTCACAACATGGCCGCTCACGCTGGTTACCATGACAACACAACATGGCGCTACTACGTCACGTGACATGGCGTCACTTCCGGGGTCCTGCCAATGAGTCCTCAAACGTGTGAGACATGCTACTGATATACCCTTTTTCGATACTTCTCAATCGGTTTAGTTTTCTGTTCATTAAGTAGCTCCAGTTTTTTAATCAAGCGATAGGACTTGGTCCGCTCCCTTCGAAGTCTTTTTCGACCCTGACATCTCCTGCCGCTGCTTTCATTAAGCGATTTCCAAGTGAACGTGATAGTTATGAATAATTAGGCTACGGATGTTTTCAACATTTATCTTCTATGGTACCTGGACTTATGTCCGAAAGCATACCACCCCCCACCCCACCCCCCATCCCCCCCCCCCCGCATTTTGTAACCTAATCTGGAATGCTACGTCACGTCTCCCTAGGCTATCTGATATGTGATTGAAAAGCAACTGGTTTACCATAGAAATATTAGTCCCAGTCCACGTTATGGAATAATTATGGCCCGTAGTCGTTACGGCCGAGTTGATACGGCCAGGTCGTAGCGTTTTTCTACCGCTTAGTGGGACAAAAAATTGTAGTGCGCGTCATCAGAAATTTTACAAGAGCCCTGGTTAAATTTATTTGACTGACGTGTGTTTAGTTAAAACCGTTCATCCAATGGCCACACCTGTTAGGCGTATGTGTTATGGTAATTTTATTAAGCTGAGCTGTTTTTCTGCTCAAAACTTTGCTTTTGGTGTTTTTTTTTAAATGTAGACTTCTTTAGATTTCTTAATGGTTCGAACTGACAGAAGCTTATTTGTGTCATAAAGCTGTATTTTAGCGATGCCTACTTTTAGTAAGTCTATTCGCAATTTCTCATGCGAGCGTGTAAATTCGGTGACGCCATGTCTTTTCGGTGACATTTTGTACGTCACCGAAATGACTGTCACCGAATTTACGTTTATGTAAAAAGAATGCCGACAAAAAAAATATTAATGAGCACGTTGCTCGAACAAGTATTTGTTGTCATGGTTATAAAAATGAGAAACAAAAGTGTGAAAAACTATACATCTATCGTGTTCCAAATCCAGTAAATCCGTGTCACCGAAATGATGACGAATAAACATACGGTCCATTTGTTTCATATATACTTACATTTTTTCTGGCGTCCATTAGTCTTTTTGCAATTGGCGCTTGTTTTTCGTCATTAACTTCATGACGTAAAATCTACATGACGTAGGTAGAAACTTGCACCAAAATGACACGACATATTTCACGAAAAATTAGCATCGTCACCGAATTGACAAAATATCGTGGGACAGAGAAAACTTGAAAATAAAATTATATCTTGGTATTAATTAGGATAAAATGTTGGTACATTTATGAATTAGAACATATCAACGTTATTTAAAATGGGAACAATTCTTTAGAATGTCAATGCAATCGGCCAATTTTTCAGGTCGAAGGCAGTGACACCGCAACTGGGACATGCGGTTTTGCACCTGTACTCCAATTGACGGCAGTATTTTTCTAGCGTATCTTAAGGGGGGTTAGTATTTCTTTGGCTCTTTTTCAGCGTCGATAATACCTCTCTCATATAAATACGTTGTGCAGGGAAAAAATGCTAATAAGCGTGAAATTTTGGGGACTAAGTCTCTGGTACATGGTTTTGGCAAGTTTCGTAATATTCACCCTAATACTCTTCTTGATGAGCATCACTATCTTGATGCCTGACCCTCGATCAACACCTCTCCACTGCACACTCCCCTAAAAGAAGAATATTGTGAAAAAGAGAAATACCTAACACCGTCCATCTCAATCGCAATAGCCCTCCTCTATGTAACAACTCACCATATTTGTTCATTTATGATGCTTGTGATAACCCCACCCCACCCCCAACACATACACACGCCTACAGTCTACACAGACATAGGTCCCACATACTCACACACTATTTACTATTTCCAAATTCCAATAGAAAATGCTGAACAACATGTTTGACGCCGGGATCGTGTTTGATAACCCCTTTCAATATAATAGATGACAATCTTTCAGGTGTTGAGCGAGTGAATGCCGTGGCGTCAAATTACCCAAATCATATTGAACACGCTATAAACACACCGTCATCCTTTGCTTTTGTTTATTTCGTTGAAAAAATGGAGAGTACCATTCCAGCTAGTCAGAGTTTACTTGAAAATTTTTCAATGGGATGAACGGCACAGGTGAGCTGGCTATTTGTAGTCCAGTAATATGGATCGGTTTCTTTCATTTGAAAAATGGGTAATTTTTCAAGGTGTCACCATGTAATTTTTGAACTTGCGAGTAGAATTGCCAATATTTAAAATGCAAAATGTGAATAAATATGGTTGCATTGAAAGAAAACAGAGCTGGGTTCAACTGTATTGGACGGGCTACCAACCGATGCCTATTCACAGGCGTGATCCCACTACTGCTCCACACGGGGACTTTTGCCTGCTGCGTCTCCGCCCTGGGCCGTTTCGTCCCTCCTTAGACAACCTGGTCACACAAGGCTCCCCTCGTGCAACCATATTGATGCCGAGCTTAGTGCGGACACCCGATCGACATAGTTCACCGGAGAGCAGGACCCCCGCCCTCAAGCCGTTCACCAACTCTGGCCTCCAAGTAGCTAGATAACAGGAGCACGCCACAACTCCCAGCCGACAGATGATCGATTTTAAATGTATTTCTACAGTGGCACAGGCTTGCCGTACAGGTTGGTTTTTCAGAAATGGGAAGACGTCTTCTTTATTTTTAATTTCCTGGGGCCTATATCTTTCATTCCATTAGTGTAAATAGATATATATGAAATTTTATTCTGCACGCTTGCTTGTACTGAAACAAATGCACTCTGAAGAAAATCTGCCACTTCACTGACACAATGGAGGATACTCGTCGTAGCTTAAATAGTCAAAACTCGATGCGACGCACGCTTGAGTTTGATGTTCATAAATTAACTTTTCTTACCACAAAACCGACACACCGGCCCCAAATTACCCCCACACATGGAAATGAGTAGGGAGGGCGTGGCAATTACACCAAATTCTCAAATAATCCTAAATAACGGACGGGAATTAACTGAGGATTTTAAAGTGTTTTTCTCTGAAATATTTCAGCGGTGGCGGACACAACATGCTCATTTTATGCGTTAATACTCTTCTTAATGAGCATCACTATCTTGATGCCTGACCCTCGATCAACACCCCTCCACTGCACACTCCCCTAAAAGAAGAATATTGTGAAAAAGAGAAATACCTAACACTGTCCATCTCAATCGCAATACCCCTCCTCTATGCAACAACTCACCATATTTGTTCATTTATGATGCTTGTGATAACCCCACCCCACCCCCAACACATACACACGCCTACACAGACATAGGTCCCACATACTCACACACTATTTACTCTTTCCAAATTCCAATAAAAAATGCTGAACAACATGTTTGACGCCGGGATCGTATTTGATAACCCCTTTCAATATAATAGATGGCAATCTTTCAGGTGTTGAGCGAGTGAATGCGGTGGCGTCAAATTACCCAAATCATATTGAACACGCTATAAAAACACCGTCATCCTTTGCTTTTGTTTATTTCGTTGAAAAAATGGAGAGTACCATTCCAGCTAGTCAGAGTTTACTTGAAAATTTTTCAATGGGATGAACGGCACAGGTGAGCTGGCTATTTGTTGTCCAGTAATATGGATCGGTTTCTTTGATTTGAAAAATGGGTAATTTTTCAAGGTGTCACCATGTAATTTTTGAACTTGCGAGTAGAATTGCCGATATTTAAAATGCAAAATGTGAATAAATATGGTTGCATTGAAAGAAAACAGAGCTGGGTTCAACTGTATTGGACGGGCTACCAACCGATGCCTATTCACAGGCGTGATCCCACTACTGCTCCACACGGGGACTTTTGCCTGCTGCGTCTCCGCCCTGGGCCGTTTCGTCCCTCCTTAGACAACCTGGTCACACAAGGCTCCCCTCGTGCAACCATATTGATGCCGAGCTTAGTGCGGACACCCGATCGACATAGTTCACCGGAGAGCAGGACCCCCGCCCTCAAGCCGTTCACCAACTCTGGCCTCCAAGTAGCTAGATTACAGGAGCACGCCACAACTCCCAGCCGACAGATGATCGATTTTAAATGTATTTCTACAGTGGCACAGGCTTGCCGTACAGGTTGGTTTTTCAGAAATGGGAAGACGTCTTCTTTATTTTTAATTTCCTGGGGCCTATATCTTTCATTCCATTAGTGTAAATAGATATATATGAAATTTTATTCTGCACGCTTGCTTGTACTGAAACAAATGCACTCTGAAGAAAATCTGCCACTTCACTGACACAAGGGAGGATACTCGTCGTAGCTTAAATGGTCAAAACTCGAAGCGACGCACGCTTGAGGAGTTTGATGTTCATAAATTAACTTTTCTTACCACAAAACCGACACACAGGCCCCAAATTACCCCCACACATGGAAATGAGCAGGGAGGGCGTGGCAATTACACCAAATTCTCAAATAATCCTAAATAACGGACGGGAATTAATTGAGGATTTTAAAGTGTTTTTCTCTGAAATATTTCAGCGGTGGAGGACACAACATGCTCATTTTATGCGTTAATACTCTTCTTGATGAGCATCACTATCTTGATGCCTGACCCTCGATCATCACCTCTCCACTGCACACTCCCCTAAAAGAAGAATATTGTGAAAAAGAGAAATACCTAACACCGTCCACCTCAATCGCAATACCCCTCCTCTATGCAACAACTCACCATATTTGTTCATTTATGATGCTTGTGATAACCCCACCCCACCCCCAACACATACACACGCCTACACAGACATAGGTCCCACATACTCACACACTATTTACTATTTCCAAATTCCAATAGAAAATGCTGAACAACATGTTTGACGCCGGGATCGTATTTGATAACCCCTTTCAATATAATAGATGACAATCTTTCAGGTGTTGAGCGAGTGAATGCCGTGGCGTCAAATTACCCAAATCATATTGAACACGCTATAAACACACCGTCATCCTTTGCTTTTGTTTATTTCGTTGAAAAAATGGAGAGTACCATTCCAGCTAGTCAGAGTTTACTTGAAAATTTTTCAATGGGATGAACGGCACAGGTGAGCTGGCTATTTGTAGTCCAGTAATATGGATCGGTTTCTTTGATTTGAAAAATGGGTAATTTTTCAAGGTGTCACCATGTAATTTTTGAACTTGCGAGTAGAATTGCCAATATTTAAAATGCAAAATGTGAATAAATATGGTTGCATTGAAAGAAAACAGAGCTGGGTTCAACTGTATTGGACGGGCTACCAACCGATGCCTATTCACAGGCGTGATCCCACTACTGCTCCACACGGGGACTTTTGCCTGCTGCGTCTCCGCCCTGGGCCGTTTCGTCCCTCCTTAGACAACCTGGTCACACAAGGCTCCCCTCGTGCAACCATATTGATGCCGAGCTTAGTGCGGACACCCGATCGACATAGTTCACCGGAGAGCAGGACCCCCGCCCTCAAGCCGTTCACCAACTCTGGCCTCCAAGTAGCTAGATTACAGGAGCACGCCACAACTCCCAGCCGACAGATGATCGATTTTAAATGTATTTCTACAGTGGCACAGGCTTGCCGTACAGGTTGGTTTTTCAGAAATGGGAAGACGTCTTCTTTATTTTTAATTTCCTGGGGCCTATATCTTTCATTCCATTAGTGTAAATAGATATATATGAAATTTTATTCTTCACGCTTGCTTGTACTGAAACAAATGCACTCTGAAGAAAATCTGCCACTTCACTGACACAAGGGAGGATACTCGTCGTAGCTTGAATGGTCAAAACTCGAAGCGACGCACGCTTGAGGAGTTTGATGTTCATAAATTAACTTTTCTTACCACAAAACCGACACACAGGCCCCAAATTACCCCCACACATGGAAATGAGCAGGGAGGGCGTGGCAATTACACCAAATTCTCAAATAATCCTAAATAACGGACGGGAATTAATTGAGGATTTTAAAGTGTTTTTCTCTGAAATATTTCAGCGGTGACGGACACAACATGCTCATTTTATGCGTTAATACTCTTCTTGATGAGCATCACTATCTTGATGCCTGACCCTCGATCAACACCTCTCCACTGCACACTCCCCTAAAAGAAGAATATTGTGAAAAAGAGAAATACCTAACACCGTCCATCTCAATCGCAATAGCCCTCCTCTATGTAACAACTCACCATATTTGTTCATTTATGATGCTTGTGATAACCCCACCCCACCCCCAACACATACACACGCCTACAGTCTACACAGACATAGGTCCCACATACTCACACACTATTTACTATTTCCAAATTCCAATAGAAAATGCTGAACAACATGTTTGACGCCGGGATCGTGTTTGATAACCCCTTTCAATATAATAGATGACAATCTTTCAGGTGTTGAGCGAGTGAATGCCGTGGCGTCAAATTACCCAAATCATATTGAACACGCTATAAACACACCGTCATCCTTTGCTTTTGTTTATTTCGTTGAAAAAATGGAGAGTACCATTCCAGCTAGTCAGAGTTTACTTGAAAATTTTTCAATGGGATGAACGGCACAGGTGAGCTGGCTATTTGTAGTCCAGTAATATGGATCGGTTTCTTTCATTTGAAAAATGGGTAATTTTTCAAGGTGTCACCATGTAATTTTTGAACTTGCGAGTAGAATTGCCAATATTTAAAATGCAAAATGTGAATAAATATGGTTGCATTGAAAGAAAACAGAGCTGGGTTCAACTGTATTGGACGGGCTACCAACCGATGCCTATTCACAGGCGTGATCCCACTACTGCTCCACACGGGGACTTTTGCCTGCTGCGTCTCCGCCCTGGGCCGTTTCGTCCCTCCTTAGACAACCTGGTCACACAAGGCTCCCCTCGTGCAACCATATTGATGCCGAGCCTAGTGCGGACACCCGATCGACATAGTTCACCGGAGAGCAGGACCCCCGCCCTCAAGCCGTTCACCAACTCTGGCCTCCAAGTAGCTAGATTACAGGAGCACGCCACAACTCCCAGCCGACAGATGATCGATTTTAAATGTATTTCTACAGTGGCACAGGCTTGCCGTACAGGTTGGTTTTTCAGAAATGGGAAGACGTCTTCTTTATTTTTAATTTCCTGGGGCCTATATCTTTCATTCCATTAGTGTAAATAGATATATATGAAATTTTATTCTGCACGCTTGCTTGTACTGAAACAAATGCACTCTGAAGAAAATCTGCCACTTCACTGACACAATGGAGGATACTCGTCGTAGCTTAAATAGTCAAAACTCGATGCGACGCACGCTTGAGTTTGATGTTCATAAATTAACTTTTCTTACCACAAAACCGACACACCGGCCCCAAATTACCCCCACACATGGAAATGAGCAGGGAGGGCGTGGCAATTACACCAAATTCTCAAATAATCCTAAATAACGGACGGGAATTAACTGAGGATTTTAAAGTGTTTTTGTCTGAAATATTTCAGCGGTGGCGGACACAACATGCTCATTTTATGCGTTAATACTCTTCTTAATGAGCATCACTATCTTGATGCCTGACCCTCGATCAACACCCCTCCACTGCACACTCCCCTAAAAGAAGAATATTGTGAAAAAGAGAAATACCTAACACTGTCCATCTCAATCGCAATACCCCTCCTCTATGCAACAACTCACCATATTTGTTCATTTATGATGCTTGTGATAACCCCACCCCACCCCCAACACATACACACGCCTACACAGACATAGGTCCCACATACTCACACACTATTTACTCTTTCCAAATTCCAATAGAAAATGCTGAACAACATGTTTGACGCCGGGATCGTATTTGATAACCCCTTTCAATATAATAGATGGCAATCTTTCAGGTGTTGAGCGAGTGAATGCGGTGGCGTCAAATTACCCAAATCATATTGAACACGCTATAAAAACACCGTCATCCTTTGCTTTTGTTTATTTCGTTGAAAAAATGGAGAGTACCATTCCAGCTAGTCAGAGTTTACTTGAAAATTTTTCAATGGGATGAACGGCACAGGTGAGCTGGCTATTTGTTGTCCAGTAATATGGATCGGTTTCTTTGATTTGAAAAATGGGTAATTTTTCAAGGTGTCACCATGTAATTTTTGAACTTGCGAGTAGAATTGCCGATATTTAAAATGCAAAATGTGAATAAATATGGTTGCATTGAAAGAAAACAGAGCTGGGTTCAACTGTATTGGACGGGCTACCAACCGATGCCTATTCACAGGCGTGATCCCACTACTGCTCCACACGGGGACTTTTGCCTGCTGCGTCTCCGCCCTGGGCCGTTTCGTCCCTCCTTAGACAACCTGGTCACACAAGGCTCCCATCGTGCAACCATATTGATGCCGAGCTTAGTGCGGACACCCGATCGACATAGTTCACCGGAGAGCAGGACCCCCGCCCTCAAGCCGTTCACCAACTCTGGCCTCCAAGTAGCTAGATTACAGGAGCACGCCACAACTCCCAGCCGACAGGTGATCGATTTTAAATGTATTTCTACAGTGGCACAGGCTTGCCGTACAGGTTGGTTTTTCAGAAATGGGAAGACGTCTTCTTTATTTTTAATTTCCTGGGGCCTATATCTTTCATTCCATTAGTGTAAATAGATATATATGAAATTTTATTCTGCACGCTTGCTTGTACTGAAACAAATGCACTCTGAAGAAAATCTGCCACTTCACTGACACAAGGGAGGATACTCGTCGTAGCTTAAATGGTCAAAACTCGAAGCGACGCACGCTTGAGGAGTTTGATGTTCATAAATTAACTTTTCTTACCACAAAACCGACACACAGGCCCCAAATTACCCCCACACATGGAAATGAGCAGGGAGGGCGTGGCAATTACACCAAATTCTCAAATAATCCTAAATAACGGACGGGAATTAATTGAGGATTTTAAAGTGTTTTTCTCTGAAATATTTCAGCGGTGGAGGACACAACATGCTCATTTTATGCGTTAATACTCTTCTTGATGAGCATCACTATCTTGATGCCTGACCCTCGATCATCACCTCTCCACTGCACACTCCCCTAAAAGAAGAATATTGTGAAAAAGAGAAATACCTAACACCGTCCATCTCAATCGCAATACCCCTCCTCTATGCAACAACTCACCATATTTGTTCATTTATGATGCTTGTGATAACCCCACCCCACCCCCAACACATACACACGCCTACACAGACATAGGTCCCACATACTCACACACTATTTACTCTTTCCAAATTCCAATAGAAAATGCTGAACAACATGTTTGACGCCGGGATCGTATTTGATAACCCCTTTCAATATAATAGATGGCAATCTTTCAGGTGTTGAGCGAGTGAATGCGGTGGCGTCAAATTACCCAAATCATATTGAACACGCTATAAAAACACCGTCATCCTTTGCTTTTGTTTATTTCGTTGAAAAAATGGAGAGTACCATTCCAGCTAGTCAGAGTTTACTTGAAAATTTTTCAATGGGATGAACGGCACAGGTGAGCTGGCTATTTGTTGTCCAGTAATATGGATCGGTTTCTTTGATTTGAAAAATGGGTAATTTTTCAAGGTGTCACCATGTAATTTTTGAACTTGCGAGTAGAATTGCCGATATTTAAAATGCAAAATGTGAATAAATATGGTTGCATTGAAAGAAAACAGAGCTGGGTTCAACTGTATTGGACGGGCTACCAACCGATGCCTATTCACAGGCGTGATCCCACTACTGCTCCACACGGGGACTTTTGCCTGCTGCGTCTCCGCCCTGGGCCGTTTCGTCCCTCCTTAGACAACCTGGTCACACAAGGCTCCCCTCGTGCAACCATATTGATGCCGAGCTTAGTGCGGACACCCGATCGACATAGTTCACCGGAGAGCAGGACCCCCGCCCTCAAGCCGTTCACCAACTCTGGCCTCCAAGTAGCTAGATTACAGGAGCACGCCACAACTCCCAGCCGACAGATGATCGATTTTAAATGTATTTCTACAGTGGCACAGGCTTGCCGTACAGGTTGGTTTTTCAGAAATGGGAAGACGTCTTCTTTATTTTTAATTTCCTGGGGCCTATATCTTTCATTCCATTAGTGTAAATAGATATATATGAAATTTTATTCTGCACGCTTGCTTGTACTGAAACAAATGCACTCTGAAGAAAATCTGCCACTTCACTGACACAAGGGAGGATACTCGTCGTAGCTTAAATGGTCAAAACTCGAAGCGACGCACGCTTGAGGAGTTTGATGTTCATAAATTAACTTTTCTTACCACAAAACCGACACACAGGCCCCAAATTACCCCCACACATGGAAATGAGCAGGGAGGGCGTGGCAATTACACCAAATTCTCAAATAATCCTAAATAACGGACGGGAATTAATTGAGGATTTTAAAGTGTTTTTCTCTGAAATATTTCAGCGGTGGAGGACACAACATGCTCATTTTATGCGTTAATACTCTTCTTGATGAGCATCACTATCTTGATGCCTGACCCTCGATCATCACCTCTCCACTGCACACTCCCCTAAAAGAAGAATATTGTGAAAAAGAGAAATACCTAACACCGTCCACCTCAATCGCAATACCCCTCCTCTATGCAACAACTCACCATATTTGTTCATTTATGATGCTTGTGATAACCCCACCCCACCCCCAACACATACACACGCCTACATAGACATAGGTCCCACATACTCACACACTATTTACTATTTCCAAATTCCAATAGAAAATGCTGAACAACATGTTTGACGCCGGGATCGTATTTGATAACCCCTTTCAATATAATAGATGACAATCTTTCAGGTGTTGAGCGAGTGAATGCCGTGGCGTCAAATTACCCAAATCATATTGAACACGCTATAAACACACCGTCATCCTTTGCTTTTGTTTATTTCGTTGAAAAAATGGAGAGTACCATTCCAGCTAGTCAGAGTTTACTTGAAAATTTTTCAATGGGATGAACGGCACAGGTGAGCTGGCTATTTGTAGTCCAGTAATATGGATCGGTTTCTTTCATTTGAAAAATGGGTAATTTTTCAAGGTGTCACCATGTAATTTTTGAACTTGCGAGTAGAATTGCCAATATTTAAAATGCAAAATGTGAATAAATATGGTTGCATTGAAAGAAAACAGAGCTGGGTTCAACTGTATTGGACGGGCTACCAACCGATGCCTATTCACAGGCGTGATCCCACTACTGCTCCACACGGGGACTTTTGCCTGCTGCGTCTCCGCCCTGGGCTGTTTCGTCCCTCCTTAGACAACCTGGTCACACAAGGCTCCCCTCGTGCAACCATATTGATGCCGAGCTTAGTGCGGACACCCGATCGACATAGTTCACCGGAGAGCAGGACCCCCGCCCTCAAGCCGTTCACCAACTCTGGCCTCCAAGTAGCTAGATTACAGGAGCACGCCACAACTCCCAGCCGACAGATGATCGATTTTAAATGTATTTCTACAGTGGCACAGGCTTGCCGTACAGGTTGGTTTTTCAGAAATGGGAAGACGTCTTCTTTATTTTTAATTTCCTGGGGCCTATATCTTTCATTCCATTAGTGTAAATAGATATATATGAAATTTTATTCTTCACGCTTGCTTGTACTGAAACAAATGCACTCTGAAGAAAATCTGCCACTTCACTGACACAAGGGAGGATACTCGTCGTAGCTTGAATGGTCAAAACTCGAAGCGACGCACGCTTGAGGAGTTTGATGTTCATAAATTAACTTTTCTTACCACAAAACCGACACACAGGCCCCAAATTACCCCCACACATGGAAATGAGCAGGGAGGGCGTGGCAATTACACCAAATTCTCAAATAATCCTAAATAACGGACGGGAATTAATTGAGGATTTTAAAGTGTTTTTCTCTGAAATATTTCAGCGGTGACGGACACAACATGCTCATTTTATGCGTTAATACTCTTCTTGATGAGCATCACTATCTTGATGCCTGACCCTCGATCAACACCTCTCCACTGCACACTCCCCTAAAAGAAGAATATTGTGAAAAAGAGAAATACCTAACACCGTCCATCTCAATCGCAATAGCCCTCCTCTATGTAACAACTCACCATATTTGTTCATTTATGATGCTTGTGATAACCCCACCCCACCCCCAACACATACACACGCCTACAGTCTACACAGACATAGGTCCCACATACTCACACACTATTTACTATTTCCAAATTCCAATAGAAAATGCTGAACAACATGTTTGACGCCGGGATCGTGTTTGATAACCCCTTTCAATATAATAGATGACAATCTTTCAGGTGTTGAGCGAGTGAATGCCGTGGCGTCAAATTACCCAAATCATATTGAACACGCTATAAACACACCGTCATCCTTTGCTTTTGTTTATTTCGTTGAAAAAATGGAGAGTACCATTCCAGCTAGTCAGAGTTTACTTGAAAATTTTTCAATGGGATGAACGGCACAGGTGAGCTGGCTATTTGTAGTCCAGTAATATGGATCGGTTTCTTTCATTTGAAAAATGGGTAATTTTTCAAGGTGTCACCATGTAATTTTTGAACTTGCGAGTAGAATTGCCAATATTTAAAATGCAAAATGTGAATAAATATGGTTGCATTGAAAGAAAACAGAGCTGGGTTCAACTGTATTGGACGGGCTACCAACCGATGCCTATTCACAGGCGTGATCCCACTACTGCTCCACACGGGGACTTTTGCCTGCTGCGTCTCCGCCCTGGGCCGTTTCGTCCCTCCTTAGACAACCTGGTCACACAAGGCTCCCCTCGTGCAACCATATTGATGCCGAGCTTAGTGCGGACACCCGATCGACATAGTTCACCGGAGAGCAGGACCCCCGCCCTCAAGCCGTTCACCAACTCTGGCCTCCAAGTAGCTAGATTACAGGAGCACGCCACAACTCCCAGCCGACAGATGATCGATTTTAAATGTATTTCTACAGTGGCACAGGCTTGCCGTACAGGTTGGTTTTTCAGAAATGGGAAGACGTCTTCTTTATTTTTAATTTCCTGGGGCCTATATCTTTCATTCCATTAGTGTAAATAGATATATATGAAATTTTATTCTGCACGCTTGCTTGTACTGAAACAAATGCACTCTGAAGAAAATCTGCCACTTCACTGACACAATGGAGGATACTCGTCGTAGCTTAAATAGTCAAAACTCGATGCGACGCACGCTTGAGTTTGATGTTCATAAATTAACTTTTCTTACCACAAAACCGACACACCGGCCCCAAATTACCCCCACACATGGAAATGAGTAGGGAGGGCGTGGCAATTACACCAAATTCTCAAATAATCCTAAATAACGGACGGGAATTAACTGAGGATTTTAAAGTGTTTTTCTCTGAAATATTTCAGCGGTGGCGGACACAACATGCTCATTTTATGCGTTAATACTCTTCTTAATGAGCATCACTATCTTGATGCCTGACCCTCGATCAACACCCCTCCACTGCACACTCCCCTAAAAGAAGAATATTGTGAAAAAGAGAAATACCTAACACTGTCCATCTCAATCGCAATACCCCTCCTCTATGCAACAACTCACCATATTTGTTCATTTATGATGCTTGTGATAACCCCACCCCACCCCCAACACATACACACGCCTACACAGACATAGGTCCCACATACTCACACACTATTTACTCTTTCCAAATTCCAATAAAAAATGCTGAACAACATGTTTGACGCCGGGATCGTATTTGATAACCCCTTTCAATATAATAGATGGCAATCTTTCAGGTGTTGAGCGAGTGAATGCGGTGGCGTCAAATTACCCAAATCATATTGAACACGCTATAAAAACACCGTCATCCTTTGCTTTTGTTTATTTCGTTGAAAAAATGGAGAGTACCATTCCAGCTAGTCAGAGTTTACTTGAAAATTTTTCAATGGGATGAACGGCACAGGTGAGCTGGCTATTTGTTGTCCAGTAATATGGATCGGTTTCTTTGATTTGAAAAATGGGTAATTTTTCAAGGTGTCACCATGTAATTTTTGAACTTGCGAGTAGAATTGCCGATATTTAAAATGCAAAATGTGAATAAATATGGTTGCATTGAAAGAAAACAGAGCTGGGTTCAACTGTATTGGACGGGCTACCAACCGATGCCTATTCACAGGCGTGATCCCACTACTGCTCCACACGGGGACTTTTGCCTGCTGCGTCTCCGCCCTGGGCCGTTTCGTCCCTCCTTAGACAACCTGGTCACACAAGGCTCCCCTCGTGCAACCATATTGATGCCGAGCTTAGTGCGGACACCCGATCGACATAGTTCACCGGAGAGCAGGACCCCCGCCCTCAAGCCGTTCACCAACTCTGGCCTCCAAGTAGCTAGATTACAGGAGCACGCCACAACTCCCAGCCGACAGATGATCGATTTTAAATGTATTTCTACAGTGGCACAGGCTTGCCGTACAGGTTGGTTTTTCAGAAATGGGAAGACGTCTTCTTTATTTTTAATTTCCTGGGGCCTATATCTTTCATTCCATTAGTGTAAATAGATATATATGAAATTTTATTCTGCACGCTTGCTTGTACTGAAACAAATGCACTCTGAAGAAAATCTGCCACTTCACTGACACAAGGGAGGATACTCGTCGTAGCTTAAATGGTCAAAACTCGAAGCGACGCACGCTTGAGGAGTTTGATGTTCATAAATTAACTTTTCTTACCACAAAACCGACACACAGGCCCCAAATTACCCCCACACATGGAAATGAGCAGGGAGGGCGTGGCAATTACACCAAATTCTCAAATAATCCTAAATAACGGACGGGAATTAATTGAGGATTTTAAAGTGTTTTTCTCTGAAATATTTCAGCGGTGGAGGACACAACATGCTCATTTTATGCGTTAATACTCTTCTTGATGAGCATCACTATCTTGATGCCTGACCCTCGATCATCACCTCTCCACTGCACACTCCCCTAAAAGAAGAATATTGTGAAAAAGAGAAATACCTAACACCGTCCACCTCAATCGCAATACCCCTCCTCTATGCAACAACTCACCATATTTGTTCATTTATGATGCTTGTGATAACCCCACCCCACCCCCAACACATACACACGCCTACATAGACATAGGTCCCACATACTCACACACTATTTACTATTTCCAAATTCCAATAGAAAATGCTGAACAACATGTTTGACGCCGGGATCGTATTTGATAACCCCTTTCAATATAATAGATGACAATCTTTCAGGTGTTGAGCGAGTGAATGCCGTGGCGTCAAATTACCCAAATCATATTGAACACGCTATAAACACACCGTCATCCTTTGCTTTTGTTTATTTCGTTGAAAAAATGGAGAGTACCATTCCAGCTAGTCAGAGTTTACTTGAAAATTTTTCAATGGGATGAACGGCACAGGTGAGCTGGCTATTTGTAGTCCAGTAATATGGATCGGTTTCTTTCATTTGAAAAATGGGTAATTTTTCAAGGTGTCACCATGTAATTTTTGAACTTGCGAGTAGAATTGCCAATATTTAAAATGCAAAATGTGAATAAATATGGTTGCATTGAAAGAAAACAGAGCTGGGTTCAACTGTATTGGACGGGCTACCAACCGATGCCTATTCACAGGCGTGATCCCACTACTGCTCCACACGGGGACTTTTGCCTGCTGCGTCTCCGCCCTGGGCTGTTTCGTCCCTCCTTAGACAACCTGGTCACACAAGGCTCCCCTCGTGCAACCATATTGATGCCGAGCTTAGTGCGGACACCCGATCGACATAGTTCACCGGAGAGCAGGACCCCCGCCCTCAAGCCGTTCACCAACTCTGGCCTCCAAGTAGCTAGATTACAGGAGCACGCCACAACTCCCAGCCGACAGATGATCGATTTTAAATGTATTTCTACAGTGGCACAGGCTTGCCGTACAGGTTGGTTTTTCAGAAATGGGAAGACGTCTTCTTTATTTTTAATTTCCTGGGGCCTATATCTTTCATTCCATTAGTGTAAATAGATATATATGAAATTTTATTCTTCACGCTTGCTTGTACTGAAACAAATGCACTCTGAAGAAAATCTGCCACTTCACTGACACAAGGGAGGATACTCGTCGTAGCTTGAATGGTCAAAACTCGAAGCGACGCACGCTTGAGGAGTTTGATGTTCATAAATTAACTTTTCTTACCACAAAACCGACACACAGGCCCCAAATTACCCCCACACATGGAAATGAGCAGGGAGGGCGTGGCAATTACACCAAATTCTCAAATAATCCTAAATAACGGACGGGAATTAATTGAGGATTTTAAAGTGTTTTTCTCTGAAATATTTCAGCGGTGACGGACACAACATGCTCATTTTATGCGTTAATACTCTTCTTGATGAGCATCACTATCTTGATGCCTGACCGTCGATCAACACCTCTCCACTGCACACTCCCCTAAAAGAAGAATATTGTGAAAAAGAGAAATACCTAACACCGTCCATCTCAATCGCAATAGCCCTCCTCTATGTAACAACTCACCATATTTGTTCATTTATGATGCTTGTGATAACCCCACCCCACCCCCAACACATACACACGCCTACAGTCTACACAGACATAGGTCCCACATACTCACACACTATTTACTATTTCCAAATTCCAATAGAAAATGCTGAACAACATGTTTGACGCCGGGATCGTGTTTGATAACCCCTTTCAATATAATAGATGACAATCTTTCAGGTGTTGAGCGAGTGAATGCCGTGGCGTCAAATTACCCAAATCATATTGAACACGCTATAAACACACCGTCATCCTTTGCTTTTGTTTATTTCGTTGAAAAAATGGAGAGTACCATTCCAGCTAGTCAGAGTTTACTTGAAAATTTTTCAATGGGATGAACGGCACAGGTGAGCTGGCTATTTGTAGTCCAGTAATATGGATCGGTTTCTTTCATTTGAAAAATGGGTAATTTTTCAAGGTGTCACCATGTAATTTTTGAACTTGCGAGTAGAATTGCCAATATTTAAAATGCAAAATGTGAATAAATATGGTTGCATTGAAAGAAAACAGAGCTGGGTTCAACTGTATTGGACGGGCTACCAACCGATGCCTATTCACAGGCGTGATCCCACTACTGCTCCACACGGGGACTTTTGCCTGCTGCGTCTCCGCCCTGGGCCGTTTCGTCCCTCCTTAGACAACCTGGTCACACAAGGCTCCCCTCGTGCAACCATATTGATGCCGAGCTTAGTGCGGACACCCGATCGACATAGTTCACCGGAGAGCAGGACCCCCGCCCTCAAGCCGTTCACCAACTCTGGCCTCCAAGTAGCTAGATTACAGGAGCACGCCACAACTCCCAGCCGACAGATGATCGATTTTAAATGTATTTCTACAGTGGCACAGGCTTGCCGTACAGGTTGGTTTTTCAGAAATGGGAAGACGTCTTCTTTATTTTTAATTTCCTGGGGCCTATATCTTTCATTCCATTAGTGTAAATAGATATATATGAAATTTTATTCTGCACGCTTGCTTGTACTGAAACAAATGCACTCTGAAGAAAATCTGCCACTTCACTGACACAATGGAGGATACTCGTCGTAGCTTAAATAGTCAAAACTCGATGCGACGCACGCTTGAGTTTGATGTTCATAAATTAACTTTTCTTACCACAAAACCGACACACCGGCCCCAAATTACCCCCACACATGGAAATGAGTAGGGAGGGCGTGGCAATTACACCAAATTCTCAAATAATCCTAAATAACGGACGGGAATTAACTGAGGATTTTAAAGTGTTTTTCTCTGAAATATTTCAGCGGTGGCGGACACAACATGCTCATTTTATGCGTTAATACTCTTCTTAATGAGCATCACTATCTTGATGCCTGACCCTCGATCAACACCCCTCCACTGCACACTCCCCTAAAAGAAGAATATTGTGAAAAAGAGAAATACCTAACACTGTCCATCTCAATCGCAATACCCCTCCTCTATGCAACAACTCACCATATTTGTTCATTTATGATGCTTGTGATAACCCCACCCCACCCCCAACACATACACACGCCTACACAGACATAGGTCCCACATACTCACACACTATTTACTCTTTCCAAATTCCAATAAAAAATGCTGAACAACATGTTTGACGCCGGGATCGTATTTGATAACCCCTTTCAATATAATAGATGGCAATCTTTCAGGTGTTGAGCGAGTGAATGCGGTGGCGTCAAATTACCCAAATCATATTGAACACGCTATAAAAACACCGTCATCCTTTGCTTTTGTTTATTTCGTTGAAAAAATGGAGAGTACCATTCCAGCTAGTCAGAGTTTACTTGAAAATTTTTCAATGGGATGAACGGCACAGGTGAGCTGGCTATTTGTTGTCCAGTAATATGGATCGGTTTCTTTGATTTGAAAAATGGGTAATTTTTCAAGGTGTCACCATGTAATTTTTGAACTTGCGAGTAGAATTGCCGATATTTAAAATGCAAAATGTGAATAAATATGGTTGCATTGAAAGAAAACAGAGCTGGGTTCAACTGTATTGGACGGGCTACCAACCGATGCCTATTCACAGGCGTGATCCCACTACTGCTCCACACGGGGACTTTTGCCTGCTGCGTCTCCGCCCTGGGCCGTTTCGTCCCTCCTTAGACAACCTGGTCACACAAGGCTCCCCTCGTGCAACCATATTGATGCCGAGCTTAGTGCGGACACCCGATCGACATAGTTCACCGGAGAGCAGGACCCCCGCCCTCAAGCCGTTCACCAACTCTGGCCTCCAAGTAGCTAGATTACAGGAGCACGCCACAACTCCCAGCCGACAGATGATCGATTTTAAATGTATTTCTACAGTGGCACAGGCTTGCCGTACAGGTTGGTTTTTCAGAAATGGGAAGACGTCTTCTTTATTTTTAATTTCCTGGGGCCTATATCTTTCATTCCATTAGTGTAAATAGATATATATGAAATTTTATTCTGCACGCTTGCTTGTACTGAAACAAATGCACTCTGAAGAAAATCTGCCACTTCACTGACACAAGGGAGGATACTCGTCGTAGCTTAAATGGTCAAAACTCGAAGCGACGCACGCTTGAGGAGTTTGATGTTCATAAATTAACTTTTCTTACCACAAAACCGACACACAGGCCCCAAATTACCCCCACACATGGAAATGAGCAGGGAGGGCGTGGCAATTACACCAAATTCTCAAATAATCCTAAATAACGGACGGGAATTAATTGAGGATTTTAAAGTGTTTTTCTCTGAAATATTTCAGCGGTGGAGGACACAACATGCTCATTTTATGCGTTAATACTCTTCTTGATGAGCATCACTATCTTGATGCCTGACCCTCGATCATCACCTCTCCACTGCACACTCCCCTAAAAGAAGAATATTGTGAAAAAGAGAAATACCTAACACCGTCCACCTCAATCGCAATACCCCTCCTCTATGCAACAACTCACCATATTTGTTCATTTATGATGCTTGTGATAACCCCACCCCACCCCCAACACATACACACGCCTACACAGACATAGGTCCCACATACTCACACACTATTTACTATTTCCAAATTCCAATAGAAAATGCTGAACAACATGTTTGACGCCGGGATCGTATTTGATAACCCCTTTCAATATAATAGATGACAATCTTTCAGGTGTTGAGCGAGTGAATGCCGTGGCGTCAAATTACCCAAATCATATTGAACACGCTATAAACACACCGTCATCCTTTGCTTTTGTTTATTTCGTTGAAAAAATGGAGAGTACCATTCCAGCTAGTCAGAGTTTACTTGAAAATTTTTCAATGGGATGAACGGCACAGGTGAGCTGGCTATTTGTAGTCCAGTAATATGGATCGGTTTCTTTCATTTGAAAAATGGGTAATTTTTCAAGGTGTCACCATGTAATTTTTGAACTTGCGAGTAGAATTGCCAATATTTAAAATGCAAAATGTGAATAAATATGGTTGCATTGAAAGAAAACAGAGCTGGGTTCAACTGTATTGGACGGGCTACCAACCGATGCCTATTCACAGGCGTGATCCCACTACTGCTCCACACGGGGACTTTTGCCTGCTGCGTCTCCGCCCTGGGCCGTTTCGTCCCTCCTTAGACAACCTGGTCACACAAGGCTCCCCTCGTGCAACCATATTGATGCCGAGCTTAGTGCGGACACCCGATCGACATAGTTCACCGGAGAGCAGGACCCCCGCCCTCAAGCCGTTCACCAACTCTGGCCTCCAAGTAGCTAGATTACAGGAGCACGCCACAACTCCCAGCCGACAGATGATCGATTTTAAATGTATTTCTACAGTGGCACAGGCTTGCCGTACAGGTTGGTTTTTCAGAAATGGGAAGACGTCTTCTTTATTTTTAATTTCCTGGGGCCTATATCTTTCATTCCATTAGTGTAAATAGATATATATGAAATTTTATTCTTCACGCTTGCTTGTACTGAAACAAATGCACTCTGAAGAAAATCTGCCACTTCACTGACACAAGGGAGGATACTCGTCGTAGCTTGAATGGTCAAAACTCGAAGCGACGCACGCTTGAGGAGTTTGATGTTCATAAATTAACTTTTCTTACCACAAAACCGACACACAGGCCCCAAATTATCCCCACACATGGAAATGAGCAGGGAGGGCGTGGCAATTACACCAAATTCTCAAATAATCCTAAATAACGGACGGGAATTAATTGAGGATTTTAAAGTGTTTTTCTCTGAAATATTTCAGCGGTGACGGACACAACATGCTCATTTTATGCGTTAATACTCTTCTTGATGAGCATCACTATCTTGATGCCTGACCCTCGATCAACACCTCTCCACTGCACACTCCCCTAAAAGAAGAATATTGTGAAAAAGAGAAATACCTAACACCGTCCATCTCAATCGCAATAGCCCTCCTCTATGTAACAACTCACCATATTTGTTCATTTATGATGCTTGTGATAACCCCACCCCACCCCCAACACATACACACGCCTACAGTCTACACAGACATAGGTCCCACATACTCACACACTATTTACTATTTCCAAATTCCAATAGAAAATGCTGAACAACATGTTTGACGCCGGGATCGTGTTTGATAACCCCTTTCAATATAATAGATGACAATCTTTCAGGTGTTGAGCGAGTGAATGCCGTGGCGTCAAATTACCCAAATCATATTGAACACGCTATAAACACACCGTCATCCTTTGCTTTTGTTTATTTCGTTGAAAAAATGGAGAGTACCATTCCAGCTAGTCAGAGTTTACTTGAAAATTTTTCAATGGGATGAACGGCACAGGTGAGCTGGCTATTTGTAGTCCAGTAATATGGATCGGTTTCTTTCATTTGAAAAATGGGTAATTTTTCAAGGTGTCACCATGTAATTTTTGAACTTGCGAGTAGAATTGCCAATATTTAAAATGCAAAATGTGAATAAATATGGTTGCATTGAAAGAAAACAGAGCTGGGTTCAACTGTATTGGACGGGCTACCAACCGATGCCTATTCACAGGCGTGATCCCACTACTGCTCCACACGGGGACTTTTGCCTGCTGCGTCTCCGCCCTGGGCCGTTTCGTCCCTCCTTAGACAACCTGGTCACACAAGGCTCCCCTCGTGCAACCATATTGATGCCGAGCTTAGTGCGGACACCCGATCGACATAGTTCACCGGAGAGCAGGACCCCCGCCCTCAAGCCGTTCACCAACTCTGGCCTCCAAGTAGCTAGATTACAGGAGCACGCCACAACTCCCAGCCGACAGATGATCGATTTTAAATGTATTTCTACAGTGGCACAGGCTTGCCGTACAGGTTGGTTTTTCAGAAATGGGAAGACGTCTTCTTTATTTTTAATTTCCTGGGGCCTATATCTTTCATTCCATTAGTGTAAATAGATATATATGAAATTTTATTCTGCACGCTTGCTTGTACTGAAACAAATGCACTCTGAAGAAAATCTGCCACTTCACTGACACAATGGAGGATACTCGTCGTAGCTTAAATAGTCAAAACTCGATGCGACGCACGCTTGAGTTTGATGTTCATAAATTAACTTTTCTTACCACAAAACCGACACACCGGCCCCAAATTACCCCCACACATGGAAATGAGCAGGGAGGGCGTGGCAATTACACCAAATTCTCAAATAATCCTAAATAACGGACGGGAATTAACTGAGGATTTTAAAGTGTTTTTGTCTGAAATATTTCAGCGGTGGCGGACACAACATGCTCATTTTATGCGTTAATACTCTTCTTAATGAGCATCACTATCTTGATGCCTGACCCTCGATCAACACCCCTCCACTGCACACTCCCCTAAAAGAAGAATATTGTGAAAAAGAGAAATACCTAACACTGTCCATCTCAATCGCAATACCCCTCCTCTATGCAACAACTCACCATATTTGTTCATTTATGATGCTTGTGATAACCCCACCCCACCCCCAACACATACACACGCCTACACAGACATAGGTCCCACATACTCACACACTATTTACTCTTTCCAAATTCCAATAGAAAATGCTGAACAACATGTTTGACGCCGGGATCGTATTTGATAACCCCTTTCAATATAATAGATGGCAATCTTTCAGGTGTTGAGCGAGTGAATGCGGTGGCGTCAAATTACCCAAATCATATTGAACACGCTATAAAAACACCGTCATCCTTTGCTTTTGTTTATTTCGTTGAAAAAATGGAGAGTACCATTCCAGCTAGTCAGAGTTTACTTGAAAATTTTTCAATGGGATGAACGGCACAGGTGAGCTGGCTATTTGTTGTCCAGTAATATGGATCGGTTTCTTTGATTTGAAAAATGGGTAATTTTTCAAGGTGTCACCATGTAATTTTTGAACTTGCGAGTAGAATTGCCGATATTTAAAATGCAAAATGTGAATAAATATGGTTGCATTGAAAGAAAACAGAGCTGGGTTCAACTGTATTGGACGGGCTACCAACCGATGCCTATTCACAGGCGTGATCCCACTACTGCTCCACACGGGGACTTTTGCCTGCTGCGTCTCCGCCCTGGGCCGTTTCGTCCCTCCTTAGACAACCTGGTCACACAAGGCTCCCATCGTGCAACCATATTGATGCCGAGCTTAGTGCGGACACCCGATCGACATAGTTCACCGGAGAGCAGGACCCCCGCCCTCAAGCCGTTCACCAACTCTGGCCTCCAAGTAGCTAGATTACAGGAGCACGCCACAACTCCCAGCCGACAGGTGATCGATTTTAAATGTATTTCTACAGTGGCACAGGCTTGCCGTACAGGTTGGTTTTTCAGAAATGGGAAGACGTCTTCTTTATTTTTAATTTCCTGGGGCCTATATCTTTCATTCCATTAGTGTAAATAGATATATATGAAATTTTATTCTGCACGCTTGCTTGTACTGAAACAAATGCACTCTGAAGAAAATCTGCCACTTCACTGACACAAGGGAGGATACTCGTCGTAGCTTAAATGGTCAAAACTCGAAGCGACGCACGCTTGAGGAGTTTGATGTTCATAAATTGACTTTTCTTACCACAAAACCGACACACAGGCCCCAAATTACCCCCACACATGGAAATGAGCAGGGAGGGCGTGGCAATTACACCAAATTCTCAAATAATCCTAAATAACGGACGGGAATTAATTGAGGATTTTAAAGTGTTTTTCTCTGAAATATTTCAGCGGTGGAGGACACAACATGCTCATTTTATGCGTTAATACTCTTCTTGATGAGCATCACTATCTTGATGCCTGACCCTCGATCATCACCTCTCCACTGCACACTCCCCTAAAAGAAGAATATTGTGAAAAAGAGAAATACCTAACACCGTCCATCTCAATCGCAATACCCCTCCTCTATGCAACAACTCACCATATTTGTTCATTTATGATGCTTGTGATAACCCCACCCCACCCCCAACACATACACACGCCTACACAGACATAGGTCCCACATACTCACACACTATTTACTCTTTCCAAATTCCAATAGAAAATGCTGAACAACATGTTTGACGCCGGGATCGTATTTGATAACCCCTTTCAATATAATAGATGGCAATCTTTCAGGTGTTGAGCGAGTGAATGCGGTGGCGTCAAATTACCCAAATCATATTGAACACGCTATAAAAACACCGTCATCCTTTGCTTTTGTTTATTTCGTTGAAAAAATGGAGAGTACCATTCCAGCTAGTCAGAGTTTACTTGAAAATTTTTCAATGGGATGAACGGCACAGGTGAGCTGGCTATTTGTTGTCCAGTAATATGGATCGGTTTCTTTGATTTGAAAAATGGGTAATTTTTCAAGGTGTCACCATGTAATTTTTGAACTTGCGAGTAGAATTGCCGATATTTAAAATGCAAAATGTGAATAAATATGGTTGCATTGAAAGAAAACAGAGCTGGGTTCAACTGTATTGGACGGGCTACCAACCGATGCCTATTCACAGGCGTGATCCCACTACTGCTCCACACGGGGACTTTTGCCTGCTGCGTCTCCGCCCTGGGCCGTTTCGTCCCTCCTTAGACAACCTGGTCACACAAGGCTCCCCTCGTGCAACCATATTGATGCCGAGCTTAGTGCGGACACCCGATCGACATAGTTCACCGGAGAGCAGGACCCCCGCCCTCAAGCCGTTCACCAACTCTGGCCTCCAAGTAGCTAGATTACAGGAGCACGCCACAACTCCCAGCCGACAGATGATCGATTTTAAATGTATTTCTACAGTGGCACAGGCTTGCCGTACAGGTTGGTTTTTCAGAAATGGGAAGACGTCTTCTTTATTTTTAATTTCCTGGGGCCTATATCTTTCATTCCATTAGTGTAAATAGATATATATGAAATTTTATTCTGCACGCTTGCTTGTACTGAAACAAATGCACTCTGAAGAAAATCTGCCACTTCACTGACACAAGGGAGGATACTCGTCGTAGCTTAAATGGTCAAAACTCGAAGCGACGCACGCTTGAGGAGTTTGATGTTCATAAATTAACTTTTCTTACCACAAAACCGACACACAGGCCCCAAATTACCCCCACACATGGAAATGAGCAGGGAGGGCGTGGCAATTACACCAAATTCTCAAATAATCCTAAATAACGGACGGGAATTAATTGAGGATTTTAAAGTGTTTTTCTCTGAAATATTTCAGCGGTGGAGGACACAACATGCTCATTTTATGCGTTAATACTCTTCTTGATGAGCATCACTATCTTGATGCCTGACCCTCGATCATCACCTCTCCACTGCACACTCCCCTAAAAGAAGAATATTGTGAAAAAGAGAAATACCTAACACCGTCCACCTCAATCGCAATACCCCTCCTCTATGCAACAACTCACCATATTTGTTCATTTATGATGCTTGTGATAACCCCACCCCACCCCCAACACATACACACGCCTACATAGACATAGGTCCCACATACTCACACACTATTTACTATTTCCAAATTCCAATAGAAAATGCTGAACAACATGTTTGACGCCGGGATCGTATTTGATAACCCCTTTCAATATAATAGATGACAATCTTTCAGGTGTTGAGCGAGTGAATGCCGTGGCGTCAAATTACCCAAATCATATTGAACACGCTATAAACACACCGTCATCCTTTGCTTTTGTTTATTTCGTTGAAAAAATGGAGAGTACCATTCCAGCTAGTCAGAGTTTACTTGAAAATTTTTCAATGGGATGAACGGCACAGGTGAGCTGGCTATTTGTAGTCCAGTAATATGGATCGGTTTCTTTCATTTGAAAAATGGGTAATTTTTCAAGGTGTCACCATGTAATTTTTGAACTTGCGAGTAGAATTGCCAATATTTAAAATGCAAAATGTGAATAAATATGGTTGCATTGAAAGAAAACAGAGCTGGGTTCAACTGTATTGGACGGGCTACCAACCGATGCCTATTCACAGGCGTGATCCCACTACTGCTCCACACGGGGACTTTTGCCTGCTGCGTCTCCGCCCTGGGCTGTTTCGTCCCTCCTTAGACAACCTGGTCACACAAGGCTCCCCTCGTGCAACCATATTGATGCCGAGCTTAGTGCGGACACCCGATCGACATAGTTCACCGGAGAGCAGGACCCCCGCCCTCAAGCCGTTCACCAACTCTGGCCTCCAAGTAGCTAGATTACAGGAGCACGCCACAACTCCCAGCCGACAGATGATCGATTTTAAATGTATTTCTACAGTGGCACAGGCTTGCCGTACAGGTTGGTTTTTCAGAAATGGGAAGACGTCTTCTTTATTTTTAATTTCCTGGGGCCTATATCTTTCATTCCATTAGTGTAAATAGATATATATGAAATTTTATTCTTCACGCTTGCTTGTACTGAAACAAATGCACTCTGAAGAAAATCTGCCACTTCACTGACACAAGGGAGGATACTCGTCGTAGCTTGAATGGTCAAAACTCGAAGCGACGCACGCTTGAGGAGTTTGATGTTCATAAATTAACTTTTCTTACCACAAAACCGACACACAGGCCCCAAATTACCCCCACACATGGAAATGAGCAGGGAGGGCGTGGCAATTACACCAAATTCTCAAATAATCCTAAATAACGGACGGGAATTAATTGAGGATTTTAAAGTGTTTTTCTCTGAAATATTTCAGCGGTGACGGACACAACATGCTCATTTTATGCGTTAATACTCTTCTTGATGAGCATCACTATCTTGATGCCTGACCCTCGATCAACACCTCTCCACTGCACACTCCCCTAAAAGAAGAATATTGTGAAAAAGAGAAATACCTAACACCGTCCATCTCAATCGCAATAGCCCTCCTCTATGTAACAACTCACCATATTTGTTCATTTATGATGCTTGTGATAACCCCACCCCACCCCCAACACATACACACGCCTACAGTCTACACAGACATAGGTCCCACATACTCACACACTATTTACTCTTTCCAAATTCCAATAGAAAATGCTGAACAACATGTTTGACGCCGGGATCGTATTTGATAACCCCTTTCAATATAATAGATGGCAATCTTTCAGGTGTTGAGCGAGTGAATGCGGTGGCGTCAAATTACCCAAATCATATTGAACACGCTATAAAAACACCGTCATCCTTTGCTTTTGTTTATTTCGTTGAAAAAATGGAGAGTACCATTCCAGCTAGTCAGAGTTTACTTGAAAATTTTTCAATGGGATGAACGGCACAGGTGAGCTGGCTATTTGTTGTCCAGTAATATGGATCGGTTTCTTTGATTTGAAAAATGGGTAATTTTTCAAGGTGTCACCATGTAATTTTTGAACTTGCGAGTAGAATTGCCGATATTTAAAATGCAAAATGTGAATAAATATGGTTGCATTGAAAGAAAACAGAGCTGGGTTCAACTGTATTGGACGGGCTACCAACCGATGCCTATTCACAGGCGTGATCCCACTACTGCTCCACACGGGGACTTTTGCCTGCTGCGTCTCCGCCCTGGGCCGTTTCGTCCCTCCTTAGACAACCTGGTCACACAAGGCTCCCATCGTGCAACCATATTGATGCCGAGCTTAGTGCGGACACCCGATCGACATAGTTCACCGGAGAGCAGGACCCCCGCCCTCAAGCCGTTCACCAACTCTGGCCTCCAAGTAGCTAGATTACAGGAGCACGCCACAACTCCCAGCCGACAGGTGATCGATTTTAAATGTATTTCTACAGTGGCACAGGCTTGCCGTACAGGTTGGTTTTTCAGAAATGGGAAGACGTCTTCTTTATTTTTAATTTCCTGGGGCCTATATCTTTCATTCCATTAGTGTAAATAGATATATATGAAATTTTATTCTGCACGCTTGCTTGTACTGAAACAAATGCACTCTGAAGAAAATCTGCCACTTCACTGACACAAGGGAGGATACTCGTCGTAGCTTAAATGGTCAAAACTCGAAGCGACGCACGCTTGAGGAGTTTGATGTTCATAAATTAACTTTTCTTACCACAAAACCGACACACAGGCCCCAAATTACCCCCACACATGGAAATGAGCAGGGAGGGCGTGGCAATTACACCAAATTCTCAAATAATCCTAAATAACGGACGGGAATTAATTGAGGATTTTAAAGTGTTTTTCTCTGAAATATTTCAGCGGTGGAGGACACAACATGCTCATTTTATGCGTTAATACTCTTCTTGATGAGCATCACTATCTTGATGCCTGACCCTCGATCATCACCTCTCCACTGCACACTCCCCTAAAAGAAGAATATTGTGAAAAAGAGAAATACCTAACACCGTCCATCTCAATCGCAATACCCCTCCTCTATGCAACAACTCACCATATTTGTTCATTTATGATGCTTGTGATAACCCCACCCCACCCCCAACACATACACACGCCTACACAGACATAGGTCCCACATACTCACACACTATTTACTCTTTCCAAATTCCAATAGAAAATGCTGAACAACATGTTTGACGCCGGGATCGTATTTGATAACCCCTTTCAATATAATAGATGGCAATCTTTCAGGTGTTGAGCGAGTGAATGCGGTGGCGTCAAATTACCCAAATCATATTGAACACGCTATAAAAACACCGTCATCCTTTGCTTTTGTTTATTTCGTTGAAAAAATGGAGAGTACCATTCCAGCTAGTCAGAGTTTACTTGAAAATTTTTCAATGGGATGAACGGCACAGGTGAGCTGGCTATTTGTTGTCCAGTAATATGGATCGGTTTCTTTGATTTGAAAAATGGGTAATTTTTCAAGGTGTCACCATGTAATTTTTGAACTTGCGAGTAGAATTGCCGATATTTAAAATGCAAAATGTGAATAAATATGGTTGCATTGAAAGAAAACAGAGCTGGGTTCAACTGTATTGGACGGGCTACCAACCGATGCCTATTCACAGGCGTGATCCCACTACTGCTCCACACGGGGACTTTTGCCTGCTGCGTCTCCGCCCTGGGCCGTTTCGTCCCTCCTTAGACAACCTGGTCACACAAGGCTCCCCTCGTGCAACCATATTGATGCCGAGCTTAGTGCGGACACCCGATCGACATAGTTCACCGGAGAGCAGGACCCCCGCCCTCAAGCCGTTCACCAACTCTGGCCTCCAAGTAGCTAGATTACAGGAGCACGCCACAACTCCCAGCCGACAGATGATCGATTTTAAATGTATTTCTACAGTGGCACAGGCTTGCCGTACAGGTTGGTTTTTCAGAAATGGGAAGACGTCTTCTTTATTTTTAATTTCCTGGGGCCTATATCTTTCATTCCATTAGTGTAAATAGATATATATGAAATTTTATTCTGCACGCTTGCTTGTACTGAAACAAATGCACTCTGAAGAAAATCTGCCACTTCACTGACACAAGGGAGGATACTCGTCGTAGCTTAAATGGTCAAAACTCGAAGCGACGCACGCTTGAGGAGTTTGATGTTCATAAATTAACTTTTCTTACCACAAAACCGACACACAGGCCCCAAATTACCCCCACACATGGAAATGAGCAGGGAGGGCGTGGCAATTACACCAAATTCTCAAATAATCCTAAATAACGGACGGGAATTAATTGAGGATTTTAAAGTGTTTTTCTCTGAAATATTTCAGCGGTGGAGGACACAACATGCTCATTTTATGCGTTAATACTCTTCTTGATGAGCATCACTATCTTGATGCCTGACCCTCGATCATCACCTCTCCACTGCACACTCCCCTAAAAGAAGAATATTGTGAAAAAGAGAAATACCTAACACCGTCCACCTCAATCGCAATACCCCTCCTCTATGCAACAACTCACCATATTTGTTCATTTATGATGCTTGTGATAACCCCACCCCACCCCCAACACATACACACGCCTACATAGACATAGGTCCCACATACTCACACACTATTTACTATTTCCAAATTCCAATAGAAAATGCTGAACAACATGTTTGACGCCGGGATCGTATTTGATAACCCCTTTCAATATAATAGATGACAATCTTTCAGGTGTTGAGCGAGTGAATGCCGTGGCGTCAAATTACCCAAATCATATTGAACACGCTATAAACACACCGTCATCCTTTGCTTTTGTTTATTTCGTTGAAAAAATGGAGAGTACCATTCCAGCTAGTCAGAGTTTACTTGAAAATTTTTCAATGGGATGAACGGCACAGGTGAGCTGGCTATTTGTAGTCCAGTAATATGGATCGGTTTCTTTCATTTGAAAAATGGGTAATTTTTCAAGGTGTCACCATGTAATTTTTGAACTTGCGAGTAGAATTGCCAATATTTAAAATGCAAAATGTGAATAAATATGGTTGCATTGAAAGAAAACAGAGCTGGGTTCAACTGTATTGGACGGGCTACCAACCGATGCCTATTCACAGGCGTGATCCCACTACTGCTCCACACGGGGACTTTTGCCTGCTGCGTCTCCGCCCTGGGCTGTTTCGTCCCTCCTTAGACAACCTGGTCACACAAGGCTCCCCTCGTGCAACCATATTGATGCCGAGCTTAGTGCGGACACCCGATCGACATAGTTCACCGGAGAGCAGGACCCCCGCCCTCAAGCCGTTCACCAACTCTGGCCTCCAAGTAGCTAGATTACAGGAGCACGCCACAACTCCCAGCCGACAGATGATCGATTTTAAATGTATTTCTACAGTGGCACAGGCTTGCCGTACAGGTTGGTTTTTCAGAAATGGGAAGACGTCTTCTTTATTTTTAATTTCCTGGGGCCTATATCTTTCATTCCATTAGTGTAAATAGATATATATGAAATTTTATTCTTCACGCTTGCTTGTACTGAAACAAATGCACTCTGAAGAAAATCTGCCACTTCACTGACACAAGGGAGGATACTCGTCGTAGCTTGAATGGTCAAAACTCGAAGCGACGCACGCTTGAGGAGTTTGATGTTCATAAATTAACTTTTCTTTCCACAAAACCGACACACAGGCCCCAAATTACCCCCACACATGGAAATGAGCAGGGAGGGCGTGGCAATTACACCAAATTCTCAAATAATCCTAAATAACGGACGGGAATTAATTGAGGATTTTAAAGTGTTTTTCTCTGAAATATTTCAGCGGTGACGGACACAACATGCTCATTTTATGCGTTAATACTCTTCTTGATGAGCATCACTATCTTGATGCCTGACCCTCGATCAACACCTCTCCACTGCACACTCCCCTAAAAGAAGAATATTGTGAAAAAGAGAAATACCTAACACCGTCCATCTCAATCGCAATAGCCCTCCTCTATGTAACAACTCACCATATTTGTTCATTTATGATGCTTGTGATAACCCCACCCCACCCCCAACACATACACACGCCTACAGTCTACACAGACATAGGTCCCACATACTCACACACTATTTACTATTTCCAAATTCCAATAGAAAATGCTGAACAACATGTTTGACGCCGGGATCGTGTTTGATAACCCCTTTCAATATAATAGATGACAATCTTTCAGGTGGTGTTGAGCGAGTGAATGCCGTGGCGTCAAATTACCCAAATCATATTGAACACGCTATAAACACACCGTCATCCTTTGCTTTTGTTTATTTCGTTGAAAAAATGGAGAGTACCATTCCAGCTAGTCAGAGTTTACTTGAAAATTTTTCAATGGGATGAACGGCACAGGTGAGCTGGCTATTTGTAGTCCAGTAATATGGATCGGTTTCTTTGATTTGAAAAATGGGTAATTTTTCAACGTGTCACCATGTAATTTTTTAACTTGCGAGTAGAATTGCCAATATTTAAAATGCAAAATGTGAATAAATATGGTTGCATTGAAAGAAAACAGAGCTGGGTTCAACTGTATTGGACGGGCTACCAACCGATGCCTATTCACAGGCGTGATCCCACTACTGCTCCACACGGGGACTTTTGCCTGCTGCGTCTCCGCCCTGGGCCGTTTCGTCCCTCCTTTGACAACCTGGTCACACAAGGCTCCCCTCGTACAACCATATTGATGCCGAGCTTAGTGCGGACACCCGATCGACATAGTTCACCGGAGAGCAGGACCCCCGCCCTCAAGCCGTTCACCAACTCTGGCCTCCAAGTAGCTAGATTACAGGAGCACGCCACAACTCCCAGCCGACAGATGATCGATTTTAAATGTATTTCTACAGTGGCACAGGCTTGCCGTACAGGTTGGTTTTTCAGAAATGGGAAGACGTCTTCTTTATTTTTAATTTCCTGGGGCCTATATCTTTCATTCCATTAGTGTAAATAGATATATATGAAATTTTATTCTGCACGCTTGCTTGTACTGAAACAAATGCACTCTGAAGAAAATCTGCCACTTCACTGACACAAGGGAGGATACTTGTCGTAGCTTAAATGGTCAAAACTCGATGCGACGCACGCTTGAGTTTGATGTTCATAAATTAACTTTTCTTACCACAAAACCGACACACCGGCCCCAAATTACCCCCACACATGGAAATGAGCAGGGAGGGCGTGGCAATTACACCAAATTCTCAAATAATCCTAAATAACGGACGGGAATTAACTGAGGATTTTAAAGTGTTTTTCTCTGAAATATTTCAGCGGTGGCGGACACAACATGCTCATTTTATGCGTTAATACTCTTCTTAATGAGCATCACTATCTTGATGCCTGACCCTCGATCAACACCCCTCCACTGCACACTCCCCTAAAAGAAGAATATTGTGAAAAAGAGAAATACCTAACACCGTCCATCTCAATCGCAATACCCCTCCTCTATGCAACAACTCGCCATATTTGTTCATTTATGATGCTTGTGATAACCCCACCCCACCCCCAACACATACACACGCCTACACAGACATAGGTCCCACATACTCACACACTATTTACTCTTTCCAAATTCCAATAGAAAATGCTGAACAACATGTTTGACGCCGGGATCGTATTTGATAACCCCTTTCAATATAATAGATGACAATCTTTCAGGTGTTGAGCGAGTGAATGCCGTGGCGTCAAATTACCCAAATCATATTGAACACGCTATAAACACACCGTCATCCTTTGCTTTTGTTTATTTCGTTGAAAAAATGGAGAGTACCATTCCAGCTAGTCAGAGTTTACTTGAAAATTTTTCAATGGGATGAACGGCACAGGTGAGCTGGCTATTTGTAGTCCAGTAATATGGATCGGTTTCTTTCATTTGAAAAATGGGTAATTTTTCAACGTGTCACCATGTAATTTTTGAACTTGCGAGTAGAATTGCCAATATTTAAAATGCAAAATGTGAATGAATATGGTTGCATTGAAAGAAAACAGAGCTGGGTTCAACTGTATTGGACGGGCTACCAACCGATGCCTATTCACAGGCGTGATCCCACTACTGCTCCACACGGGGACTTTTGCCTGCTGCGTCTCCGCCCTGGGCCGTTTCGTCCCTCCTTAGACAACCTGGTCACACAAGGCTCCCCTCGTACAACCATATTGATGCTTAGTGCGGACACCCGATCGACATAGTTCACCGGAGAGCAGGACCCCCGCCCTCAAGCCGTTCACCAACTCTGGCCTCCAAGTAGCTAGATTACAGGAGCACGCCACAACTCCCAGCCGACAGATGATCGATTTTAAATGTATTTCTACAGTGGCACAGACTTGCCGTACAGGTTGGTTTTTCAGAAATGGGAAGACGTCTTCTTTATTTTTTAATTTCCTGGGGCCTATATCTTTCATTCCATTAGTGTAAATTGATATATATGAAATTTTATTCTTCACGCTTGCTTGTACTGAAACAAATGCACTCTGAAGAAAATCTGCCACTTCACTGACACAAGGGAGGATACTCGTCGTAGCTTAAATGGTCAAAACTCGAAGCGACGCACGCTTGAGGAGTTTGATGTTCATAAATTAACTTTTCTTACCACAAAACCGACACACAGGCCCCAAATTACCCCCACACATGGAAATGAGCAGGGAGGGCGTGGCAATTACACCAAATTCTCAAATAATCCTAAATAACGGACGGGAATTAATTGAGGATTTTAAAGTGTTTTTCTCTGAAATATTTCAGCGGTGGCGGACACAACATGCTCATTTTATGCGTTAATACTCTTCTTGATGAGCATCACTATCTTGATGCCTGATCCTCGATCAACACCTCTCCACTGCACACTCCCCTAAAAGAAGAATATTGTGAAAAAAGAGAAATACCTAACACCGTCCATCTCAATCGCAATACCCCTCCTCTATGCAACAATTCACCATATTTGTTCATTTATGATGCTTGTGATAACCCCACCCCACCCCCAACACATACACACGCCTACACAGACATAGGTCCCACATACTCACACACTATTTACTATTTCCAAATTCCAATAGAAAATGCTGAACAACATGTTTGACGCCGGGATCGTATTTGATAACCCCTTTCAATATAATAGATGACAATCTTTCAGGTGTTGAGCGAGTGAATGCCGTGGCGTCAAATTACCCAAATCATATTGAACACGCTATAAACACACCGTCATCCTTTGCTTTTGTTTATTTCGTTGAAAAAATGGAGAGTACCATTCCAGCTAGTCAGAGTTTACTTGAAAATTTTTCAATGGGATGAACGGCACAGGTGAGCTGGCTATTTGTAGTCCAGTAATATGGATCGGTTTCTTTCATTTGAAAAATGGGTAATTTTTCAACGTGTCACCATGTAATTTTTGAACTTGCGAGTAGAATTGCCAATATTTAAAATGCAAAATGTGAATAAATATGGTTGCATTGAAAGAAAACAGAGCTGGGTGCAACTGTATTGGACGGGCTACCAACCGATGCCTATTCACAGGCGTGATCCCACTACTGCTCCACACGGGGACTTTTGCCTGCTGCGTCTCCGCCCTGGGCCGTTTCGTCCCTCCTTAGACAACCTGGTCACACAAGGCTCCCCTCGTGCAACCATATTGATGCCGAGCTTAGTGCGGACACTTTTTTTATCTCAAAGTTTCAGTCACAGTGTATCCAAGATCACCGAAAACAAGATTTTTTTAATAAAAGGAATGACCGAAGAATGCAAAATCAGTAAGTATGTTATATAAAACAATATTTAACAATGAAACGACACTACTTAATGGAAATATCGACTCTTGTAGTATGAAAAAACACCTGCTGATCATCTCAGAAAATGAATTTCTCGGGCAAATTTCTCCTTCAAATATCGTTTTTCACATGTTCACACAAATGTAACATGTTAAAATCATAGATCGACAGATTCGGCGTTCAATTCCACACCAGAAACTATCAACCATAACAACGAAGGAGGTTCGTTGCTACTAAAACTGTTCAAAATATAATGTCACCTTATCGAATTTTTTATACCCAGTTGTATACGCTCGTATCTTCAGTTGATGAGTCGTATACATTTTTTATGCTTGTCGGGTGACCCTTTCGATGTGAGAATCTGGTAAATTTGGAGCCTGTAAGTTCCGAAAGCAAGATAGGCCTATACGCGCACAAGCCGGATTGAATGCAACATTGCATTGCGGTGAAAAAGCGAACCACAGGTTACCTTTTTCAACGCAGAGAAATAGACCATTTTACTGCATTACAGAATCTAACGATAGGCGATGAACTATATGAAGATGAGACTGGTTTTATGGCATAGCGTAAAAATGTCAGATCAAGTTGGACCGCATTATGTACTGTAAGTTGACTCTTTCAGACACAATTTGTTCCAAAACACGTTTTGGGGGTGAAATAATTTTTTGGAGGGCAGTCAGGATTTTTTCGGGCACTCAGGATTCTTTCGGATGAAGTGGACCTCAGCTCCACATCCTCCCCCACCCCACCCAGAAAATAAAAATTCCCGTACGCATATGGCAGTACAGATAGCACGTAATTATAATTTTATGAATTTTTAGGCTCAAGCACCAATTTGTTAAGTTCTTAAATCATCGGGTCTGTAAATTTCAGTGAACTACAAAAGGTATAACATAAACTCACGGCTATATTTAAATAGCCTCTTGTGCTTTGCTTCTTTACATGATAACAATTTGTTGAGTTCTTAACTTTTGTGGGTCCCTAAATTTCAATGGACTGCAACAGGCAGACCAAATATCTAGCAGACTCCAAAGAAACATTCATGCTGAACTTATTTACAGTAGTTTAAGGGCACCTTTCCGCAACTATAGCTAACTTACCCAATTTTTAGTTGTGTTCCCGCAAATGTTTAGTAAGTAAGTATAATTATAAGTAACTGATGAGGCCTAATTCAATTCTATTTTTCATTCAATAAAAATGATGTGGCTCAGTTCCAGATTAACTTTGTTACCCAGCTTTAGCCCCCCCCCCCCCCCCCCTTCCACACACACACACACTTCACATGAAAAGTATTAATCATGCAGACGGGATGGTATAAAAAAAAAATAAATACAGAAAAAAAACAAAAAACATTGGGACGGCGCATTTTTCGACCCAGCCCACCTAGAAGGCGGGACACTCCGGTCATTCGATCCTCATTTATTACTTATAGAAAAACAAAAAAAAAACGAAACAAATGAATAAAAAAATGGAAAAAAAACAACATTAAGAACGGCGCATTTCCGAGCCCACTAATAACCTTCCCAGTGATCCAAGGAACACTGATGACGAATTTCATCTGAATTCATGCAGCGGTTGCTTGCATACATAAACAGACAAACAGACAGACACACTCTTCTATATATAGTAATAATAATAACTCTTTGGCCAGCCACTGATTTGTCGCGGTTCTCGTAAGAGATGAATCTATAAAGCCGTGGTCCACAGGCCTGCAACCAGGGTCGATCTTCGGGGTGGGAGTGGGAAAGGCAGCGAAGAGCCGTGTAGGGGGGGGGGGGGGGCACATAATTCCACACGTAAAAGCAGACGTTACACCCCCGCTCCCCCCCCCCACCATTTTTGCAACTAAATACGCACTGGAAGGGGCAGGCATGTAGCTAAATAGCAGACCCACAAATTCGCAAAGAGGGTGGCTATTGATTTGATCTATTATGGGGTGAAGCAGGGCCTTCGCTACTAATGGCTGACCATATATCGTTGGGCCCGGGGTAGGAAAATTGTGAATTTCAGGATCCCCAAACCCTCGTTTCCTTGCACCTGAGTGGATATTTTGAGGTTTTTAATGGAGAAATATTGGTAAGATTTCACACTTCCAGAGCCGGTAAATGCCGGCGTGGAGTATAAATGACAGAACGACGAATATAAGACTCAGTATTGAACCGAGAATTTGCTTCGAGATATTTAAAAAACCCCAAAAAACCAAAACTATGAATGAGATACAAACGGGATACTAAATATATGGGAATATAAACCTACTGTATATAACTTGAAAACCCCCAGCTTTTGCAGGCGCCGGGGAGCAATTTGAAAGTGTGTGGGGGAAGGGGGAGGGGCAATGTATCTAAGGTTTCTGCATTACCCCCCCCCCCCCCCCACCCCCACCCCACGCAGACACACGCGCGCGCGTGCGCACTTTTACAGAGTGTTGGGCATGCTAGTATGATCTAGAGGGAATACAAGCTCCAAAAGAAAAAAAAAAAAACACAAACGAATGGGTAAACCAATCGAATGAATTTAGAAGCGAATCTAATAATGAAAGGAGCAGAGAATTCCTAACCACCTAACCACTGTGCGGCTCGGATGCTGCTGCACAGCACACGGTGAGCATACATGGTGGCCCCCTTGGGATTAGCTCTGATAGCCCCACCCCTACCTCACCCCCAATATTTTTACCTTCCTTCGCTCCTGAATAATCAACTATACTCTATTTTAAAAATAAATATGTGGAACTGATTCAAATGAACGCCTTTCCAGTGTGTTATCGTATTACTATAAACAAAGAAAAAATATGGTATACATGTAAACTACAGTTTTTTAAAAATTGCATGCTGGAGGTCAGTGTAAAACAAAACGCAAACGAAGAAAATAACCAAACGAATAAATTTGGAAGCAGGTCTGATAACGAAAGGAGCAGAGAATTCCAATTTGTTGTGTTCTACGATCAACGTGATCTTTAGCTTGTGTGGAGTCTGTCTCTCTCCGTACAGAGGACAGCCATTTTACTTCCCCACCCAATAGGACGACACGTCGTGACATCATCAACCCCGCAACTGATGCTGCCAGAGAGGGTTCAGATACTTCCATATCTTTTCTCAGCCGGGGATCCGCGATCCCGCGACTTCTGGCACGAGAGACCAGCGAACTTATCAACCACTCTTTTCAACTCGTCACCCACATTTCAACTTGGGGTGGGGGATGTGCCCGCACCCCCCCCCCCCCCCCAGGCTTGGCAATTTCAGGAGAGCGATTTTTTAGCTCTCCTTACTGCCCTCCTGAAAGAATTAAGGAGAGCGAAAAATTGCCCTCCTAAATATTTTGGTCTGGGATGATTGAGATTACATATATTATGCTCACATTAAATTTTTGTTGTAAAGCAAAAATGTAATTTAATTTCGAAGTCACATAACATCACGTAATTTCATTTTGAAAGTGGTTTAGTGGTAAAAGGTAATGGCTGCAACCATACCCAAACAGAGTTGCAATCATTTGAAGCAAAATGGGTCACAGCAATATTTTTTTTTCTGTCAGTTTCAAGTTCAACAACTGACATCACAGTGTGAGGGGTAATTATTCAAGGAATATTGACACTATAATATATTACCATTACTACTATCCTGTCACTTGAAGCACTTGCACCAGGATGTGACTGTAGATTCAAGCAGACCTGTTGTCCAAGAAAGTCATACGCATACCACTACCACCTTCAACCCCCCTCGGGGGGTTGAAGGTGGTAGTGGTAGGCGTATGACTTTCTTGGACAACAGGTCTGGGTACACACACAGGTCTTGTCAAGTGTGTGTTCGGTTGTTGAGTGGGACATCTAGATGTCTAAGAGATTTCGCTTTACCTTAGTAAAGTTAATAAAATCACTGATGTAGTCTGTTGGTTTCAGTTTCAATGAGTTCGTTCTACTGGATACTTAAAATGCTGTGTAAAGCTAATTGCTCTCCTAAGCTGATTAAGGAGAGCGATTTTTTGCCCTCCTGCATTTTTTAGAATGCCAGGCCTGCCCCCACCCCCACCCCCCTGGTTACCTTCTTGAATGAGAGTAAATAATTTCAGTTTACAGGCATGACAAACTGGAAAAATATATCAGTAAAATATATTAGTTGCAGGTGTATTTTATAGAATAATGTAATGGTCGGTCTGGGTTTGAATGAAATTGCTGAGTCGAGAGGCCGGTTTGGGTGTATCAAGATTTGACCATGACACATGGCGTACAAAATTATTTTTTCCAAAAGGGTTAAGAAGGGAACTGGAGAGCAGTTTTGGATAACTTTGTTGGCGGCCTGTTTGGGTGAAATTCTCAGAAACCGGCAAGATCGGTTCTTGTCACTCTGAAGCCGATTTGGCTAGTGACGCGTGCCAGGTGTGCGTTCCGTTTGGCTGTGCTATTAAAGTGCGGGATGACCTCTTCGCCTAGTCTCCTGTGCATCCCACTACCTTTCACCTAGATGAAAGCAAATGGGATGCGCAAGAGACTACTCTTCGCCAGCAAAGACGAAGAGCACTTAAGGACGTTCCGACGGGGGGGGGGGGGGGGGGGGGGGGGGGGGGGAGGGGGGGGCACAAGGAAGACCCAGATTTTTGAAAGTTGGAAATTTTATGGTACAAATTTCAAAAGTTGGAAACATTTAGTTCTAAGCAAATATAAAACTAGTGATTCTTGGTTGAAATACATTTATTCTTTATAGTATGACCCACTAGTTCTTTTTCGCGCAGAACTAAAATGTTGATAATGTTCCAAGTTTGTAACTAAGTAAGCTAGCAATACATCGAGATTGCGCTTTCGTAAATGCACACAAATAGTGTCAATTTGGAACACCGGGGCCCGCCGATTTTCTCTAATTGCCTTAAGGCAGGATTCTCTTACGTGAGAGTCCTTCACTGCTCGTCTAAATGTGACGTGCAGTGAAGGGGCCGCACGCACGAATATCCCGCCTTCAGGAAATTACGGGAATCGGCGGGCCTCCAATAACGCCGGGTCCCGGGGTTACTACCCCCCTCCCTCTCGACGGCCCCGCACAATATAGCAGTATCATGTACCACAAGAAGTCTTTTGTTAGGCCAATTACAAAGTCTACTCATAATTATGGAGAAAAGGCCAAATATCAAGCGAATATAATGTAATTTGTACATAAATCTATAAAGAAAATTACTTCTCAAAACCGATCATCAAATGTCGGAAACTTTTTTTATGGTATCAATTTGAAATGAAAGTTTGGAAATTTGAGGATCTCACTGTGACACACACCGAGTCTGAACTACCCAGAAACGTCCCTGGGAGCATTTGGATACGAGAGGTGTTTTGTTCTTCAGCAGGAGTGAAATGGAAATGAGAATGTGAATAGTATTGAAGGCTATCGTCGGACAAATGTGATCGATTAATTTGAAAGAAATGATCGCTTTGTATTTTTGACAATTTGACCCTGCTCTGAACTGCTATTGACAACAACGTAATTTAATTTCAGCTACTGTTGACCTAACTGTGCTTATCCTACATCATGTAGAATGTTGTTTGGCATTCAAGTTTTAAAAGAAAACTGGTAACCGAAGTCTTGTTTCGAAACTGTTTCCGTGAAGCCGTATGTAAATTAAGTGAAAATAAGATGAAATTTATAAAATACTTATGTAAGGCGCGAATTATTCTATTTATTTCATCTTTTTGCCTTTGTCGCACGGTAGGGTTCGCTTGGTGAGTATAAAGCTTGTTTTCGACCCTGGATCTATTTGGTTTAAACACGACATTTGCGAGATATCGAGGGAATCCCATGTGACGCCACACCTTATCTAAAAATACTTTAGTTTAGTTTAAACAGTATTTATTTCAGATAAAATAAGTTCTCAAAGAACAACATTGAATATTTACAAAAGTATAGGTATGGTATACTTCATGGAGGATGCCATAGTGTTTCGCTAATTTCTCTAAAAATGGAATCGTTAAAAGCCAGATACTTATTGATGCAGTTGCTTCGAAGAGAATACTAAAAAATAGCCCATTTGATGTTTGTTTGACAGTTATTGGACACAAAAGACTGTTGCCAAAATGAGAGTGAAAATGAGAGAGCGCGAGAGGGTGAGGTGGGGGGTCGGGTTAGGGATTATTGTCGAATAAACTGCTAGCTCAGCATGCTGTCAGGCAAACTGGTTTCAATTAACAGAGGATTGGCGTATTGTTATAACACGCCGTTATCTGAAACATTTTCTTCCCCTTCGACTGTCGTCCCCCCACACACACACAAACACACACTTCAACAACATAAAATAAAATAAATAGAAAAAAATAATTAAAAACAGCCAGGCAAAACCGCAAAACATAGACACTAAATGATCGTTATGAAGTAAAAACGACCACGGTCAAAAACGGTAAACAAAAGTTTTTTAAAAAGGTCATTAAAAAGAATGAAACAAATCCCAAATACCCCCAACTGGAAAAAAATAATTCCCCGACAAAGCTGTGTGAATGTATGTGTGATGAATAAACAGCTCACAAATGACAATGGGATCTTCTTCATAGACAAGTGATTATGGATATGTTAATGACAGGTGTGAAGGAATTAGAGACAAGGCAAAATGAAGTGTTACAGTTGTAACTGAACTATTTTACCCTAATGCATAGGTAAATTAAAAAAATGAATGCCGATTGAAAAACATGGTCTGAAATCTTTCGGGTGGGGGGCGAAAGTTCTTCGGGGGGAGGAGCGCTCCTCTCGCCCCCTCCCCCGTGGTTGCAGGTTCGGTGGTTCAGTCAGTAGTGTTTCAGTTGAAAGGTGTGACGTCAACGTTGTGCATTCGAGTCTGTTCATATGGTTTGTTAACTGATTAGACCTCCGTACATGCACAAATATGGGCAATGGAACGATCATATGGGAAATCGAATAATCTCAACTGGACGTATAATTATCACCAACTCCCGATCAACGATTTTACCAACTGGGCGTATAAAAAAATCGATAAGGTGACATTATATTTTGAACAGTTTCAGTAGCGCAGAACCTCCTTCGTTGTTATGGTTGATAGTTTCTGGCGTGGAATTGAACGCCGAATCTGTCGATCTATGATGTTAACATGTTACATTTGTGCGAACATGTGAAAAACGACATTTGAAGGAGAAATTTGCCCGAGAAATTCATTTTCTGAGATGATCAGCAGGTGTTTTTTCATACAACAAGAGTCGACTTTTCCATTAAGTTGTGTCGTTTCATTGTTGAATATTGTTTTATATAACATACTTACTGTTTTTGCATTCTTCGGTCATTCCTTTTATTAAAAAAATCTTGTTTTCGGTGATCTTTGATACGCTGCGACTGAAACTTTGAGATAAAAATAGAAATCTCTCGCCTCGCTTATCTCCACTTCCGGCTAAAGGTTTATACGGTTTATACCCTGTGCACACAAGGCCCCCCTCGTGCAGCCATATTGATGCCGAGCTTAGTGCGGACACCCGATCGACACCGGAGAGCATGACCCCCGCCCTCAAGCCGTTCACCACCTCTGGCCTCCAAGTAGCTAGATTATTATTTTTTTTAAATGATTTCATTTCCACTTATCTTAATGATTGAAAAAGACAAAGTTGATTTGAAGAGTTCGTAATAACCAAATCCAAATATTCGGTACTGAAAATGAAAGGGTAGTTTGACTTGTATAAAAATATAAGTATTGTCAGGGAGGTCAGGTTGATTCTTTTCTCCGTGGTATTGTGTGTGCCGAAATAGGTTATTTCCCTTGTATTAAAATTGTACATGTTTGTTATTTCAGGAAACAGGAAGTGAACATAGTTGCCAAAAAGTCCATAAATAAAATAAGATAATAATTTTCTGATTGAAACAGTTATCAATATGTGGAAAATAAGAAGCGGGGGAGAATCTTGGACTTGGAATGATAAGAACTACACTGTGCCAGTTATATAGTGTAACTGTACAAGTAACGAATTACCGAAATCCACAATAGTAATTGGTATTGAAACTCATTTGGCCACGTACATAAATACTGGATGCCATCAATTATAATCCATTAACTTGAAACACACATTGTTGCTATAAAAATGTACTACTTTATTTATTTATTTATTTACTTATTTATTTATTTATTTATTTTATTTATTTATAGGGTTAAGGTAACATATTTATGCACAATGGCTAATCTTTGCCTCAGCCTGATGATAAGGTCAAGTTTAGCCAATCGTTTGTACCCAAGTTGGCCATTTTAGACGACTTCCACCCTAAGTCTTGGTATCTGGGTCCAATTGTACCAGTAAAACAACTTGTTTACCAAAGTAAACAAGCACTGCTTCTCATCCCGTGACTCCCACAAAGGGGTGGGGGTGGGGGGGGGGGGGGTTAATCCTATATTAAAATTGATAAGTTGAAGGCAACAAATTAATCACTTTCAAAATAATTATAGATTATATGTAAGGGGAAATATTGATTAAATTCACTGTATTTCTTGAACATAATATAACCCCTTGTCTGAACAAGCCAAAACAGCTCACTCCAATGAGGGGTCATAAAACATTGTTTCCAAAAAATGGTGAAAAATTTCCCTAAACTCACATAACTTTAAGATGGGACCAGTATTGAAGAAAAACTCTACCTCAATAATAGTAAACAGTCTTCTCCATACCAAATGATAAAAATTACAGCATGTTATATAAGTTTATAACACATGTTTATGCCTAATTACCAAACAATCAAACATTTTATAATCACCAATATTTTGCTAAGAATCGCGGCATGTGATATTGAAAATTTCGAACACAGACCTACTTTAATTATATGAGATAGTATTAAACAAATCTCAGTATTTTACCTAACACATGAACCAAGACCTCCCATCCGAGCATGCCAAACAGCCTCATTCTGATGAGGGGTCATAAGACATTGCTACTATGTAGGATGAAAAAAAAAAAAAATCAAAAAAAAAATATTAACCCGTCTTTTAGAAACTGTGTTTTAGTACTGGATACATAACAAAGATAAACCAGTACCGGTAATGAATTACTGCCATGGCTGCTGTCACATCACGTAAGCATGATAAGGTGATGACATTCGGTAATTATAACCTTTCAAAAACATTCAATACATTATAAATTTGAGATTTCGTTAATTTAAATACACAGTATCTCTTCAACCCATGACCCACGACCCACCAACAAAATAAGCCCAAACAGGCTCATTCAAATGAGGGGTCATAAGGATTTATTTATTTAAAATTAATCTTGAACCCATAAAAACGGGAAGATGAGGCCAGTGTTGAAACACTCTTGGCCACATACAGCATTACTGAATGCATTCTATTATAATCCAGAAACAAGCAACAAGGCTTTGCTGTTCTACATTATATACAACTATACTTCAAATTGATGAATTAATGGCTTAAAATATTAACCACTTTTAAAACGACCAATCATACATTATAAGTATGAGAAATTGTTGAACAAGATCTCAGTCTCTTTCCAAACATGTGACCCATGGCCTCCCATCTGAGCAAGCTCAATAAGCTCATTCTGATGAGGGGGCATGAGTCATTGGTACCAAAATATTAATAAAATGGAAAATGTTATGAATCCACACTGGCTTGCAGTTGGGACCATTATTGAAGAAATATTCTCCCTCAGTAAACGTGCCGATCCCCACTTTCTGGGTTGGAGAAATTATAGCATTCCAAATAAAGCATGCGGGAATACAATGCAAAATTTTAGGTTGTAAATTTTTACAAAAAATTTAGATCCTAAAGGGTTCTCAAGGATTAAAACAATCAAATATCTTCCTGATTACATGTACCCAGACCCCGATAGCAAAACTGACGTGTAAGTTTTGTGACCGTATGGACCCATCCCTTATTTCAACCCACAAATTTCTAAAATTCAAAGTGTGTGTGTGAATAATTGTAGTTTAATTATTTCTATACAGAAGACTTTTTGCTGAAACATCTTTTAGAACATTGCATGTATCTCCCATCGATCAAGCCTCACCAAACATACTTCCCACCTCTTCTCATCATCCCCCCACCCCCTTCCCCACCCCACCCCACCCTATCCATTAGTTGGAGAAAACTTACAGATACTAACAGTTTTATAACCAAACTGAAATAAATGTTGAAACAATCTAAATCAGATATTCATTTCAAATTTCCCTTCACGAATAAACACTAATGAATTGTGTTGCAGAATTTTTTTTTCAAATTTGTTATAGTTATTGCTCGATAGGAAATACAGTTGTAAAGAAATAAGGCCCAGTTTAGACGACTTACTTTTCATGGGACGAACCGACGAGAAAAGGGTATATTTCTTTTTGTAGACCAAAGCTCATGTGAAGCACGACGTATAAATCAACTGGGTTCGACAAAAGTCCCGAAGCACGAGCCGACGTGCTGCACGTCTCGTACCGACGTACCGCACTTCTGAAGCCCGCCCGAAGTTCGTCCGTGATTTATACGTCGTGCTACCGATGCGACGCGCTTTCGGTAGAAGGCACAACCAGCTGAAAATGGAGCAATTGCACGCGCGATTTTGTTAATTTGACGTCATTTTCCCTGTCAAGGGCGTCCGAAGAAAACTTGAACACCACGCAGACAGCAAGTTTCACAGTTTGATTGTGTTGTTGTTGGTATTTTTATCAAAGTTGAAAATGAGCGATATAGAGATGAACGAAACGATGTAAGTATAATGATAGCATTTTACATTATTAATCACCGTATTTATAGCTGCGTCCTATTTTACCAATAAAACAGAGCCTGTTTACTGGGGTAAACAATCATTGCTTTACTTCCCGGGGTTCCCACGGAGGAAACTTGTCGATGGGAAGAGAGAAATGGCCTTCGACAACATAGCCAAGCTGGAAGGCAAGATTTGATTTTTGCCAAAATTGCCCAAAAAGAGGAAGACTGTACAAAGAAATGAGATTCTTCATACCCCTCCTTCTCTCTCTCTCTCTCTCACACACACACACACACACTCTCTCTCTCTCTCCCTCTCTCTCTCTTTCTCTCACACACACACACACACGCAACTACACCCCCACTCGCACAATTATTGGGGACAACCGTGGCTTTGAAGCTGTGCTTCTGCGGTTTTGTAAACAAGCCATATTTTTTGTTAAAATAGGACCCTGCCTCCGAGAGAAAAAGTCCTCTAAAGTGAGCAGAAAATAGGCCTAAACAAACTAACGATTGGCTGAACTTGATTTCACATTTGTACTTGTACTCACAGAGAGGGGGTAACAGGTGGGAAGAAAAGATAAGCAAGGTCTTCTCATCCGAGAACCGCGACAAATCAGCGGATGACCAAAGTGTTATTATTATTATTATTACTAATATTAGTGCACTGGTGCTGCCATGAGTGACCATACATGCTGTTAAAAAGGGACCCTAACATGACAACTAAATATATAATTTGACCGCAAATGTTGTTCTCAATCGTATCAGTCTAACTGCAACACGTTCACTTCTGGGGGGTGGGGGGGTCGTTTTCTGTGTGTGTGTTGTTGTTTTTGGTTTTGTTTTCGTGGGGGGGGGGGGGGGGGGGGCACCACCATATTAAATGGACGGTTGTTATGAGATTTCGGGAATCACCCCTCGTCCTAACGACCATCTGGTCGTTATCTCCTCCCTTCACGGAAGTAGGAGGATAACGATCAGAGGGTCCTGGTTAGGACAGAGAGATGGGGGGAACGGGTTACGGCCGGGGATCATATTTTGGACAAGACCTTCCCGAGAAAACGTTACAAGGTTCAGTGCTCTAAAAGGAATGGGAGACAATTATAGCACGTGTAGCCAATATATTGGATAGCATTTTTGGAGCTACAAGTTATGTGAAACTTGCGCTGGGTCAATGTGCTTTGGGGGACAGCTAAAAAGTAAGTTTTTTTTTCAATCGGAACTTGCTCGAAAAAGATACGAAATTCGTTTGAGAATTCTATAGTTTTCCTGACTCAAGGGGGTTGCAGCCCCCCCCCCCCCCCTCCCATACATATGCCTATTTCTGAAGATGTGAATCCATGTGCATGTATTTATAATTACCCGGGGTGTGCGCAGATAGAGAGTATGGAATCCACGGTTTCTGGAAGATTCGTCTCCGTGAACGATTCGCCTCTTGATTATGTTGACGACCTCACATAGACAACCACTACACGAGGCATCCGATGCCTATTTTATCGCGGGTGGTACCAGGGCATAGGCGTTGTCTAAAAACAGGGGGCGAATCGTCCACGGGGCGATTGTCAAGTTCCTATAACCATAACCCAAAGCCATGTCCCTGTTTAAAGCGTTACAGAAACTACTGTATATTCTTTGGTTGACATCCTGATTCATTTACCCTCTCTCCTCTTTGTAGTTTGTCAAACATGGAAGATGAAGATAACATCTGCGATGACGACTCGACAAAAAGCAAAAGAGTTCTGTGGTCAGAAGACGAAGTATGTGACATGGTAGACATAATTGTCAACAATGAGATTTTGAAGAGTAAACTGATTTTCCTGAACACCAAAAAGCAAAAAAAACACCGAATATTATTGTCGTGTTCAAAAAGAAATGAGCAAGCGGTACAGCCAATTTCCATTTTCCATCATCCAAATGCGGAACAAATTTAAAAAACTGATTGGTATTTGCAAAAGTGCTGCACTTAAAATTAAAAGTGCTACTGGGATTAAGAGATTCGTTGATGAAAGGGGCTATGGTTCCTGGTTTCAGGTTCTATTTTCTATTATTAAAACAAGAGATTCATGCAATCCGGCCCTTGCAGTCGAACCCTCGTCTGTGAAGAAGAAGTCCGTCGAGGAAGATGAAGGCCCAAATGTTTTCGATGAACCAAATGAGTTTAAGGACGATGCAGATGAACTTTGCGCTAAAACCACTCTGTTTGTTCCCACCTTAGAAAACCAAAAGAAGAAAAAGAATAAAAAACAAAATGAAGAAGCTTTAATATTTGAAACATTAGATTTACTGAAGGGAGCTATTAAAAATGACCCAACTCACGAATTGATAACATTTATGAAAGAAGACCTCGAAAAATCTAGACAGCATGAGTTACAATTATTTTCAATGTTCATGAAAAGCCAAGCTACTGGTCAGGTAAATAATAATCCGCAGGAAAATCATCTTTACCAATCTCCAGCATTTAGCTCTTTATCTGCTTGCACCAATGCAGCCCAACCACATAGCTACCCACAGCAGCCTTATATTTTCATGAACACAATTGCAAGTCAGGTTCCCACAGCAGCAACTGCTTCGTCATCTTGTGCTAGTTTAAGTTCTTCGGGGGCCTGTGCTTTCCCCGCCTCGTCGACAATTTCTTCACATCACCGGACGAGTACACCAGTGAACCAAGGAAATGTGTATTGTGGCCCCAGCTACGCACCGACCACGCAACAGACTGAAAGAAATATCTTCAAAGACTTCCTAAGTGGGGATTCGTTTACAACTGAAGATTCCAGTCCGCCCATATACCAGTCTTTGTAGGATTACACCGCACAGATTCCTCTCTCCTTTGCTTGTGTTCTGTTGGAATTACACCGACTTCTATTTAGAAAATATGTGAAATACCATGGGATATATATATATAACCACCCGTTTTTTTTCATTCCTGTTCAGTTGGAGTGAAGTTAAACCCTGTTATGAATTATAAATTTATTTGTTTTCACTTTGTATTTAATCCCTACACGTTTACGTCCGTATCAAATGATGGGGGGGTGGGGGGGGTGGGGTGGGGTGGGGGGGTGGGGGGGGGGGTGGGGTTGGGTGTCGTGGTGCTGGAAGATTTTTATCTGAAAGTGATCTCGCAGGCATCATCAAGGAACTAGTGGTGGTACACGAGGGCAGGGGAGGGGCATTTGACCCCCCCAACATGGGCTCCCCCACTTGCCCCCTCCCCCATCTATCACACACACACACATCCATCCAAACTATTTCTCCCTCCCTCTCTCTCTCTCCTCTCACGCACTCTCTAGCCCTCTGACCCCCTCTCTCTCTCTCTCTCTCTCTCTCTCTCTCTCTCTCCCACCCCCCCCCCCCCCTCCACCAGACGCGGTTCCAGGATTTTATGAAAGAAGGGGCGCTAATTACCATAGTCCAGTACGGTTAGTCCAAACTTCGACCCAAAGTCTGTAATATAATTTTTTGGTTTGGTTCGTTCATGAGACGTTCCAAACTCAAAAAGTATATTACGGAATTTTAGGTCCAAGTTTAGACGACCTCATAATAATGCAACGATATAATCCTTTAAGTATTTGCCGTCCGCCATAGGGACTCTGTCCCCCTATTTGCCCCCTCCCCCCCCCCCCCCACCACGAAAAAAATTCTGGCGACGCCACTGCAAGGAATATAATATCGAGGTTGGTGTGAGGGGAATGCCCCCCCGCCACCAGGTGTCTGACGGTCCACCACGGGAAAATTGTGAAAACTTTGATGGTCTGAGAGCCCCATCCGCAGCCTACTTTTCTTTCAGATTGAGCATTTCCGACCTGGTAATTTGGGACGAAATCGGAAATATCTGAATTTGATCGACAAGTTTCATGTGATAAAGGTATAGAACTGCATGTGGGTATCGAGTTTTTTGCACATTTCTGATTGTTTCAACCCAAACTTGCCCAGACAACGCTTTTGCCCCCCCAAAAGCTGTGACAGGTGCTGATGTATATGAACATTTCATAGCTGAGGCCTTGAAATGTTCATAAATCAGCACCTGTCGCGGAAGAAACCACATCCAGTCAACCACTGATGACATATTTCATCGAGCCATCCAGCCAGAGCCACCTACTAACATATACGGCCAGGGCCAGATTTAGGAATGGGCAGACAAGGCGGGCTGCTACACAAGCAGGAGAATTGTGCCCTGGGGGCTGGAGGGGCGTGCCGCGAGGTCTAACGACATATTATCTCTTAAGTCTGTACACTCATCACACTCAGCACACCTGGGCTTAGATTAGCTCAGGTAGGTCCGAGTGTATATAGTGTCTTCCGGGGACTTTATCTGTCGTGAAACCTCGACCCTTAATAGAATAACATGCGAAATATACAACTTCGGCAAACCTAGGCGGTTCAAAGCACCCATAATGAAAAACATATCTGCCATTGAAATTATTTACTATATGACTTAAGATGTGGTTACTTACTGGTCACCTTCATTTAGGGAGGGGGGTGCAAAGCATGATTTCAGGGGCCACATGTCCCGCTGGGTACCCCATGGCTATACCACTGATCGCAGTTCTTGGATCCTTGCAAATTTTACGGTCATTGGCGTAGCCATGGGGATATCTAGGTGGCTTGAGACTTCAAAGTTCCCCCGAAGTTGCATCTGTCAATGTTGTGCCCAAAATGCAATATTATAGTGACCCATTTTAAGAGCATATTCCACATCACCCAATTCTGTCTTGAACGTAAGACAGAATTCGGAGTTTTGAAACATGCTGCTAAAAACAAATTGCCGTTCAAAAAACCAAGAGGATTTTCGTCCAAACGACTGACATGCAATAAAACATTTTAAAAAATGTTTGGGGGTTGGATTATGTTCCTCGAAAGACAAACTGCATTCATTTTTTATTTGTTTTTTTTTTCCCCAATCGAGGGCAACAATTTGAAAGGAAAACAGTGTAATTGAGCAGGGACGGTGGGGGCGGGGGCACAGGGCACATGCCCCCCCCCCCCCCACTTTTTTCACCAATTATGAGTACCCTAACAGGACGTATTCTGACATAACGTACGCTACCCCTATAGCCACATTGACTGTGGGAGATAGTAATACATGTAGCTCTAACAAAATTTGCAACAAAACACGATACTGTCGGCGTCGCTGTCCGTTTTATATATTGAGATATTGCACGTCGTAAGTTCACAACTAGTCATAGTAATAGTTAAACCAGTCCAAACTTGGACCCAAATTCCGTAATAAAATGTTTGGGTTTGGTACGTCCTTTGGACGTACCAAACCCCAAAATTATATTATGGAATTTGGGTTCAAGTTTGGTCTATGGTCAAATATGCGCATGCACTCCCTTTTCAGAGTTGCAGTTAATTACGTTCCGTATTCATGACATACGTGATGACAAAGTACCCATCCAACCTCAACATTTAGCCCCTAAAGATGTATTTTCCGTCCTACAACCATGCGATTACCCAGACAAAAATTGTGCCCCCCCCCCCCCTCCCAACTTTTTTTTTAGCTTCCGCCGTCCCTGGAACTGAGGTTAGTAGCTCCAGTTTTTTAATTTGCCAAATTTTACCAACAAAAAATCCTCATTTAGCTGTTGAAATGTTCTCGCATTTTGGAGCTCAGCTTGCCTTCAGAGACCACTGAGAGCCTACTGAAATCAAAATGTTCCCACGGGGATGACCCCCCACCCCCCCCCCCCTCCTCGAAACGCTTGTCACTTTGCGACAAGAGGCCAGGTCGTAAGAAAGATTTGAGCCGCTGTCCGAGGATGCTCACATTTCTGCTGCCCGGGCCAGGGCCCCACATTTCTAAATCCGGTTCTGTATATAGTTGCATGAGAATTTGCAAAAATAGTCCCTTCAAAGTATGAAAGTACCAACTGCAATGATTTAGCATTGCATTTTACAAAGTATGCTTTCAGGAGACAAAATTTGGATCGGACAACAACGATGTTAGCAATGGCAGATCTAGAATTTAAACAGGGGGTGGGGGCTGGGGGGGGGGAATCTATTTAAACGCCACTGGGGCGATCGAGTAATTTAGAAATGGAACAATTTGGGTAGGCTCTGGGACGTTTTTTCAGCATAATTCTGCTGCTCTGTTTCTTCTAAATTCTTTGTATTTTAGGAAACAAAACTGCTGTTTGCATTGTAATTATACCGACCCCAAACAATGCACCATTGAACAGGGGCGGATCTGGGATTTGAAATTAGTGGGGGCGTATACTAACGCACAGGACCGACCATGGTAATAATCCACAAGGGGATCGTTGCCTAATCCGCCAGAAATTGTTAACTCTGGAAAAAATAGCTAAGGGAGAGGGGTGTACGAGGCGGTACGCCGGTTCCGCCCCCCCCCTCCCCCCAGATTGCCCTTGTTAAATGGACACACAACAAGGCATACAACAGTTCTGGCTGTTTTACAGCATCAACGGGTGTTTCTATTGTGCAACCATGAACACCGATTAATCATTTACCATACGCTAGTAGAAAACGACACTCCTAAAAAAATTCTTGTATAAAAAAAAAACTTTTTCCTTTTTGTGTTTCCAAAACATAGCTCATGACCCACCATTGGAGCGAGTGCAACGCACTCGCTCCAATGAGCGTCATAAGCTATGTTTTAGACGGAAGAAAATTAAATTAAAATGCAAGAGAAAATGAATGTCGATTTTCGTAAATAAAGCGCTGGTCGGTTTTTGGCCGTTATACGTTAGGTGAATGAAGAGTTAACAAGAATTTACACTGCTATCATCAGTGTTATACCAAGGTTGGAGAGGGAGTGGCTAGCCATCTTGTTCACCCCATCTAGATCTGCCACTGGTTAGCAGCAAATGTGCTGTCAGAACCAAAATGTATTCCCGGAGTCCGAAGACCAGTGTGCAATTGATAACCGCGGAGGCAAATGCAAGCGCGTCAAATCCTCAAAACCATGCTTAGCCGTACCCAGACCCACCCACCCCCCCCCCCAGCCCCAGCCCCACATGGAAAATTATTTCTTGATGAGCGCTTAAATGTTGTATTCTGAAACCATTTTGCGGAAAAATTTTGTTTTTCTCCCAGTGCTTTCAGAATGCACCACAAATTTGAGCTCTCATCCAAAAGTACAAAAATAACTTTGTGGAGGTGGTGGTTGGGGGCGGAGGGGGGGGGGTGGGGGGAATCGTGGGGGGGGGGGGGGGATCGTATGGGGCAGAGCCACCTACCTCTAAACAGATATCGTTTATGGTTTTTTTGATAGGCATATCATGCAGTCTCTAAATTAACGTAGGTAATTAATTGAGAATATGTTTTCCTGATCTTTTACAAAAAATTACACATCCAATAAACTGTCAAAAATTAGTCATACGGGGCCTGATAATGTTGTGCTGCGCACGCTACGCCCCCCCCCCCCCCCCACCCACCCCCCACCCCGTGCAATAGCCCCGAAGAATAGGCCTAACTGCCAGGGTCGGTCACAGGAGAATGGCAGCTTAGTAAATGGCAAAAAGCAGAAGTTCAATTTTGTGTCCACAAGAATCTTTTGAAAGAATGGATCACTCTTCAAAATTATTTATTTAGTGTAGCCAACATTTTTGTTTCAAAACGTTTACAGAAGAAAAAAAAGCGTAGGCCTACGATGAATGGGTGGACCAATTCACAAGTATTTTTCTTTCTGAGTTCTTGGGACACAGATCTGTGAGTGTACAGCGGGAAAGAAAACGTTTACATGTTTACGTTTACATGTTTTCTTTTTCACACCACAACTTATCCGCTAACGTTTCTCTTATGACGGTCGCATTCCTTGAGTAACTTGCATTGACGGTCTCTGGGATCAGATGCAATAGCTGCTCTATGACTTCTCTTGGTCACCTTTCATTGGTTAAAGGGTCAAGGGATAAGTCCAGTTTTTTGGTGACGGTGTCTCCGCGTTCAATGCAGATGTTGTGCAAAACAATACATGCCAATGTTGCCATTTTAATGTTCAAGGGTTCACATTCGCATTTTCTCTGTAGCAGCCTCCAACGGCCTTTCAGTTGACCATACGCCCCTTCTGTTACCATTCGACCACGACTTAGGCGGTAATTAAAATTTCTCTCTTTTTCTGAGAGCACTGCTTTGGTAAATGGCTTCATTAGCCATGTTTGTAGTGGAAATGCCGAGTCTCCTAGGATTAACGGCGGAATCTTTACTGTTCCCACTGTCGACCGGATGTTGGGTATAAAATGTCCATTGCTTATCTCTTTCCAAATTTGAGTTGACTGGAATATGGTTGCGTTATGGGAGTTACCAGGGAATCCACATGATGCCCAGATAAACCTATACTTCGCATCGACAAGTGACATAAGTACAATTGAATAAAAGTTTTTAAAATTGTGATATTCCTTCCTTGCTTCACCGCCTCCAGTGGGACACTTGATGGGAACATGACATCCGTCAACAGCCGCCCATACGTTAGGAAATTGCCAAATTTCCTCCATATCTATTATTTTTGCTTTGAAACCGTCTACAAAAAATTGCTAACTGCTTCCTCCCACATAGTATCAACTATAATTTCTGTTACTTCCGATACGATATTTCGCACGGTAGCAACACCAAGTCCAGCCATCTGTGCAATTGTGTAATAGTAGTCTCCTCTAGCAAGGCGATAAATACATATTGCCAGTCGCTGTTCTGGGCTTATGGGTAATTCAGTAATTGTGTCTTTCTCAAGCTGGGGACGGATTTGATCTAAAATATAGTCAAACGTTCCTTTGGAAACACGGAATGTTCTTTTGAAACGTTTTTCATTGTAGCCTTCCTGAACAAATTGAAACCATCCTTGATTTCTTCTAAATCTTCTACACGATCGTATATGCTGCTTCCGTTTAGTGCGTAAAAGATGTAAACGCTTTACTAAAAGCAACAACATAAACCTCAATGCCATCTTTCGTTTATGCAAAAGGGAAACAAGTAAGGAAAATTGCATGAGTTTCTTTCGTCTCATCCTCTCGAGAAAAAGTTTTAAGATTAACATTTGTCTCATGTTGACAACAGCCATGTTTACTATGGGGATGAAGCAGTTACCAAGTAAAAACACGCGCTGTGACTATAGCTGCACGTGCATATTTATTGCAAAGAGGTGCTTCGGTAAATCCAGTGTAAATCAAGCACGTGCCACAGTCGTGCCTGAGACGAACCACACGCAGCCGGCACGACACGTCTGAGGTACATCGTCTAAACTGGGCCTGACAGACTGCATTTCACAATATTCCAGCCATAATTGCTGAAAATCCATGTCTATTTCTCTGAAACCACGTGCATAGGGTTAAGTTAGAAATCAACAGCATCATAGCAATACTGCTTAGGAAATAGTGTCACCACACATTTATCTATTCTGTTGCAATTAAAAAATCAGTAACAAAAGGGTTAACAGTTCTCTTTCACACTGGCATGACTGTTGTATGGTTAATTTCGAAGCCAGGGCAGACAGGCATTTTTGACAACTCTTCCGACTCTACCCTTTCACACAGACATGAATGGTGAATGGTTATTTGTTTGTTTGTTTGTTGGTGGTTAACGTCACATTTAGGCACCATGGCTAATCGTGACACAACATGGAGATGAAGTCAAGTTTAGTCAATCGTTGATCAACATGCTGCCCATTTTAGAGGACTTTCACCCCAAGCATTGGTGACTGGGTCCTATGTTACTAGTAAAGCAGAACTGGTTTACCACAGTAAACAAGTGCTGCTTACTTCCCGGGGTTCCCACGGGGATGGTGAATGGTTAAAATCGAAGTCAGGGATCACTTGCTGTTAGGCAGGTAGGTAGGCATACACACTGATAGACTTTCGTATTATTCCAGCCATAATTGCTCGCAATCCATATCTACTTCTCTGTGACCATGCACGCAGGGTTAACTTAGAAATCAACAGCATTATAGCAATATTGCTTTGCACACATTTATGAATTTTGTTACAATAAAAACCATAAAAGAGGGTTAATGGATATTTTGAAAAGTGCAGTTTTGCAGGCAGTACCCTCTATCAAATAAGAAAAACAGCATCTGGAGAATGCTGGTCAGCTACTAATGATATTATACAAATAAATAAAACGTCAATCACAGCTTGACAATTACTGATAACAAGCTTGAGAAATTTTAACTGGCATTAGCAAAGTAAACTACTTTTATAAAGAATTTGAGGGTATTCCTATTCAAGGCCTGAAAACTGTATGAAGAGTAAAACTTTGAATAAAACATATAACAGCAAAATTGTTCTAGGATGTACGCTCTATCTTCTCATGGGTAAAACTTTAAGAAAATATGACTCCAGTGCTGAGAAATCGCACGTGAAAGTTGGCAAAAACAACAATTATTCCGACAGTACCCTTATGGGAACTCCCAAATCTGGCAATATAGAACAAAAGTTGTCATACTTTGACAACTGCATACAACCATGGAAAACATTCAGCACTCAATCAATTAGATATGGAGTAAATTGACACTTGAAGTTACCAAATTCTAAAAAATTGAAGTTTTCTTGGACGGCACCTACTTTTAGGCAACCAGAATGGGCATAGGGTTAAACTTTACAATCAAACTTACAACAGCAAATATGATCGGTAGGCAATTGTGAATGCGGACATGCAAATCATTTTTCGATATTCCATTCCAAAGTGGAAGAAAACTGAACTCAAAATGAGCAAATTTTAGGTAGACTTTTAGGGTCCTCTGATTCAAGGCCCGAAAACTGGGTGAAAGCTAAAACTTTGAATAAAACATATAACAGCAAAATTGTTCGTTGATGAATGCCCAATCTTCTCATTGGACGTGATTTGAGAAAATGTGGTTGCAGTGCTCAGAAATCGCATGTGAATGTTGGCAATTTTCACCAAAAATGCATTTTCGGGTGACGTTTGTGGCAAAACAGGGTCAACGTGGGTAATACTGCCTATGCAGACAGATACAGGTGTACATGATGCTTCAAATACTAGGAACAATTCAGCCCAATCGCCCAGAGTATTTTTGAGAATTGGGGCAAAATATGACATTTTGGCTACATTTTGGACGATTTTGGCAATGTCAGACAAAAGCTCCTGAGCTGCTCCTCACCTGGCATTTATTTCAAACCTTCATCTAACGCGAATGGGAGAGGACACCTGCATGTGCACTACAAAGAAGCTAAAATTTATTATTTTTTTGTGCGAGACCAATGGAGGGGAGGGGGGGGGCACACACAGGAGACTCACCAAAAGTTTTCCCGGTGGGCCATCTGGCCAGTTCGCCATGGGTTTTAAATCTTGCACAAAAAAATCATAGATCATCGCTTCTTTTCTGTACTAAGCATGCAGGTGTCATCTTCTATTCGCGTTAGATGAAGGGTTGAAATAGACGCCACCCCACCCCCTACTTTTCTCAGGCCTACATTATCTGTATATAACTTGTAAGCACCCCCCCCCCCATGCCCCTCCCCCCCCCCACCAACTCATTCTGATGATATTTATCATTTGTGCTATTACATGTCACATTTGTTATTTGATCAGTTATTATGCCATAAAAAACATCACCAAAATAAAACTTATCTTTGTCCAAAGATGAACTTTTCATTATCCTCCGATTGTAAAATCGGAAAGTGTGAAAACAGGTGTTTCCAATAACAGCTTCTGTAATTTTTTTCACGCCTCTGTTTAATTAATTAGTGAAGTCACAAAACAAGACAGACAATTCTCATTATTCAAAGGGAGACTCTCCAATTTCCAGACAGCACCAGCATGAGATATATGTAACAGAATCAAATCTGGCAATCCTTTCATAGGACTGCATTTGGATAGGGTCTATTTTTGGCGAGGAGCTTTTGTCTGACATTCCAGTTTGTGCATGTAATTCGTGAGTGCCATTGCAATGGCGATGTTCAGACAAAGTTTACACACTGAAATTAAAAAACAAATTTGAGCCGATGTTATATTTTGTGTCTCATTCAGCCCATCACACAACAATGCCTGTGTAATTAAATTAAAATAATGATTGGGAATAGCTTTTTTTTCAATCCCAGTTTTTCCATGTTTCCAATGCTATCACAAATCGGTGTGGTTTACTAGTGTTTCGGCCTTGGGATGTTTCGGCCTCCAATCAGGCCGAAACGTCCCCTCAATCTGGCCGAAACGTCCCAGGTTATAGTTAATTTTTTTTTTAGTTTTTACGTATTTTGGAACTTAATTTCCTTCATGTTGTCACAAAAAATTGTCTGAATAAAAAAAACGAACTTACTTTTATCGAAGATTAATTTATCCGTAAAAATCCATGAAATAAAGCAGGAATTAATTATATTTTATATTATTTGTAAGCACAAATAAAGTATGTTCACTGATGTTGAAGACGCATCAAAATAAATGATTGAAATACAAGATTTTCCCAGTAAGTGTTGTTTTGACAAAACAAAAAGCCACAGCTGTCTGTCGCTGTTGTTACAAGACTTTTGCTACTTCTGATTAAAAGTTACTGAGGAACTTTTTGAGTTTGTTTATACAAGCTTTTCGGAATAAAAGTGACTGATGAACTGTTTGTATGTGTTGATACAGCACTCTCGATATGGTATTTTTGGTGACTTTTGATTTACCTACGACAATGGGTTCAAATATTTTTGTGTTTTCTGAGGAGACTTGGGTGCCCCCTCTGGCTCTCCTGCAAAGGTTGTGTTTTCCATTGGTCACAAGCAGTGTACAGACGTGTCCAAGAATTGGGTTTAACCCTTTACCCAACGCAGATGATTTAAAAATTTATTATTTTAAATATCATTTTTTTAAATTTTTCAAAAAATTTCAACAAAACCATATCATGTGACCCCTCTTTGGAACGAGCTCGACGAGCTCGTTCCAAAGAGGGGACACATGATATGGTTTTGTTGAAATTTTTCGAAACAATATTTTTTCGGCTGCTGAATTTGCATATTACGCGGGCAGATGCAGGCAATTCATTGGGTAAAGGGTTAAGCACAACATATCGAGAGAGTGAGTCAGTTTTCAAGTATATTAGACAGCTGCTAGCATTACCATTCCTTCCAGCAACACACATCGCCGGAGCCTTCTATGCATTAAAAGATCGTGCCAATACACCCCAGATGATTTAGCTTGTAGAGTACATCGAAAGACAACAGATTAATAACTCAGTTTTTGATGTACCAGCATGGGGTGTGTATGGATACATTGTTCGTACGAATAATGACATAGAAGGTGAGTTAATATTTTTTACAAAATTTACCTTATCCTAATGCTGTATCTCTTTCTCTCTCACACACACACTCTCTCTCTCTCTCTCTCCTCTCTTAAGTTCTATAAAACTTAGCTATGTCGAAAGATGATTTGGATATCCTTAATTTGTCTGATATCCTAACCTTGTACTTGGATATCCCTAGCATCTAATGCCATAGCTAACTTATCTTTGCATACAGTTATAACAAGAACTGCTGTCATTTTGGTGCGAAATGTAAATATTTCCATTTGTTGTAAATAATGTCATTTTGGGTGCGAGATGTAAATATTTCCATTTTTCATTTGCTGCTTAAGTTGTATTAATTATACTTACAGACAGTAATAAAAAAGTCTTTCTATTCTATTCGAACTGTGTGTTGTCAATCAATTAATTCCCTGATCCATAAATTATCTCATTCGGCAGGTTAGACAATAGAGGTTATTAGGTTAAACTGAAAAATACTGATAAATTAACACCTCTTAATATCCTCTATATTATCTATCCTGGCAGACTATTGACTGTTAATATAGGAGGCCGAAACGTCCTGAGGCCGAAACGTCCCAATACCATCAGTGTCCATCTTCGAACCAACAGTGAGTATTTTCGATTCAGTTGTCAAAAGTTAGCTCACTTATCCATACTTTTCTTCCAGGTATTATTGTAGATATATATATTGTTCAAGTGTTGTATAGATGTGATTTTTAATGAAAGATAGTTATATTAGTGTTTAGTTTAGTTTCTTCTATCAGATATTAGTGGCATGCTCCCTATCTTCGTGCAGGTCCTTTTCAGTGTTTTGTTTAAGATTTTGACCAGTTTTTCCCAATGGTTGTTGTACACATGGGGACCAACAACATCAGGGAGAGGAAATTAGTTCAGCTTATTGAGACTTATAATACAAGGACTTAATGACTCAACTGAATGCTAAGAATGCACAGGTAGTGGTTTCGGGCTTCTCCCAGTACTAGGTGGTGGGGGCGAGCCTAATTCGCGGATCATTGGGGTCAACGAGGAATTGGGCGAGTATTGTAAGGAACTTGGGATACTGTTTGTAGACAATTGGGGATCATTTTGGGGGAGAAAGGACCTATATGGAAGGGATAGTCTCCATTTTAGCCCAAGGGGTGCAGAGGTTTTAGGAAGAAATATGTTGCAGGTGGTGGAGCCTTTTTTGGTATAGGGAGGGGAGAGGAGAACAGAGAAGGGAGGGAATGAACACAGGAAATGTATTATGAACCATAGTTGTAAAAAATGGGTTAAGGGGGATAAGGAAAAGGGACCAAAAATTCACTTCAGTAGGAATAGCATCCCAAGGAAAGCACAGGTATACAAAATAGGATATACAAACATACAGGGACTAGATAACAATGGGACCAGTAGGTGGAAGCCAATGAATCTCGGTACCCTGAAAGTGGGTTATAGCAACATCCAGGGTCTCCACTGGAAAGTAAGTGAAATTGCTACATTGATCGAGGCAGAGGAGTTTGATGTCATTGGCTTAAGCGAGATGTGGGTAAGACACGAGGAACAGGTAGACCAAGTAAGGGGGTGCATGTGGATAGGTGTAGGGCGAACAGAAGGCCAGGAAAAGGGGGAGGGGTAGGCATGTACATTAAAGACGATTTAAAACTGTCGCTGATCACAGACCTGGAAGATGTCAGCACCTCGGCTGATCGAGGTATCGAAAGAAATTGGATGGGTAAAGATCAATCTGAGAAACAAAAGTATTGCCCCTGGGACTGTATACTGTGCACTGGAGGGAAGCAAACCCGAGTGGGATGACTCGATATACTCAACACTAAGGTCCAATATCACAGAACAAGAAAACTGGGGGCTCGGTACAATTCTGATGGGTGACTTTAATGGACACATTGGTGATAAGGAAGACGGCATAGAGGGTGGGGACAAGAAAGTCAACAGGAATGGAAGGAAGCTGTTGAACTTCACAAATGAGCTCGGTCTGAAGATTCTGAACAAGGCGCGAGCTGTAAGGGGAAATGGACCTGGGAGAGGAACGACAGAAAATCAATAATCAACTACATTCTCACAGATATAATTTATGGAGGGAGCTGATAGGGGTAGAAGTGGATGATGAGGATAAAATGGAGGTGGATAGTGATCACAACTTGATTACAGTGACGATCAGGGCCAAAAACCTAGTAAAAAGCAAAGGAAGCTTCCAGGAGATTTGGGAACTCAAAAAGGATGCTGACTGGGCAAAGTTTGAAGAAAAACTGAAACCAAAGCTTGCAAGTGTACACAAGGGGGGCAGTGTCCAGGAGATGGCCGACGCCATAGTTGCGAGCCTAGTGGAGGCAGGGAAGGAAAGTGTCGGAAAGATCAGGGTGCCAACACTGGAACTTGGGTACAGAGTGAACGAAGAACTGAAAAGGGCCATAAAGCATAGAAAAGCTAAATGTGCTGCATACAGGAGAAGTAGAAAACTTAAGGGGGCAGAAAGCAACGAGGCCACAGTAGCTTAGGAAGAATCCCAACAAGCACGAAATAAAGTAAAACAGATATTAAAGACGATAATCATAAGGTGCGAAATAGCAGTCTTATTAGGACGGTAAGAAAGACAGGGAGGTTGAGTTTGAACGTATTTTGGAAATGGGTGAATAAACGTAACAAAGGAAGTAACCCACAGAGTATTAAAGTAGATGGCAGAGTTACAGAGGAGCAAGATCAAGTCGCATCAAAACTAGTCAAGCACTGGGAAAGTGTAAACGATAAGCGATGGGGCATGGGGAACCCACCGGATTGTCTGAACCAGGTCGAGGAAAATCTATCGAACTTCGTGTGCAGCGAAATTAAAACGGAGGAGGTGCGAAAGGTGATCTCAAAATTAAGGGATGGAAAAGCAAGTGGGAGGGGTGGATGAAATTTGTAACAAGTTTATCAAAAAACGGGGAGAGGAATTCGTGGAAAGCATAACTGCCCTATTCAATTTAGCCATAGAAAATCAAGAGGTTCCAAAGGAGTGGAGAGAAAGCAAAGTGACATTTATTCTCAATTAGGGGGAAAAAGACGTTTTGGATAACTATCGAGGGATCTCTTCAGTATCAACATTGGAAAAGTTTTTTGTAATGTCCTGTATGGAAGACTAGAGGAGGTGATTGAAGAGATGGTTTTTTTTGGGAGAAATCCAGAATGGCCTCAGGAAGGGAACGAAAGTCACTGGCCATCTTGTCACACTATCCCAATTGATAGAATCTGCAAAATCAAAAAAGAAAAAGATGTTGATGGACTTTTTGGATGTTAAAAAGGCATATGATAGAGTATGGAGGGTGGGTATGTGGAGCAAGCTGGAGGCTCTGGGCTTGGGAGGCGAGTTTGTTGGAATTATGAAAGCATTATATAATGACGTACAGAGTGAACTTAGCCTGGGAATCATTGCAACAAAACGTGTGCCTATGGAGATGGGCTTAAAACAGGGGTGTATCCTTTCGCCAATTGTTTTTGCATTATACATCAAAGGTTTAGGAGATGAACTCCTGCATTAGCGATGAGGGGGTAGCAGTTCGGGACTTCAAGATCCCAGGGCTATTTTTTGCAGACGATATGTTGCTGGTGTCAGAAAGCGAAGAGGGGCTAGAGAAATTGCTGGGAATTGTTGGGAAATATGGGAGCAAATGGAGACTCAAACTCAATGAAAGCAAGAGCAAAGTTATACCTGTGGGCCGCAAACTGGACACCACTCAAAGGTGGAGAGTGGGGGAGTTCTGCATTCCGGAAGGTAGCAGGCAATCTTCTTAATTTAGGAGAGAAAGGTGACGAGTATTTGGGGGATAAATATAAACATCACAGGAAGAGCCATCTACCTAAACCATACAAATAAATTGATTCTGAAGGGGAAGCAAATCCTTAATCAAATGAAACATATAGGGAGAAACAGTTTCAATAAGGTTTTCATGAGGAAAACCATTTGGGAAATGGTGGGTCTGTCAAGTATAACATTCGATACGGAAGTGGTACTCCTAAACCAGACGACTGTAAAGAGCTTGGAAATCCTGCAGAACAATGCAGACCGATGGATAACGGGGTCGAGTAATGCTGCAGCGCTAAAAGCAATCAGGGGTGAGCTTGGGTGGATGAGGATCAAGGACAGGATAGACCTATTGAAATTCGTTTATCTTAATTATTTGGTAAATCTCCCCGACAGCCGATGGTGTAAAGTAATGTTCCTGAGAATTTTCAACTCAAATATCAAGACGAGGTGGATGGTCGACGTGAGGGAGCTAGTAGAGAACTACTCATTGGAGAGCTCGGACCTAGACGTTGGGGCAAACCAGGGTAAAAAAAAATCATCAGAGAAAGGGTCATGGAGGATTGTAACCGTAATTGGCGAGAGAGGGCAAAACAAGGGCTTTGGGTGGCCTGCGTGATAAAGAGAAGCCTGGTTTTGAAGAGTACCTTGATTGCACCTTTGGGGGGGTGGGGTGGGGGTGGGGGGTGGGGGGGGGGTGGAGGGTTACTGTTGTTCAAGCGGAGGTCGCGGTCCCTGGAGCTGAGGGGGAAAATTGGGAAAAAACAGTGAAAAGGAGTGCCAGATGTGTAATATGAGCGTGGTAGAGACCCTGGAACACTTTCTTCTTGAATGCTCAAAATACCAGTCTAACAGAATAAGATTCACTGGGAGTATAAAGGGGAAGTGGGAAGGGAGAATGAAGGACATGTGGTTAGTGGGAAACTCAAAGGAGAGGGTTAATATGCTAATTAGAGAGATTGGGAAGAATGGGGCAAGGGATGTCATCAAGCAGTTCGTCTCCGAGTGTTGGGAGGAGAGGAGAAGCGTGGGAATAGGGAGGCAGTTGGGAGTACAGGGGTAACCAAGGCCTTCTCATCCGAGAAATGCGACAAATCAACGGCCGGCCAATGTGTTACTAATATTATTATTATTATGGCCGGCACAGAGTTTAATTTTGAAGCACAGATACATGCAGGCTAATTCAGCACAAAATGAGAACTATGAAAAATATTATTTCTTGTCCCTATTTTGATTGATCATCTTCACCTCTCAATAGATATAAAATATAATATTTTTTTTTTAGTTTAAACAGTATTTATTTGTAATGGTTTGGGCAGAATTTCCTTGCACCATCAAATGCAGTTGATCTTCATCGATGGCCATTTGAATGGACAGCGATACAGGGAGGAAATTCTTAACGCTCTTGTTGTCCCATTGTTCAAAGCTAACGTTGGATTGCAGTTATTCCAACAAGACAATGCCCGATGTCTGTTGTGACTTTCTTGAGGAGCAGAGCATCGAACTTCTTCCCTTGCCCCCACTTCCGCCAGATTTGTCGCCAATCGAGCATCTTTGGGATCAATTGGACCTTCAGGTACGACTTCATGATTTTCGGACGTTAGGCGATTTACGTGATGTTCTAAGGCAGGAGTGGAATGCAATACCACAGGGTGACATCCAGAGACTTATCAGGCCAATGTGTCATCGATGTCTTGCCATCCAAGAGGCAAACGGTGGACATACACACTATCGACTGCATGTGTGAACTTTACATTTCATCCCATGTCTGAAGTGCGACGACCTGACGTGACGCTGGCAACAGTAAGAACATGAAAGTATGCAAATTCATACAGCTGGATTCAAAATATGAATTTCCAATAATTTGTTTGGGATTAAAGTCGATAATACTAAACAAGAGGCCCCAAGGGGCCTTAATTGCTCACCGGCAAAAGTGGTTCAAAGAAGTATTTGGGGTCACATTCAGTTAGACATGGTTCATTAACACTACAAATGAATGAAGTCATGAGAGGCAAATTTATGGAAAAGCAATAAGGAATGGATCTGAAAAAACCTGAGCATAACATGCCCCTCCCCCCCCACACCCCAACAAACTTGAATCTGATCCCCCTTGAGATGTCATATACCAAATAGTAAAGAATTCTGACTGGTGGATAAAGAAGGTTTTTAAAGAAATCACCTCACATTGCACAAAGTTAAACCAAATATTAACCCAGCAACTCAACTTGAACAAACTTGAATCTGACCCCCCATCCCCCCCCCCCCCCCCCCCCCTCCAGTATATGTTGTATACCAAACATAAAAAGATTCTGGGTCTGAAGAAGATTTTTAAAGAAATTGCACCAAGTTAAACTTTGGGCTCAAATCGGGAGCCCAAATACTAACTCAGGGACCGGATTTGAACAAACTTGAAACTGACTCCCCTAGAGATGTTATATACCAAATATGAAAGCATTTTGACTGGTGGATCTGAAGAAGAGTTTTAAAGAAATTTCCTCAAATTGCACCAAGTTAAGGGCCAATATTAGTAATGGAATTTTGTTTATTTTGAAATTCTCACCTCTCATATTCCTTAAATTCAGATTAAATATACACAAATTATACATCAAAATGAAGACTGGGATGTATAGAACCCGAAACACATATGCAATCAACTCATAGAGTCGACTGTAGGCACCACTGGTTCCTGGAAGTCTGCTACTGTATTCGCACCAGAACTGATAATAAAATAATATTTCATCAGAACAACTTGTGGCCAAATGTGCTTCATATATCCAAGAACAAAGCTAGGCATTCAAAACACTTTCGAATACAGTGATAGGTCTGCATTTTGGAAAAGGACAACACTGTCTGCATTTTTTATTGAAGATGGTTTCCATGCTCGACAGACATGCGCAAATCACTCGTTGCCACGAATTTCCATCAAAAACAAAATCGCAATTCTAAGAAATTTCAACAGGTATCGTGATACCTTGCATTGAATATGGCAACTGTGCATTCTCTATCTAATAACAGTATACTGTATGAAGGCGATCTTTTTCATTATTTGTTTTTAGACGGCGTTGTTTTTACATGCTTTTTCTGTCCGATGACGCTGGCCGGAAATCGAAAGTATACTCATACGTAAACAAAAGCAAAGGCTTTGGAATTTTCCCCAATGCAGCTCTGTCGCCGTGTTTTGAAAAAAATTTATCCCCTAGCTTTGTTCTTGGATATGTAAAGCACATTTGGCCACAAGTTGTTTTCGTGAAATATTATTAAATTATCAGTTCTGGTGCGAATATGGCAGCAGATTTCCAGGAACCAGTGGTGCCTACAGTCGACTCTATGAGTTGATTACACATGTGTTTCGTGTTCTATACATCCCAACCTTCATTTTGATATACATTTTGTGTATATTTAATTTGAATTGAAGGAATATCAGAGGTGAGAATTTTCAAAATAAACAAAATTTCATTACTTATATAGGCCCTTAAACGTTGGGCTCAATAGAGAGCCCCAATCTTAACCTAGGGACTCGATTTGAACAAACTTGAATCAGATCCCCCTAGAGATGTTGTATAACAAATATGAAAAGATTCTGACTGGTGGATCTGAAGAAGATGATTTTTTTTAATTTTTGAAAAAATTTATGGGTGCTATCAGATTTATGCCCCTTCTGGTGCCCCCTGTTATTTGTACAAACTTGGATTGACATATGATAAGGAACATGCACACAAAATTTGGTTCAATTTGGTCGAGTAGTTTGTGAGGAGAAGTCGATATTGTAAAGTTCACAACGGACAACGGACGATGAAGGATGGCAAGTGATAAGTTAAGCTCCCTGAAAAATTGCTCCTCAAAGTTTATTATACTTTCTTTTTTGACTCAGTATAATTATAAGCAGGCCTATGCTAAGGATGGGGCTTAGGACTGGAATTCCCAAGTTGCCTCCTTAGCATAGGTGGTGTAATGCTTACGTGACGTCTCATGTCCCAACATGATGATATACTGGGTATTTAACATTGCAGTAATAAAAAGTGTTTTACATGTACTGAAAATTAATCATTTTAATGTGTTCATGTGTTAATTATGACTCCAGTGTAATAACAATGCTGTGATTTATTTATTTATTTATTGATGTTTAAGGTCACATATTTATATGCACAATGGCTAATCATGACCGTGACAGTTTTACGGGTGGAGGAAGCCGGAGTACCCGGAGAGAACCACCGAGCAACGACGAGCAACTGCTAGCTCCCCAACATCGTAACTCCGCACTGTAGCACAGGCAGGGTTAGATTGGTTGAAGACATGCGTACCATCGACGTGCAGTACGCCTTAGTACACGGCGTCATCGTGCCCCCAGATGGGCAATGGAGATGAAGTGTCTTGCCCAAGGACACAACGTGGTTGCCGCAGGTGGGATTCGAACCAAGAACCTCTCGGCTTGCAGCCTGCACCTCTACCTATTGAGCCACTGCGCTCCCAACAATGCTGTGATAACATATCATAAGAACTGATCAAAGCTGATTAATCATCAATGAGCTCACATCATGTTTTGATTTTTCATCAAAGAAAGATGTTTTTACAGTCAGCGGTTCATTTTATTTCCTAACAATATTTTCAAATGTATGACATATTGTGGTGATGTTGGACGTATTAATTTCTCATCCGTGATATTTCAAACGTGGATTTTTTTTTATTGGATTATAATACCTTACAAAAGTAAACAGTTTATTATTTCATATAAAAAATACTTAAAAACCCTATAAAATTTGCCCGTGTACGTAACGTCCTTTATATATGTACAAGATGTCTTCTTTTGTATACAAAACAGTTTGTGTACGAAACGCCTGTGTATGAAACGCCTGTGTACAATACAACACTAATCCGTCCAAGAGCCCCTTGTCTTAAATAGACCATTGAAAAACACAATTTATTTATTTATTTATTGGTGTTTAAGGTCACATTTTTGCACAATGGCTAATAGTGACCACAACATGAGTATCAACTCAAGACCAAGGGTGAGCGTTAATAAGCCATGCTGTCCATTTTAGAGAGGGTTTGCACCTCCCAAGCATTGGTGACTGGGTCCTATTTTACCAGTAAAACAGAGCTTGTTTACCACAGTGAAAAACACAATTTAAAATGTAATATTTTAAAATACGTTTTTTTATGACATACGTTCATACTTTTAAGACAACATACGTTCATACTTTTAAACAGCACCTGCTCACTGCTGCCCATGCAGAAAACAACACTCGACTGTTGGCAATTTGTTACAAACTTTTATCTTGACAGACCAAACAACCAAAATAACTTTTCATTGAACATTCTAACACCTTAACCCTTTCATGTTACACATCTTTGTAAATCGACAAATGTTTGGCAGCTTTGGCAATGCTTACGTCATCAAAAGAATTGTAACACCCCGCAGTCAAACATCCGGCTAACGGTTTCAGCACTACTGATATTTGTCCGAAATATCATGTATCAAGCTGAAAACAGACAAAAATTGACTAATTAAGGGCCATGACTCCGCTCTGCATTCCCAAACTGTACAAGTTTTCGAACCCAATGAAGCCATTGTTAAGAAAGTCTCATATACCATATACCATACAATGACCAAATCCATTGATATTTGTTCAAGTTAGTTTAAACAATATTTATCTGAAATTTGAAATTATGTTATTTGTATACAGTACGCAACAGGTACAAAGAAGAACAAGCAACACAATGTACAACGGTACACAAAATAACAAAGGTAAACGAAGATAGATCGCTGTATATGAGAGGGATTCGACGGAAAGCTATCAGCTTATGCAAGTCGTCTCCCTCTTTCGTTTATCAATTCACTCGGCAGGTGGTGTCAGTCAGTAGTTACACGTACACATCATTACCCGCGGGCCCAGCCCACCCCACGGAACCAAACGTCGACTCGGAAGAAAAAAAAAAAAAAAGTTCAAGTTATCATGTTAACAATAAAGTCACGTCCATCCACCTGGCCGCCCATGCACAGACTTCATCAAACTATAGGTCAAATTTTTTAAAACCCACAACCAAAAACTAGATGTGTCAGTATGACACAAATGTCCTTGCAAGGTAGCATGATAAAGCACTGGCTTTACACTCCAGCAGGTACCCATGACAAGGCCACGTACCAAAAGCAGCCATTATCTGAACGTACAGAAAAAGAAGGCCACAAAACTCATTCTCTTGAGTTTTCACATCATATACGTTGTTTACTCTTAACCTGCTGAGTATTTTCAAAATATTTTTCACCAGATTTGATGAAAAATTCATCCAAATTTAACTGAAGAATCCATTAGTCAGAAAGTCCATTCAATTTATAGGAGAGAAATTTGGTTAACCCTTTACCCAACGCAGACAATATCAAAATTTATTATTTTAAATATCATTTTTTCAAATTTTTCCAAAAATTTCAACAAAACCATATCATGTGACCCCTCGTGATATGGTTTTGTTGAAATTTTCGGAAAAATATTTTTTCAACTGCTGAATTTGCATATTACGTGGGCGGATGCAGCCGATTCTACCCAACGTAACGGCCAAAACCGGCAAGCGCTATTCTCAAAAATCGCCAATTAATTTTCATTATTTTTTTCATTTTTTGTTTCAAAAACATAGGTTATGACCCCTCGTTGGAACGAGCTCATTCCAATGTGGGGTTATAACTTATGTTTTTAAGACAAAAAATTTAAAAAATTAGTTATTCAAGAATTTTTTTGGCAAGTGTCGTCTGCTTTTCATATTAGGTAAAGGGTTAAAGGGGCCAATTTATATTTATTTCAGTGGGAAGAGATTTTGTGTCTTGGGCAGGAACATCCATCAGCAATGTGCAAGGAGTTAAACTAAGTTCAGGGTCAACTGTTGTCTGCAACATTGAACAATTCCTGCTTTGTGGCAGCCACGACTGGGTTTGTTGTAATGTTTTTAAAATTTTAAGCATTTACGACTCGAGATTAGATGTTACCAATAAATGCTATGCAGCGAGGTAATAACAAATCTCTGTGCACATGATTCTTGAATAGTGCTGACCCATGCCCCACTGAATATCCTCGTAACACATTCCCCCAGATCGGCTAGTGTTCTATGATATTATGAAGTTTGTGTGGCGCTATCCAACATGATAACGTTAATATCATTGGTGACCTGTCTGGTCGATCGTACTTTTCCACCAGCTCAGCGGAACTGCGAATTTCTTTCAGTAAGGCCAGGTATGGCTGCTCTTCAACAGCCTTGACTGGGCTTGTTGAAATATTCTTTAAATATTTCTGAAATCTAACTAACTCGAGACACTGAATTATGCATTATTAGTGAATAGTTTTGAATTTCCTTTAACAAATCCTGCTCTACGGCAGTCATAGCTGCTCTGCGGCACGACTGGGTCTGTTGTAATATATTTAAAATTCAACTCAACTACTTCTCGAGATTAAATGCAGCAATCAAATACCATACAGTGAGATGATGCAATACCTTTGTCAACATGATTCTAAAGCAACGTTGACACTTGCCCCACTGAATATTCTCGTGACGCATTTCTAGCCATGGTTCTAGGACATTATGAAGTTCAGGTGACACTATCCAACAGGATTGCGTTAATATCCTTACTGAACTGTTTGGTCGATCGTACTCGTTCGCTGGCTGAGCCCTGCAAATAGCCATGACTGGGTTTATCGAAATATATATATATCACAAGCCAACTGTGAAGTTGTATATGATCACAAACCAACTGGCAAGATAACGTTAAATTATCTGGTAATTTCTCCGATCAACCACACTTTTTGACTAATCTAAGTCGAACATATCCAGTTTACGTATTTTTCTATCAGTTGTGGGGGTTTTGAATGTCTTTCAACAAATCCAGTTATGACTGCTTTGCATCAGCCATGACTGGGTTTGTTGCAACATTTTAGAAACTCAAATCACTTATTAACCGAGATTTAATGCTACTAGCCAATGGCTGTAGTAACACTTCTCAATGTTAACCGAAGATGACCCAGTGAAGTTGTACACTACGCTGCAAGCGACGATTACATGAATCGCTCAGGTCCGAGTTGAGAGAAAAGATTTAAACCTGTCCGATATTACGCCGACTGAGTTAGCAATAATTAAATCCAGTGAGGCATTTCAAGAGAAAAGGATTAGCTCATGTTGCGTAATCTCGGAGATAATTGTGTAAAGGATTAGCGGTAATTAACTTCTGTACATCAACTCCACCTCGTGAAAACAAAGCAGTTTTACAGACACGTGCACATTTTATTCTGACAATTTTTGTCGACAATGTCACCTCGAAAATAACATTAATGAGCAATACATTACACTGACAATTCTTCTTGAATTTTTCAATCACTTCACGCTGAATTAACATACAGTTTTAAAATGTTGAGAACAAAATACGTCATCATAATATTATACCTCAAGTTAATGTCATAGCGAACTCAGTCTCAATTATTTCTATTCAAACTTCGTTGTTACGGTGTTGTTCATTTTAAATAGTTTAGGCTACATGTTGGCCTTCAGTTCTCATTTTTCTGCGTGCGTGCATTGCAAAACAGTGGTTAGACTCGGCTTCTGATTTTCGCTTTTTTTCCCCGTATTGAATCTTCTAATTATCGATGATATCACCATCACGTTGAATGTCAAAACAAACACAGGAACTCAGCACAAGCTTAGAAATTGAAAAAAGGATATCTGATAGTATTTTTGGATCGATGCTGTCGTGCCCTTATTAATTATGGGTTATGGAAGCACGGCTGCATCGAGCACATAGTGATAACAAATTTATCCAACTGTCCCGTTACAGCCCATTGCCTTCATTTCTCAGTTTAAATTAGGTTAAATGGGCGTAATAAGAGCCTCCATTGTAAGTATGTACAAGAAAATGAACCAGTTCAATGTTGATACACAGAGCTCAGTGAACTCTTGGCATGGTTAAATTTCCTGTGGATTAGGCCTACTACTGGAACAATTTGCACCTTTCGATTTTTGGATCATAAAAAGTTAAACAGAATTCGTCAACTCGTCCTCAGTTTTCCGAAAATTACATACTTTTCCGAAAATTACATACCTTATCCAGTAAATTAGCCCAGACTTGATTTACTGAACTCGTTTTGTATATTCCGGAAGCCATCTATTTATCAACTCGGTTTGTGTGTGTGTGTGTGTGTGTGTGTGTGTGTGTGTGGGGGGGGGGGGGGGGGGGGGAGGAGGTAGGGATACATCACCCAGGGCCTACCTAGGAACTTAGTAATGAGTACAGTACCATTAAATCTATTGGATCATTTTGGCAGGACCATGAAGACCGTACGTTCTTCGAAACTTGCCACATGTGCTGTTGGATGGATGACAGGCTCTGCACCGGGCGTGCAGTTGAAACCAAGTTCCATTTAAAATAACCGTTCCAAGAGAAACCTTAGAAGAGTATACACACACCATGATTTAAATAAATGCACATCATTGTCGGGAAACCTTGGAAGCAAAGAGTGCTGATCTACAGATGTAGACATTTATTTACTGCACCAAAGAGATTGCGGAGTAGGGGTGGGCATACTGAAACTTACTCCACAGGCTTATTGGAGAGGACGGCAATATTTTTTTTAAAATAATTTTTAAAAAAATATTTCGTGAGGGCATTTCAGTGGTGTAGCTGGGGGGTGGGGGTGGGGGTGGGGGGGGGGGGGGGGGGTGTGGGGGGGGGGGGCTGATGGGCACATACCCATCCCCCATTTCAGTTGTGCCCCCACCCCGGTGATGTGGCCTAATTATTGATGCCTTCCACAACTTATAAATTATGGACACAAGCAGATTCAGTCAAGGAAATTGAGGGGGTTTTTTTCTCGAATTTCTCATTTGTCTCAGGGGCACACCTCTTGTGTTCGCCCCCATCTCGCCGCTACATGAATTGGGTAAAAGGCTCAAACACGTTATTCATGCCGATGGGCTCCCCTTCCCTCACCACGCTCACGCAAAATCCTTAGACTCAAAATGATAAGCGTTCGTATAAAGATGCAATGGAATTTCAATATTCAAATGCGTCATGACTTCAGAAAAAGGTAAGGCTGCTATTGAATGTGATGAGAATAAAATGTCACTGTAAGTACACTGAACTGAAGGAATGCAGAGTGTCGGAAAACAATACACAAGTCGGGAATGGATTAATTGACGCCATTCTCAAAATATTTAATTCAATTGCATGAATACTTAATTACTTTTCGGGGTGCATTGTGAGATCAGAGCATTGTTTTTGTAAACAATAACTTCAGAAGCCCTGCACAATAAAAGGAAGCTGATTGATTTGTATGCCCGGCACTTAATCCAATTTCGGTGAGTGTCTAATTGCCACCAGTTTAATTACAAAACAAACTACTGTAATTAAGCACCTGTGAACACACGAAAGGGGGACGGTTACTGCTAGTCTAAGAGTGCCTTTTCCATTGTTTTTTTTTTCTTCTTTTTATCTGAACTACCCACTATTTGAATGGCAGAACTACCCACTATTTGAATGGCAGAACTACCCACTATTTGAATGGCAAAAGGAGATTTTTTGCATTTAAATGATTGACATTTTTTTTGCCATATATATGATTAATTATTACTGCCAAACATTCTTTGTAGACTTGTGTGAAAGTCAAACAGATTTTAAGGTGGATTTACTCATCCCGCTGCAGGCGCTGGCTGCAATGGAAAAATCAGTGAATCACTGTGTGATCGAAATCGGCTGTGACATTGGCAGATTTCCTGAAAACCTCTGTGGTCAGAATTCAGCTGCGTTTGAAACCACTATCCCTTTATGGCCAGAGTATTGAACGAAAATGAAATGGACTTGTTGGTACGATCGTTTTCATGCAGATAACGCGTGCGGTAATTTTTATTTTTTCTAAAATTGAATGCACATCTCTTCGTCACAATGAGACATCACCAGTTTGAATCAACACACGTTTAAACAGGCTTATATATATAGCCTGTTCGCCAAACCCTATTTCAACTCACGTTTTTGCAGTAGCGCAATTGGTAGCCAGTTAATTATATTACCAAGAAGGAAATAATCCTTTTCACACTGAATCACCGTTGCAACTGTGATTTACCAAGAAGGAGATAATCTTTTCCACATCTAAACACCGTTTGCACACAGTGTTTAATTTGGTAAAATTACACCGTTTGACACGGTGTTGGCCGGTGATTTTCAGAAAATCGCCCACCGTGTCGGGTGTTTGAGACAGGCTACACTTGGCACGTACTGTATATGATAAGAAACATGGACTGTTGCATGGGGCGAAATGTAAAGGTCCGGATGAGTGAGAACGTTTTTTTTATATTTCGAACTGCCACGTGTATATTATCACTGTATGTGAGCGAATATAAGTTCAAAACGTTTATTTCTTTCATTTTGTTGTGTTGAATAAGTATAAATAAATGAGTATTTGAATCTTCGTTCTGTCCTTTTTAATTATACCGGCAGTACTCCTTGATTGAAAGCTTCTCCCAAGAATGAAAATTATCAATTTACCCCAAACAGCATGAAGCGGTCGGTCGATTGAGACTGAGAAAGATTGGCGACTATTGTTTGGAAACTCGCATTCAGTGGCATAATTGGCACAAAATGGATTTGTTGGGGGGGGGCAGGAATCTTTGCACGGCGAAGAGTGGTGGCCACTGCAAAACGCGTTACGTGGGAAATTTATGCACTTAGGCCTAGCGTAATGCGGAGGGGGGGGGGGGGGGCTGGATTGACAGTCATTCAACATTAAATAGGCATATTTATAGGGCGGCGGAGGTAAGGGTGGAACAGTATCATGTCATATTTCGAACGGCTCTGAGCAACTAACGTTGATTTTATTTTCTCGGTTATTGTTTCTTAGCCTATCCAATTCAATTTTTTTAAAAAATGCAATCTTCGAACAGAATAGATTACGCTCTCTGCGAAAAATGCCTATAGAGAAAAGTTGTTCAAATCTAATGTCAATAATAATTGGGAAGCTTAATCTTTTTCACAGTACGGTCCGAGAAACCAATCAAGTCGATAATCCATTTGTCTCGTACTGTCGGAGTTTTTAATCAAATGTCGGACACAGATCACAGACATACTCTCCGACAATCGTCGGCAATTTGTGAACGATCTTGAGACACAGTTCCTCGGACCTGGGAGATTCATGTAATCGTCGCTTGCAGCGTAGTGTATATGATCCTAAGCCAACCAACAAGATAACGTCAAATTATCTGGTAATCTCTCCGTCCGATCAACCACACTTTTTAACTAATCTATGTCGAACATATCCAGTTTACTTACTTTTCTGTCAGTTGTGTAAGTTTTGAACGTCTTTCAACAAATCCGATTATGACTGCTTTGCATCAGCCATGACTGGGTTTGTTACAATATTTTTGAAACTCAAATCACTTATTAACCAAACATATCAAGTTTACTTACTTTTCCTCATTTGAGTAAGTTTTGAATGTGTTTCAACAAATCCAGTTTTAGCTGCTTTGCATCAGCCATGACTGGGTTTGTTGCAATATCTTTGAAACTCAAATCACTTATTAACAGAGTTATAGTGCTACTAATAAATACTATGTAGCGAGATAATGACAAATTTGTAAGAACACGATTCTAGAACAAGTTTCTAGAACGTTTCTAGAACAAAGTTGACCCATGCCCCACGGAATATCCTCATAGCACGTTCCCTCATTTCTAGCCAGGTTTCTATGTTGTTCTTAAGTTTGTGTGGTACTATCCAACAGGGTAAGGTTAATCTTTTTGGTGACCGGTCTGGTCAATCGTACTTTTTCGCTAGCTGAGCGGAATTGTGAATATCTTTTCAACAAGTCCAGTTGTGGCTGCACATCAGCAGCTTGTTGAAATGTTTTTTTCAAATAGTTTTTTAAATCGAACTTACTTGAGACACTGAAGTATGCATTGTTAGTGAATACTTTTGAATGTTTTTCAGCAAATCCAGTCATGACCGCTTTGTGGCAGCTGGGTTTGTTGCAATATTTTTAAAATTCTTATTAAATACGACTCGAGATTAGATGTTACCAATAAATGCCATGCAGCAAGATTATGACAAATTTCTGTTCACATGATTCTTGAACAATGTTGACCCATGCCTCGCTGAATATCCTCGTAACACATTCCCCCAGATTTGCTAGGGTTCTATGGTATTATGAAGTTTGTGTGGCGCTATCCAGCAGGACTACTTTAATATCATTGGTGACCAAATATTCTTTGAATCGAACTTACTTGAGACACTTAATTATGCGCTATTAGTGAATACTTTTGAATGTCTTTCAACAGCCATATGGCTGGGCTTATTGAAATTTTTTTTTTTTTTTTTCTCTCGAATATTCTTTAAATCGAAATAACTTGAGACACTGAATTATGCGTTATTAGTGAATACTTTTGAAGGTCTTTCAACCAATCCAGTCGTGACTGCTTTATGGCAGCCACGACTGGGTTTGTTGTAATGTTTTTAAAATTTTAATCATTTACGACTCGAGATTAGATGTTACCAATAAATGCTATGCAGCGAGATAATGACAAATCTCTGTGCACATGATTCTTGAATAGTGCTGACCCATGCCCCACTGAATATCCTCGTAACACATTCCCCCCAGATCTTCTAGGGTTCTATGATATTATGAAGTTTGTGTGGCGCTATCCAACATGATAAAATTAATATAATTGGTGACCTGTCTGGTTGATCGTACTTTTCCACTAGACTCGAGACTAAGTGCTTCTAATAAACATTATATCCTCGCAGCACATGTCTCCAGATCTGTAACAGCCAGAATGGTAGTTATTACCAAAGAGCTTATTTTATCTCCTATTCCATTTTATCACTTCATTTTACTTTCACTTCGCTCTAGATTACTAATCCATTTTATCTGATGATTACTTCACTATCTGGTACATGCACCTACCACCGGTAGCGGGATTCTAATATTCTTATCTAGTTTGCGGCAATGTCCCTATCTCAAAATTATACACAGTTGCATTATATTTACGCGAGACATCTTACAACTAGTGGGATGTCCCTTTCTCCTCATTGCAGACAACTTTATTAGAACTACATATACAGCTCGGACGTAAACAATTATTATTATTATTAGTTTTATAACTATTATTACTATTATCATTATTACTATTTTTATTGTTATTAGTATTGGTCATAGTCTTTATTTGCTGCAAGGTGGATGAGCATAAGGGATAAGTCCCACTCGCCTCTATATATACCCTTGGGACACAGCTGGAAGTCCTTCCTGGCAACTTCCGACTTTTTGTGCCGGAAGGACTTCTTTTCCTACTGAACCTACTAGTTGAAAATTGGGGTTTAGATAGCGTCACTGTTTCGTTCCGGATGAGTACTCTACTATCAAGTACATACTCCTACTGGTTGCGACTATCTAATCTCCCATTAGATATAATTACTAAGTGCTAAGCCTTATCCTGATTGCTCTTGCTAGTAATATCAGGGACCGACCTGAGCATGCGCCAGTGCGTATTTGGTTCTGAAACATCAGGACCTGGCTCTTAAATCTCAGAAATAGGCTTCTCAGTTGGCACGTAACTTCTCAGATCATATTTTGATATTCTTTCGATGAATAATCGAGAGAGACACTCTTACATGTATTATATATATGATTATCATTTATCATTGTTGTAGAGTGCTTAAGTTAATACTTCAAGTCTTAATTACCAAGCATTAATCTTCACTGTGGTTTCTGATCAAGTCTTGGCTGCCTAAATAGGCAGCCAAGACTTGATCAGAAACCACAGTGAAGATTAATGTTTGCTACAGTGTACTAAATGAAAATGATGAGAGCTATTACATACTTGCAGTGTGTGTTACAAACAGCAGTGTGACTCCGTAAATTGAAATCTGGGGCATGAATTGAAAAAATAGTCCTAATCGGTCCCTGAATATCCACCCCAAAGTTCTATGTTTTACGACTTCGAAAAAGCAATCTAACCCCATATAAACACTTAAGTTATTTTGTAAATATTTTATTACTCTCACCTCTTTTTTAGTGTCTTATGTAACTTTTACTTTCAAGTCTAAAACTCTAACACTCTTTACTCTAGATTACATTACTTCTTTTCACGCCAGCTTGAATACATTTTGCCTCTAATACTACAATTATATTCCATGTGCTCACTCGAACAATACTGTGCTTGGATAGGAAATTACAACCTTGCAGTTTATTCGAGAAGCTTAAGGCATTGCCTGCTGGAAGATAGATTTATATGCATCTTAATTTATTTGCTCTTGCGTCTCAGTGGTGCTGAGCTGCATGAAAGCTTCACTGCCTTGTTTGCTCTGTTCATTGGCCAATCAAATGGGCTTATTACCCCCCAATCTGAAAATTCTACTGAACCAATTCCACATCACTACGGTTGTTTGAATGCCTCGAGGGCTACGTCATCAATAAAAGTGTTAGCTACATCTCTCCTATTAACGCAGGGGTGCAGAAATTGCACGAATGACCGGTTCGTTCATGCATCGTTCGTGCAAACTTCAATTGGCAAAACCGTGTTTCTGTTCTTCTTCAAATTTGGCCTACTCACTTTGATGTGCCCGGAAATAAATCGTGCATGCTGTTATTTGCATTCAATAAAAAGTGTCTGCATTTACATGATTTTAATGAAATAAAAATTCTCCAAGTTCGGGTGTTTCGTTATTATTTATCAGTTAAAAGCAATGTGCATCGACCACAGTCGGATTGAGTCACAAGCTGAGACTGGTTTTTCGAAGTGGCTGGGTTGTCATGACAAATAAACAAGTGATCTAATTTCACACGATACGCATCGCCGATTGGTCAATAGGTATAGACTATTTCTACAATCGTGTTTTACAATCCACATAAAAGTGGTTATCAATGAAAACATGATTGTATAAACAGAATATATCCGGCTTTTATAGTAAATAAAAAAACACGTGTACCGCGAATTTTCAAAATGGCAAATAAGCAAGAGTCCGTGAACAAAAATTCTTTTAAAAAGTGGTCAAGTTCCGAACTATTTTTATTTGATCTCAATGAGAATGGGAAAATTGAAAACTTACGTTGTACAATATTGTGGTACCAGACGGTCTCCAGTAGGCAACCGAAATATTCTTCAGGCGCCTTGGGGAAATGACTTAAATCTCTTTGTTTATTTGGCGCACTTATACTGAGGAATGCGAACTATTCACTTCGTAATTCAATACTTTCGACTAACCTGCTTTGCAGAGACCTGAATCTTCAGTGTAAGTGACATTATCGTGTAGGAAAATCACCACAATATGCAGCGAAATGTGGGATTATATACAGAGGAAGCAAAATTAAGAGGGTTGAAAGGCAGTGCCCTGAACAATGTCAAAATGTACATTGACACCGTGAATTCTTGTTTAAAAAATAAAATTTCCAAGTTAGTACATGTAACAATCATGAAAATTTGAAACATGCTGTTTAAAAAAGGTGATTTTGGTGACCAAAAAATAAAGTGAATTTTCAGCCCCAAAGCCACCAGAAGGCTTCATTTGATAGCACATTTCAAAATTTTTCTGGGGGAAGAACCAGACCCCCCTAATCTGCACGTGCCTTCGGCACTCGCTGTAAATGCCTTCGGCGTCTGCTGTGGGTTATGCAAAAAATGAAAGTGTCAATGACACTGTAGCTCAACTTGTCAAGACAAAGACATGTACATGTATAGTATGTGACACAGCAATGACAAACATCTAGGTAATGACTTGATAACAAAGGTACATATAAAGTATTGTAACGGTCTGTACATAAATACTGACCGTTGCCTGTAACAAATGTATAGGTAAAGTATTGTAAAGGTGGGTGACAGTCAGATGCTGAACTAGAAAAAATCTTTGAGTCCCAGAGTGGGTCTGACTGAACCCCAAAATATTTGTTCTCATAGCACAATGATAACAAAGGCACCCCAAAACACACTCGTTCCTGTCCCAAGGTGAAAACAAAAGTACTCAAGAAGTTTTGTGAAGATCAGTTCATAAATACGAGCTGTATAGAACTTGTGACAAAAAACTGATTGGACCTAATTTCGGTACAAAATGGCCACTGGCAGCCATCTTGAATTTTGGACCGTACCCAGAAACACTCATTCTCATCCCAAGGAGATAACAAAGGTACCCAAGAAGTTTTGTGAAGATCGGTTCATAAATACAGCCTCTACCCTGAGCCGTATTGACATGTGTGCTTACATTGTGTAAGTAGCACTGAATAAATCAAAGTTCATCTAATTTGCATAATTTCTGCATGAAAAAAAACCCCTTACAATATGTGATGTATTCCATGTTACTAAACATTCATACAAAAATTTATTAAAATCAGAACTTTCAAACAGAAGTTCTATACAAAAGACTGATTGCACTAATTTTGGTACAAAATGGCTGCTGGTGGCCATCTTGAATTTCGGACCACACCCAAAAACACTCGCTCTCATCCCACGGTAATAACAAAGGTACCCAAGAAGTTTCGTAAAGATTGGTTCATAAATATGGCCTCTAGTCTGAGCTGTATAGAAGTTGTGTACAAAAAACTGATTAGACCTAATTTCGGTACAAAATGGCCACTAGCAGCCATCTTGAATTTTAGACCGCACCCAGAAACACTCGTTCTCGTCCCAAGGTGATAACAAAGGTACCCAAGACATTTCGTGAAGATCAGATCATAAATACAGACTCTAGTCTGAGCCGTATTGACATGTGTACTTACTGTGTGTAAGTCGCACTGAAAAAATCAAAGTTCATCTAATTTGCATAATTTCTGCACGAGAAAAAAACCCGTATTATATGTGATGCATCCCATGGTACTAAACATTCACACAAAAAAATTATTCAAATCAGGGCTTTCATATGGAAGTTCTGTGCAAAAATCTGATTGCACCTAATTTTGTACAAAATGGCTGCCATCGGCCATCTTGAATTTTGGACCGGACCCCAAAACACTCGTTCTCGTCCCACGGTGATACCAAAGGTACCCAAGAAGTTTCGTAAAGATCGGTTCATAAATACGGCCTCTAGCCCAAGCCGTATTGGCATTTGCACTTACAGTGCTGAAGGTAACCCCAAAAAACATCAAAATTAGTCTAATTTGCACAATTTACGTACGAGAAAAAAACCCGTATTATATGTGATGTATCCCATGGTACTAAACATTCATACAAAAAATTATTCAAATCAGAGCTTTCATATGGAAGTTCTGTACAAAAAACAGATTTCTGCATCGTCGGTACAAAATGGCAGCTGGCAGCCATCTTGAATTTTGGACCGCACCCAAAAACACTCGTTCTCGTCCCACGGTCATAACAAAGGTACCCAAGAAGTTTCGTAAAGATCGGTTCATAAATACGGCCTCTAGCCTGAGCCATAGCAGCTTGGCACTTACAGCTCTGAAAGTAACACTAAATAAATCAAAGTCAGTCTAATTTGCATAATTTACGCACGAGAAAAAAACCCGTATTATATGTGATGTATCCCATGGTACTAAACATTTATACAAAACTTTATTCAAATCAGAACTTTCATACAGAAGTTCTGTACAAAAAACTGATTTTTGCATCATCGGTACAAAATGGCCACTGGCAGCCATCTTGAATTTCGGACCACACCTAAAAACACTCGTTCCCGTCCCAGGGTCATAACAAAGGTACATAAGAAGTTTCGTAAAGATCGGTTCATAAATACGACCTCTAGCCCGAGCCATAGCCAATTGTTGACGTACGGACAGACGGACAGACGGACAGACGGACGGACAGACGGACGACGGGCCATGACAATAGCTCAAATTTGACTTCGTCAAAGTTGAGCTAAAAATGGGTTATGCAAAAAAGAATTTGCATAACCGGTTTTCAGGTTATGCTAAATTTGATTTCCTGCACCCCTGTTAACCCTTTACCTAACGTAACGGCCAAAACCGACCAGCGCTATTCTCAAAAATCGCCAATTAATTTTCATTATTTTTTTCATTTTTTGTCTCAAAAACATAGGTTATGACCCCTTGTTGGAACGAGCTCATCAAGCTTGTTCCAACGAGGGGTCATAACCTATGTTTTTGAGACAAAAAATGAAACAAATTAGTTATTCAAGAATTATTTTTGCAAGTGTCATCTGCTTTTCAGGTTAGGTAAAGGGTTAACGTTGTGTTTCTTTTTTTTTGGTCATAAGCTTATTATTGTCAGGTGATATTGAAACCAACCCTGGTCCAAATTCTCTAAACTCAGACCACAATCAGAAAACACTAAAAATTGCTCATCTTAACATTCAAAGCCTCAAACCTAAACTGGAGATTGTACAATGTGAATTTGGACCTTTTGATATTGTGGCTTTGAGCGAGACATGACTTCATAACAATGATACCCCATCCGATGTCCAACTTCATGGGTTTCATGAACCATTGCGATTTGATCGCTCGTCAAGGGGAGGTGGAGTTGCCATTTATATTAAAGAGGGTATCTCGTTTCGACACAGACCGGATCTTGATACACCGAATACGGAGTGCCTATGGGCTGAAGTATTTACGAAACAAAGCAGATCGTTATTGTTAGGAGTATTTTACCGTCCACCCAACAGTCCTCCAGACATATGGGATGCCATATCAGCATCCATCGAAAAAGCTAGAGACACGTCAGTTGGTGACCTAATTATCACGGGTGATTTCAACGATAACCAATTGGCTTCCTCAAGAGGTGGCTTCTCTGAAATAATCAATTACTTTAACCTCAGACAGCTTGTGAGTGAACCAACATGCTTTACTGAGACATCTGCTTCATTGTTAGATCTCTTTGCTGTCAGTGAAACAATCAACATGAAAACATGTGAAGTCCTCGAACCAATTATTCCAGGCATGACCCGCTATCACTGCCCAATTTCAATTGAAATCAAATTTTTGAAACCAAACCCTCCTTCTTTCAGGAGGAGGATATGGCTTTACTCCCAGGGTAACTATGACGTATTGAACAAGGCTTTCTCTAACACTGACTGGAACTCCATCTTTGATGTTTCATGTCTTGATACCATAGTTACCAATCTCACTGACAAAATACTCGATACTGCATCCAAACATATACCCAACAAATTTATAACTTCAAGAATGGATCAACCGAAATGAATGCATAATGAAATAAGACTATTAATGAGACAGAGAAAACGTCTGTATCACATTGCCAAACGTACCAATTTTGCATACGCCTGGGCCAAATACAAACTTAAACAGAATGAGGTCTTATCGGCCATCAGGAAGCCCAAAACCCAGCATTTTTCAAAAATCCAGTCCACATTGAGCAGCAATAAAACCCCAGCATCACTATGGTGGAAAACCCTAAAAACACTAATCAGTAGCGGTAACGCAACAGGAATCCCCACCCTGATTCATCGAAACAAAATGTATTCCTCAAGTGTCGAGAAAGCTGAAGTGTTCAATGAATACTTCTGTTCCATCTCTACAGTTGATGATTCGCATGCTTCGTTACCAGATCCACCGGCCCATGTTTCTCAACACATTGATAGTATCACCCTACATTGCAAATCGTATCTTGCGGATAGGTCGCAGCAAGTTGTGATAGCCTTGGAGTCATCTTCATGGAGACCCATTCAAGCCGGTGTACCCCAGGGTTCTATACTTGAACCATTACTGTTTTTGATATACATAAACGATATAACCAGCGACTTATTCAGCAGTATTCGCCTCTTCGCAGATGATACGTCCTTATATCTAATTATTGAAAACCCAGAGCAAGCCGCGGTCATAATCAATAACGATTTGGCTACAATCATGCATTGGGCCAAAACATGGTTGGTCGAGTTCAATCCCAACAAAACTGAAAGTATGTGTATATCACGTAAAAGCAACCCCAACTCTCATCGACCTTTATATTTAGGTAACTCACAATTATTGGAAGTTTGTGACCATAAACACTTAGGACTCATACTAAATAGTACATGCACATGGAACAACCACATTGACCACATATGCTCCAAAGCCTGGCCTCGCTTTGACTTGCTGAGGAGGCATAAATTTAACCTTGATCGTAGTGTCCTGGAAAAAATATATTTTGCCTTTATTAGGCTTGAATACGCGGACACTGTCTGGGATAATTGTTCTGTGACCAACGTCGTGGAACTCAAAAAAGTACAAATAGCAGCGGCAAGAATTATCAATGGAGTAACAGTTAGTGCCAGTAAGTCTTTGTTATATTCTGAAACACGGTGGGAATCCCTGCAAGAAAGACGCCAAAAACATCAACTAATTCAGTTCTTCAAAATGTATCATCACATGTCACCTCCATATATTTCCAACAAAGTTCCCCCACTTATCTCCTGGACGAACTCCTCACATAGTCTCTGATCTAGTCAAAACCACCAAGCTCCTTTTTGCCGAACTCAATTGTATCAGTCTTCTTTTATCCCCAGTGTTACTGACCAGTGGAATAAGTTGCCGGTACCTGTCCGCAAGAACTCATCTTTGATTAACTTGAAAACATTTCTCAGTAATGGTAAGCAAAGACCACCAAGGTTCTATTGTAACGCAAAATCTCGTAGGGCTAAAAAAAATCATTGTAGGCTGCGGTTGCGTTGTAGTAGTCTTAATTCCCACCTTTTCGTTAATCACTTATCAACCAGTCCCTCCTGTCAGTGTGAACTTGAGACTACTGATCACTTTTTCTTTCATTGTCCTTTGTTCTCAAATGCTCGTAATTATAGGATTAATTTACTCCCATATGTAGCTGATACATCCACACTCCTATTTGGCTCTGAGTTCTTGAATAACGATGACAACCGCCTTATTTCCGAAGTTGTCCATGACTTCATTTTATCAAGCAAGCGATTTCAGTAAGTTGACACTCAATACTATGCCCCCATCCCCACTCTACGTGGGAAAGTCAACACTGAAATAGTGATTATTCACTGCATCAAACAGGTATTGTTTAGCTGGCATAATAGGACCTATTCGACGAATGTCTGTTGTGGAATACCCCCTCACGCCTTCAATCTTTCAACACCTCGAGGTTTACTTCCGCCTATTTATGCCTAATTCGCTATCAAAGGAACCATAAGTAAATAAGTTGCCTACCTACGATTCTCTTGAGTGTTAAATCCATTTAATAGTGTATTTAAAATGTATCTCGTCTGTATTAACTGATTTATTCCCAAGATATTGCAGGGTAAACACACTATTACCATCTGTGTGTATGTTTAGGGTGTGTGTCGGAGTCTGCTCTGGTTTCTGGAGATCGATCGTGACTTGTTTCAGACTCGTCGTGAGCTGTCCTTGGAGGCCCGATTGTGACTTCGATACATGCTCTTTTGAATCTGCATAATGGTGATAATGTCTATGTATCAAGTACTCAAGCCGTTTTCAACATATTAGTTTCTTTTCTTTTTCCCTTTTATCTTTTGTTTTTATTAGAGCTTCTTTCTTCTCTCTTCATTCTTCCTTTCTTTTCACGATGAAGTTTAAACATTTCCACAAAGTCATTGCCTGGCGGTCGAGGTGCTTCCCTCTGCCTCACATCTGCATCGATGTGACGCTTAACCTATCCTCCACTTGACCTCCGATCGAAGCAATTAATTTGTAACTTAATTTATAATGGAGGGAGGGTCTCAGCTGTCTTGCTCTTCTGATGATCTCTACCACCTACAGGAGTAAGTCATAATTTGTCAGGGAGACGACTTACATAAGCTTCAGCTTTCTGTCGAATCCCTCCTCTACATAGTAATCTGCTTTCCTTGTTTTGTGTATACTATTGTATCTAGTGCTATTCAGAATTTTTTGTTACCCTTTTGTTATTGTGATATGTATACACGTCAATTATTGAAAAAATACTTTTAAACTAACAATTCCGCAAAAAATCATCCAACTGGGATCGAAGTTGGAACTTCATTTGTAAGTACCCATGACAAAGCAACAGATTAGAAAACCACCAATTATCTCAATGAAAAGTGAAAAAGTCTGGAAAACTTTTATTTTGGAATGATGGAAAGATGGAATGACAGATGGACAAGGGTAACACTATATGACGCTGGCCATTTAAAACAAGAGGCCCCAAGGGGCCTTAATTGCTCACCTGACAAAGTGGTTCAATGAATTATGAATTATTTGGAGTCACATTCAGTTAGTCATGGCTCATCAACACTACAGAGAAATGAAGTCATGAAAGGCAAATTTTATGGAAAAACACTAAGGAATGGATTGGAAGAAAATTGAACCTAACCTGCTCGTCTCCCCTCCCCCCCCCCCCCACACCCTTTTATTTATTTATTGGTGTTCAAGGCCACATACTTCTGCCCAATGGCTAAATGAAGATAAAGTCAAGTCCAGTCAATTGTTTATACCCATGTTGCCTATTTCGAAGGACTTTCACCCCAGGCAATTGGTGACTAGGTCCTATTTTACCAGTAAAACAGAGCTTGTTTACCATAGTAAACAAGCACTGCTTCACTTCCGTGAACTCACCCCAACCCCCTTTAAACAGCCCAAATATTAGGAAATTTACTAAATCTTGAATCTGATCCCCCTAAAGATGTTATATACCAAATATGAAGAATTCTGACTGGTGGGTCTGAAGAAGGTTTTTAAAGAAATATCCACATGTCGCACTAAGTAAAACTTTGAGCTCCCATAGGCAGCTCAAATTAATAACCCAGGGGCTCGATTTGAACAAACTTGAATCTGACTACCCTAAAGATGTGGTATAACAAATATGAAAGGATTCTAACTGGTGGATCTGAAGAAGATTTTTAAAGACATTTCCTCATATTGCACCAAATTAAAATTTGGGCTATATATATATGGGGACCCAAATATTAATCCAGGGACTCGATTTGAACAAACTTGAATCAGTGTTCAATATATATATATGGTGGTTGGTGGGTGGGTGGGTGGGGGGGGCAAATATTAATCCAGGGACTCGATATGAACAAACTTGAATCTTACTCCCCCCCCCCCCCCCCCTCCCCCGAGATGTTATATATCAAATATCAGAAGATTCTAACTGATGGTCAGATTAATGCCCCTTGAGGTGCCCCCTGTGGGCATAGCATTTTTATTTGAACAAACTTGATTTTGACATATGATAAGGTTCGTACTTCTGCACAGGGGTGGGTTTTGAAATAAAAGGCCTGTCCTAAATCTGACCCTACATGATAAGTTAGGTCAACATTTTTAGTATTGGGTATTTGAAAGCATGAAACTACTTGTTGGTAAGTGAACGTTGATGTTTTGGCCATTGGATGGAAGCCTGATGCATAGTGTCATGACAGCATGGGATGTCTGTGAAACGGTGGCTCAGAAAATGAGGCCAGCTTTTCAGACATCATTTTTACACAGGATTGTTTACAGGTGCGTAGCCAAAAAATGAAACCGTACCGGAAATCAACAGGTTTGTGCGGTCAATATGAATGAAACCATAAAAAATACAAAATCATCAAAATAACAACGAAAAAATAAATAATAACACATTAAATGTTTGCCAGCAATACCTGGAGAGACATATTTATTTATTCCATGAACTCCAACTCACTGATGTGTAATGTCCGGTTATCAATTACGCACACGTGCACCAAGTAAAGTTAGTTTCAAAAGCACCAACAATGCTTAAGTGGGACAACAATTTGAAAACAATTTGCGCTGTAACCTGCACATTTGTTGTATTTTTATTGGTTTTTCCAGAACATTCTCGCGTTCCGGAAAAACCAACTTAATCACAACAACTGCGCAGGTTACGGCGCAAATGGTGCTCTGATTCTGAAACTATGAACTTTCAGTCACAAACGAGCGTTGGATTTTCTTGACAGGGATGAAGAAAGACATTGGGGAGATAAACAAACAACAAAAAACAAATAAATGCGAGTATTTTTTAAATCTTTAGTAATAATTTTCCTTTATTCTTTGATCTTATTCACCACGTGGTAACCCGTCAAAACTTACCTATTTCCGTTGCATCCCAAACTGCCCCAAATTGGCAAAACGTAACTTGCAACTAATTCTTTTTGACTGCACATATTTAAAAATGGGAGGGGGTGCGACTTATACATGGGCTTTAGGCAAAAGGGAGGAATTCCAAGTGTGAGTTTGGGGTGCGACTTATTAGGACTTATACATGGGGGCGACTTATACACGGACATATACGGTGACTATAGTGAATGTAAGGTTAACCGGTTAAAACATTTTCTTGACCGGTCAAAGTTTTAACCACAGGTTAACCAGTTGTCCGGATAACCGCGGCAGCACTAGTTAATAGAATAAAAAATCTTTAAAATTACCCTAAATCCCCCAGTTTTCCTTTGTTTATAGACCTATTTGGCCTTAGTACATCCAATGCAGGCATTTAATCTATTATATCTTGTTTGACAGAACTCATAGAGCTCTGTCAAACAAGAGATAATAGAATAAATGCTAAGTTTATGTCTAGAATACAGTAAAGTGACACAATCCCTGTTAATTGAATACTCCTGTCAAATGAATATTTTTCACTGGCAAAGTGGCTATTCAATTAACAGGGTTCCACTGCATTTTCTTGTTTATTTAGAGATGCAAATGATTTCAAACAATCAAGTAATGCTCAAGAAGTAAAAATGGGGACCATCACAATGTCAATTTTAAGAATATTATTCATGTTTCCCATTTTCACAGTAATTGTTGTTGTTTGGAAAGTTTTGGATATTTTGTCAAGTTTGTTTAGTAAAGAAACCACACTTGGATGGGATATTGCACTGCTCGCTTTGTTCCCATCCAGAATATCTTATTTTTTTACAAACTGCATGAGTAAAGATGACCATTGGTTAGCATTCATGCAATCTGGGAGACAAAAAGTGTTTTTTTTTCAGGGCAGTGTCCATGTGTATGTCAGCAGTCTGTTTGACATGTACCCATGCACACAAAAAATCTGATTTGTTTTGCCTTGCCTTGCTGACATATGGTTGACATAGAGTGAGGGTGGACCCCTACTCCCCCCAAACCCTGGCTTCCTCAACCCTGCCCTCTTCCTCTCTCTCTCTCTCCCTCAACTGCATTCCAGTCAGATTTGATTTCAGAGCACTTGGTGATTTGTGCATGTTTTATTTGAAAAAATAATTATCCTCCAAGCAGCATAATCTCTGTTATCTGATTCCCTGTCTGAGGTTGCCTTACCTTAGAGTAAGATCTTACCCATGATTGGTAACCAGATAAATATCAATCTCTGTTATCTAATTCCCTGTCTTAGGTTGCCTTACTTTAGAGTAAGATCTTACCCGTCATTGGTAACCAGATAAATATCAATCTCTGTTATCTAATTCCCTGTCTTAGGTTGCCTTACTTTAGAGTAAGATCTTACCCGTCATTGGTAAACAGATAAATATCAATCTCTGTTATCTGATTCCCTGTCTTAGGTTGCCTTACTTTAGAGTAAGATCTTACCCGTCATTGGTAAACAGATAAATATCAATCTCTGTTATTTGATTCCCTGTCTTAGGTTGCCTTACTTGAGGGTTAGATCTTACCCGTCATTGGTAAACAGATAAATATCTATCTCTGTTATCTGATTCCCTGTCTTAGGTTGCCTTACTTTAGAGTAAGATCTTACCCGTCATTGGTAACCAGATAAATATCAATCTCTGTTATCTAATTCCCTGTCTTAGGTTGCCTTACTTTAGAGTAAGATCTTACCCGTCATTGGTAAACAGATAAATATCAATCTCTGTTATCTGATTCCGTCTTAGGTTGCCTTACTTGAGAGTAAGATCTTACCCGTCATTGGTAAACAGATAAATATCAATCTCTGTTATCTGATTCCCTGTCTCAGGTTGCCTTACTTTAGAGTAAGATCTTACACATCATTGGTAACCAGATAAATATCAATCTCTGTTATCTGATTCCCTGTCTTAGGTTGCCTTACTTGAGAGTAAGATCTTACCCGTCATTGGTAAACAGATAAATATCAATCTCTGTTATCTGACTCCCTGTCTTAGGTTGCATTACTTCAGAGTGAGATCTTACCCGTCATTGGAAACCGGATAAATATCAATCTCTATTATCTGATTCCCGGTCTTAGGTTGCCTTACACATCTCAATCTGAATAAGGATCTCAAAACTAAACAGAAAGAGGAACCCAGAGGATAAAATGGCCCACTGTATGGGATAGCATCATCAAATTCAACCTCTGGGGACCTCATTCTGCAAATGTCAGAATGCTTATTTTTAGGCCTGTAAATATCAGTCTCTGTTATCTGATTCCCTGTCTTAGTTTGCCTCACTTTAGAGTGAGATCTTACCAGTCATTGGTAACCAGATAAATATCCATGCCAGAAAATAAGCAGACTGTCATCTGAAAATGAGGTTCCCAGAGGGTGAATTTAGTGATGCTACCCTGCACAGCAGGATAGCATCACTAAATTTACCCTCTGTAAACCTCAATCTGAATAAGGATCTCAAAACTAAACAGAAAGAGGCACATAGGGGATAAATTGGCCCTCTGTATGGGATAGCATCATCAAATTCACCTTCTGGCAACTTCATTCTGCAAATGTCAGACTGCTTATTTTCAGGCCTGTAAATATCAATCTCTTATCTGATTTCCTGTCTTAGGTTGCCTTACTTTCGAGTGAGATCTTACCCATCATTGGTAACCAGATAAAGAGCCAAGCCAGAAAATAAGGTCTCGTTACAGTTATTCAGTCGAAAATGTCGGCTTTTCAAGAAATGTTCAGCTTATGATTAACACGGCCGAGGATATTTCGCATTTAAATTACCTCCCCTATTCACAATACTCACAATGTATATAGTTTCTGGAAGCTCTGAATATGGCCCTTTGTGGAGACAACTGTACACAACAAAAATCTTACAATATCACTCAAATACACTCAGCCGAATGACACAGTCGATGGCTAAAAAATGGCTCAAAATGGTCAAAATTTTCTCATTTTGGGGATAAATCTCCAAATTCCGTGCATCGATAGTGATAAAACTGTGTTATAGGAATTCCTCATTCCTCCACTGAGGATTTTACAGCATAACGTGATCATTCTGACAAATAAAAAACATATGGGTTTCTTATTCATTTTTTCAGAAGGCTTTCTAAAAGCAAATTTACACAAAAGTATAAATTTTATAGTAAATTTCCTTTCTTATTATACCTACCGAAATTGTTTACTACAGGCTTGCACTACAGTGGAAGAACCTAACTCGGATAAAATACTCTGTATTTTAATCTTTCCCAAGATTTGGGAAAGAAAAGTGGTGTAAAAACACCACGAAAAAATAAGCCAAAACTGGGTCGAGCGCCATCGGCGCACACCCAGTATGGGACGCTCTTCCATAGTACAAATCCACGACTTCCGTAACACAGTGCGCAATGCGTCAATTCACCATTCTTTTGATTCCGAACAACACAGGAGTTATGTGATCAGCGGGGAGGAAGGATTCTTACCCGAATAAAAAGACGGGAGGGCCTCCATGTAAACAATTTTGGTAGGTATAATAAGAAAGGAAATTTACTATAAAATTTATACTTCTTATCAACCTACCTCAATTGTTTACTACAGGCAAAAGACAAAAGGCTGGAGGGAATCACATAACCAACCCACACATAACTCAATAGCACTGGGACCGTGGACAGAGGAAGAGATTCCTAGGTCTATCAAACCATAGCATTACAAACATTAGAAAAGACAATGAAAGATGAGGCGTATGGTGAAGTGTGACGCACAGACAGAAAGGGCAGTAACAGCAAAGCTGGAACTGACCCTGAAAAAAGCTGAAAGGCTGGAATAGACAACAGCCTGAGCCGAAGAAAGAGGGCCCCAAGGTTCTCTGTCGGCTCCTGCAACTGTCGCAGATAAAAGGAGAATGTAGCATTTCTCCAGAAGGCTGCCAGTATAACATCAGTCACCCGACAACATGACAGAGTTATTAAAAGAGGAAGACAATGCACGCACCTCGTGGCAGAAAAAATAATTGGGAATACAATCACCAGTAGCTAGACGAGCGGAAGCTGCACGAATAGCAAGACAAGTCCATCAAGAAATGGATGCAGGAGAGATCTGGCATGTGGGAAAATGCATATATTCATCCAGGAGAAAGACGTGAACGCCCCCCACCCCCAAGCAGAGCAGCACCCAAGAAAGTGACCATCTTGGAGTAAACTGTTAAGTCCTAGGCCTTTTCAAGGAAAAGAGCTGAACAAGCTTGGAGAGGCAAGGATGCGTATCGAAACAATGCGGTATCACATAGGAAAAAAAGTCTCCGAAGCATGGACATGTACCCATTGCTGGAGACCCCCAGAAACAAACATATACCAGAAACTCAGCAAGCGGTGTGAACGAAGGAGTGACAGAAGCAACAGAGTGATCGCACCCCATCGACAGAAGAACCTTCCACTTAGCCACAGAGGGCTAAACCAGTGGAGTGAGTGCCTCCTTGAAGAAGAAAAGCAACTCCACTGCGTGTCTCGAAAAAACCACTAAGGAGGAGACAGGACCCGATAAAAGACATGTGCGAAGGCACAATGAAGTCGGGTCAACTTGAAAACCTCCTCGGACAACTTTGGCAAAGAAAGTCGCGAGGTAGAGGGAGACATGCCGGAACCGCCACTAACAAAGCCACTAACAAAGAGCGGACCAGATTGATTCACACCCACCGAGGCGACAGGTGTGATCTAAAGGATTCGACGACTGCAGGTTCATATCTGGGTGAGAACCTGAGGCGGAATCGGAACCGGTAGGAAGGCGTAGCCGACAAGACCACCCCAAAGGAGGGCCAGAGCATCCACGGCGAAAGCCAGAGCATCTGGACACGGGGAAACGAAATTGTCCACCGGATGGTTCCAACGAGTCACAAGAGATCGATGGAACCCGCCATGTGGAGCATCCACCTGGTGGAAATGACCCGAGTCGACAAGGACGTTCTGGCGACCGGGAATGTGACGAACAGACACCCCGGCGTGGACATCCCGAGCGAGCAGTATAAGATCCCAAGCCAATTCGTACATTGGAACAGAGTGTGTGCCGCCCTGGTTCCATCGTCGAATGGTCGGACAACAGAAGGACGTGGCGATTCGACAGGTGAGGGATCCACTGCCTGAAACGCAGAAGAAGAGCAAGAAGCTCCTTCTGGTTGATGTGTAGAGCTGCATGATCCTGGTCCCACATCCCGTGAATGGAAAGACCTAGAGGATCCAACGTCGCACCCCATCCAAGATCGCTGGCATCTGCCGTCAGAACGCGATCGGACGTGGGTAAGTCCAACGGAACACCCTGCGAAAGCCACTGGACATCAGCCCAGAGGAGAAGGTGAGGATAAAGATAGCCCGTGCCTAGCCTAGAAGGCTGATCAAGCTGAAGAAACAGCAGCTGATCGTTGGAATGACGTAGGACGTCATCCCGGACCGTCAACACAGAACCATGGAAAAGTTGCAGACCTGCCAAAAAAGCAGATCGAAGAGTAGCGCACTGCTCCTCAGGAAGGGATCGGCCTGTGTCCAGCACAGAGTCCCTTCGAACTAATTCCAGATTAGCCGTGTTACAGGTATGCGTGTGAGTAAGATGCATGAGCGCCTTGGACAGCACACGCAAAGGAGCCTATACCTCGTCAAACTTATCTGGAGGCAGATAAGCAGCTAAAGCTGAGACAACGTGATCGGAGAGAGAAAGCATACCAAGCATCTCTCTCGATAAGCCCAATGTGAACTCCAGAGTCGTCATTGGAATGATGGCAGACTTGGACTTGGAAAGCCCGAGGGAATTGGAACGATAACACGCCGGAGGCAAAAAGGTGTCAACCCTGGTGAAGAACGGAGCCTTCATAGCCTTGGAACTTAGCTTCGAGTCCAAGGCTGAAAATGCTTCAACCAACTGTACCGACAGGCATGGTTGAAGTCGCCCAGAAGCGGGTTGTTCCATAGGCTGTTGGCGCGCAACCGATGATCGCAGCCTGGCTGACACTGTCGACTGGTTTGATGGTTTGAGATCCGGAAGGAACCCAAACACGAAATCAAGAGCTGCCCCAAATCCGAAGACTGCTGGCTCTCGACATCATACATGTCTGACTCTTCCCCTGAGTCGGAAGACACATAGCCCATCGTGAGCAAACCAGTCGACGCCTCCCATGGTGTCGGAACACCAGGGGGATCAGAAAGCGGCCTGTTTCCAATCCTGGGAGGCGGCGTCATAGGGGGGCGCCTGGAAACCACTCGCTGCCTCGCTGGAAGCAACGGGAAGGCTCTTTGACAGAACCTGAGTGAGTAAGGAGAGGGCCTCCCTAAGCTCACTGCCCGTACTGGCCGGTTTGACAGGGGAACGAACCGATAAAGTGGCTTCACCTCTGACCCTCTCAGGCCTGGCATTCTGAAAAATTTAGGGGGGCTAAAAATCACTCTCCTGAAATGATCTAGGAGAGCCGATGGCTCTCGTCATTTTTTTTTTGTTACATGGAAGATAGTTGAAGCAGGATATATGAATCGGAATGAAGTTCACCAGACATGCTCTACCCATAAGGTTGCACAGTGTAATTTGGATAGTTGTAATACATGTTACTTCAAAAATTACTGTGAGGAAGTCGTCGGTCCCGACATGCCAATCATTGGGTTGTAGGACAAATCCCCCCCCCCCCCCCCCCCGACAACTGTCCCCAATCCAAAGTTGCACAGTCGGACAACTGCCCCCTCCCTCCCCCGTGTATTTGGCATCTACATGTAGAACGACTGACCCCAGTCCAATTGGCACCTAGGGCGACTGCCCCCCCCCTCCCCCCACAGTCCAGTTGGCAAGCAGGAAAACTGCCCCCACCCCCAGCCCGATTGTCAGACAAGACAACTGCCCCCAGTCGAATTGTCGCCAGGACAACTGCACCCACTCCAATGTCAGTCAGGACAACCCTCCCACCCCCCCCCCCCCCCCCCCCACACACACACCCAAATCCAGTGAAATCGCCCCCGGCTGTATTCCAAATTTGAAGTCACAGTCTGTAATATAATTTTTGGTTTCCTACGTCAGGACGTACCAAACCAAAAATTATATTACGGACTAAGGCTGTCACGATTATGAATTTTCATAATCGATTATTTATGGTTAATATTTCTGTCTCGTTTCCTAGAACTTCGTCTATGAAATAACTTGGGAGGTATTAAAAATTACAATATCCTAATCGTAAATGAAGCAAACGAACACCAAACCTTGAAAAATTTGACAAAACAGAATCTACATCGCATAGATTCAAACTTCAAATCATAGAAAAATGCATACTAAACTCACTAATGGCCCCATCCGTGCTCAATAAGTAATGATTATGAATTCAGCCTCAGGGAATGTCAAATCAACAAAGCTTTAGCCTTTACACGTGGAAATGAAACTTCCGGTTGTAGTATGTCTGAGAACAAAATAAATCATCATACTTTAAAAATAAATAACATGGCATTTCGAAGTTTTTCCCTCTTTACTTGTAAAAATTGCTTATCAAGTATTAAATTGATAAAAACTAAACACTCGACGATGTCTTATTGGCAAGGAATGCAATGTAGCCACTGACAGTAAGGCATCATATTGTGTTATGTTATTTTTGTTGACAGAATATTTTTCAGGCAAGTTTTACTTCCGACTTTTATAAATTTGATGTATCGGTTGGAAATTGAATAATTTGAGTTCAAAAGGAGGGGAAAGATCAAAGACATGCAATCGGCAGCATACTTTTGATACTCGGCAGAAGAATACAACCTTGTAACAATGTTGATGTTTTTTTTGGCAGGTCACATGACTCACATCAAAGGAATGAGAAGTATTGGGAACTGAGTGATCACGCATACGATGATGACTGGGTTTCCGCTAACTTAACTCTCGTGGTGCCACAACTTCAAGCTATATATTGGTTTTATGTTTTAACCCCGTTCACACACACATTTGTTGTCAAAATAGGTCCTTTATGTGAAACAGTAGCTTGTGAATCAATATTTCCCCTTTGTTTAACAAAAAGGTATGACAGCACATGTCCAGTCAAATAATCGATCATTGAAAAAAATCGTCGATTATGACCTCAATCGACGGTTGATCGATTTTTCGTGACAGCCTTGTTACGGACTGTGGGTCCAAGTTTGGACTACACCAACTACTTCAGTAATACTAAGTTTTTTTTGCTTGTGAGCATGTTTCTTTAGGAGAATTTGATATCGTTATCCTTTGAATGTAATTCCTTTCCTTATGAGGCTTGGAAGAAAAAAATATAGAACTGACGGAATAACATTGTAATTAAAATATTAAAATAAGATACAACTTTATTTGAGTGGTGCTAAGAACAAATGTGTGTGTGGGGGTGGGGGGGGGGGGTGGGGGGGGTGGCAGTTGTCCTGACTGATAAATTGGACTCGGGGCAGTTTTCCTCACTGATAATTCAAGTGTGTGTGTGTGTGGGGGTGGGGGGTGGGGGGGGTAGTTGTCCTGTCTGCCACTTGGACTGGGGGCAGTTTTCCTGTCTGTCAATTAGACTTGGGGGGGGGGGGGGGGGCAGTCGTCCTCACTGCCATATACATTGGGGGACAGTTGTCCGTCTGTGCATTTTTTGACTGGGGGCAGTCGCCCGGATACCCAATCATTGTTCATCTTCATCCCATCAGATAAAGTTTTGAATTTCAGTACATTGGCACGTGAACCAGCTGTTCATGATGCCTAAGATTTTCTAAATGGTCCTGGAATAAAACATTTTTTTCTCTTTAGTTTTTTTTATTCATCGCATCCGAAATCAATCTTGATGCGGCAAATAAAAAAAATGTGAACACTCTTAAGACGGGGACGTTTTTCGGAAATTGTACGTCAATAGACAGGCCTATCAAATTTGCGTTGATGGAATACCGTCCCTCCACGTGGTTGTCACTTCAATTCTTTGATATCTGATGTCGTTCAATTGGAATGTAAGTTGGTTTTGAAATGAGGCAGTGCTGGAATGTAATAGAAACTGTACATACCGGTGAAAAATGAAACCAATCAAATAATTCTCGTGGGCAGGTGATGGTGACGTTTCGAATATTTGCGAAAATTCACAAAAAATCAGACATTGATAACCTATTGTCATGACAACCGAAAGTGAAAGTCAAAACAACAGAGGTTTATAAAAGAGTTCAGTGATACTTCGTGTAACTGACGAAAGTAACCGCCAAAATAAATTGAGGTTTTCGGCAACTTAGGTTAAGTGATGCCTTGTGAACCTGACGAAAGATGGTAGTGATACAGTAACTGCCAAAATAAATTGAGGTTTTCAGAAATTTAAGTAACGAAGTATGATGTAATTCGGATGAATAAATATAACCTTCCCTCATATAGTGAATATAATTATTCAAACCCGTGAATCGCTTGATGTCACTGACCTCTCGATCAATCATGTTCCTGTGCTGGAGAAATGAGGTGCTGTCTCTCCGAAACATATCAGAATTGATTCGCTACACATGCGTATTCATGTGATGTTCCGAATTTGCTTATGTTGTTGATCTTGGTTATGGCGTCAATGCATATTCAACACAGTTAGGAATACTACCGTCTGCACCAAAATAAGAGCCATTTATGATACTGAAGGTCACCTAAATTATTCCACAGTCGTGTATTTTATAGTTTACATGAAAGAATAACAGGTACGAAATAAAAACAAAAAATGAGATAACCTTCTCATTTTCACTGCGCTGTGACACACAAAAGTAAATACGCGTCCTTCAGTTTTGAAGCTGAATTTTTTAAAAGTGTTATACTTATCTTCGTGCACCCAGGAGAGCGAAATTTCGCAGACATTAATAGTTCTAGGCGCACGTTGAGGCGCGCAAAAAAATCGTGCGCCTGAAAACGACAGGCCTGCCCTCTTAACCAGCGAAGGGTCACGATCCTCCAAAACACCCGACGTGGGACGACAGGCGGCAGCCGAAATGTCTGAAGGCAGACGTGTATAGGGGTGTGACACACCCCGAGGATCAACATAGCGGGAACTCATGAAAGTCACCGCGGACCTCTGCAGGGCAGAAGGTCCAGGCTGCACAAAACACGTTGGTCCACCAAAACTGGTCGTGTGGCCAGAATGAGGGGACGGAAACGCCACGGAGTTTATAGTGTCCCACTAAGAACAACCGAATCCAATGACAACTGTGGTGCTCGACGGCGCAGAGACCACAGGAGAGGGTCCAGCCACTTCCAACTTGCCGAGTTGAAGTCAGGGAAGGCTGAGGCCGAGACCCCCATGTCAACACAACCAGACCACTGCAGGTATAAAACTACTGTGCTCAATGGCTGAGAGGACACAGTAGGGGGTTCTGTCGGCAGCCCCATCTGACTTCGCCGAGTGGAAGTCTGAGAAGGCTGAGGCCGAAAACCCACAACCACACTACAGACATCCCTGCAGACCATGGCAGGGAGAAGCCGAGGCCGGCTAAAAACAGTGCCCAATGACATTGTAGATGGAACAGCAGTAGCAGCAGATACGACGGGAGCTGTTGGAACTGGCAGAAAAGCGGAGAGCCACCAGGCTCAGCCTCCAAAGGAGGAGTCACAACCCTTGTGACAGCCTCAGATGTCGACTGGAGAGGGCGCATAGTCCCGGAACCCGGCATCTCTACACCAGAAATCCAACAGCTCCCGCAGTATCCACCACGGTAAAACACTGCACATTCCCCACGGAAGGGGAATAACTCTCACCAGACAGGGTCGAATCGGGAAGCCCCGAAGCGACAGCAGTCCCCCCCCCCCCCCCCCCACCCCCCGCTGGAGTGGGAGCAATTCTCACCAGACGAGGTCGAATCGGGCGATCCCAAAACGATAGCGTTCCCCACCCCCTGCGGGAGCAGGAGCTGCTGCACATCCCCCACGGAGGGGGACAAACTCACACCAGATGTGGTCGAGTCAGGGGGGTGGGGGGGGTGGGGAGGAGCTGCACATCCCCCACAGAGGGGGTAAACTCACATCAGACGTGGTCGAGTCGGGAGGCTCCCGAAACGACACCGTTCCACACCACCCGCTGGTGCGGACGAAACGGATACGAGAACGCACCAATGGCATGGGCAAAAGGAATTGCCCTAAAGGAACCTAACTGGAAAGAACAGAGGTGAGAGCAGTAGAAGAAAAAGGTGAATTCAACAGAATCAGAAAGTAGAAGAACACCCTCAACTACGAGAGAAGGTGGCAGAACCCAGACGGCCGACACCTAACTCCAGTAACAATTAAATTTTTTATCAACCGAAAAATTCATTGTCGAATCGCGATGACACAATGTCGCAAACAAAACATTCGCGAAAACGGAATAGTAAATAATATACAATGAGAATGTGGTTGAAAATATAAACGAGAATATATAAAACACAGTCCTGTATTATACGATCTTCAGATCCATAAATCCAGTCACAGGAAAACCATTATCGACGAGTTAAAATATCACTGATACTTTAGCAAAGATGGCACACACACATCCACCACATGTGCGGATAATCAAAAGAATGATGAATTGACGCATTGCGCACTGTTACGGAAGTCGTGGATTTGTACTATGGAAGAGCGTCCCATACTGGGTGTGCGCCGATGGCACTCGACCCAGTTTGGGCTTATTTTTTCGTGGTGTTTTTACACCCCTTTTCTTTCCCAAATCTTGGGAAAGATTAAAATAGAGAGTATTTTATCCGAGTTAGGTTCTTCCACTGTAGTGCAAGCCTGTAGTAAACAATTGAGGTAGGTTGATAAGAAATTGTCCCATTTGTAAACTGCAAATTGTCAGGTCCCAAACAGGTCTGGGTTTGTCATTTAACACTTCCATGTGACCTTGACCCCCAATTGAAATGCACTTGACAAAACACAGTTTGAATCAAGACCATCAACAGATTATTTTGGCCATATCACCATTAAAGACAATTATTTACTAAATCCACACCACCATAAACTAAAACTATAGCTCAAAATAGTCATTTGGCTGAGGATATCCAATAACCTCGGAAATGACCCTTTAATAGGAAACGAGACCTAAGCAGTCTGTCATCTGCAAAATGAGGTTCCCAGAGGGTGAATTTAGTGATGCTACCCCACACAGCAGGGTAGCATCACTAAATGTATGCTCTGTGAACCTTAATCTGAATAAGGATCTCAAAACTAAATAGAAAGAGGTACCCAGAGGAAAAGTTGCCCCACTGTATCAGATAGCATCATCAAATTCACCCTCTGGGGCCTCATTCTGCAAATGTCAGACTGCTTATTTTCAGGCCTGGAAATATCAATCTCTGTTATCCGATTCCCTGTCTTAGGTTGCCTTACTTTAGAGTGAAATCTTACCAGTCATTGGTAACCAGATAAATATCCAAGCCAGAAAATAAGCACACTGTCATCTGCAAAATGAGGTCCCCAGAGGGTGAATTTAGTCTCTGTAAACCTCAATCTGAATAACGATCTCAAAACTAAACAGAAAGAGATACCCAGAGGATAAATTGGCCCACTGTATGGGATAGCATCATCAAATTCACCCTCTGGGGACCTCATTCTGCAAATGTCAGACTGCTTACTTTCAAGCCTGTAAATATCAATCTCTGTTATCTGATTACCTGTCTTAGTTGCCTTACTTTAGAGTGAGATCTTACCCGTTATTGGTAACCAGATAAATATCCACACCAGAAAATAAGCTGTCATCTGAAAATGAGGTCCCCAGAGGGTGAATTTAGTGATGCTACCCTGCACAGCAGGATAGCATCACTAAATTTACCCTCTGTGAACCTCAATCTGAATAAGGATCTCAAAACTAAACAGAAAGTGGCACCCAGAGGATAAATTGGCCCTCTGTATGGGATAGCATCATCAAATTCACCCTCTTGGAACCTCATTCAGCAAATGGCAGACTTCTAATTTCCAGGCCTGTAAATATCAATCTGTTATCTGATTCCCTGTCTTAGGTTGCCTTACTTTGGAGTGAGATATTACCTGTCATTGGTAACCAGATAAAGAGCTAAGCCAGAAAAAAAGCAGACTGTCATCTGCAAAATGAGGTTCCCAGAGGGTGAATTTAGTGATGCTACCCCACACAGCAGGGTAGCAACACTAAATGTATGCTCTGTGAACTTCAGTCTGAATAAGGATCTCAAAACTAAATAGAAAGAGGTACCCAGAGGAAAAGTTGCCCCACTGTATGGGATAGCATCATCAAATTCAACCTCTGGGGACCTCATTCTACAAATGTCAGAATGCTTATTTTTAGGCCTGTAAATATCAGTCTCTGATATCTGATTCCCTGTCTTAGGTTACCTTACTTTAGAGTGAGATCTTACCCGTTATTGGTAACAGAGCTCGATTTAACTGGATCCGCATAGCGATTTTCAGATCAATTTTCAACTATAGCTAATCAATTTCACGAGAAAAACATATAAATAATAGGAAATGCTCATCAAAATTTATCCAAGTTAGTAAACTGCTATACAATTTTTAAAAATTCAATCAACCCCTGAATGGTAGCCAGATAAATATAAAATATCAATCTCTGTTATCTGATTCCCTGTCTTAGGTTGCCTTACTTTAGAGTAAGATCTTACCCGTCATAGGAAACCATATAAATTGTCTGCCACCCCCAACATTCTCCCCCCCCCCCCCCACCCCCCACTATTCTTTTCTTTTCCTTTTTTTTAAGTGATTTGTCCATTTCTTTGTGGGGGTTGGGATTAGGGGTCAAGCCTGAAGAGGGAGAGAGAGGAGGAGACTAAAAATAAACCTGCTACCACTACAAGAATGAAAGTGTCAATGACACTGTAGCTTAACTTGTGTGTTGTGTTTGATGAAAAGGATAATGTTCAATGTTTATGAAAGGATTATGAACAGGGTTGGGGTATTTGTATTTGTATTTGGTATTCAGTCGTATTCAATACATTTTTTCAAGTATTCAAATGTATTCAGTATTCATGCAATTTTAAAGTATTCGTATTCGTATTCGAATAGTCTAATTTGAGGTGTATTCATGAATACTTTTTGAATACTTTTCTTGTTTTTAATACACATGTACAGGGACCAGCCTAGGGGGGAATTTTAGGGAGACTTCAAGTCTCCCTCCAGAAAAAATAGGGAGACTGCAGAGTCATGTAGGGAGACTTCATAGGCAAGTGGGGAAAATTAAGAATATTCATGTACCACCCCCGCCGCCCCTTCATATTTTCAATTTATGGTCCTCCATTAACGTACAAATCATCCAGGTCCAGTTGTCTATGATGCATCTGTGCCAGGTTAAAAAATCACAATGTAATTATTGACTGAAAATCCCCCACTGCTACCTTCTCCTTCATGACCCCTCACCTCTTCTTCGTGCCAATCCCCCATCACCCTCCTGTGGTTGCCTTTCAACAAAGTCTACTAAGCTAATAATTTCTTAAGTCTGAAAGTGTGAACAAGACCAGATGTAAGAAGGTTGCTTGGGAGGTACTTTGTTTGTTAATAAACAAAATACATTCTGGGGTCGAGTATTTTGTAAAAGAAATGTCATTCCGCATCATTTTTATGGCATTCCGGTGTCATTCCGCGACATTTCATGTCATTCCGATGTTTAGGAGGACCCTTTTTCAAGATCGTCCACATGCACACTTGTGTCCTGTACAAAGCTTTTCTTGACATCACTAAAGCTTTTTTTCATGTGTTTCAATTCCATTCGTGTTTTTCTGGGAATAGACAGCCCAACAGTTAACAGTCGTCAGCAAATCGAAATGAAAATAATGTGTTATAAAATACGTCCGTTGTGTATACATTTTCGGCATCCTAAGCGACGTAACCTACTTTCAAACTGGGTTGTTTGTTGAGTCGCGTAAGTCGCCTATTTTCGTTTCGACACTTGAAGCTCCGACTGGAACACAACAAAATAGAAATAAAAAAATCCGCCAAAAGCGACAATGGACAATTGCTTGTCGTGTGATTTCAAATAAATGGACGTTTATTTGACGAATTAAAATGCCCATTTATCACACTCGAGCACATTCGATTTTTGAAAATACTCGTTTTCATGTAAACCTCGCATCACTCAGTTCAGTCTTTTCTCATTTTGGCCAATTTTTAGAGGGCGACTTGTAATCGCCCCTACTATTTTTCTAGGCGACTTTGGGCTTAGAAGGGCGACTTAATCGCCCTAGTCGCCCTCACGGCTGGTCCCTGCACATGTATACAGTATTTGTAAAAAAAATATTGTGATTATCTCTATTAGAAAGTAGTAAAGAATTAAACTAATACTTTTGAAGTGCACATATCAGGTCCATCAAATAGTACATCAAACTTCATACTACACATGAAGGTAAGTTCAATTATTTATCTGCCTTTTGATAGCAAACTCTTCATTGTTCAAAATTTGTTTCATTGTAAACTGAACATTGTAATTGTACAGATTATTCTTTGGACAAAGGATATCAGTCTGGCCAAAGTATTGATTTTTAATCCCTAAACAACTCCATTATCCAATTAATACTAATCTAATATTTTTCTACAGTAATAGTAGAAATAAGGTGTAGACTGATAGATCTGTAAAATTATTGTGCTTGAATTACAACATTTTTCCAATAGTGCAGTAATTGCTTAATTGATTTTTGTGAATAGCACTGGCCAGTTTTTTTTGGTGACCGGACGTTTCGGCCACGGACGTTTCGGCCACGGACGTTTCGGCCCGGACGTTTCGGCCACAGACGTTTCGGCCAACTGGAGATATTTCTCACAATATATGAGATTTTTCTATTATTATTTTTAATTTTTTTTACTTTATTTTTTTTATTTATTTTATTTATTTATTTTTTTTTCTTTTGAATGTTCATTTTTTTTATTTAAAACATGAAAAGATTTTTCATAGGGATAGTTATAATCATTAACTATTATGTTTTTATAGTAATATTCCTTCAACCCACCTGTCAGCTTACTACATTTTATGTGTGTTTCCATAACTATTTAGCTTCAGCTTTTGATTATTAGCAGAATATTTCATTTAGGCTTCCTCTTTTGTCAGGGAGTGTTTTTGCAGCAATTGGACTGGAGTTTTTTAGATCAATGAATTTTTAGGTCTCCTTGTGTTTTTGTAGTTGGAGCAATTGACAAGAAATTGTCCTTTTCTTTATACCTGCCTTATATGGCTTCAAAGAGGGTTTGGTTTTTTATATAAATACTCCATGTTATCATACTCTCCTCGTAGCCTCTGGTGTCCTAACATGGAAATCATTACAACAAAAAGAGGTGGGAAAAAACTATGCGTTGAGGGACATATGTACACTGTGAAGTCAAGATCAGACAAGTATAAATCTGTAACATGGCGCTGTGTGAAACGTGACCCCCCTATCAACTGTACAGCTATCTTGAAAACAAATGACAATTATGAATGTCCAGTTTTGACGAAGGAGCATTCTCATTTATCTGACAAAATAGAAGTAGATATTTCTAAATGCAGACAGAACATGAAAGAGATGGCTAGTAAAACAAATGATAAGCCCAACCAGATTTTCACGACAATGCTTTCAACAGTATCTGATGAAGTGAAAGCCCATCTTCCAAATGCAGATGTAAATAAACGTGTGCTGCGGAGAGCCCGAGCTCTTCATCGACCCAAAGATCCACAAACTCTACAGGAACTTGAAATAACTGGTGAGTGGAGCATGACTACAGGTGACCAGCCTGTTCCATTTTTGTTCAGTGACAATGGTCCTACTGCTGATGAGAGGGTTATTATTTTTGCCACTGAAAAACATTTACAGCAGCTAGCAAGCTGTGATACTTGGTGGATGGATGGAACATTTTCAGTTGCCCCAAACAAACTGAGAGAACAAACAACCATGAATTCTGTCTGTAAATAGAGTGTCAAGTAGTAACGAAGAAGACGGATCTTCTTTCCAGATTATACCTTATGCCCCTCACTTGAATGAGCTCCTTGAGCTTGTTTAAGTGTTAATTAAAAGGTATCATTTGGATAGAAGACTCCCCAGGCATCAACAACCATGAATTCTGTCTGTCAATAGAGTGTCAAGTAGTAACGAAGAAGACGGATCTTCTTTCCAGATTATATCTTATGCCCCTCACTTGAATGAGCTCCTTGAGCTTGTTTAAGTGTTGGTTAAAAGGTATCATTTGGATAGAAGACACCCCAGGCATCAACAGCCATGAATTCTGTCTGTAAATGTCAAATAACGAAGAAATGGATAGAAGATTCACCCGTCAGTAAAAAATATAACTTGTTTTCTTCAAATACAATAAAAAATAATACATGTAGTGGACATAAGTGAATATTCTCCAAAATTGTGCTTACTTGTGCTATGTATTATAATTGTTTCATTACTTGTTTTTGTTATATTTTTATGATAACGTTCAATAAATATAAAAAATGGAAATGGTTTTTCTTCATTCCTAAATCACTTCCCCCTCTCCAACTCTTCCAGAGAAAACAAGAAAAAAAAATGTCAAAAAGTACCCTCAAATATATTTTGGCCGAAACGTCCACCCTGTCCAATATTTTTGGCTGAAACGTCCGTGGCCGAAACGTCCGAGGCCGAAACGTCCTACATTCGTTTTTTTTATTCTCACCAGCAATGTATGTTTAAATATTAATAAAAAACACGATGCAAAGAAGCCACAATTTGCCACAATTAATAGACATTATTGGGGGTCATAAAATGCAGTTTAGAAGAAAAAAACTTTAAAAAATACCCCCAAAATTGTGTAAATTTCTCACAGTTCTCTGTTTAATGATTACTGTGTATGCACTAAACAACAAAACATTGGATGAGTACTGTGCACATTTTGCAAATTGTTTTCTAAATAAATTGATATTTGAAATTTTTTTTTTATTTCTTTTGTTTGTCATTAATACCAACTTATGTCTGTTGATTGGATTCTAAAGGATTGAGAGATCCACCCTCTGAAAAACTAATTCTTCACCTATAATCCCTTATACCCTTAATCCCAATAAGAATGATCAAATTATCATCCATTTACAAGAAATAATCTTGAAAAGTATTCATATTTGTATTCATGAATACATTGTAAAGTATTCGTATTCAATACATTTGAAATTTGTGTATTCGTATTTGTATTCATAAAATTTCAAAGTATTCGTATTCGTATTCAATACATTTACAATGTATTCGCCCCCAACCCTGATTATGAAATAAGACAAGAATTGTGATAATTGGGAATAAGTTAATTTCTGTTCCCCATGTTTTTAATAAAAACTAGAGGCCCTACAGAACCTGTAATCGCTCACCTGGAAATACATATAAAAATGTGATTTCCCATAGGCTTTCCATGGTAACTATGAGCTGCAATTGTGTCCATGTTTGCAACATTACATCAAAATTACACAAGGATCATTGGTAGAAGGTGTCCCAGTCTTCAATCACGTGAAGTTTCAAAACATTTGAATCCATCAAACAGAATCATAGAATGTCTCTGGTGGATGTATTTTCCAGCCAATGGGAAAAAGAGGATCGTTTATAGCCAAGTTTTGGTTAACGTCAGCTCAAAAGTTACAGAGAGAAGATGAAAATGTGATTTCCTATAGGTTTTTTCTATAGTAACTGTAAACTGCAATTGTGGCCATACAGTGGAGCCCGCTTAATTGGATATCTCTTAATTGTATATCCCTGTTAATTGAATATAATTTTCAAACACAAAACCATTTACCATACATTCAGTACAAGTTTGATCTGTTAATTGCATAAGGGTTGTAAACTCCTGTTAATTGTATATAAATTTTTGTAATATGTCAAAAAAATTACTGTGACACACACCAAATTCCCCTTATTTATCAACCTTTTTGGCCTCACTACATCCAATACAGGCATTTATTCTATCATATCTTGTTTGACAGAGCTCTATGAGCTCTGTCAAACAAAATATAATAGAATAAATGCTCAGTTTACCTCCAGAACACGGGAAACTGACCAAATCCTGTTAATTGTATACTCCTGTTAACCCTTTACCTAACATGAAAAGCAGACAACACTTGCAAAAAAAAAATCTTGAATAACTAATTTTTTTCATTTTTTGTCTCAAAAACATAGGTTATGACCCCTCGTTGGAACGAGCTCGACGAGCTCGTTCCAACGAGGGGTCATAACCTATGTTTTTGAGACAAAAAATGAAAAAAATAATGAAAATTAATTGGCGATTTTTGAGAATAGCGCTGGCCGGTTTTGACGTTACGTTGGGTAAAGGGTTAATTGAATAATTTTCACTGGCAAAATGGATATTCAATTAAGAGGATTCTACTGTACTTTGAACGTCTCCAACTGGTTGATGCTTTTTGTGCCTAACCACAGACTGATAATTGTTTTTAGGTGAGTGCTTAACTCTGATTTCTTCCCTAATAATGATTTTATAACAACTGGCGACGATGTGAACTGAAAACATAGGGTTTTCCTCCACTCGAAAATATTCACAATTGTCATTGTGAAATCTCGTTAATTTCAGAAAATGAGGTTTTGCCTGCAAATAGTATTATTTCAAAAGTAATTGCTTTTGAAAATTACGGAGAATAAGGTGTTTATTTTGTTCAAATTGGTGAAATTTGTTTGCACTGTGATCGAAATTCTCCATTGTTTATTGCTGTTGTCAAGGTGACAACAAATAAAAACATACAGTTTTGCTTTCAAAATGTTATAGCTTTTGATATTGAACTATAATTTGCAAGTTTTCAACTTCAAAAAGCATTAGATTGTGAAAGAATTTTTGTTAATTTCTCTCTGTATTTCGATGTAAATAAACAAAATAGGGGAGATAATTTGATGTTGAAACTTTTAGGTGGGTTAGAGTAACCTAATTAATTTTCGAAATTTTTTGTGGTTAAGGTGACCTAAAGCAAAACCAAAACATTTTTTTTTGTGTCCCTTTGTAAATATAAATGATTGGCGATTCCCATTTGTGATTCACTTTGTTTTTGACCAAAATAATATTTCTGTTTTTTCACAATATTTATGACACTCATTCTTCAAACAATTTCACTGGATGAATTCACGTCACTTAATAATATTGGTCCAGTAAAAGCTGAACGTTTGTTTGTATGTAGACAAAATAAAGGTTTTTTAATAATGGAAGATTTGGTACAGTAGACTGGTATACAGGAATGCATATGGTCAGATTTGATAAAGAATGAGATAGTCACATTAGATATGGCTCCATTATTACAACACAGTCCTACACGGCCATGTGTAATTAGGCCATTGGCATCACCTACTGTTGAGGTACAGTCGACAGAACTTTTTAGAGCCACAAAATCAGCAGAATGTGAGCTTAAATCCTTTTGAGTTACCTACACCACCTAGAACTCAACTTTCATGTCCTAAAACTGATTTAAATAAAAAAATTTAATAAATTTACAAGAATTTACTTCAAGTTTGTACCTTTTGAGTGAAAATGTTCTTCCTCATTCAAAGCGGAGATTTGAATCTGAAGAATTATCACCCTATTCTTTCAGGTTTCTGGGGGTGTAAACAAGAAGAAAATTTGGTTTGAACCGTTTGGCAATGACATAGTCGCAAGGAAAACAAAAAAAGAAAAAAAGGAAGTTCAATCTTTGGATGCCTACAATCTCAAGAAGTGGACATGGCTGATACAGTAAAACCTGTCTTGAGAGACCACTGTCTTGAGAGACCACCTGTCTTGAGAGACCACCTCTGCTAGGCACCTATTGGTTTTACTCTACAATGGACCTGCTATCGGCGACCACCTGTCTTGAGAGACCACCTGTCTTGAGACACTTTGACCTGGTACCAACTTGTATTTTTAGGCTATATTGGACCTGTCTTGAGAAACCGCCCCTTTGAAGACTGATGAAACCATGACAAAAACTGTTTACTTGTTCTGGAATTGGAAAATCTGCTGTGGTTATACTAACATAATTAAAAGTATTAAAAGCTCTTAATTGGGTTTCAACTGCTATTCAGTTACATAACTCATTACAGATTGAGATTTTTTATAAAGTCCCTGCAAAAAGATTAGGATTATTGCTGAATAAACAATTTCATACATACCTGAAATGTGACAGATAGGATTATAAAAATAAATTTGTGTTGAAAATCTTCAATGAAGATTTTCAACACTAATTTATTTTTATAATTTTTATAACAGTCCATTTCAATTTGTTACAAAAACTTCATAAAAAAGAACAACTACAAAGTAATTACAAAAATCCAATCTTCTCCATTTCTGAATTATGTGGTTGGTTGTTCACTGACTTGAGAAAACCTGAAACCTGTTATGAGAGACCACCTGTCTTGAGAGACCAGTTTTGTGTGGCCCAAAGGGCGGTTTCTCAAGACAGGTTCTACTGTAGTCAAAAAAGACCTAAAACGAGGAAAGGAGAGAAAAATGAGGAGTCACCAGACTTCAGTCACAGTGGAATATACAAAAAGAAAGATAAAAAGGAACTTCTTGCTGTGATTAACAGACTTGAAGATGATAATTATAAACAGTTGCAAGAAATCGGAAGCTCAAATTTCAAGATCAAAGTGTTGGAGAAAGAGAAGGAAGACTTGGAAAAAGAGAAGGAAGACTGAGGGATCAAATAGAAGACAGGGGTATAACATTAGAGACCAATGTCGTGAGGCTGATAGTTACAAAAGACCAAAAAAGAGGAAAGGAGAGAAAAATGAGGAGTCACCAGACTTCACTCACAGAAGAGGGATACAGAAAATAATGGCGGTCAATCAATTGTTTCCAGTACTTTGAACGTCTCCAACTGGTTGATGCTTTATGTGCCTAACCACAGACTGATAATTGTTTTTTGGTGAGAGCTTAACTCTGATTTATCCCCTAATAATGATTTTATAACACAAAGTTTCAAAACATTTGGCCCTGTGGTTTCAGAAGAGAAGAGTTTTCAAAATTGACCAATCCGAATCAAAGAATGCTTCTGGCAGTCACGTTTTTTCACCCAACAGGAATAAAATGAGTAACAGTTTAGAGAACCTCTCATAGACAATGCCTGCCAAGTCGGGTTCACATTGGCTCAGTACTTTCAGTGAAGATGATGAAAATGTAATTTCCTATAGGGTTTCTACAGTAACTATAAGTCACAATTGCAGCCATAATTGCAACCCGATGAAGATTAAAATAAGGATCATTGGTAGAGGGGGTTACAGTCATCAATCACACTAAGTTTTTTCAAACCATTTGGCCTTGTAGTTTCAAAGAAGATTTTCTTGAAAAAGCACACATTTATGAATTCTATTTCAGCAAAAAAAAAAATCAGTAAAAATGGGGTTAAAATATTTTTAAAATTACAATATTTTCAGAGAGTATTCTCTTTCAAAATAGCTTTTGGACAGGTAAAGGGTTGCAGGAATCTTGAAAGATATACAATAATTACTGTCATCTGAGCTGACATGATTGCAAGATAATAAAGAGAATTTACAATGTAACCTAGATTTTTATTTGTCAGCATGTGTCAAACATAATTAGATTACAGCTAAAGATATCAACCTACAGTTGCACTTGTTTTACAGTACAAGTCACAATAAGTTGCGTAGAATAATCCTACAAACTATATATCTTTTCTCTCCCTACACCGATAAGACCAGAAGCTGACATCCTTTTCTGGAAAGCTCTAACTGATAGCTTTTCCAGAACAAGAATTGTGATAATTGGGAATATGTTCATTTCTGTTCCCTGTGTACAATGTTTTTGATAAAAATAATATGAGGTGTACACTGTACTAAACAGCTGAGGGGTGGGTTAACATGACCTCACAGTTAATGTATGTGGTCCTGACAGTTAACGCATATCAACAAAAGTTACAAAGTTAAAGTGAAATTATTCCAAAATGAGTCATCCTATCAAGTTACGTTGCTCAGGCAGCCATCATGGTTGAATGACCGCAACCAAAAGGGGACATTCCCATCTGGGCATCATCTGAAGTGATCCTACAAAGTTACAATGAAATCCCTTCATAAATGTGACCTGTAGACTATGCTCAAGATATTCAGACTTCGGGCACCTGTAGCCTTTACAGGTGACCAATCACGACCAAAAAGGGATGATCATCTAGGCATTATTTGGAGTCAACCGAACAAGTTATAATGAAATCCTTACATAAATATGACCTTATAGACTATGCTAAAGGTTTTTGGGCTCTGGCAGCCATCAAGGCTGAATGATCGCGACCAAAAGGGGACGTTCTCATCTAGACATTATTTGGAGTCATCCTACCAAGCTACAATGAAATCCCTTCATAATTATGACCTGCAGACTGTTCTAAAGGTTTTTGGGTTTCTGGCCCCTGTAGCTGTCACAGTTGCCCAATTGTGTCCAAAAGGGTACGTTCTCATCTAGACATTATATAAAGTCAAACCTACCAAGTTACAATGAAATCCCTTCATGAATATGAACTGAAGACTGTGCTAAAGGTTTTCGGGCTTTGGGCTCGGGCAGCCATCATGGTTGAATGATCGCAACCAAAAGGGGACATTCCCACCTGGGCATCATCTGGAGTGATCCTACGAAGTTACAATGAAATCCCTTCATAAATATGACCTGTAGACTGTGCTCAAGATTTTCGGGCTTCGGGCACCTGTAGCCATCACAGTTGACCAATCACAACCAAAAGGGGGTGTCATCATCTAGGCATTGTATGGAGTCAACCTAACAAGTTACAATGGAATCCTTCCATAAATATGACCTATAGACTATGCTAAAGGTTTTTGGGCTCGGACAGCCATCAAGGCTGAATGATCGCGACCAAATGGGGACATTCTCATCTAGACAATTTTTGCTGTCATCCTACCAAGCTACAATGAAATCCCTTCATAATTATGACCTGTAGACTGTTCTAAAGTATTCGGGCTTCAGGCCCCTGTAGCTGTCACAATTGCCCAATCGTGTCCAAAAGGGGACGTTCTCATCTAGACATTCTATGAAGTCAAACCTACCAAGTTACAATGAAATCCCTTCATAAATATGACCTGTAGACTGTGCTAAAGGTATTCAGGCTTCGGGCTTGGGCAGCCATAATGGTTGAATGATCGCAATCAAAATGGGACATTCTCATCTGGGCATCATCTGGCGTGATCCTACTAAGTTACAATGAAATCCCTTCGTAAATATGACCTGTAGACTGTGGTCAAGATTTTCGGGCACCTGTAGCCATCACAGACCAATCACAACCAAAAGGGGAGGTCATCATCTAGGTATTGTATGGAATCAACCTAACAAGTTACAATGAAATCCTTCCATAAATACGACATTTTGCCTATGCTAAAGGTTTTGGGGCTCGGGCACCCATCAAGGCTGAATGAACGTGATCAAAATGGGACATTCTGATCTAGACATTATTTGGAGTCATCCTACCAAGCTACAATGAAATCCCTTCATAATTATGACCTGTAGACTGTTCTAAAGTATTCGGGCTTCAGTCCCCTGCAGCAGTCACAGCTGCCCAATCGTGTCCAAAAGGGGACGTTCTCATCTAGACATTACATGAAGTCAACCTACCAAGTTACAATGAAATCACTTCATAAATATGACTTGTAGATTGTGCTAAAGTTTTTCGGGCTCAGGCAACCATCATGGTTGAATGATCGCAACCAAAGGGGACAATCTCATCTGGGCATCATCTGGAGTGATCCTATGAAGTTACACTGAAATCACTTTATAAATATGACCTGTAGACTGTGATAAGGTTTTTGGGCTTCGGGCCCCTGTAGCCGTCACAGTTGCCCAATCAGGACCAAAAGGTGACTTTCTCATCTAAACATTGAAACCCACCAAGTTACAATGAAATTCCTCAATAAATATGACCTGTAGACTGTGCTAAAGGTTTTTGGGTTTTGGGCTCGGGCAGTCGTCACGGTTGGCAGATCATGCCCAAATGGGGAAATTCTCAGCTAGAGATCATAAGGAGTCATCCTATCAAGTTACAATGAAATCCTTCCAATTAAACATGACCTTCAGACTGTGCTAAAAATTTTTGGGTTTCGGGCTTGGGCAGCCATCACGGTTGATAGATCATGCCCAAAAGGGGGCGTTCTCATCTAGGCATTATACAGAGGCATCCTACCAAGTTACAATGAAATCCCTTCATAAATACGACCTGTAGACTGTGCTAATGGTTTTCGGGTTTTGGGCTAGGGCAGCCATACCAGTTGCCCGATCGCAACCAAAAGGGGACATTCTCATCTAGACATGACCCCAAACCTGCATATGAAATTTTGTGATGATCAGACAAGAACTGCGCGGTGTGTCCAGTGCTAAAGGAAAATGTGAACAGACTAACAGACTTCCGCACACGTGATGGCAATAGCTTATCTTGACAATGTCAAGTTAAGCTAAAAATGACTACAGAAATATTTCTTTTCTTTTGTTTTTATTCCAGATTTACTGCAAGTGTTTCCAAAAGCTATAGGGACCTTGGCAGTTACTGTTCTAATACTGATTTCAAGTAACATTTTGTTTAGAATGTCTCAAGTCTTCAGTACAGTCCTCACTGATGAGGAAGTTCAAAGATATTCTCGTGTTTTTCAGTGCCATTGAAAGACACACGTTGGAAACTGGGGCTGGTAAGCTGTGGCAGCTGATACTGATAGGAATGGCTACAGGCCTGAAAATAAGCAGTCTGACAATTTGCAGAATGAGGTTCCCCGAGGGTGAATTTGATGATGCTGTCCCATACAGTGGGCCAATTTATCCTCTGGGTACTTCTTTCTGTTTAGTTTTGAGACCCTGATTCAGAATGAGGTTCACAGAGATTGGCATTTGTTTTTACAAAATCCAGGGATTCCACTGGACACTTCCTTACATATATATATCTCATCTGTGTCATGTAAAAACATGCCTAAAATTTAGTCACCTATCTCTTGAACCAGAAAATGTAAACAAATCTGGAAATGTTTGCAAAAATACAGATGAGGGCCATGGTCATAAGGACTTTTCTGAATGTGTGCTGTAAGGTAACTGTCTTTTGTATTATTTTTTGCCAGTTTTGATCCACTTGATGCAACAGAGTCTTCATTACTGAATGTTTTGGGGCAGTTCCTATTTGTGTGACTACATTCATGCTTTGAACAAAGCTTGTTTGCTGTTGAAAGTGTTAAAGATAGCTGTTTAGAGCTATTTAACTCTGTAACTACAGATACAGACTGTGTAGCTGCCTCTCACCCTACTTATGGGTGGTTACTGAAGGTTGTGTCTAGTGCTATATAAACATTATCTTGTCCACTTAGTTACCTCCCTTATGAAAAGTTGATTTTCTATCATTGACTTGTTGTTTATTTCTTCTACTTTGTCGGAAAAATCACTGAGCCATGAATAAAGCAGTGACTGTGATGGGAGTTTAATATTGAGGCATGATAAGATAAATGACAGGTCAGAGGGGCCTGCTTTGGCCTTTAGTACTGAGAGTACCAAGTCATCATTACCAGTACACTAATGCAAAGGCCTTGCCTTCTACTAATTGATATATCTGGATTTTTACACGTAGAACACTTACATGATTTCATGAAGAATATCAGAGTGTCATTTAATTTACTTAGATTTATGATAATATTTTCTTCTTTATTACAGATGTGAAACATTCCTTAGTGAAATGTGATTTGTCTTCCTTCACAGGTCGCAAATAAGGTACTGAGCCCATATTGTTACTGGATGAGAATTTTGCTTCATGATATGTGGTGAATATTGGTCTTTGAAATCTATTGTCTGAAGAAGACACTCCAGCATAATCTGGATAAGGAGCACAAGCACATTTTGACAACATCTATGCATAATTTTTCTAGATTTTCATTCTTGAACCTCCCTTCCCATGCCCTGTGGAAATGTTTGAATGTATTTTTCCTCCTTTCTCCTTTTTAGGCCTCCCTAATCTCTTATTTTTCCAATTCTCCATCTCTTATCCAGTATCTTACAACATCTGTCACTGTCTGTATGGGAAAACAGCAAAAAAGGCTCTCATTTGTGTATTCAGTTAAAAAAAATTCAGTTACCATTTAACGGATAATATTAGGATTTACCTCAATTGAAATGCATTAAAAATTAATGCAAAAATCCTGAAAACACCATTTTGTGAGGTGAAAACAACAGCCTCTAGCTCTTTACATATTGAAAATATAGAGAAATGGTTTTTGTGCATTCAACTGCAAATGGTCTCCTGATTCAAAAGCAGAAGCCAGTTTCAAAGGGAGATCACTCACTGCTCACTTTTAAGGTTCCTTTCCCCACTTTCATATTTCTGCACAGGGGGAAATTTTGAAATAGAAGGCCTGTCCTGAATCTGACCCCACATAAATTAGGTCCATATTTTTAGTATTAGGTATCTGAAAGCAGGAGACTTCTTGTTGGTAAGTAGACTTTAATATTTTGGTCATTGGATGGAAGCCTGATGCATAGTTTCATGACAGCATGGGATGTCTGTGAAACGGTGGCTCAGAAAATGAGGCCAGCTTTTTCAAACGGCATTTTTGCACGGGATTGTTTACAGGTATACAGCCAAAAAAAAAAATTTAAACATTTTTTTTTCCTCTTTTTAATGATTGGAGATGAAGTTCTCCAGGGCTGGGTGGGTGCTGAAGCTGGGAAAATTCTGCTTTTGTGGCTGCTGCAAAGTGCCTGAAAATGACTGGTTTGGAATTTTTCATTCAAATTTTCAGGTCGTGGCTTCATGCTGTACCGTATTTATTTATTGGTGTTTAAGGTCACATATTTCTGCTCAATGGCTAATCATGACCACGACAGTTTCACGGATGGAGGAACCCAGAGAACCCGAAGAGAATCACTGAGCAACGGCGAGCAACTGTCAGCTCCCCAACATACTAACTCCACACAAGCAGGGTCAGCATTGGTTGAAGACAGGTGCACCATCAACGTGCAGTACGCCTCATCACACATCGTCACCGTGTCCCCATGTGGGCCATATGGGGGTGAAGTGTCTTGCCCAAGGACACAACGCAGTTGCCGCAAGTGGGATTCGAACCGAGGGCCTCTCGGCTTGCAGCCCACACCTCTACTTACTATGCCGCCGTGCTCTCTGTACTGTAAGTTATCCCCCCAATAATTATATGTATCTATTTCATCTTATTGGGCTGAATTCACTAGTTTCAGCCAATTTAGAAAATATACACATGTCAGGGGTAATGCAAATGAGTTTGGCTTTATCAACAGTGGAATAGAGCACATGGCACATCATTTTTGAAAATGCCTTGAAAACTGTGGAGTGGAACCTAAGGAACATGCACATCAAATCTGGTTCAATTTGGCCCAGTGGTTTGTGAGAAGTCGACAATGTAAAGTTCACATCAGACAGACGACAGATGGACAACAGACAAAAAGTGATAACTTGCGCTCCCCCAGACTTTCAGTCAGGTGAGTTAAAAACAAAACAAGAAAATATATACATGTGTAAAAAAGCAATGTTTCAGCTAAGCTGAAAGACCTCTGGGTTCAAACTATAAATTTGTTAGTGTATATTTTGCTTTTGTTCAGACATCTGTTGACTTAAATTTTGCTTTTTGTTTTGGTTTTTCATCTCATTTTACACAACTATTTAGGATTTGGGGGTCTGAGTAGACATTTCACTCTGCAGGGGATTTGTTTCAACCGCTGAAACCTGGTAACTACATATGACAAAAATTTACCCCCCCCCCCCCCACCCACCTTCAAAAAAAAGACAAGAGGCCTTAATCGATCACCTGACAAAGTGATTCAAAGAAGTATTTTGGGTCACATTCACTAAGTCATGGTTCATCAAAACTACAGAGGAGTGCAGTCATGAATTTATTCATAACTCTGGTGTCCATGTCGGATGATTATTGTCATAGGTCTTCCTGACTGCTTCCAGTTCTATCAGAAGTAGACAAGCATTGCCAAACGTTGAAGGGTTGTTATGTCACTGCAGTTTGGAAGGCAAATTTTATGGCAAAACACTAAGGAACGGATTTGAACAACCTTGAACCTAACCTCCCCTCACTGCCCCCCCCCCCCCCACTCCCCCTTCCCTTGAGTGCCCAAATATTAAGCCAAGGACTCGAATTGAACAAACTTGAATCTGATACCTCTGAGCATTCTGATTGGTGGTTCTGGAAAAGATTTTTAAGGAAATTTTCTCACATTGCACCAAATTAAAATTCGGGTTCCCTTAGGGAGGCCAAATATTAAGCCCTGGACTGGGTTTGAACAAACTTGAATCTGAATCCCCAAGAGATGTGTACTAAATATGAGATTCTAATTGATGGTTTTGGAGAAGATTTTTAAGAAATTCCCTAATATTGTATGAAGTTAAAATTTAGGCTCCCACAGGAAGCCCAAATATTAACCCAGACACTCAATTTGAACAAACTTGAATCTGATCCCCCTAAAGATGTTGTATACCAAATAAGAAAGCATTCTGACTGGTGGATATGAAGACAATTTTTAAAGAAATTCCCTTCTTATTGCACTAAGTTAAACTTTGGGCTCCAATACAGAGCTCCAATATTAACCCAGGGGTCAAAGTTGAATAAACTTGAATGTGCCCCCCATGTGCATAGCCTCAACCACACCCCTCCTTCACCCCCACCCCTAGAGATGTTGTACACCAAATATGAAAGCATTTTGCTGCTGGGTCTGAAGATGATATTTAAAGAAATTTCTTAACATTCTGCCAAGTTCAACTTTGGACTCCAACTGAAAGCCTAAATATTAACTTGAATCTGCCCCCCCCCACCCCTTAAATATGTTGTAAACCAACTAAGAAAGAATTCTGACTGGTGGATCTGAGGAAGAAGATTTGTAAAGAAATTTCCTCATATTGCACAAAGTTAAAATACAGGCTCCCATAGAGTGCTCAAATACTAACTCAGTGACTCAGTTTGGACAAACTTGAATCTCTACCCCCCCCCCCCCCTGCCCTCCCCTCCCCCAGAGATGTTGTGTATCAAAGATTCTGACTGAAGAATCTCAAGAACATTTTTAAAGAAAATTCCTCATATTGCACATTGACGGAATATCCAAAATATTAACCCAGAGACCCGATTTGAACAAACTTGAAGGTGACCCCCTCCTCGTACAAATGTTGTATACCAACTATAAATGCATTCTGACTGGTGGATCTGAAGATGATTTATTTTTAAAGAAGTTTCCTCATATTATATGGGAGCCCGAAAATTAACTGAGGGACTCGATTTGAACAAACTTGAATCTGACCCCCCCCCCCCCCCCCCCCCCCCCCCCCACTTGTCCAGTTCACAGCTTTTCCAACCGGTTATCGGTGTAACTGGTTGGAAAAGCTGTTAACCGGATAACTGCTATACCTATGGTTTATGGGGTAGCTTCAGGAAAATAAATAGTATTTGACCACAAGACAGAATCCTTTGCCGACGCAAGCATTATCAAAGCTACCAAACATTGTCGATTTACAATGATGTGTACTCGACAGGGTATTTGACGAATGGAATTGCAACGCAAAATGCTATACAAAAACGTACAAATGCTAACCATTTCTCTTTCATATTGGCCTTATATTCACGATTTATCATCACTTTTTGAAACAAATATGGAAACTGGTAATCAAATTTTTTAAAACAAAAAATACCCTGCTCGATGTAACATGAAACGGTTAAGGTGCTGGAATGTTGAATGAAAAGTTATTTTGGTCACCTGGGCTGTCAAGTCTCGGATAAATGTTTGTAACAAACTGCTAACAGTCGAGTGCACAGCAGGTTGTTTTCTGGATGGACAACAGTAAGCATACGCCTGTCAGTGTAACATAATCTTCTGCAGACAAATTTGACATTTTTCTCTTTGATGAGGTGTTAATTGCAGATTACAATACTGAAAAAATCCCATAGTGCAAGTGATGGCGCTTCCAAAATAAATTGACTGTTCAGTTCTTTACCAACGTGTTTCAGAAAAACCATGTTAATTTTATTGAACTGTTTAAAAGTATGAATGTATGTCATAAAAAAACCTCTTTTAAAATCTTGCAATTATTCAATTAACAGGAGTATTCAATTAACAGGGATTGTGTCACTTTCCTGTATTTTAGAGATAAACTAAGCATTTATTCTATTATATCTTGTTTGACAGAGCTCTATTACAGTTAACTATGCCTAACCACAATTTATTTATTATTTATTTATTGGTGTTTAAGGCACATATTCTGGCACAATGGCTAATCATGACCACAACATGGAGATAAAGTCAAGGTCAGTCAATCATTTATACCCCATGTTGCTTATTTTTGAGGACTCTCACCCCAAGCATCAGTGACTGGGTCCTATTTCACCAGTGAAACAGAGCTCGTTTACCACAGTAATAACTACAATTTACAAACTGGTTGGAAAATTCTTAACCCTTTACCTAACGTAACGGCCAAAAATGGCCAGCGCTATTCTAAAAAATCGCCAATTAATTTTCATTATTTTTTTCCTTTTTTGTCTCAAAAACATAGGTTATGACCCCTCGTTGGAACGAGCTCGTCTAGCTCGTTCCAACGAGGGGTCAGAACTAATGTTTTTGAGACAAAAAATGAAAAAAAAATTAGTTATTCAAGAATTATTTTTGCAAGTTTCGTCTGCTTTTCAGGTTAGGTAAAGGGTTAACTAATATCAATACTAATTATCAGATTCATTCCTCACTTCAAATGCATGCACATGAGAACAAATTGCACATGCAAACTATGTTTCAGGTGTGTGGCATGCAGCGTGCCTGTGATTTCAAATGGCAAGGCCTGGTTTTGTGGGACCATTGCACAGTCATATAAGTCAGGGCTAAAATTTTGACGAGAATCTATTCGCACAAAGATTCGCGCAATAAAGCCAGCGAGAATCTATGTAGATTCTCGCTGCACCTCTGCTAGGATTCGCGTGAAAAGATTTGAGTCAATTTAACCCTTTATTTAACACAGCGGCAACAAATTAACCAGCAGAAGGCAACGTGACCTGAAATATCCTGACACTATGTCAATAAAATCTTACAAATATGGCTGTCGTTGGAACCGGCTCATTGAGCCGGTTCCAACGACAGCCATATTTGTAAGATTTTATTGGTAAATATTGTTCATTTAATAATTTTATCATCTATTTATTATTTATTGTTAAAAAATTATCAAATTTAGTTTTAAAAATTAAAAAGGAGTTTTGGGTAAAATGTTATGTGTTATCAGTATACAACAGTAGTTCAACCATGGTGGCGTCATGGGATCCTGGGACACTCATAGCTGGTATGGATTCTCGCAACCATTTTCACGAGAATCCAAATGAATTCTCACAAATTTAGATGAAATATAAGCTCTGATTGTTAACGATCATTTGCACATTGGCGATTTTCATTGGCACTCGATGGTGTTTGTTTACTTTTTTAGAAAGTCAGGTGGCAGTGTTTTAAACTGTTTTCTCGCCACACCTTACTGATTTTGTGTCGAAGACAAAGCAATAATACCAGCGGTTGAAATTAACAGATATCTGGTTGAAATCTGGTTATGCCCGATGGTAAGTCGGTTACAAAAATGGGCCAACCATTTCAGCTCTACTCCCAAATTGTATTGGTAAAGGTGCAGAATAGAGGCTTTTGTACTTTATATAATTAGGGCTTCACAACTTTACAGACGTTTAGATCTGTTTAAGTTGGGCACAACAGCAAATATGGATGTGGCCCGCATGGTTTGAGAAAAAGCACCAGTATTTTCTTCTTCTTGGAGTCTATTTTAGGTTTTCGGCCCCCGTCTTAAAATGTTAGTTTACAACCCCTTGTTATAGGTCTTCACCATTATCACTGTTTCCCTCCCACCACCCTTTGATGTAAGTTTACTCGACTAACTCAAGATGACTTCTTAGTTTCCCAGTGTCGAGCCAAAGGTCTATTTGAATGTAAATTACGCATGACATTGACTGAGAAATGCCACAAAATATAATAGATCTCAAGCTTTAAGTGCATGATCATATAGAATTCGCCACAGAAAAGCAATCGTTCGTCGACAGTGTCAACAAATCACCCAGAGAGTGGAGATTCCACCCAAGCAACATTTGCAGTTAGATGAGTAAACTTACGTCAAAGGGTGGTGGGAACCAGTGGTACTGCTGAAGACCTATAACAACTATCATTTTAAGGCTGGGACCTAAAACCAACTAGAGGGGGTATCAGTACAGGTGGCCAATGTAAAGGGGTGGCTGGAGTAAAAAAAAAAGAAGTTCAAAACCTGCACACAAAAGTCCAAAATTAAAGAAAATAAGCAGCTAAAGGGTTAAATAATATAATAATAACCCCTAAGAAGCATGGAGATATGGTGCAAGGTAAATCTCCACTTGGGAGAAAGGAAAAAAAAAACATCAAAACCTGCACGCAAACATCAAAATAAGTCTAAAATTTGATTCAAAGGGTTAAAATTAAGACAAAATACCCTGGAAAAGAGTTAAATGTTATAGTGAACCACCATAGCAATATGCAGAAACTCTACACTTGGAAGAAAGGAAAAAAAAAACCCATGAAAACCTGCACGCAAACGTCAAAATAAGTCTAAAAGTATATTCAAAGGGTTAACATTTTTTTAAAAATGCATTGGAAAGATATCAATGTTATAATAACCACCACTGCAATATGCAGTGAGGTCAACCTCACTTGAAATTGTTTTTTTTTTATCACAACCTGTACATAAAAGTAAGAAACTGTAAGCCTAAGTCCAAAAGCTGTACATAAAAGTCCAAAATTGAAGTAATTCAGCAGGAAAAGGGTTAAATAATACAAACATAGCCCTAAGATGCATGTTTACATACAATAGAAAGCATGGACATATGTTGCAAGGTAAATCTCCACTTGGAAGAAAAGAAAAAAAAACATCAAAACCTGCACGCAAACATCAAAATAAGTCTAAAATTTGATTCAAAGGGTTAAAATTAAGACAAAATACCCTGGAAAAGAGTTAAATGTTATAGTGAACCACCATAGCAATATGCAGAAACTCTACACTTGGAAGGAAGGAAAAAAAAAAAACATGAAAACCTGCACACAAACGTTAAAATAAGTCTAAAAAATCTATTCATAGGGTTAAAAAAATATTAAAAATGCACTGGAAAGATATCAATGTTATAATAACCACCACTGCAATATGCAGTGAGGTCAACATCACTTGAAATTGTTTTTTTTTATCACAACCTGTACATAAAAGTAAGAAGCTGTAAGCCTAAGTCCAAAAGCTGTACATAAAAGTCCAAAATTGAAGTAATTCAGCAGGAAAAGAGTTAAATAATACAAACATAGCCCTAAGATGCATGTATACATACAATAGAAAGCATGGACATATGCTGCAAGGTAAATCTCCACTTGGAAGAAAGGAAAAAAAAAACATCAAAACCTGCACGCAAACATCAAAATAAGTCTAAAATTTGATTCAAAGGGCTAAAATGAAGACAAAATACCCTGGAAAAGAGTTAAATGTTATAGTGAATCACCATAGCAATATGCAGAAACTCTACACTTGGAAGAAAGGAAAAAAAAAAAAACCCATGAAAACCTGCACGCAAACGTCAAAATAAGTCTAAAAATCTATTCAAGGGGTTAAAAAATTTTTTAAAATGCACTGGAAAGATATCAATGTTATAATAACCACCACTGCAATATGCAGTGAGGTCAACCTCACTTGAAATTGTTTTTTTTTTATCACAACCTGTACATAAAAGTAAGAAGCTGTAAGCCTAAATCCGAAAGCTGTACATAAAAGTCCAAAATTGAAGTAATTCAGCAGGAAAAGGGTTAAATAATACAAACATCTGATGCATGTTTACATACAATAGAAAGCATGGACATATGCTGCAAGGTAAATCTCCACTTGAAAGAAAGGAAAAAAAAACATCAAAACCTGCACGCAAACATCAAAATAAGTCTAAAATTTGATTCAAAGGGTTAAAATTATGACAAAATACCCTGGAAAAGAGTTAAATGTTATAGTGAACCACTATAGCTATATGCTGAAACTAAAAAAAAATTTGAAACGCCAAAAAATCAAAACCTGTACACAAAAGTTCAAAATATTTGAGAGCGGACGTCGACGCCGATGCTGACGCCGACGCCGACATGAGGGCTATGCCACAGGCTCACACAACTAACGTTGGTGAGCCAAAAACAGACGCCAAGAAGAACAAAATACCGGTGCTGGCCACATTCATATTTGCCATTGTGCCCAAATTAGACTGATCTCAAGGTCTGACAGTGTTTGTGCTGGGACAAAAGGAACTGATTAGGGGACTGGGTTCTGGTTACATACAATAATGAAAAATTTCCAGGTGAAGTTACCAAAGTAATAAATGCCAACTATGAGGTAGACGTAATGCACCCAGTGGGAAAATCAGCATGAAAATGAAATGACCTGAAGTTAAAGGCAAAATATTCTACAAGCATGAGCAGCTTGTACAGAAAATCTCAGCTTCAACCATTGTTAACAACAGGGGTCACTTCAGCTTTTCTTTTGTTTAGAGCTGAAACGGTTAACCGATTAATTAACGATCAACATCTTGAATTCTTGATCGATCCAAAAGGTAATTGATTGATTAACTGTTACTTTTGAACTACTGTATTATATGGGTTAACAAAGGAACAAACTTGCTCCAAAACAGGCAAACATTGTCACACTGACTCACATCAATTATATGAGACAAAGTAAAAAGCTTGCAAGTTACTTGCTGACATACTTGTTTACTTTCATGATCATCATACTGTGTCGCTGGCTGGAAATGGTCATTCTTAACCCTTTAACCATTGCGGGTAACAGACGATACTTGCAAAATAAATTCATGAATTACTAAAAATTTTCAATTTTCGTCTCAAAAACATAGCTTGTGACCCCTCATTGGAATGGGCTCTTTGAGCTCATACCAATGAGAGGTCATAAGCTATGTTTTTGAGACAAAAATTGAAAACATAATAAATTTGAATGGAGATTTTTGTATCTAGGCCTAATCGGTTTTGTTTGTTACGTTGGGTAAAGGGTTCATGCTGTGTAAATCATCAACGGTATGGCAATTATTCAGATATCTATTTGAACAAGTGATTAATCGGTTAACCAAGGTTAATCCACCTGATTAATCGACCAAGAAAACCCCTTAACCATTTCAGCTCTACTTTTGTTCCCTGATGGAAACAATTTATAATGCCAAGCAATCATAATTGTTTTTTATCTTGATTTGTTAATTTTTAAACTCTTACTGGTAACGGTCTGTACCAATTTCTTATTACAGCAAAAATTATCAAATTTAGATTTTATGGACAGTGTCAAGAATATTGATGATGATCCATTGTTTTGATGAATAAAATTGTCAAAAACTCATATAATGTGTATCTAATACTCACTGTGGAAGTATGGGACAGTTTTAAATGTTCTAAGTTATTACAGTTCACAATTGTCAGACACGTAACATTTCAATGTCACACACGTAACAGCAAATTTTTCATAAAATGGATGACAATTTTCAAAAAAAGGTTTTCAAACACTAAACTTGAACCAATCACACTTGCACAAAAAAAAACAATTGGATATGTTTCATTAGTCAAATCACAAGACTTGTGAAACAAAAACACATGGGGGTCAGAATTTTTTTTTTCTGAGTCACACACATAACAAGACATACAGTCACACCAAACACAGTGTATTCAATAATAACAGCTGCATCCCTGAAAATTGTATTTTACACCCTGTTCTTATAAATCAGAATGTCATGAAAGTTTTTCACATTGAATGTTTGCAAATTTATAGTTCTTACAGTCATTAAATTTTGCTCTGCCACACACGTAAGGGAAGAATCGCCTTTATAATGTTGATACGGTGTCTTTTTGGTAAAGGTTAAATGATTATACCACCATTGGGGGGGGTGGGGGGTGGGGGGTGGGGGGCAGTATGATGCCTGCACACACTTACCTCCTACCATTATGTTATGCTTGGATTCTCAAGCTTATCTGTGGATTAGACGCATAGCCGAGATTTCCTATTGAGTGGGGGCGTGGCAAATTTTTTTTGGGGGGGTAGGGGTGGAGGGGGGCCCAGGTCAATATATATCCGAAGGCTGTAGGGGTGGGTATGGGAACTTGGGAAGGGTATTCAACAGATTACCAAAAATGGCCACTGACTGATTACTGGTTATTTGAGCTCACAATCAGCCAACTCCGATGCAGATTCTGATTGTAATACTGTGCACTACTTGTCAAGTTGTGGCTCAAGTTGTGAACTACATTAAACTGAACATTTTTTACAGTATTAAACTTCGATGACTGCGACCTGAGTCAATGGAGTGTAACCTTCACTTTTCCAGTATGAACTGGTGACTGCCGCAAGTACGCTCAATTGTAAGCTTTACATGTCATTTAACTTGTATATCACGTAAAGGGGAAAGGAGCATCTCGATAGATAAAGAATAGTGTTGTGCATGTTGTGCAGGGTGGGTGGGGATGGGGGGGGTGGGGGTCTGACTTCGGTTTCGGTTCGGTTAAGTTTGGTAAAAAAAAACTTGGTTTATAGGTCGGTTTTCGGTTTTTTGCAATAAAAAAGTTGTAGACTTGAAAAATATCACACAGTGGAAATAAAAATACATATTCTGTCATATTTTAAATAATAATTCATCAGGCAATGGCTAGCATCAATTTATTTTTGCCCTCCCATACACACAAATCTCCTATGTGAGTGGACACGTCCAATACCACCTCCCCACCCCACAATAAATATTTTAAAAGACTAAAAGGTAGGAGCGGTGCCAGGAAATTGGCAGTAAACAAAAGTTGAGGGAACAGGTAAACTGTGAGGTGGGGTAAGCTGCATTGCATCTCTGCAAGGAATTCCCCCCACAACTACTCCCCCCCCCCCAATTTACTGCCGACCGTAAGACTCTGGTATTATTGTAAGACTCCTTGCAACCACTGGCTCTCCTAGTCTCAAAATTCAGGTGGGCCTACTAGCCAAGTACTGGCCAACCAACCCCTCCTATCCCCACCCAGAGATGTTTTTTGAAAAAAAAATGTACTCTAAACTATGCCATCTGAGATGGATTACTTCTAAGACCAGTTGCACATTGGTACAATGATAAATAGTACAGGCTTTTCTCAGTACAGGTGGCCCCTCTCCATCCTGTTATGCAACCGGATGTGAAACAGTAACTGGTAGTTTGGAATGAGGAGGCAATATTTGCAGCGGGTAGGCTGATAAATTCTGTGCCCCGTCACTGTCAGAAGGTGCAATGCTCGTTTGATTTTTAGAACAACCATAATTTACACTGTCTTGTTTTAATCTGCAACGTTTCGAACTGTACCTTTTTCCATTTGCCTTTCGGGCGTTCCACTTTCAATTTCCATCTGTTGCTTGTGAAACAAAATCAATTCTGTATTATATGACGCAAAGTGTTCAATTTAATTCTGCACAGAGGATTTTAGACCTTGCAGGTTCGAATGGTCTGCACTCTGCAGGTAAATGGGCACTGGGACATTCCATTGTGGTGTGTGCTCACATGCATACATTGGATAAACACATCAAGGGAGGTAACAATGTTGAAAGTTACATTCCAAGCATGTGTCAGGGAAACCCACGCAACAACTAAAGTATGTTTTGTTTTTTTACAATAATCCGCCATTAAATAACAAAGACTATATTTTCCTTGATTTTATTCACGATTTTGTTGCCAGGTAATTAATACATCCAAACATGTGCAGATACAAAGCCGCTTGCAAAGTCCCCAAGTAGCTCATTTCGACGTTTGTAGGCGTGTCAAGATTGTCATTCAGAGAATTTCTGACAGAACAAACCAACCCACTTTTGTAACAGTGTTGTGTAATTGGACTAAAGTTGTCATACATCATATGAAGATTTCTTGGGAAGTGTGATCATTCTTTTGGAATGTGACAGTGACTCCAGTTAGGTCTGGAGTCTGAAAATGTGAATACTAACGTCAGAGTTATCAGTTGTCGTTACGGATTAAGTTTTCAGTTGTTGACAATGCAAACTGAACAGTGTAAACATAAGTTTCTGATATTTTGCAAACAAAAAATTGAAACTGTACTCATTTAACAATTACACGGTTTTGGTTTCGGTTTTAGAGCCAAACCAAAACGGACTCACAAAACCGGTTAACCGAACAACACTAATAAAGAATACGCATTGTGGTGGTTCCTCAACTTTATTAAATGGTATCACTGACACCATTTTACATTAACAATTAAGCAATTGCAGAAGATAATAAAATGCGATTAATGAATCATCACAAAATGCTTGGCAACAATCAGTTGAATTGTAATAATAAAGTTGGCACAAATTCAATATACTGTGATTCATGTAACTGTTGGGTGCACAGGAGGTGTGCCAACTTATCGATTGATGAGTTGGCACACTTATCTCACCAGAGCAGTCCATGGTTCTGCAGAAATTGCATAATTAGCAATATACCCTTCTCCAATCTAGACGACGGTGAACTCCTTCTCACTATGCAAGGAATAAAAGATCAAATAACAGATCTTTATGAAACCTGCACCAACTTAAATTTTGACCCTTTTCAATACTCTGTAAATAAGGGATATTACACAGGAGACGATATTGACCCTGACAATTACTTGTACAATAACCTTAACATAGACTCTAATTATTTCACCGAGGAACAGTTCAAACTTAAATACTCTCACACAGGGAATTTTGGTTTTTCAGTTATTCACTTCAATTGTCGCAGTCTGTCAGCAAATTTTGACAAACTTAAGGAATTTTTAATATCATCGGAATTTATTTTTGATGTAATAGCTATATCTGAAACCTGGACGGAAAATGATGGTAATGACGAATTTGCACTTGATGATTATAGGTCTTATTTTCGTTCAAGGGTGCACAAGAGTGGGGGTGGGGTAGCACTCTATGTGCATAATTCTCTACAACATACGGTGTTGGAAAATATATCATTATCCATTGAAAACTTAGCAGAGTCAATTTTTGTTGAATTGTCTCTTAAAAGTAAGAAGAAAATAACAATTGGCTGTATATATAGGCCCCCAGACTGTAACATGTCTTCTTTTAATAGCTATATGGATGATTTAATTCAAAAGTTACACAATAAAACACTTTACCTTTGTGGAGACTATAATGTTGATCTGTTGCAATATACTAAACACTCGGACACTAATGTCTTTTTAGACCAGTTGATGGGTGCTTGCATGCGTCCCTTGATATTGAGACCAACAAGAATAACAACCCATAGTGCTACCCTGATAGATAATATATTTACAACAGAAATACATCCTTCAATAGAAAGTGGCATCATCATAAATGACTTAAGTGACCATTTACCGGTCTTCTCAATCTGTAAATACGTTACCCAGACCATTGACAAGAAACCAAAATTTGAACAGAACAGGAAAGTCAATAACGAAAATATTTCAAAATTTTTAACTGATATTAGACAAACCAACTGGGATGACGTCACAAACAACAATGACACGAATGCAGCTTTTAATGAATTTATTCGGACTTTTCAAACTTTATACGATAAAAATTGTCCCATAGTTAAAAGTAACTCAGTGCAAAGGAAAAGGTCAGACAAACCTTGGCTAACTAACACATTAAAAAATGCATGTCGGAAAAAAAATTTATTATATAAGAAATATTTAAAAAAAAGGGACAAAAAATCAGAAGTTAAATATAAGACATACAAAAACAAACTCATATCAATTCTAAGGTTTAGTGAGAAGAAATACTACACAGACCTTCTGGAAAACTACAGTAATAATATAAAGGAAACTTGGAAAATTTTAAATAGTCTTATAGTAAAAAAGAAAAAGTCCTCCCATCCACTTGAATTTCAACTTAACAATCAGACCATCACTGGAGATAAGAATATTGCAGACCATTTTAATAATTTTTTTACAAATATTGGCCCAAAATTGGCAAGAGATATTCCTAGCTGTGATAAAACTTTTGACCACTATATGAAGACCAGATTAAACGACTCATTTTTCCTAAATCCCATCTCAGAGGTGGAAGTTATTGAAGTAGTAAAAAAATGTAAAAATAAAACATCAAAAGACGTTTTTGATCTTGACATGAAATTATTAAAAATGGTTGCCCCTCATATAGCTTTTCCGTTAGCTCATATTTTCAATTTATCTTTTGAAAGTGGTATCTTTCCCGATGCCATGAAAACTGCGAGAGTTATTCCTTTGTTTAAGGCTGGTGATGCTGATAATTTTTCTAATTACCGCCCTGTCTCTTTACTGCCTCAATTTTCAAAAATCTTAGAAAAACTGTTTAATGCTCGTCTAATGTCATTTGTTAACATGCATGATATTCTCTCAGATAACCAATACGGCTTTCGTAACAACCGCTCAACCTCACATGCAATTATGGAACTAATCGAAGAAATAACAAATGCTACAGACAACTCACAGTATTTTGTGGGAGTATTTATTGATCTTAAGAAAGCCTTTGACACAATTAATCATAAAATTCTTTTAAATAAGCTAAACTATTATGGAATAAGAGGAGTGGCTAACCAGTGGCTCACATCGTACTTGGATAATCGAGAACAATATGTAGACTTTAATGGTGTAGATTCTGACTCAATGAAGATAACTTGTGGTGTACCACAGGGTTCCATATTGGGTCCGTCCCTTTTCATCTTGTACATAAACGATATTTGTAATGTATCCTCTCTGCTAAAGATGATCATGTTTGCTGATGATACTAACATTTTTTATACTGGTAATAATTTAAAACAATTGAGTGAAGTTATATCAAAGGAATTAGATGAGCTAAACACTTGGTTTAAGGTAAACAAATTGTCATTAAATATATCCAAAACAAATTTTATGATTTTTGGGAACAAAATAGTTGGGGATGATTTCAAGATTGAAATAAATGGTAATGCAATTGATAGAGTATATGTGACTAAGTTCTTAGGAGTTTATATTGATCACAAGTTGTGTTGGAATGAACATCTAAAAGTTCTTAAGGCAAAAATTTCTAAAAACTCATCCATAATCTATAGAATAAAAAATCTTATATTTAACTCTGGACTCCTTTCTCTTTATCACTGTCTTATATCACCATATCTGAATTATTGCTCTGAAATTTGGGGTAACACTTATGAGAGCAAAATTAAACCATTGCATACTATCCAAAAGAAAGTTATTCGAAATATTGATCGAGCTGAATATAGAGCTCATAGTAGACCAATTTTTCATAAATATAAAATCTTAAATGTTTTTGATCAAGTCAAACTAAATACACTTGCAGTCATGTATAAAGCAAAAAATGGTTTATTGCCAAACAACTTGCTCACACTTTACCGTACGGTAGAAAACATACATTCTTATTCAACACGCCAAGCGGACAACTTTGTAGTAAGACATAGAAGGACTAATAAGAAATCCTTCTGTACTAGCATGGTTGGAGTGAAACTATGGAACTCTCTTGAACCTGAGGTGAAAAGCTGTTTAAACATAATGACATTTAAGAAAAAGTACAAAAATATTCTTTTAAATCAATACTTAAATCCAAATAATTGAAATTGGTATAATGTACGGATTCTGACATTCTTGCATTTACCTCCAAATACTGTAATAAAATGAATACCCTCACCACATCTTCACATGGTCTCCACAGAGGTATGTCTGTTGGTATTATTAAATATATTAAATTCAAAATAACCGGAAAAGGCAAATATTAAATGGTTGATTCATGAAAGTAAATTTCCCTAGGGGATGCGTTTTTATAAGTATATGTACTTCCTGCATCCCCCTTCAACAATTATTCTATATCTTCTGAACATTTTTTTTTTCTAGATTCACTGTACTTATGTTTCCATATAATACTATTTCTTTTCTGCATATTTTGTAATTTGATTGTTGAATAAACTATTGAACTGAACAGAACCGAGATTCCCAGAGCCGTTGCCATTGTCATCCGATTGCCCACAATCGCTTGATTGTGGTGGCCGGTTCTGATCATCAGTTGAACAGTATCTTCCTCCCATTGGTGGAGGTTCAGAAGAAAATTTTGAAAATTCAATGCCCTGAGAGTGAATATCATTATGGCACCCTTTGGTGCTTTAATTTGAAATTTTTCAGGAGCTGAAGTTAGCCTATTATTCACTAGACCTGCACAGTATTCGAAACTGAATACCGGTACCGGTATTCAAAAAAATACCACAGTATATACTGGTATATCGAAAGACTGTTCAGATATCTGAACATACATAACACAATCGGGACATGATCCATCACAATCAGAACAAATCATCATGCCTTGATGATGCAGTTCGAATAAACTTTACCCAATGCAGACAATATCAAATTTTATTTTTTTAAATATTAGTTTATCAAATTTTTTAACAAAAAAATTCAACAAAACCATATCAAGTGACCCCTCATTGGAACGAGCTTGTTGTGCTCGTTCCAATGAAGGGTCACATATTATGGTTTTGTTGAATTTTTTTTTAAATAATCTTTGTTCAACTGCACAATTTGTGTATTACCCGGGAGGATGCAGCCAATTTGTTAGATACAGGGATAATATTATTCAATCGGGACAACAAGTAAAAAAATTAGGACATCTTGAAAATTGAATAGTGGATAAATGAATAATTTGATAAGTATCACAGGTAGGTAGGCAGGCAGGCAGCAAGACATACAGGCTGGTAGGTACCACTTTGCAGAACAGCGATCAAAAAACACAAATGGAAAGTGAATGTAAGAATCACCGTAATATCAGCAAGCCTTTAGATTACCCCATTTACATCGTTTACAGGTGTGCCTAAATTAGAAAAGGTGTGAAGACATCAAGAAAAATAAATAAATAAAATGTGCCTCTTTGTGCATTTGAGAATACCTTCCATCATAAAAATTAAAGCATGGCAATGAAACATTACAGGATAAGGCTGTTATTTCTGGTTTTAATGTGCCCAAATTAGCAGTGTTGAAACGATTTTTCGACTAGTCAACGCCGATGCGACTAGTACTGAACAAATCTCTTAACTGATTAGTGAATCATTCCTCGATTAGTCGCCTGAGTGTTTTATCTAAAGCCTTGAAGTTTCCACTTTGTGTTCCTTTAAGAAATTTAATTCAATTTTATTCAAATTAATTCAGTGCTTTCCAGTTGAGGTGCGCTATCGCACTCGCGCTTCTACACTGGAAACAAAAGCACTCTATGTACAGATGTTCATGCTTTTTCAACACATTCTTGTTTTGGGTAAATGTTGCAGTAATAAGATTGGTCAGAAAACAAAATGTCACATAATGATATTTATATGTAGTGCTGAATGAAGTTTTACAACTCGCATTACGAAGTGCACATACTGACCAAACAAATCGCACTGTTTGGTCACGTGATGTATTTAATATTGAATGAGGCTATTGTTTATAATTTGTCTAGCTTTTCATTGGAGGTTGATTATGTTATGCAGGTCATGGAACAATCACGTCATCAGTGTACACTTCTTCAGTGACCTGTTTTCTGCTTTCAAAGTGTTTAAGCACAATTTAACAATGTGCATTTATTGATTTATTTATTGGTGGTTAAGGTCACATACTTATGCACAATGGATAATCATGACCGTGAGTTTTACGGGTGGAGGAAGCCGGAGTACCAGGAGAGAACCACCAAGCAACGATGAGCAGCTGCCAGCTCCCCAACATCGTAACTCCGCACTGCAGCACAGGCAGGGTTAGATTGGTTGAAGACATGTGCACCATCGGCATGCAGTACCCCTTAGTACACAGCGTCATCATGCCCCCATGTGGACAATCGGGGTTATGTGCCTTACCCAAGAACATAACAAATATCAATGTACAGAAATTTCTCATTAGACCACAATATACATGTACAAGGGAATTTGGAGGGAAAAGTTCAATTTGAACAATTTCGCTTAAAATATTTGACAGATATTGTAACACCAAAGATTTATTATTAGACCAACTTATTTTTTGCGGCACTGGTTGTTTGGTCATAAGGACATGGAGATTTAGCTTCCGTAATGTCGCGCAGTTGGGCACATTAATTGTATCTTAATTTGGAAGCCACTCCAGCCAATGAATTCAGTTAAAAAAAACACAGTTTTGTAGAATTTATTGCTTCGTTTAACATCTGATATTGTATAACCGACTAGTCGATTGTCGACAACTACCCGGGTATTACTTGATTAGAAAAAATCCAAATGGCATTAATTGTTTCAACACTACAAATTTGGGCAAAATGGTATGCCTAAAATAAATGAACTTAAAGCCTGATCAGGTGTCTCAGGGCTAATATTGTTTTAATAAATTAAGAGTACAGTAGAACCTGTCTTGAGAGACCGCCCTTTGGGCCACACAAAAGTGGTCTCTCAAGACAGGTGGTCTCTCATAACAGGTTTCAGGTTTTCTCAAGTCAGTGAATAACCAACCACAAAATTCAGAAATGGAGAAGAGTGGATTTTTGTAATTACTTTATAGTTCTTTTTTATGTTTATGAAGTTTTTGTAACAAATTGAAATGGACTGTTATAAAAATTATAAAAATAAATTAGTGTTGAAAATCTTCATTGAAGATTTTTAACACCAATTTATTTTTATAATCCTATCTGTCACATTTCAGGTATGTATGAAATTCTTTATTCAGCAATAACCCTAATCTTTTCACAGGGGTCTTATAAAAACATCTCAATCTTTAATGAGTTATGTAACTGAATAGCAATTGAAACCCAATTAAGAGCTTTTAATACTTTTAATTATGTTAGTACAAGCACAATGGATTTTCCAATTCCAGAACAGGTAAAAAGTTTTTATCATGGTTTCAGTCTTCAAAGGGACGGTCTCTCAAGACAGGTCCATTATGGCATAAAAATACAAGTTGGTACCAGCAGGGGCCAGCCTAGGGGGAATTTTAGGGAGACTTCAAGTCTCCCTCCAGAAAAGATAGGGAGACTGCAGTCATGTAGGGAGACTTCATAGGCAAGTGGTGAAAATTAAGAATATTCATGTACCACCCCCGCCGCCCCTTCATATTTTCAATTTGTGGTCCTCCATTAATGTACAAATAATCCAGGTCCAGTTGTCTATGATGCATCTGTGCCAGGTTAAAAAATCACAATGTAATTATTGACTGAAAATCCCCCACTGCTACCTTCTCCTTCATGACCCCTCACCTCTTCTTCGTGCCAATCCCCCATCACCCTCCTGTGGTTGCCTTTCAACAAAGTCTACTAAGCTAATATTTTCTTAAGTCTGAAAGTGTGAACAGGACCAGATGTAAGAAGGTTGCTTGGGAGGTACTTTGTTAGTTAATAAACAAAATACATTCCGCATCATTTTTATGGCATTCCGGTGTCATTCCGCATCATTTCATATCATTCCGATGTTTAGGAGGACCCTTTTTCAAGATCGTCCACCTGCACACTTGTGTCCTGTACAAAGCTTTTCTTGACATCACTAAAGCTTTTTTCATGTGTTTCAATTCCATTCGTGTTTTTCTGGGAATAGACAGCCCAACAGTTAACAGTCGTCAGCAAATCGAAATGAAAATAATGTGTTATAAAATACGTCCGTTGTGTATACATTTTCGTAACCTACTTTCAAACTGGGTTGTTTTGTTGAGTCTCGTAAGTCACCTATTTTCGTTTCGACACTTGAAGCTCCGACTGGAACGCAACAAAATAGAAATAAAAAAATCCGCCAAAGCGACAATGGACAATTGATTGTCGTGTGATTTCAAATAAATGAACGTTTATTTGACGAATTAAAATGCCCATTTATCACACTCGAGCACATTCGATTTTTGAAGATACTCGTTTTCATGTAAACATCGCATCACTCAGTTCAGCCTTTTCTCATTTTGGCCAATTTTTAGAGGGCGACTTGTAATCGCCCCGACTATTTTTCTAGGCGACTTTGGGCTTAGAAGGGTGACATAATCGCCCTAGTCACCCTAACGGCTGGTCCCTGGGTACCAGGTTACCACAGTGGTCTCTCAAGACAGGTGGTCTCCCATAGCAGGTCCATTATAGTGTAAAACCAATCATGCCTGGCAGATGTGGTCTCTCAAGACAGTGGTCTCTCAAGTCAGGTTTTACTGTACCAATTTAGTAATTTTGTCAGTCTTTTAAATTCACTTCCAGTTTCCACCAAATTAAATACAAGTCTGCTTGGTTTGATTCTAGATGACAACCCAGATGGAGTAAACCAGTCTGGTAATAAGACATCTGGAACCAAATGTCCGCCAAAGTTATACAACTTCATACTGAAAGGTAACAACTTACTACATGTACTACACATCCAATTATTGAGGTTGAAACTGATTTGTTTACCACCCTCAACACATAATTTTGTAAGCCAGGAGATATATATTATGTGTTTATTTCATTACTGTCATTAGTTTATCTGATCGGTTACATTTCCTTAATTTTCACATTTTGAGGGGGAGTCACCATAATTTTTAGGGGGGATGCCCCTCCCTCTAGGCTTCGCTATGCCACTGCTTTGGATATCTGCTGGAAAAACATGACAAAACAGGAGTAAAATAATTTCTTGGGAGGGGGGGGAGCAGGGGGGGGGGGGGGGGGGGTTAATGACACTTTCAACAGCCATGGTCAATTCGTGTCAAAAAGTTTTATGGGTGGAGCAATGAAACTGGGGTACCCAGAGAGACCCACCAAGCAGAAGCTGACTGCTCAACGTACTAACTCCACACAAGCAGTGTCAGCATTGCTTGAAGACAGCCCTTGAAATTAGGAATATTTTACCACAGCAATCAATTGCTGTGGTAAATTCCATTTCCCATGGCATTGCCACAGCAATCACAGACACGAAAATCAATTCTGTACATTATGTGGAAAAGTTGAGTTGTAAGCCTTGGGCTTTACGTCTAATCCATGACCTTGTTTGCATAGTTTAAGATTTGTTCACTTGGTTTCTTGGAAATAAATATGGTTTGAACTAAAGAACATCACAAATCAAGTACTAGGCAGGGACCGACCCGGGCATGCGCCAGTGCGTATTTGGTTCTGAAACATCAGGACCTGGCTCTTAAATCTCGGAAATAGGCTTCTCAGTTGGCGCGTAACTTCTCAGATCATATTTTGATATTCTTTTGATGGATAATCGAGAGAGACACTCTTACATGTATTATATATATGATTATCATTTATCATTGTTGTAGAGTGCTTAAATTAATACTTCAAGTCTTAATTGCCAAGCATTAATCTTCACTGTGGTTTCTGATCAAGTCTTGGCTGCCCAAATAGGCAGCCAAGACTTGATCAGAAACCACAGTGAAGATTAATGTTTGCTATAGTGTACTAAATGAAAATGATGAGAGCTATTACATACTTACTTGCTGTGTGTGTTACAAACAGTAGTGTGACTCCGTAAATTGAAATCTGGCGCATGAATTGAAAAAATAGGCTCCGAGGCTAGAGCGTATTTTAAATAGTCCTGATCGGTCTCTGACTAGGAGTGCATGTAGCCGTCCTAACTCAAGCATTGAATATCAGGACTGGCAGGTAACTGCCAGTCCTGATATTCAAAACTGGAGGTATATAAAAGAGTGTTGCACAAAGGTATTTTGGATGGGACGTTGCTCACGATTTCTAATACACATTATTGAAATATTATAAATTGGGCATCTCCAGGGGAAAAATGTTACCACAGCATTAATCATGTACCGTGGAAAAACTAATTTAGTACAGCATTCACCACGGCAGTGCTGATTGCTGTGGCCAATTTCAAGGGCTGGTTGAAGACAAGTGCACTATCTACGTGTGTACTCGTGCAATGTGACTTAGTGCACACACTACTACAGTACGTTGAGAGTGTGTTATCAATAAATCACCCGCAGAGTGGTGATTCCACCCAAGCAATAATTGCAAAATTGTTGCAAAGCATAACCAGCACAAGCAAAGTTTCAGCCAATGGACCACCGGGTTAAACCTGGAGGTCCATTGGCTGAAACATTGTTTGTGTTTTTTGTCGATATGTACAAAATTTGGAAGTTATAGCTTGTGTGATAACTCCACTCCGTGTGTGATTTTGTTACAATCCACTATCCACGTACTGTATGACCCCACTGGATTAAGTGCCTTGCCCAAGGTTAACAATGCTGTTATCCCTGGTGGTGATCGAACCATGGACCTTTCGGTTTGAAGTCCAATGAGGTTAACCAATGAGCCAGCCCCCACCCCCCCCCCCCCCCTCCACTTCTGGTAAAAAATCATTATCCCAGAGTTGGTGTAGCCAATAGGTTGGGCAAAGGTTAGGTGCCAACTCGTTCTCTCACAGCACTGACCCTACCACATTTTTTAGTACAGATCAAGATGAGGATTCTAGTTCTGAGCAGAAGAATGCAGAATAACAAAAAAAATGATGAAAATACTTTATATCTTTTTTGCATCCAGCCTACATGCAGTTATCACCTATACAAGCATTACAACAGTACTGGACGAATCAGAGAGGCAAGGGGACAGGGATATCAAAAAAGGCACTCAACTTTGGGTATTAGTTCAGACCAGTAGTCTACAACATATCATAAACTATATTGTGACACTCAAAGGTTTTGACCTTATGTTTGTCTCTTGAGTGGACCGAGATGCCATTTGCAAGTGTAAAGGCTTTGCAGATGGCAACTTTTCACTCAAGGGATGATATAAAGCTTTGGACATCACCCAGCCAATTGTATATCTTGCTTGTTTGATGAATACAGACAAAACTCCATCATCATACCTGATTTTCCACCCACCCCCCTCCTCCCACTGGCATTGGCACAAATAAAATATGTTAGAAATAAATAGAGTTTCTCGAACATTTACATTTTGGAAAGTCAAATCGTTCCCTACAGTGCACTGCTGGCAAAATGGGGATATGCCTTCCTTGCCCTCCCCCCCCCCCCCCCCTTCACACTCCCAGCATCATTGCGTCTATATAGGGCACTCAGATATCAGTACCAAGATACATGTTAGGTATTTTTACTACATAAATTGCTGTCACCCTGTGGCATGGAGAGCTGGGGTAGTCCAATAATACTGGCAATAGTCCAAACATGCCCTGAAAGACCGTCTTTTAATTTTTTTTTTTTGTACCAAACAAAAAAAAAATTAAAAGACGGTCTTTCAGGCCATGCTTGGACTAAGCAGGGGGATGGATCCAAAATCCTAGTAGGGGTGGTCTGGTGCTGGAGGTACAGATCGGAGAGGCACCCCCACACCCCATATTGCATTGCATTATTGTGTAAAACAATTTGGTAAATGCTGGCACCACCACTGCTTTCTCTCATTCAAATTCCACAAATCGACGGTCTACATGGGACGTTACGTAATGAAATTAGTTCAAATTACAGAGGAGTCATAATAATAATACCTTACACGAAAAGTTCATCTCAGGAATAAAAAAAAAGGCCAGTGATTTGGGGGGTGAAGGATACTTGCAGTTTTTGCTTCCACCACTCCAGTCCACAGCTTCAAAATTCTTCGTCGAGAGCAACCGCTGAGTTGATGATGTCAGCTTTCGTTTCTTTGACGATAGGCAATCGACTGTTATATTCAGTTGGTTCTTCTGACTAGTGGCTCATGTGTCCATGGGGCAAGATAAAAACTGCAAAAGCAAAGCCAGATGATCTGTCCGCATGACATACCAGCATATCCGCCATTTTTGTAAAGGAATAACGTGTCTCCAACACTTGACACAATATCTGTGCACGTGCTTCTCAGCGCGCAATTGTTTTATCGAACGGCATTCACACTCAACACAACCACTTGGTGAATTTTAACTCCCTAAATTATAGAACAATAGGGCAGAATTGACAACAGGGAGTTTTTCTCACCTGCAGACTGATGTTATATGGAAAAACATATTGCTTGCCCTGCTTTATATATTATTTCGTTACATGGGCATTTGCCGATTTCCGATATAATTACCCGCGCTTCGTCACCCCCCCCCCCCCCCCCCCCCAAAAAAAAAAAAGAGAAAAGAAAATGCAGCGGGCATGAACTCTTTCAGGGGTGGGAGGGGTGCAGGCACATGGCCGCGATTCTATAATAGGGGTGCCCTGAACACTTTTGGGAGGGCTAAAGATGATATCTGAAAGGCCCTTCGGGGAAGGGGACAACGACCAGAGGGTCCTTGTGAAGACTCTTCACCAGAGAAAATTTTGCATATTGTTGGGCTCTAAAAGCTGAGCTGAGACATTTGTAGGCCTACATAGCATATGTAGCCTCTATATCGGGGACCACTTTGGGCTCTATGTTGTGTGAAAGTTGTATTTGGCCAATGTTTTGGGGAGTGACAGTGATTTGGGTTTTTGTTTTTGTGAGGGGGAGGGGGGTACCCCATGATCACGCCACTGGTTACAAAAAATGCAGCAAGGTTTGCCGTGCATGGTGACTGGGTGGGCGATCCGAGAAACTCAAAGCACTACTTCATCACCATGTATTTATTTTTTGTTTGTTTTTTTTTTTACTATTGAAGAGTTCAAAAGCCCATTTATTGGACTTTAAGCTACCAATGACTACTCGCTGCACCCGGAACAAATTTCTACTCCCTATTTTTTTAAAGTATATGGAAAGGGCTACTGGGGCGTTTGGTCCTTTGCGGCTATTTTATTTTATGTGTGTTACTGTTTTACACTTTCGCTTATTGTTGATCAAAAGATAGGGGCGTGATCGCTCAGTAGGTAGAGGTGCAGGCAGCAAGCCAGGAGGTTCTCCGTTCGAATCCCACCCGTGCCATCCGCGTTGCGTCCTTCGTCAAGATACTTCATCCCCATTTCCCACGGCGTTGTGTTTAAGGCGTAGGCCTAATGCACATGGATGGGGCACTTGTCTCCAACCAATGCTAATCCTGCTTGTGTGTAGTTAGTACGTTGGGGAGCTGACAGTTGCTCGGTGGTTCTCGCCAGATACTCCGGCTTCCTCCACCCGTAAAACCGTCGGGGTCATAATTAGCGATTGTGCAGAAATATGTGACCTTAAACACCAATAAATAAATAAAGATCAAGAGATGCCTACAATATTATTAAAAAAAATAATTTAAAATCACGAAGAACCCAATGAATGCATGTATGCTAATAGGCCTTTTAGGATTTATATTACTGATGTCAAAATTAAAAGTTTATGTGTACGATCGTAACGAATTGTGGACCTGCGTTTCTGGAAGTAACGAATATCCTATAATGATTCTAAAAATTGACGTTCATATCGAATTCACAGTTGCTTTCTAGAAAAAAAAGGCTATAAAATGATTTTATAGATTCATAAACGTGTGAAAATGATTGTGTAACTGAAATAATTACTGATATTCACCAATTGGTGACACAATTTCACAATACCAAGGATACAAATTGTTCGTTACTAAAATAGAAATGTTTACCTAAATCATTTATCATTTAGTATTTTGAGGTATATTTCTTTCAGGCATTACCAATATTGTAACGACAAAATATGGGTAAAGCCTGAACTATAAATATCATTCGATGTCAAAAAGTAACGTACATAGTAATGTAATTTTCAACTTTCAAACAGCTGCCATTTGAATTGTATGTTGCATGTTTTATGGTGGTTCTGATAGAACTTTGTTGCCTATCTCCAGTTGCATAACTTTCTTCATGTCTGTATTACTATCGAGAGAAAGGGTGGGGAAGGGGTGATACAAAGTCATATTTGCAGTTGTTTGGGTCTATGACTTGTACTAATGGGTAGTTTGATACCACGTTGATGCGTTTTATGGGCCACTTTTTCATTCAGTGAGTGAACCTCCTGTGGATCCCTACAATATGTGGGGAGGAGAATTGGTCCCTGTCCTGACTTGTGGAACGGAAGAAAGTCATACCATACTCTATATGTTCAATGAGTCATTGGAGTACTGTGTCCTCGTGTGGGTACACTGATGTCACACAAGATAGTTATTGTCCCTCTTTGGAAAGAGAACTAAACTACGAAATGTTTAATATTAAAGAAAAAATCAGTTCCGAACTTGAAGGCTACCACCCTTTAATTTACAGACTTCGCCCCACCTTTGATGACGGCACAGGTGATGCGAGGATGTTCATTACGGACGACATTCCATACAATGTGCGCCGCGACCTGACCACATTCATTCCACATGTATTTGAGTCTCTATTCATAGAAATAACCGCCAAAGAAAAATGCATTATTGGTATCATGTATAGGCCTAATACAGCACCTAAAGCAGGCATAGACCTCTTCTTAACAACTTTTTTCAAATACTGGAGAAAGTAAATAATGAAAACAAAAAAGCTTATATAATGGCCGATTTCAATATTGATTTACACAACTTTGGTAATCACACAAAACAAACTCGTTCATAGACACTATGTTCAATGCAGGATTCTAACCTATTATCACGAAACCGACTAGAGTTACCGACCATTCCTCAACATTGATTGACCATATCTTTTGCAACGACCCTAACCCTAAAATATCGGGAGTGATTGTTGCAGACATAAAACGACCATTTTATCACATTCTGCACTGACGTGACTAGCAAAAAGATTTTTTTGCGGACTATCAACACTTTAAAGAGATCATTTAACGCACGGAATAGAATACTTTTAAAAACTTGCTGCCTAACGTCCTATGTATCTGTAATACGAACGACCCGGGTGATATTTATAATACGTCAAAAACGCCTTTGAAGCTTTCCCTACGAGAATTACTCCAGTTCCTTCAAAAAGTTTAAAACGTGAACCCTGGATGATGGGTAGTTTGTTGAAATCGTCAATCAACAAAAACAAAGTATATAGAAATAAACTGAAATTCCCTTCTACCCAGAATACACAGCGCTATAAAGCCTTTTGCATTAAAAGGGCGATTAATACATCGAGCGCCAGATCGCTTGTGCCTACTAGTTTTATAGAAAGCAACAATGAACTGACTGATCCTAAACAAATTGCAGATGGTTTCAATAACTTTTTCGCCAACATTGGACGGAGTGTAAGTGAGCAAGTTTTTGACTCACCCCAAAACTTCACAGATTATTTAAATCACAATAACACTCAATCCATGTTTATTTCGCTAACCACCACACATAACTGAAAATGAACATTGCCAGGGTGATACCCATTTTCAAGACTGGAGATCCCCAATTGTTTAACAATTACCGACCCAAAAGCAATTTACCAGTTTTCTCTAAAATTTTAGAGAAAATAATGCATATCAGAATCTCAAAGTTTTTAAATGAAAACAATATAATCTATCAGTATCAATTCGGATTTAGAAAGGCCCACTCCACAGTGCACCCAATGCTGCATTTTCTAAACAACGTTGCCCTAACGAACGATAAAGCAACAAAAGACTGTATTCTGGCAGCATTTGTGGACTTTCCTAAAGCCTTTGGCACTATAAATCACCACATTTTGTTAAAGAAATTGGAACATTATGGCATTAGGGGGTCGTGCAAATTCCTGGTTCGAATGTTATCTGCATGGAAGAAATCGTTCGCAGACAAAAACTCAAACTTTTTAGCCACAACAACAGGTGTACCACAAGGATATATTCTTGTCCCCATGCACTTTATCTAATATATAAATTCCAATGTCTGTATCTATATCTTTACCTCTCTCTCTCTCTATCTTTGTTCCGAGTGAACTCCTCCGTTTCTAGACCGTTCGATCTCAAATTTTGTACACGGGGGTAAATCGCCCCTGCGAGTAACATGGGATGGGTGGCGTTATTATTATTTCGAAAACGGCTGGGCCGATCAGGTTAAAACTTCATATGTGAGGGTATATTGACCCATCGATCATTTTAACTTATCGAGGTGCCCGTATGGGGTGACATTGACTTTGAAATTGGTGACGTTGACCTTCTATTTCGAAAACAGCTGAGCCGATCATATCTGAGGGTATATTAATATAACCATCTTCTCCCGTGCAACGCCGGGTAACACCAGCTAGTACTATATATAATTGACATAAGACAATCGACATCACTTAACATATTGTCGTTTGCAGATGACACTATAGCCTTCACCTCTGATAATAATCTAGATAATTTGACTGAAAAAAAACAAACAACGAGCTCACTAACATAAGCAGATGGTGTTCTGCTAACAAGTATTACATACGTTGACAACTCCTAACAACGAGATAGCTGTTACGTTTCTAGGGGTTAACATGGACAAAAATGTGACCTTTAAACAACATATATCTGTTGTTTTCTAAAAAAAATGCCAAGAGCTACATACTGTACCAACAACGCCCAAAATATACTTCTGAGGAATGCTCTAAAAGCATTATATTTTTCTTTAGTACATTGTCATATTCTTTACGGTATCCAAGTTTGGGGTCACTCAACCTCGACGTCCAGAATCCTTAATCTGCAAAAAAGCAATACGCATAATAGACAACAAAAAATACAATTCACACACCGACCCCTGTTCAGAAAATTAAAAATTCTGAAATTCAAAGATCTATACAAACTTAACGTCATTCTCTGTATGAACGGGTGGTTCCATAATAGACTGCCCGTGAGTTTCGAAAGTATCTTCAAGCTTTATACAAATCCGTCGGGAATGGAAACGAGACAATCGGGGAAGATATACGTTCTCAAACCTCGTACTCAGTTTTCAGCTAATCTCCATTTCTCTCTTTTCCAAGAATGTGGAATGAAATTGAACCATTGGTTCAAAATCTTAATAGGTCTGAATTTAGTTAGAAGAATTCTTTCGGACAGGATGCTTAGATCATACTCTCTTAATGTCGCCTGTAGTAACCCTGCCTGCCCGGATTGCAGTAATGACTGACGTAATAATCGTGCTTGTAATTAATGTTCTGTTATCTCGCCCAGTATTAAATTGAGATGCCTCAATATTGGGTAACACGGTGGACCATGATGCTGCCCTGGAGCACTCTGTCTTCACCAGGTACAACGGGCACCATGATGGAATGTGGGGCTTTTTCGAGGGGGGGGGGGGGGGGGGGGCTCTCAATAGGTCAGTATTGATCTCTTTTAGTGAATCAAAATGTAGACGAAATCTGTTGTGAAGATTACATTTAGCCTTTATGTGGGGACGGCAGGAAGACAGTCCTTGTGACTATGCTGTCTCCCCCGCAGTATAATAGAGTTCATTTTGTATTAATAATCGTATAAAATATTTATTCATTCATTCAACTCCAGTAGTGACATGTTTCAGAAGCCATTCACGCAGTTTCACATGTATTCCAACATGCGAGGAATGACCTCGAGTGTACCGCCACGGTCCGTACAAACGCTAAATTATTGTAGTTTAATGTCAATCATCCAAATGGAGATCTATGATACTTCATAATGACAAATGAGAGAGAGGGACAGAGAGAGAGAGAGAGAGAGAGAGAGAGAGGGGGGGGGGGGGGGGGGGGGGGGGCTTGCAGAGGAGAATGGAATTCGGGGTTATGCTATCCGATATGAGAGAGTATCCCATTGTTTGTATCAGTGTGTTTAGTGACAGCTCGGTTTTTCGTCCAATGGGAGAAATCCGTAGTGTCTGAAGAAGTTCCAAGGTTCGGTGTACGTAGACTTGAAGGGAACCCAGCGAATCAAGTTACAATAACAACCGACAATTCACTACGGGGCCATTGGGCACCAATGAGTCTCAATTGTTGAATCAATAGCAAGCCAGTAAATCCATGGGTACGCGGAAACAAAGTGGCCAGGTGAGATCGGCGCAGAGGTGGGCCCTAACTGGCTCCGGTGTGTGAGGCCTGTCAACGGAGCAGGGTGCGAATATTGCCACTTACAAATGCAAGAGAAAAGGGAAAATCCCACCCCTTGATATCAATGGGCGACAAAATCACTAGTACATTGTCTGAGCAATGTTGTATGAAATATATACATTTATTATATGTTAGCCTGTAAATTATCGCAAATTGTCTAAAAGATATTTCTCGATATCTATTGACTCGATGGATATCGAGGAATATCCCTCAGTAGCTTCATGAATGACGTCACGCTACGCTGCATCGCGTCGCCTTGAAGGAGCGATAAGCTGATCTTTGTTATTGTTTTGAAACGTGCGCAGTTGGGGTCGAATTGGGCTGAAAATAGGGCAATAAAATGTCTCTAGCAAGTAATAAAAAAGAAATCTTCTCTTTTTTAGTCAGCATCTGGAATTATCTCATGAGTGTGGACCTGAAAGTTTTATTTTTCACGAGCGCTTGCGATGAATTTTTTCAGTATCTTCCTAAATGACGTTACGCCTCGGCGCATGGCGTCACCTTGAACGTCGCCTTGAGGGATCGATCAGCAGCTTTTTGTTATTGTCTTGAAACTGTTTGCAGTCGAATTGGGCTGAATATTGCGCACTAAAATCTCACGTAGCACATAATAAAAAGAAAATCTACGCTATTCGTGTGAATATCGGGAATTATCTCATTCGTGTGGACATGAAATTATTATTTTTCAATCACGCAAGCGCTCGTGAAAAATAAAACTTTCAGATCCACACTCATGAGATAGGCCTAATTCCCGATATTCACTAAAATGGCATAGATATCCTGTATGTATATAGAGCCACCAGAGTGAGTGTTTGTAAGCTGCTTACCCCTCAGTGTATGTTCTCCACCACGCCCAAAGTCAGATATAATAAATATGGGATAAAGGCACGGCCAGTTACAACCCCAGGAATGCGGCAGTTTATTAGAGCTGGTGGCAGTTGGTCTCAATCTCCCCAAACCCCTAAGCCACTTCTTAGCTTGGGTGTCTTCGGATAATATCATGTATATAACGGGGAGTACTTCGACAACGGTTGTAATCACGCACATCACTCCACATGGAGAAGAGTGAGCGGTCAGTGCATCTTGCCGATTACTGGCCTGTTCTCATTTGGATGTCTTGGTTCAAAGCCGAAAAAACACTTGAACAGTTCAGACTGATTTAAGTTAAACAATGGTAAAACATGAACTGATCAGTAATCTTGACAAAATGTGCTAGTTAATTAACTGTTAGCTGCTGATATATCTGTTGTGGACATGACATTGTGTCCTCTACAATGCCTCGGCTCTGTCCATATCACCTTTTTCGTCTGGAGTTTTGCTCAAGAAATCAAATATCAGTCGCTGTTGATGTTATGAGTATTTGTTATTGCGAATCAATGTGCTTTGCCCGCATCACTTCGTAGGTACAGTGTTTCATTTGTTGCATCAGTTTTTGGCATACATGTACAATGATGTAAGACCGTGATGGGGGTGGGTGGGGTGGGGGGGGGGGGGGGGGGGGGGGGGGGGCTCAGTCATTCATTCATCAACCGACATCCTCGAATAGTATGCTAATTCTGGTGTGCATACTGGAGAGGCAGAAATATTATTGGAAACAATAGTTTTGTCTAAGTGTAGTCATTTGCAAATAGTGGCTATTACCCTATATCTTTCTTCTGTCGTTACCTGTCTGCACCTCTTTTTTACAAGTTGCTTAGGGATTGAAAGAATCTCAAGAAGTGCGGTGTTTGCATTCCAGTTCTTTGCGAATATATATATAGTTGCTATCATCAAATTGAACCCTTTCAACACCTGCACACACATACCCTAGAAGGTATCATTTCAGATTTTCAGTCAATAATGTGGACGGAGAAATGGGCGAAACCATCCTGGTTTGTTGGGAGGTTCGGTAATAATTTAATGCAAGTTATGCAACAGCTTTCCCGAGCTGTTGGATTAAATTATTACAGAGCCTCGCTTCTGATTTTCTTTTCTTTATGTCATCTGCTCTTCCACTATGAATTTTTTCTCCTCTCCAAGCAAAAACTTATGTACACCGGGTTGAAAGGGGTTAAGTTGTTTGTGAATAGTGGTTATTACCCTTGCCGAATTCATCTAGCGAAAAAATAGTATTTGATCGTGTTATTTTATTCGGGACATTTGTATCAAGCTTGATAAAAACATTATAGATATTGTCAAACTGGCCCTACTCAGTGTAAAACCAACATCGGGAAATACCACGTAGAACCCGGTTCGGGGCAGCCTTTCGACGATAGGCGAGTCTGCTGTACGTGACATTTTGTGATTAATACGTTTTTCTCTGAAAAAAAATCGGAGTTAACATTATTGACTGATGAATTCAGCATCTACAGCATTTAAATAGTTTGTTGAAGAAGGTTCCATTTTGGTTATTCAAAACTAAATGGAAGGTGATAGTAAGCATCCTGTACCTCAATGGCGTGTATTTACGTAACGAAATAGAGCAGTGTGTCATGTATTTAGACAATTGGATAGTGCTCTATTGATAAAGACATTTTTGGAAACTGAAATAAATCTTAATTCATAACAAAATATGCCGTATTGTAAGAACATACCTTCGGTTTATTGTGACACTCCCCCGCTGTTTTTGTAAAACCCGCACAGGCACGACACAGCATGCTCGCTGCGGGGGTACTTGATAATTTTTCTGCGATATATGGTCAGAAGACGTCTTTTCAGGTAACTAGTTTGGAATTCTGATTGCTTCCTTTCGAAACTCGCAAATAGATTATTATCAAAGACACTTTAAGTCCATAATTGTCAATTTAAAGCCAATTGAACTAGAAAAATAAAAAGGCGATGCGGGCGTTACTGACGCCCGTAGCGAAATAAATTTTACTGTCCGCAGCGGGTATTATAGGATGACCAACATGATAATATAAAAAATGTTCATAATCGTCATACCGGTTTTAACCCTTTACCCAACGTAACGGCCAAAACCGGCCAGCGCTATTCACAAAAATCACCATCCAATTTTCATTATTTTTTTCTTTTTGTCTCAAAAAACATAGCTTATGACCCCCCTCATGGGAACGAGCTCAACGAGCTCGTTCCAACGAGGGGTCATAAGCTATGTTTTTGACGCAAAAATGAAAAAAAAATAGCTATTAAAGAATATTATTTTGCAAGTGTCGTCTGCCTTTCGTGTAAGGTAAAGGGTTAAGATGCAGAATTCCATGCGACTGTAAAATTATCCAGCTGGGGCTCTCGGAGTCACAAATTCCAACTACCAATCAATATTTTACTATACTTTTCAATCAATGTGTGGAGGAATTTCACTGCTTTCACTACTTTTCATTTTCATTTAATAGCCCCCAAATTTAGCCAAATTGTAGACATGTTCGGAAAATTCCACTCCCTAACTCAAGCATTGAATATCAGGACTGGCAGGTAACTGCCAGTCCTGATATTCAATACTTGAGGCATATAATTAAGAGTGTTGCACAAAGGTATTTTGGATGGGACGTTGCTCACGATTTCTAATACACATTATTGAAATATTATAAATTGAGCATCTCCAGGGCAAAAATCCTACCACACCATTAATCATGTGCCGTAGAAAAACTAATTTAGTACAGCATTCACCACGGCAGTGCTGATTGCTGTGGCCAATTTCGAGGGCTGGTTGAAGACAAGTGCACTATCTACGTGTGTACTCGTGCAATGTGACTTAGTGTACACACTACTATGTCCCCACAGGATTAAGTGCCTTGCCCAAGGTTAACAATGCTGTTATCCCTGGTGGTGATGGAACCATGGACCTTTCGGTTTGAAGTCCAATGAGGTTAACCAATGAGCCAGCCCCCACCACCCCCCCCCCCCTCCACTTCTGGTAAAAAATCGTTATCCTAGAGTTGGTCTAGCCAATAGGTTGGGCAAAGGTTAGGTGCCAACTCCTTCTCTCACAGCACTGACCCTACCATATTTTTTAGTACAGATCAAGATGAGGATTCTAGTTCTGAGCAGAAGAATGCAGAATAACAAAAAAATGATGAAAATACTTTATATCTTTTTTGCATCCAGCCTACATGCAGTTATCACCTATACAAACATTACAACAGTACTGGACGAATCAGAGGGCAAGGGGTCAGGGGGTATCAAAAAAAGGCACTCAAACTTTGGGCATTAGTTCAGACAGTAGTCTACAACATATCATAAACTGTATTGTGACACTCAAAGGTTTTGACCTTATGTTTTTCCCTTAAGTGGAAGGAGATGCCATTTGCAAGTGTAAAGGCTTTGCAGATGGCAACTTTTCACTCAAGGATGATATAAAGCTTTAGGACATCACCCAGCCAATTGTATATCTTCCTTGTTTGATGATTACAGACCAAACTCCATCATCATACCTGATTCCCATCCCCCCTCCCCCCTCCCACTGGGACTGGCACACATAAAATATGTTAGAAATAAATAGAGTTTCTCGAACATTTACATTCTGGAAAGTCAAATCGTCCCTACAGTGCACTGCTGGCAAAATGGGGATATGCCTTCCTTGCCCTCCCCCACCCCCCCCCCCCCCCTCCTTCACACTCCCAGCATCATTGCCTCTATATAGGGCACTCGGATATCAGTACCAAGATACAAGTCAGGTATTTTTTACTACATAAATTGCTATCACCCTGTGGCATGGAGAGCTGGGGTAGTCCAATAATACTGGCAATAGTCCAAACATGGCCTGAAAGACCGTCTTTTAATTTTTTTTGTTTGTACCAAACAAACAAAAAATTAAAAGACGGTCTTTCAGGCCATGCTTGGACTAAGCAGGGGATGGATCCAAAATCCTAGCAGGGGTGGTGTTGGAGGGACAGATTGGAGAGGCACCCCCACACCCCATATTGCATTGCATTATTGTGTAAAACAATTGGGTAAATGCTGGCACCACCACTGCTTTCTCTCATTAAAATTCCACAAATCGACGATCTACATGGGACGTTACGTAATGAAATTAGTTCAAATTACAGAGGAGTCATAATAATAATACCTTACACGAAAAGTTCATCTCAGGAATAAAAAAGGCCAGTGATTTGGGGGGTGAAGGATACTTGCAGTTTTTGCTTCCACGAGTCCACAGCTTCAAAATTCTTCGTCGTGAGCAACCGCTGAGTTCATGATGTCAGCTTTCGTTTCTTTGACGATAGGCAATCGACTGTTATATTCAGTTGGTTCTTCTGACTTGTGCCAAGTTGTGGCTCATGTGTCCATGGGGCAAGATAAAAACTGCAAAAGCAAAGCCAGATGATCTGTCCGCATGACATACCAGCATACCCGCCATTTTTGTAAAAGAATAACGTGTCTCCAACACTTGACACAATATCTCTGCACGTGCTTCTCAACGCGCAATTGTTTTATCGAACAGCATTCACACTCAACACAACCACTTGGTGAATTTTAACTCCCTTAATTATAGAACAATAGGGCAGAATTGACAATAGCGGGGGAGGAATTCGCTAGAATTGTGCACTTGGTGATACCTTCCTGAAATTTGGCATGATGTAAGGGTAGGCATCAGAGATTTCAAAATCGATCGGCTACAAGTTGGCACCATCCTCTAGCCACCACTAGCAGCGAAATCCAAAATGGCCGCCAAGCGGATCGAAAAAAAGCTATTTTCGCCGATCGCACAACTGAAGCTCCAAACCTAACACCATACATGTGCTGTAATTGATGTGAATGATGGAGTGAAGCCCTTGGAACAAGTTGGGGGGAAGATTAATGGATAATGGGATCAGAATTTCCGTCGATGTGTGCGTCTGTGTGTCTGACTGTCAGTATGATCGTCCGTCCGTAGATAAATTAGTGTTGAATGTTTCTCGGAATGCAATGGTCAATGAACATGGTATGAGAGATTCCTGTCAACACATGAACAAGGGTACTCGATAGTATGCAGCAGTGGGGATACTTGGACATTTGATAATCCAATTAAAGTGACAGTCTATTCTCAACTTCCGGCATTTTCGATAGATTTATTTTCTAAGAAAATAAAACTATCAAATTTCTAGAGGAGTTCTGGTTCAATCTCAACACCATAGCGACACGTCTGCCAGCAAGGGCAGTGCTGGAATGAACTCGGGATGCATTAGTTCCCGTTGTTAATTATACAATGTTATCTTGCCAGTATAGAACATTGGCAAAATGGGACTAGAAGGGGTGAGTGTATGTTTGCAGTCATTCGAGGTACAGGAATATTTTTTGACTACAAGTAGTATTCTTCATTTTCGGCCAGTTAAGATGTGGTGTGTTCCAAGTCAGGATTAATGTTGCCGACACTTAATGCCCATCCCTCATGGTATGCTACTTTACCAGGGATATAGAGATATAGCCACCACTGGGAGCCAAAACATGACCTTTGATGTCGATGAGTGGTCGAAATGTTTTAGCGAATAACTTATCGAAATATGATCCGGTATGGCAATTTGATACCTTACGTTAGATTTATTAGATCAACTCAGGTATGGATTCATTGAGACATGAGTGCGCTACAAGATGAAGGATTTCCAAGTTGATTTGCTATGGAGTAGGAACTGACTAGTCACATGTGGCCTATGGCCAGAGAAAGACAAGGATACCATAGATGAACACACGGGTGAACGAAGGTATCAACTGTTGTACAGAGGCAAAATAGTTGGGGATATTGTATCATGCTATGCATGAATTAACACCGTCTTGTGCAGTAAATAACAGACTATTTTCCGAAATCTAAAACTGTATTCCTATACCCCGGACAATGTAGCAAGCCACATGGGATGAACATTTGTTAGCAAAATCAACTCAACTAGAAACATGACATGTGTTAACTGTCCGAAAATGGAAAAAAAAATACCAGAATAGGAGATGACTGGTCCTAACATGACAGTATACTACTCAATATTGTTACAAACAGCCACCTTCACACTTACACAAAGGTGTGCACCTTAATCCAGCTTTCAAGCATTTGCAATTGCCCTTGCAGGCCTTGGCACAACTACAGTGGAGCATCAGTGCACATGCAGCACTTGCGTCTCCTAGGTGAGTCCAAAATGGGACCAGAATATTGAGACGTGGATTCCACTCCCATCCGTACTGTGATGGGTCTGGCACACATAAGTGTTTCTGCAGAGCACGATGCCAAATGAAAGATGACACAAGAATTACCCTTTTTACATGTTGATACAGAGCTGCTTTGGTGGGCGGGATGTTTTCCATAGACTTAAGGCCATGTGTGAACATATGCCGTCTCGCATCATTGACACGTGTACTGACCACAACTGTTACTGTACATCTGTATGGTGAGTTTTTCGATATGCTGCATATGAGGGGAATCCTCTGAAAAGACTTGCGGATTCTCAGTCAATTCTATCATCATTTCAGTTGATGCGGGAAAATTCATCCATGCATTCCATCCTGTCTTCTTCCCAATGCCGAGCATGCTGGATGTTACATCACAACCTGTGAAGGCGTGGAAGAAAGTCAGGGCCTTACAGTAATCAGGTCCAAGTTGTGAAGCTATCTCATGAATTGGCATATCTTTATATGCCTTTCCAATTCCAAACCCAATCCACAGCTCACTGAGTCCAAGGTCACGGAATGTTGCGAAATGGTGCAAAGACAGAATGACGACATCAGAATCAACCGTGCGAAGAAAAGCTATTTTGTGACCTTGTGAGACTGCATGGTTGAGATGAAGCATCATGCGCGTGTCTGCTTCCTCGTGGTTCGATGGAGATATGTCACATAAGCTAACATCCTTATTGCATAGTACATATTCTCCTGATGTCGTTAACAACTGGTACTCGGATGTTGATGTTAATTTCAGCAGTTCAGCAGACAGGAACTTGAAAAATTCGTCTTTATTCTCACTAACTTTCAAGAATGCCTGCCAATTCTTCCCTTTAGGTAAAGGGACGTTCTCGGACACCCGTATCAACCTAACTGCTGTCTCACCGAGGCGTTTGCTCGCGTCTGATTCTTCAAACTGCCTTCGGGGTAACAGTCATAGATCGCATCAACCCTTGTGGTGTTCGTGTTAATCAGAGATTCGATGTATGGCAATAATTGCAATCGAGCATATTCTCCAAACAGATCCGCTTTCTGTGGTTTGATTATGGACTACAGCAGGCATATCCAAGATGACAACTGAAGCTTGTCTAGCTGCTGAATTCTTCCCTTGTGCAGGAATAGCTGGTAAACAATTGAGAATTTGAGATTTTGTCCCACTCCGTAGCTTACCTCTATCGGATAATGCTGGCGGATCACGTGCATTCTCGTGCATGAAAAACTCATCCATGTTTGAATCAGGCCGGGCTTGCAGTGAAACGAACATCTGGGTAACTATTGCGGCAGTTGCTTTACTTGACATGAGTTTGTCTCGGCCTTTGTCCAGGTTGGCTGGGGGTGGGTTAAGGAAGGTATATATATTTGCCTTGGGAATAACATCATTCAGGGGTACGGTGCATTCCACAAGCCTTTCCTTCAAGAAAGTGGAATATAAATGCTTGCCCCTTTCGGGTAATGACCGTAAACTCTTACTAACTTCGGGGTCCATATATTCACCAGTATCTAATGTCACCAGCTGACCACTAGTTTCATCATAAGGGTTGATAATGAGTCCCTGATTCACCAGATCGAGGAGAGATTTCAATTGATTCAGAAATTTTTTCTGCTCTGATACCGAACTTTCCGGGTGTCCGTGTTATCTGATGATGTTGTGTGGAAACTTGCATATTCATACTCATCTATAACACGCAGAACTTCTGACCTTGAAAGCTCAATAACGACTTTCTCTTCAGCCTGGCCATAGAGACCTTTTGGACCACTGTCTTCTTTGAGTAGTTGGATACTATGTTCTTGGCTCTGATCTAAACCCATCATACTGAACTTCCTCTCACTACGCTGGACCACAAAATGGCCTTCCATGAATTTGTTGTGGATTGAAGGATGCCGCCTGGGTAGCTGAGACATGTCTCTCAGAAATACGGGGACCCACCGACAATAATTTGTATGTCCTAGGGCAAAAAAGTAACTGCACAACTCATCGATAGAACACAGTGTACCAGGCCAGTTACCGATTCGTTGGTTCCGAACGAATTGACAGCTTGTCAAGAGAAAGTTCCGAACGATTTCACCCCAATAGCGCGCAGTTGGAGATTGTGAAAGAATCCTCTGTTCCCACATTTCAAATGACTCATGGGGCCCAGTCTGCTGACAGTAAATCTCATAAGCATTCTTTCTGAGGATCTCAAGCCAAGCTAGAGTGAGAAGATATGCCTGTCGCGTCCTCTTGACATGTTTCCCACCAAGTAGGGATGATGCTACACCGGGTGTGAATATCTTTGCGAGGTGAAACATTCGCTCCCAACCAGAACCACCCATAAGCTTACCACCAGCTTCTTGGGTGCACATTTCAAGATGCAGGAATCCAATCATACACACCATTCGATCCTCACCTATCTCCTCTGGGAACAGCCATTGACATTTTTTCTGCCTGGCATACAACGGACAGTCACCTTCAATGACAGGTATCTGGCCGGGGTTTACGAAAGCAGTAGCTTCCCTGACCACATACATAGCATGCTTCTGCATACTGAGTGAGTCCGCTTTCTGCTCACTGAAAACAGGGAATACCCCAATAACTGCACGAGGTTTGACATTGTCTTGATCTTCATGTTTTGAAAAGAAGCCTGAAAAGGTCACAGGGACTTCATCAAGCTGCCAGCTGCCATCAACCTTCCCTTTATTGCTGATCTGTGACACATGAGACAACCAGTCATTCTCTCCCACGTTCAAATCTGCATATTCATTGGGCCGTACATTACATTCATCTGGAGATTCAAGCCTGATGTCCCCACCAAAGTCTTCAACGAAAGGAACAAATGCATAGTCGTCTGGGAGTTCAATTTGTGTGTCTTCTGGAACATCTAAACTCAGTGGTGGGGGATCAGTACCCACATTGTCCCTGCTCAGTTGACCAATGAGTGTGATGGACGTACCATGCATATCAGATCTACCAGATACATCAATGTTATCAGTGGTTCCTATCGAGAAAACATTACGTTTGCAGTTAGCTGGGACTACAACACCTTCGTTCTTGAACCGCAGTGAAACAGCTCTCGCGAAACTCCTGCGAACATCCATTACGCGATCATAAGAGACAGAGAGTCCCATTTGATGAAAATCTCTGATAAGATTTTTCATACGATCATGGGCATGCAACTTCAAACCCACATAAAGAGGCATTGGAGTTTCTCTGTCACGTCTCTGGTGAACATTTTGTGCATGTTCGGAGCGTTTCGCTGAATTGCTGATCAACATCTGTGAAATAGTACAAGCCACTCGAGTCTTGGCATTAACAGTCTCATCATCGCCTAAGTTCTGTATACTACATGTGCCCTCAAGTAGAACTCTAAGAAGAGTCAGGAGTGAGTTGGGTACAGGCTCGCTCAAGCAATAAGATGAAAATGATCCCGTGAAAGGAGCTTGAGATATGAGTATGTGTTTACGCAGAAGAAGACCCACATCAACTATCTTTTTTGCCTCTTCCTCAGACACTATACGAGTTAAAGATTCGGACAACAAGGAGCCAACTCGAAACCTACTTGAAATAAACACATCTCTACCCTGTGTGAAGGCGTCCCAGCCATCGCCCAATTTCTGCAACAAATGTTCTTTGAATCGAGTGGAATGTATTTCTTCACTAAGCCAATCAGAACCGACTTGCTTCAACCTCCGACTGTACAGATTCTTGAGATCGACAAGCTTCATCGCGGAATCGTTGTGTTCAACAAATGTTATGAGCTCTGCCATAACGAGAGGGTCATAGGGCAGGCCTGACGCGGAATGTTCGGCGTTCTTCGACTTTTTAGATTTAGCCGCTCGTGCTTCATTGGCAAGCTTACAATAACAGGTTTTGTGATAGTAAAGATCACTAGCAGCGGAATCAAATGCTGCATTGACCCGAGAAAAAACAACCCAGTTCTCGGCTTCCTTTGCCATAATTTTGAGTTTATTGTTATCAGACATTGATCTGCAAATAGGCTCACTGCTGTCACCTTCGCGTTTGTGACAATAAACACACTGGGGCAGTTTCCTGTCACAGCCAGATTCAAAACTTGTCCGTGTTCTTTTAGGACTCAGCGTGGAGCAGGATGCCACTGCCTCATTTCGCTCTCGCTTGTGTAGCACGCGCTGTACGATGTGAGTCCGAATACTGTCACGGCATGTCTTATGATATATTGCCTTATTCGTCAACAGTGACATCGACATACACTCATCACTCTCTCTCATCAAACAATCAATGGTCAAATTATATGGAAGCTCAACGCCATTATCTAGGAAGCGCGTTATGTCTTCCTCAATAGCTTTATAGGCGTCATGAAAACGAGATTCTCTATACGGACGCATCAATTTCTTGGAACTGTCTTGCTGGCAAAAGCAACAACGTTCCCAGTCAGTACTAGTCCGTACACGAAGAGGATTCTCACTCATTCTGTGAATGATTTTTGTGAACAATCGCGTTCTCGAATTAATTTCGACAGACAAATCAGAATTGCTTGCGGAATTACGCCAAACAAGAGATTGTATGGCAAAGAGACTGCTTCATAAAGAGCGTTGTTTCTCCGGGATCAGCGTCATTCAGGTTTGCCTGAATGACGCTGATCCCGGAGAAACAACGCTCTTTTCAAGTTCCAAGAAATTGATGCGTCCGTATAGAGAATCTCGTTTTATTCTACATCATCTCCCACGTCTGTTTCCAACACGTGCGTGGATCAGAGTTCACTTTCGCGCCCTTACAATCGGATGTATAGTCGGTAGACCGTCGAAAAGGAGGTTCCCTTCAGCCGCTGGCGGCCATTTTGGATTGTGCCGCTACTGGTCGCCACCGGTCGGTGTCAACTTGTAGCCGATCGTTTTTGAGAACCTCATAGCCTACACTAACAGTGTGCCAAATTTCAAGAAGGTATCACCAAGTGCACAATTCACCTGTATGTGACGAATTCCTCCCCCGCTACAACAGGGAGTTCTTCTCACCTGCAGACTGATGTTATATGGAAAAACATATTGCCTGCCCTGCTTTATATATTATTTCGTTACATGGGCTTTTGCCTATTTCCAATATAATTACCCGCGTTTCGTTAACCCCCCCCCACCCCCCCCCCCCCCAAAAAGAAAAGAAAATGCAGCGGGCGTGAACTCTTTCAGGGGTGGGAAGAGGGGAGGCACATGAACGCGATTCTAAAATAGGGGTGCCCTGACCACTTTTGGGAGGGCTAAAGATGATATCTGAAAGGCCCTTCGGGGAAGGGGACAACGACCAGAGGGTCCCAGTGAAGACTCTTTACCAGAGAAAATTTTGCACATTGTTGGGCTCTAAACGCTGAGCTGAGACATTTGTAGGCCTACATAGCACATGTAGCCTCTATATTGGGGACCACTTTGGGCTCTATGTTGTGTGAAAGTTGTATTTGGCCAATGTTTTGGGGAGTGACAGTGATTTGGGTTTTTTTTTTGTTTTTGTGAGGGGGGGGGGGGTACCTCCATGATCACGCCAATGGTTACCAAAAATGCAGCAAGGTTTGCCGTGCATGGTGACTGGGTGGGCGATCTGAGAAACTCAAAGCACATCTTCATCACCATGTATTTATTTTTTGTTTGTTTTGTTTTTGTTTTTTTTGTACTATTGAAGAGTTCAAAAGCCCATTTGTTGGACTTTAAGCTACCAATCACTACTCGCTGCACCCGGAACAAATTTCTGCTCCCTATTTTTTGGAAGTATATGGAAAGGGCTACTGGGGCGTTTGGTCCTTTGCGGCTATTTTATTTTATGTGTGTTACTGTTTTACACTTTCGCTTATTGTTGATCAAAAGATAGGGGCGTGATGGCTCAGTAGGTAGAGGTGCAGGCAGCAAGCCAAGAGGTTCTCCGTTCGAATCCCACCCGTGCCATCCGCGTTGCGTCCTTGGTCAAGATACTTCACCCCCATTTCCCACGGCTTTGTGTTTAAATAAGGCGTAGGCCTACTGCAGACCGATGGGGCACTTGTCTCCAACCAATGCTAATCCTGCCTGTGTGTAGTTAGTACGTTGGGGAGCTGACAGTTGCTCGGTGGTTCTCGCCAGATACTCCGGCTTCCTCCACCCGTAAAACCGTCGTGGTCATGATTAGCGATTGTGCAGAAATATGTGACCTTAAACACCAATAAATAAATATAGATCAAGAGATGCCTACAATATTATTAAAAAAAATAATTTAAAATCACGAAGAGCCCAATGAATGCATGTAGGTTAATAGGCCTATAAGGATTTATATTACTGATGTCAAAATTAAAAGTTTATGTGTACGATCGTAACGAATTGTGGACCTGCGTTACTGGAAGTAACGAATATCCTATAATGATTCTAAAAATTGACGTTCATATCGAATTCACAGTTGCTTTCTAGGAAAAAAGGCTATAAAGTGATTTTATAGACTCATAAACGTGTGAAAATGATTGTGTAACTGAAATAATTACTGATATTCACCAATTGGTTACACAATTTCACAATACCAAGGATACAAATTGTTCGTTTCTAAAATAGAAATGTTTACCTAAATCATTTATCATTTAGTATTTTGAGGTATATTTCTTTCAGGCATTACCAATATTGTAACGACAAAATATGGGTAAAGCCTGAACTATAAACATCATTCGATGTCAAAAAGTAACGTACATAGTAATGCAATTTTCAACTTCCAAACAGCTGCCATTTGAATTGTATGTTGCATGTTTTATGGTGGTTCTGATAGTTGTTGCCTATCTCCAGTTGCATAACTTTCTTCATGTCTGTATTACTATCGAGAGAAAGGGTGGAGAAGGGGTGATACAAAGTCATATTTGCAGTTGTTTGGGTCTATGACTTGTACTAATGGGTAGTTTGATACCACGTTGATGCGTTTTATGGCCCACTTTTGCATTCAGTGAGTGAACCTCCTGCGGATCCCTACAATATGTGGGGAGGAGAATTGGTCCCTGTCCTGACTTGTGGAACGGAAGAAAGTCATACCGTACTCTATATGTTCAATGAGTCATTGGAGTACTGTGTCCTCGAGTGGGTACACTGATGTCACACAAGATAGTTATTGCCCCTCTTTGGAAAGAGAACTAAACTACGAAATGTTTAATATTAACTGGTAAAGTGCTGATTTTTTTCTGACAACAAATCAAAGCTCATCATATACTGCTCTATTACATTTAATTGGATAGTGCCTTATAGGCACTATCCAATTAAATGTCAGAGAGCAAGGTATTGTATCAAAAATCTGATTCATATCAGGGACAATAAAGGCTTCCCAGGGCAGAATGTAGCTACAGACAGTTATTGCCCGTCACTTTTAGTAAAGCCCAAAATAGGGCTTTCAGCACTCTACCAGTTAAAGAAAAAATCAGTTACGAACTTGAAGGTTACCACCCTTTAATTTACAGACTTCGCCCCACCTTTGATGACGGCACAGGTGATGCGAGGATGTTCATTACGGACGACATTCCATACAACGTGCGCCGCGACCTGACCACATTCATTCCACATGTATTTGCGTCTCTATTCATAGAAATAACCGTCAAAGAAAAATGCATTATTGGTATCATGTATAGGCCTAATACAGCACCTAAAGCAGGCATAGACCTCTTCTTAACAACTTTTTCTTCGAATACTGGAGAAATTAAATAATGAAAACAAAAAAGCTTATATAATGGCCGATTTCAATATTGATTTACACAACTTTGGTAATCACACAAAACAAACTCGTTCATAGACACTATGTTCAGTGCAGGATTCTAACCTATTATCATGAAACCGACTAGAGTTACCGACCATTCCTCAACATTGATTGACCATATCTTTTGCAACGACCCTAACCCTAAAATATCGGGAATGATTGTTGCAGACATAAAACGACCATTTTATCACATTCTGCACTGACGTGACTAGCAAAAAGACTTTTGCGGACTATCAACACTCTAAAGAGATCATTTAACGCACGGAATAGAATACTTTTAAAAACTTGCTGCCTAACGTCTTATGTGTCTGTAATACGAACGATCCGGGTGATATTTATAATACGTCAAAAACGCCTTTGAAGCTTTCCGTACGAGAATTACTCCAGATCATTAAAAAATTTTAAAACGTGAACCCTGGATGATGAATAGTTTGTTGAAATCGTCAATCAACAAAAACAAACTATATAGAAATAAACTGAAATTCCCTTCTACCCAGAATACACAGCGTATAAAGCCTTTTGTATTAAAAGGGCGATTAATACATCGAGCTCCAGATCGATTGTGCTTACTAGTTTTATAGAAAGTAACAATGAACTGACTGATCCTAAACAAATTGCAGATGGTTTCAATAACTTTTTCGCCAACATTGGACGGAATCTAAGTGAGCAAGTTTTTGACTCACCCCAAAACTTCACAGATTATTTAAATCACAATTACACTCAATCCATGTTTATTTCGCCAACCACCACACATAACTGAAAATGAAAATTGCCAGGGTGATACCCATTTTCAAGACTGGAGATCCCCAATTGTTTAACAATTACCGACCCAAAAGCATTTTACCAGTTTTCTCTAAAGTTTTAGAGAAAATAGTGCATATCAGAATCTCAAAGTTTTTAAATGAAAACAATATAATCTATCAGTATCAATTCGGATTTAGAAGGGCCCACTCCACAGTGCACCCAATACTGCATCTTCTAAACAACGAACGATAAATCAACAAAAGATTGTACTCTGGCAGCATTTGTGGACTTTTCTAAAGCCTTTGACACTATAAATCACCACATTTTGTTAAAGAAATTGGAACATTATGGCATTAGGGGGTCGTGCAAATTCCTGGTTCGAAAGTTATCTGAATGGAAGAAATCGTTCGCAGACAAAAACTCAAACCTTTTAGCCACAACAACAGGTGTACCACAAGGATATATTCTTGTCTCCATGCTCTTTATGTAATATATAAATTCCAATGTCTGTATCTATCTCTCTATCTCTCTCTCTATCTTTGTTCCGACTGAACTCCTCCGTTTCTAGACAGTTCGATCTCAAATTTTGTACGCGGGGGTAAATCGTCCCTGCGAGTAACATGGGATGGGTGCCGTTATTATTATTTCGAAAACGGCTGGACCGATCGGGCTAAAACTTCATATGTGAGGGTATATTGACCCATCGATCATTTTAACTTATCGAGGTGCAGGTGCGGGGTGACATTGACTTTGAAATTGGTGACCTTGACCTTCTATTTCGAAAACAGCTGAGTCGATCATATCTGAGGGTATATTAATATAACCATCTTCTCCCGTGCAACGCCGGGTAACACCAGCTAGTACTATATATAATTGACATAAGACAATCGATATCACTTAACATATTGTCGTTTGCGGATGACACTACAGCCTTCACCTCTGATAATAATCTAGATAATTTGACTGAAAAAACAAACAACGAGCTCACTAACATAAGCAGATGGTGTTCTGCTGACAAGTATTACATACGTTGGCAACTCCTTACAACGAGATAGCTGTTAGTTTTCTAGGGGTTAACATGGACAAAAATGTGACCTTTAAACAACATATCTGTTGTTTTCTAAAAAAAATGTCAAGAGCTAAAAACTGTACTAACAAAGCCCACAATATACTTCCGAGGAATGCTCTAAAAGCATTATATTTTTCTTTAGTACATTGTCATATTCTTTACGGCATCTAAGTTTGGGGTCACTCAACCTCGAAGTCCAGAATCCTTAATCTGCAAAAAATGCAATACGCATAATAGACAACAACAAATACAATTCACACACCGACCCCTGTTCAGAAAATTAAAAATTCTGAAATTCAAAGATCTATACAAACTTAACGTCATTCTCTGTATGAACGGTTGGTTCCATAATAGACTGCCCGTGAGTTTCGAAAGCACCTTCAAGCTTTATACAAATCCATCGGGAATGGAAACGAGACAATCGGGGAAGATATACGTTCTCAAACCTCGTACTCAGTTTTCAGCTAATCTCCATTTCTCTCTTTTCCAAGAATGTGGAATGAAATTGAACCATTGGCTCAAAATCTTAATAGATCTGAATTTAATTAGAAGAATTATTACGGACAGGATGCTTAGATCATACTCTCTTAATGTCGCCTGTAGTAACCCTGCCTGCCCAGATTGCAGTAATGACTGAAGTAATAATCGTGCTTGTAATTAATGTTCTGTTATCTCGCCCAGTATTAAACTGAGATGCCTCAATATTGGGCAACACGGTGGACCATGATGCTGCCCCGGGGCACTCTGTCTTCACCAGGTACAGCGGGCGCCATGATGGACTGTGGGTCTTTTTCGGGGGGGGGGGGGGGGGGGTCTCTCAATAGGTCAGTATTGATCTCTTTTAGTGAATCAAAATGTAGACGAAATCTGTTGTGAAGATTACATTTAGCCTTTATGTGGGAGCGGCAGGAAGACAGTCCTTGTGACTATGCTGTCTCCCCCGCAGTATAATAGAGTTCATTTTGTATTAATAATCGTATACTATTATAATATTATTCTGCAAAATAAAGTATTTATTCATTCATTCAACTCCAGTAGTGACATGTTTCAGAAGCCATTCACGCAGTTTCACATGTATTCCAACCTGCGAGGAATAGCCTCGAGTGTACCGCCACGGTCCGTACAAACGCTAAATTATTGTAGAGTAATGTCAATCATCCAAATAGAGATCTATGATACTTCATAATGACAAATGAGAGAGAGAGAGAGAGAGAGAGAGAGAGAGAGAGAGAGAGAGAGAGAGAGGGAGAGAGAGAGAGAGAGAGAGAGGGGGAGGAGGGGGGGCTTGCAGAGGAGAATGAAATTCGGAGAGAGAGAGAGAGGAGGGGAGGGGGGAGCTTGCAGAGGAGAATGGAATTCGGGGTTATGCTATCCGATATGAGAGAGTATCCCATTGTTTGTATCAGTGTGTTTAGTGACAGCTCGCTTTCTCGTCCAATGGGAGAAATCCGAAGTGTCTGAAGAAGTTCCAAGGTTCAGTGTACGTAGACTTGAAGGGAACCCAGCAAATCAAGTTAAAATAACAACCGACAATTCACTACGGGGCCATTGGACACCAATGAGACTCAATTGTTGAATCAATAGCAGGCCAGTAAATTAATGGGTACGCGGAAACAAAGTGGCCATGTGAGATCGGCGCAGAGGTGGGCCCTAACTGGCTCCGTTTTGTGAGGCCTGTCAACGGATCAGGGTGCGAACATTGCCACATACAAATGCAAGAGAAAAGGGAAAATCCCACCCCTTGATATCAATGGGCGACAAAATCACTAGTACGTTGTATGAGTAATGTTGTATGAAATATATACATTTATTATATGTTAGCCTGTAAATTATCGCAAATTGTCTAAAAGACATTTCTCGATATCCATTGACTCGATGGATATCGAGGAATATCCCTCAGCAGCTTCATAAATACGTCATGCTACGCTGCACCACGTCGCCTTGAAGGAACGATCAGCTGATCTTTGTTATTGTTTTGAAACGTGCGCATTTGGGGTCGAATTGGGCTGAATATAGTGCAATAAAATGTCTCTAGCAAGTAATAAAAAAGAAAATCTACTCTTTTTTAGTCAGTATCTGGAATTATCTCATGAGTGTGGACCTGAAAGTTTTATTTTTCACGAGCGCTTGCGATTAATTTTTTCAGTATCTCCCTAAATGACGTCACGCCTCGGCGCATGACGTCACCTTGAACGTCACCTTGAGGGATCGATCGGCTGCTTTTTGTTATTGCCTTGAAACTGTTTGCAGTCGAATTGGGCTGCATATTGCGCACTAAAATCTCACGTAGCACATAATAAAAAGAAAATCTACGCTATTCTTGTGAATATCGGGAATTATCTCATTCGTGTGGACATGAAATTATTATTTTTCACTCACGCAAGCGCTCGTGAAAAATAAAATTTTCAGATCCACACTCATGAGATAGGCCTAATTCCCGATATTCACTAAAATGGCATAGATATCGTGTATGTATATAAAGCCACCAGAGCGAGTGTTTGGAAGCTGCTTACCCCTCAGTGTATGTTCTCCACCACGCCCAAGCCAGACATAATAGATATGGGATAAAGGCACGGCCAGTTACAACCTCAGGAATGCGGCAGTTTATTGGAACTGGTGGCAGTTGGACTCAATCTCCCAAACCCCCTAAGCCACTTCTTAGCTTGGGTGTCTTCGGATAATATCATATATATAAAGGGGAGTAATTCGACAAAGGCTGTAATCGCGCACATCACTCCATATGGAGAAGAGTGAGCAGTCAGTGCATCTTGCCGATTACTGGCCTGTTCTCATTTGGATGTCTTGGTTCAAAGCCGAAAAGCACTTGAACAGTTCAGACTGATTTAAGTTATACAATGGTAAAACATGAACTGATCAGTAATCTTGACAAAATGTGCTAGTTAATTAAGTGTTAGCTGCTGATATATCTGTTATGGACATGTGTCCTCTACAATGCCTCGGCTCTGTCCATATCACCTTTTTCGTCTGGAGTTTTGCTCAGGAAATCAAATATCAGTCGCTGTTGATGTTATGAGTATTTGTTATTTCGAATCAATGTGCTTTGCCCGTATCACTTCGTAGATACAGTGTTTCATTTGTTGCATCAGTCTTTGACATACATGTACAATGATGTAAGACCGAGATGGGGGTGGGGTGGGGGGGGGGGGGGGGGGGGGGCTCAGTCATTCATTCATCAACCGACATCCTCGAATAGTATGCTAATTCTGGTGTGCATACTGGAGATGCAGAAATATTATTGGAAACAATAGTTTTGTCTCAGTGTAGTCATTTGCAAATAGTGGCTATATCTTTCCTCTGTCGTTACCTGTCTGCACCTCTTTTTTACAAGTTGCTTAGGGATTGACCCAAAGAATCTCAAGAAGTGCGGTGTTTGCATTCCACTTCTTTGCGAATATATATATAGTTGCTATCATCAAATTGAACCCTTTCAACACGCCCTAGAAGGTATCATTTCAGATTTTCAGTCAATAATGTGAACGGAGAAACGGGCTAAACCATCCTGGTTTGTTGGGCGGTTCAGTAATAATTTAATGCAACAGCTTTCCCGAGCTGTTGGATTAAATTATTCCAGAGCCTCGCTTCTGATTTTTTGCTCTTTATGTCATCTGCTCTTCCACTATAATTTTTTTCTCCAAGTAAAAACTTATGTACACCGTGTTGAAAGGGTTAAGTTGTTTGTGAATAGTGGTTATTACCCTTGCCGAATTCATCTAGCGAAAAACTAGTATTTGATCGTGTTATTTTATTCGGGACATTTGTATCAAGTGTGATAAAAACATTATAGATATTGTCAAACTGGCCCAACTCAGTGTAAAACCAACATCGGGAAATACCATGTAGAACCCGGTTCGGGGCAGCCTTTCGACGATAGGCGAGTCTGCTGTACGTGACATTTTGTGATTAATACGTTTTTCTCTGAAAAAAAATCGGAGTTAACATTATTTACTGATGAATTCAGCATCTACAGCATTTCAAAAGTTTGTTGAAGAAGGTTCCATTTTGGTTATACAAAACTAAATGGAAGGTGACAGTAAGCATCCTGTACCTCAATGGCGTGCATTTACGTAACGAAATAGAGCAGTGTGTCATGTATTTAGACAATTGGATAGTTCTCTATTGATAAAGACATTTTTGGAAACTAAATCTTAATCTATAACAAAATATGCCGCATTGTAAGAACATACCTTCGGTTTATTGTGACACTCCCCGCTGTTTTTGTAAAACCCGCGACAGGCACGACACAGCATGCTCGCTGCGGGGGTACTTGATAATTTTTCTGCGATATATGGTCAGAAGACGTCTTTTCAGGTAACTAGTTTGGAATTCTGATTGCTTCCTTTCGAAACTCGCATATAGATTATTATCAAAGACACTTTAAGTCCATAATTGTCAATTTAAAGCCAATTGAGCTAGAAAAATAAAAAGGCGATGCGGGCGTTACTGACGCCCGTAGCGAAATAAATTTTACTGTCCGGAGCGGGTATTATAGGATGACCAACATGATAATATAAAAAATGTTCATAATCGTCATACCGGTTTCAACCCTTTACCCAACGTAACGGCCAAAACCGGCCAGCGCTATTCACAAAAATCACCATCCAATTTTCATTATTTTTTTCTTTTTGTCTCAAAAACATAGCTTATGACCCCCTCATTGGAACGAGCTCAACGAGCTCGTTCCAACGAGGGGTCATAAGCTATGTTTTTGACGCAAAAAATGAAAAAAAAAAGTAGCTATTAAAGAATATTATTTTGCAAGTGTCGTCTGCCTTTCGTGTAAGGTAAAGGGTTAAGATGCAGAATTCCATGGGACTGTAAATTATCCAGCTGGGGCTCTCGGAGTCACAAATTCCAACTACCAATCAATATTTTACTATACTTTTCAATCAATGTGTGGAGGAATTTCACTACTTTTCATTTTCATTTAATAACCCCCAAATTTAGCCAAATTGTAGACATGTTCGGAAAATTCCACTAACGTCCGTCTGAAATTTCCAACCTTTTCAAATTTAGGCCCTCGAATTTCCAACCATTGTAATATGACGAAGCATGGGGGAGGGGCAAAGTCCCTGACTCGAATGGACATTTATTTTATATCCACAAGCATTACAGTTTAAGCATATTAATTAATGCATTAATCAAGTTGAACACAGAATTTTTTAAATTTTTGTTTATTTTCCACAATTACTCTTTTCATCTGCAAAGTGTATACTAACCTCTAAATTCACTACACCCTACAGCCTTCCTATGGTCTTTCACATCAATTTCAATGTTTAAACTGGCCAATACTCCAACGAACGCAGGATTGCAATTCAAAACATTGCCGCGTACACGCATGCGGCAGCTACGTGTTGCATCGGCAATTTCTTTCGTAAATGTCGTGACCCTTAGCCACCCCCTCGTCTTGCTAAGTGGGGATTCAGTTGATATTTAAAAGATGCTGTCTTTTAGAGTTTAAGCAGAAATTGACATTTGAATCTCCATTGTATGCTGTTTATGTTATCTAACGTGACTGAGGACCCACCTTCAGATATTAATGTTTTGTGAAGTACTATAATGGCATGGAAGCCATCAGCCCCACCCCATACACATACGCATACGAATGTCCCAGCATCTGGGAAAGTGTCTCTCAACATAACAGAGGTTAGGACTTTTCTGCCGATGAAACGAGACAACGCTGCGGTCGTCAGAATTTAGACTTGCGCGGCATCGCAGTCGGAAACGCATCGCTAATATCAGTCCAAATACATGGTATTGAGTTTCCCTGTTCGCGAAGGTGTGCTACCGGGTATCCGGGGGTAGCAGTTTTTAACCACGACGCAAGCTGTTTAACTTTAGCAACCGGCATTTGTGAGACGAAATTTTTCATACTTTCCCCGCCCCCCCCCCCCCAAATTCTGTTTTGGTGGTGGGGAGGTGTGTGTGTGTGTGTGTGTGGAGGGGGGGGGGGGGTCTTGTCGAAGGAAAGGACCCACAATGCTAACACAATGAAACTTTTAGTGTGTGGGTCCCAGATGGTTATACCATATTCCGCCAGCCCCCTCGCCAGGGTTTTGTAGTATGGCTCCTTGGTCTTCCTGGCGCACTGACGTACTGATGTGCCTGTGGAGCACCGGCAGTATGCTCCGTTGAGTTGAGATGAGAATGTAATAGAATGAACAAAGGATGTGTACGCCTATGATACGGGGTAATAATGTAAGTCAGAGAGCACTATGGTGGGTTCTAGACGTTAACATTGCATTATTATTATTATTATTATTATTATTATTATTATTATTATTATTATTATTATTATTATTATTTGTATGTTACGTTGTAGAAAGTGTTCTTGGCTTTCCAGGTCGCGGTGTTCATATGCTAGTCCCAGTTGAAAGATTTGTAGATATGGCGGCTTAAATACTGCTCAGTCTACTTTATCTAGAGTGCTGATGGATAGTGTGTGGGATAGTAATAGTTTTGCGTTTGTTGGTAACATGGATGACTCGACACTTCCGAGGGTGGGAATCCATGAGCCAGTCTCTCTCTCCTCGATATAGTCCATCCACTCTGTAAAGAGTGAGCGTCGACTTTTTTTTACTTAATGTGTCGACAGAGAACACAATAATCGGCGAACAAACGGACGCTGAGTTCTCTAGATGTGTATGACTGCATATCGTTGATGTGCAGACGGAAGAGAAACGGCCCGGGCATGGCACCTTTCAGATCTCCAGGCTCACTGCTGCCTTCATGGAGCTTGATGCGTCTGAGTTGACATGTTGGCTACTGCCCTCGGGGAAGCTGCTGCTCCATCTGTACAAGTTGTTCCGTACCACATAGTGGTGTATTTAGGATAATATTTGTGGATGAGGTACCTTGTGGAAGGCTTCGGGGACGTTCAACAGTATGACGTCAGTCTGACCCGCGTTGTCGATGTTGTTGGAAAGATCCTGCATGGTCACCATGAGTTGGGTTTCATAGGATCTCCTTCTCTAAAAGTCACGTTTAGCGTCAGTGAGCACTGAGTGATTGTCCATGTGCTCTGTGATGGAGCTGCTGACTATGTGCTCTATAGCGTCTTACATGTGATGAAGGTCAGAGACATGGGTTTGCAGTCCGCCAGCTTCTTTCGGCCCCACTTAGTGAAAATTGGGATACCGTTGGCAGCCTTCCACCTGCCAGTCATTCGGGATGGGGATGAGGCCTTGGTCCAGCGATACCTGAAAGCACTTTGTGTAGATTGGAGCGAGCTCCATTGTAAGGTCCTTCAACAGTGTTGTTGGGGCTTCGTCTGGTCCTGAAGCCTTTTGTGGTTTCAGGGTGGCGAAAGCTTCCGTATACCTTCCTCGGAGACTCTGATGTTCTCAACCGATGGTCCCATGTCAGGAATGGTGGTCGCATCTTCATCCTTGTCGAAGACGTAGGAAAACTGCTCACTAAGAATGCTGGCCTTGATGGCACTGTCAAAGTTTGTGATGCCGGACTTCGTCTTTACACCTTGTTACACCTTGATTGTCATTTCTTGCCTTTGATGAAACCCCAGAAATGTTTGGGAGTAGAAGGAGGATAAGGATTGACGACGTTGATAATGTAGGCATATTCATTGTAAGCTGATTTACATGTCTCTGGATTTCTCGTTCAGTTTTTTCATAGCGCTTGTTTTCTTTTGACTTCTTGGATTTCCTGTGATTTTCGTATAACTTCTTTTTTTCTGTCGGCTCAGCAGCTTAACCTCTTTGTTGATCGGGGGCTGGCTATCACGGGAACTAGTCATCTTGGACAGGACACAGGAACCAATGATGGCTAAAGGCGTCTCCACATGGAGCTGACGCTGTGTTCTTGGCGTGCTTCTGGCGAAATTCGTGTTGAAAAGTAAAGCACCTGGTCTTCATACATTCGAAGTCGGCCTGTTTCACAAGTGAAATAGGTCTACGTCGTCTCACCGGCTTGGCTATTCTTGCCGAAGCACTAGACGTCATATACGATATCGTGGTCCGGTCCCAAGCCTTGACAAAATGGTACAGAACGTAAGTGGTGTGGATCTATTGGTCAGAAAGAGGTGCGAGAAATTTCTTTCCTGTTGTCTGTGTGACATGATTTGATCATCTCCAAATACATGACCCGGAAGGAGTGCTGGTTCCCATCGAAAGCGTTCGAGGTCCAGTTAATATCCAATTTGTTGAGGTCATCGCCAATCCATATTGCAGGGTTCTTGATTCTATTCCTGATATTTTAAGTTGCAGAGAACAGATCTTCAGTGTACTGCTGGTCGCTACCTATAGAAGGAACCGACAAAAGGTATTGTGTTCCCATCTGGCATGATCTTGATGGAAACTGACTCTGTACTGGCCCTTGAGTCTATCTTCTCACCCTCTGAGATCATTATTGGTTGAAAGGAGGACTCCGCCATACCCATCTCCTCTATCTCTTTGGATTATGCCATAGTTTTCAGAGCTATATATGTCAGCGTTGAGCTAAGTTTCTGTGTCCATGATGATCCCAGGGTTTGATGATTCTATGAGGTTACCCATTTCTTCCTTTTTGTTCCTGACGCTTTGAAGATTAATGTTCAGAATCGCCATGGCACGGAATGGGGAAGTAGTTTTCTTCTCCAGAGCAGATATTGGTGGGGAGGCAGATGCAGATGTAGTAGGGTCGGATTGGATATAACTATTGCAACTACGTTGAAGGAACTGCTTGCTGAATCTGCGATGAACGAGTCAAATTAACTGGTGGAAAAGCATTGGTGGAGGCAGGGGGTACACCCACTCACACTTTTCCACAAGCACCGATACCAGAGAACTCGGTATTATCCACGATAATACATGGAAATCCACTACCGGTGGAATGGATGTCCATGTGGTATTAAGTCTTTGACCCCCTGGTGGTATCTCCCATGTCACTTCAATGGAAGAAATTGGAAGAGTCCATATTGATTAGGAGTAGACCAATATTTTCAACGTGCAGCTTTAGGTCTGCTTGTTGAAAACATTAATTGGTCTTCCCCACCCTTAACCTAGCAGGCGTCCTACTTAATGGAAGTATGATGTACCATGTCCCTGGGCCTGTAAAGCGGCCTCCAAGAGTTAAGCCATGTAAAGAAGTTGGAATGACTGATTGGGATTGTTAGCCTTTTTCTCTCTTACTGAATCAAGGGAACAGTTTTCACCATATCCTCACACAACCTCCCGACAGAAACCTTAACGGCTATCCGGGCTTGAAGAAAATAGAGCCAAATATTTCTTTCTTTTTCCATTTTTATCCGGAACAATAACTATTTTACGCGTTTTTCTTTATCTTTTAATATCACGTCCTGTATCAAGCCTTCCTCTTTCATATTTTGGAAATATCATCTTCAGCAAAAAACATATCTAAAAATGTGATCCCGACCTTGCACAATTCAGAAGAGCTCTGGTCGCATTTTTGGATGACGTTATTGGCGTTACGTCACAAAAAATTAAATTAAATTTCATGAAAATTTTAGTATGTTGTAGAGTTAAAAAAATCTGTTGTTTTCTTACTTTTTAATTTATCGCCATTTTTTACCTTTTTTGCCTCTCTACGTCACTCAATTTAGGGGTTATTTTGCACATTTCTCACTGAATATGCTTATTTTCAACAACGCGCAGCTCTGGGGGTAGATAATATACATAGCTATAAAATCACACCCACTTTTAGATTCATGATGGCTCTATTAAATGCATTTGTTACAATTGCCAAGTTAACCATTTATCCAAGATAAAGTCAGAGTATGATCATTAGTCATTCTTTGTTCGTCCCTTGAATGAATCTGCGGGTTATCAAGTAAAAGTCACCAGTCGCGTTTGATAAGACTATGCCCCTCACGCAGGCCGCCTGTGTGTGGGAGGGGTGGGGGGGGGGGTGGGGGAGCATAATCTTATCAAACGCGAACTGCGTATATTTTTCACATCATGTCAAAAATTGAGTTTATTAACACTCAGTATACAAACCACTCAATCGAGAATAGTATTCGTGGTTTGTATACTGAGTGTTAAAAAACTAGGGGTCGGTCCGTCATGCCCTTACCCCCCCCCCCCCCCCACCCCAATCCGAAATTCGCTCCGGCATCCTTGTCTCTCGTGGTCCAACTTTACCTAAATCACTACCGGGTGGGGTCGACTGCGTCTTGGGGGCAAGTTCTCCTGTTCTCCGACTTCTCATAAATTGTTTTGGCAGACTTCTCCGTGGCCGATTCCGTAATGGCTGGACTTCTCTGCACTTACAGGTTTTCGGCCAAACTGCGAATTCTAAAAACTGACATTTAAAAAGGATTTTTTGGATCGATTCTCTCCACCTCCTTAATAGATATAAAATACCAGCTCGTATTTTATATCTACTGAGGGGGTGAGAACAAACGATCCACAAAATCCTTACTAGATATAATTTTTTACAGTTCTCAGCCTGTGCCGAGCACCTGTGTCCGCCACCACAAATAACTGCTTAAAAACCTTTGAGATTTTTTTGGTCGGTACTCATTTCATTTTTTTGGTCGGTACTCATTTGGGTTTTGGTCGGTAATTAGCACTTTTGGTCGGTTTTGGACGGTTTTGGACTGTTTTGGACGGTTTGGGTCGGTAATTAGTAGGACCCCAGTTTGACGGTTTTTTTTTTTATCATGAACGTTTGATATCCACCCTCTTGTTGAACTCTCACTCTCACTCTCGAAATCTTGAAAATATACTCTCCAATAAAAACCATAACTAATAATCCAATCAGGCTTCATCCGATGAACAATTCGCCTGGGGGTGCCATTGGGATGACAGTGGGACGTTAAGGTCGGACAAATTAAAGTTTGTCCAATTTGCATGAAAATTTAATATGTTATAGAGCTCGAAAAATAAAAAGGTATCTGTTTACGTTTTCACACCCTCCGAACGTGTGGCATCCCTACCTCAACAATGACAGAAAACACCCCTCCAGATACTAAACATACGGTGCAAGGGATTGTTGGAATGATGTCTAGGTACAGTTGTATGCTTATTGACGCAATGAATTGGATGCTGACCTCAAATTTGACGGAGGTGCACAAGACGTAAAACTTTCGGAAGGTGTGACTATGTGACCTTTTATAAATTCTTGGTCCCAAACACCAATGTGATTTAAAAAAAAAAAATCAAACGGCAGATAGCGGAGACATGACGCCAGTAAACAAGGTCGATGCTCCACCCCCCCCCACTCCCGTTTCCACACAGCCCTACCCCCAATCTACAAAGCATAGCACTAAATGGATATCACAGGCAGATAAGTAATAATTGAAGTCACGCTTTGCCAATTTTTATCAACATTGCCTGAAAACTGTTGATGTTATAACGGAAAACGTCAAAATTAAATTTCGCTGTACAAATCAACATGTACTGAATGAAATGAACGAGGAGTTGTCCCTATCGATTACAGAAATACATATATTCAAGTCGTCGTTGAAGACGGGTAGGTTCCCTAGTGAATGGAAACATGCTAATATACTCGCAATATTAAAAAAAAGGAGACAACAAGGAATGGAGGCACTATCGTCCGGTCAGCTCGACATGCAGTCCCCGTAAAACTATGAACAAGATATTAAGGAATCACGCCACGAAACATCTTGAACTAAGTCAAATTCAAATTCGTCAATGGGAAGTCAACAATGCCCCAATTATTGTAAACTCTTAATTCCCAGACGAAGGCATTAGATGATGGACAGTGGTGGCGCCAAAATTTTCCCGACAAGAAAGGGGGGGGGGGGGGGGGGGGCTTCTCGGAGGGTGGCAATGTATTCCTCGACGAGCCCACATTAAAGGAGGAAGTCCTCGGGACGTGGAGGTAGATTATCAGTCTCCTCCCTTCCTGAGGCTACCCTCTGAAGATGAATACCCTGTTTGTGACCTGTTTTAACTCTCAGGAAGCTTTCGACGCATTCCTACACAAAAGATTGATGGAATAAGTTTAAATTATGGTATCGATGGAACCACTCTGACATGGATTAGCAACTTTCGGGTAATCCACAGATAAAGAGTAATTGTTAACAACGCCGCTTCTTCACAAAACCGACAAGTGTAATCCCACAAGACAATATCCAAGGTCTGCTTCTATTCATCTTCATTAATAATCCACCTCAAGTAGCCAGTTCAAAGATTAAGCTATACGCGGATGTTACAAAGCTATGCCGAACAATTCAAAGAAAACACAATAGGGATCTATTCTAACAGCATTGCCAAAATAGTGAAATGGCCGGAGATATCGTCTCCTGAGCTCCAATGTGTTCTATGTGCCTCCTAGCACATAGAACACATTGGAACTCAGGGAACGATATGGCTGCTTAAATTCCATCCGCTTGAATGTCAGGTGGTGGGGATATGTGGACAGAGTAAAAGGAAATACGGAATGGAGAACGAAGGGAAACAGCAGGTAATTGAAACGCACACTAATAGAGATGGACATAGGAGTGGAAATGACCAACAAACTAAAATTCAGTGAACATATCAGCAGCAAGAATGAACAGCTAACAGTATTATCGGCAGCATCAGAAGGTCATACATGAATCTCAATGAAAAAATGTTCACACCAGTATTTACATCGATGGTCTGGAGCAACCTAGAATGTGTGCAAGCAGTTGAGTTTGGAGTCCACGGACGACAGCACAGATAAATAAATAGAGAATGTTAGGAAAGGAGTCTTCAGGTAAATTCCAAGAATGAGATTAAATTACGATCAGAGACTGAGAAAGCTTAAACTGTTTAACCTTCAGATAAGACAGAGATGACCTAACTCATGGAATATACAAGGAAGGGAAGAATAAAGCAAGGCACAAAGGACACAGTGCTGCGACCACAACTTCATCATATTCCACCAAACACACAACAGGAAGAAGGGGAACAATAGTTTTACACGGAGATTCACAAATGGAATAGTTTCCCAACGGACGTGGTAACTGCGAACAGTTTGAACGCCTTTAAAGACAGGGTTGACAAATTCCAGGACACAGTCAGTGGTAGCGCTAGGATTTCCCCAACAAGCCGGGGGGGGGGGAGTGAGGGGCGGGGGGGGGGGGGGGCTTGTGTTGTGATTTCCATCATGAAAACTAGGGAATTCCGCGTCCATCCACAATAAAGGCAGTTTCCCAAACATGGTTAGGGGTGGGATTTAGACCTCTCGACCGAGGGAGCTATAGCCACTAGTGGTACCAATACGCCGTACAACTTATGGATTTGACAAACGAATTAGAGTTGACAAAAGAGGCACCAGCCTGCGGTCAGAAACATCATTAGGTAAATAAGTAACAGAACTGATTAACAGCCCAGCAGCTTACAATCGGCCCGAGACGCAGTCGGGGGTAGCTAATACGGTGGAGGGCTGTTAATATATCTATGGACCATTAATAAAATCGCAATGCTCGACAAAGTCATGTTATTGTCATAATATCACTTAATAGGTGATTGTATACTGTGACCGATGTAACTGTACCACAGAACAGAATAAAAAATGAAATGGAATGTTATATATTATTATGCTTTTATCAACTACCCAACTGAAATGCCCAGATGAAGAAAATATCTTCAAATAACTATCGTCCAACAGGCATACCCAAAAGGTATCCCGAAAAATGTGTCCTCAAGTAATACATCACCATGAGTATCGTCAAATACTCAGACGAGGGTGTAAGGGGGGGGGGGGGGGGACGGGAAAACCTCTTGACCTCATACCATGAAAACGGATTCTACGGTTGCAGATAGACCATAGATGGATTCCAAGGACTGTGGTCGTTTAATACCCGGGATAGAATAAGCAGGCGATGTTAGTTTATACCTCACTATGGGATTTCTGCATGCGCCCTTTGGGATAAGGATTATGTGGAATAACAAACTATACCTCAGTGAGTATTTTTTTTTCTCATGGCATTACACTGCAAATCGAAGATTGGCAAATTACTACTATGCTCTATACCAGTATGCCCAATGATCTTTCAGTACCCAGATGTGGATGTGAAGAACTTGAATTTAGATTTCATGATATATATTAGGGTGTTCGAATCAACAACAGAAGTGTCTGAAATAGAATTAGAACTAGTCAGAACAGACCAACAAAAATGACAAATCTGTTTGAAATGAAAAGTCTTCTACGCCCCGTAGAGTATACTCCGGAAAAATCGAATAGGATTTAGCTTCCAGAAACAATAACAAATATGAAAGTGGTCAAGAATGGACGGTAGCCAGGATAGATGGATGCAGGGGATTCCGAAGGCATCCCGGTCAGTAAAAATACTCCCACCTAACCGAACACACCAAAGGAGCATGCTCCGTTCCGTTAGGCCTGGATAGGTATAAATCGAGGATTCTGGAAGAATCCATGCCAAATAAACAGTTGTCGTGACCGTTTACAAAATGGACGATAAAAACACGTAATATGCGCACCCACATCACGTTTTACCGTTATAAATGGCGTCACAATATGGTCACCTTTGCGGGTTACCATGACAATCCCGTATGATGTAACTGAGTCACTTGATTACCCGTCACTCTCCCCGCAAGTACTTCCTCACCCAACATATATATATATATACACACCTATCCTGATACACTACTGTTTCTTTTTTTTCTAAAATAACCACCAAACTGTGGTTTCACTATTACCATTATTGGGGCCCCCTCTACAAGCAAACTCAGACCAGAACTCTTGTAGTTATGCAAAATTCTTAGCCATCTTTTCCATTTCCAGGTTCTCGGCAATCTCAACCCACTACCCTACTGCCAATGCGCACACTCAAACCAAATAAGAATATTGGCGCTCGCTTCCGACTCTTGTGAACTCATAAGCAAATAAAGCTATAAAGCAAATAAATTTATTCGGATCACAAGGGATTTCAATCCCACGTCATCCCTGTGCGCCTTAGGTGTGTTAAAACTTTTCATATCATCTTTTACTGTCATGATAGTGTGACAAAGTAAGCTCTATGAACTTGGATCAGCTCTTTTGTCAGAAGCTCTTGGCAGCTAGAATTTAACGAGTAAACATAATTTGTAGTTTGTTTGTAGTTATAATGAGAAATTCCATCGCACTCGGTCACTTCTAATGTTACTATACAAAGTACTAAGTTCACCTCATAAACTGTTTTTTAAAACTCCTTAAGTTGTCCAACAACCATCACCACTCCAGTTTCATTATCAAAGGTAGGTATGTTAGGTGGACTACTAATTCTCTTTAACAGTCTGTGTGCTGGAGTTTAAGCTAGTAAAGTTTACTATGTAAATTATCTTTGGTCTCCACATTTATTCACTAAATGCAATGTGATAAAGCAGTTGGTTGGTGCAATACTAGTCTTGGCAGCAGAACCATCAATGAGAGACTCGCTTTCATTGGTACGTTGCTGCTTCTGATTTGTAGTTAAGCAGCCCACTGTCACTGTAAAATCAGAGAAGCACATCATCATCATCAACCATTGCATTCGCACCTCTGAATTCAGAGTGTGAACACCCTAATCAAGATTATGGAAACACTGGAATTACCAGCGAGACTGAAGAAAACCATAGCAGCTCTGGGCGTCTCTTGCCCTATCACCTGGACTATCCAGGAGATAGGTAAGAGCGTCCATCTGACTCTGGAGTTCAAGGTTGAAGAAGAGATCAAAACACCACCCTCCTCGGGGAGAGGTAGCACCTTTGGTAAGGGGATCCCCTCTCACACTGGTCCTCACCTGAGGAAGTCAGGAGGCCCTGAAAAGAAGAAGAGAAAAAAAGAGTCCAGCAACGAAGCGAAGGGATTCCCGTCGCTTGGAGGCTTTCCTGGAAAAGAAGAGAGAGATGAGTGGGGAGAGGGAGGAGCCAGAGGCAGTCACCATTTCCGCTCCTAATCCCACAGAGATACCCATCTTGCCTTCAGCTCCACAGCTGGAGACGCCAGATGTGAACAACTCCGTGGAGACTGAGTTGGAAACGGAAGCTGTCTTATCGCCACTTCCCGATCGCCACTCGCCTCTCCCTTCGATGCCAGAAAGTCCAGCGTCAGAAACTGTCCAACAGATAGCCGAAAAGTTCAAGTCCGATCTGGAAAAACACCGAGAAGAGAGAGAAAAGTACGCGATTGAAAGCGAAAGGCAACACCAAGAGCTACTGGCATTAATTAAAGGAACGGACACTTCAACAAAACCAGGGGCATCACAACAACAGGCACCTCCAAGGGAAACCCCAACCACACCAACAGCCATAGATACTCTTTCACCATCACAGCCACCTCCTCACAAGAAAAAAACAAAGAAACACAGACGCCGTTAACTTTCTTCCCTTCCATTTCCTCCTTTAACACGATCAGACATGGTGCATGATAAAGTAAAATTACCTTAATTGAAGGGGTCGAAAGGGGTTTGCTCCCCAAGCCATCCCTGCGCGCCTTCGGTGCGCAAAAAAACATTTCATTCGTGTAAAATCAGAACTTGTTCTCATCACAGCTCGGCGGAACTGACTTTCTAATAGTCCGGTGGGGATGAATCTCATAGCTTGGCGAAGCCAACAACTTTTAAAATAAACTCTTAGAGCTTATGTTTGAAAACTTTATGAGGTGGGTTTGAGTTTTTACAAATGGTCTAAAATCTCAGTGGGGCTAACCGATTTTGGACTATTATATTTACTTACTCTATTCAGTACTCTCGTTGGTTAAACTTTAAGAGCTTTTGCTCTTTGTGAAGAGCTTTGCGATCTTGGTAAGTGCTGGTAAATAATTAGGGCTAAGGAATTTAACGGAGATGAATTGTTCAAGTTAACTAATGAATTTTAACTTGGGATAAGAACTTCAGCTCCTATTGAAAGCTGTTAGGCAGTACCTCAAATAAAATCTGGTTAATGGCATATCATTCATTTCTCACACTTAATTAAATAAATATCTACTGGTCACTGTATAACTGTATAACTGTGTTGAGGCTTATTTATTATTTCACAAGTATCCTTTAACCCTATCTGGCCAAGTCTAAATAACAGAAACTGGAGAATCGAAATTAACCACTAGACGACCATATTGGGAGTCGGATCCACCCGCGACCTCTTCCATCGCACCCAAGATCAACCTCACAGGGCTGGAACTATTCTACCGTGTCTTGGGGCTATGGGACAATAGATGACAGTTTGACTTCCCATTCAACGTGGCATTGGCTGGTTTCCTTTGCTCAAGGAAGACCCATCTGAGGGGCACTCTAATTATGTATTCTAGTTCGGGGTTAGAATATCAAGGTTAATTTTACAGGATCTCTCAGGAAGGAATGATAGTGCATTTTCCTCAAACTCTGGAGATTGTATTTTGAATGAGTTAAAATAGTTAGTACTGGTGTGTGTTTTTTTTTTTTTGGGGGGGGGGTGCTTTTACTGGATTGTAATGGGGCCGAAAATTGCGAAACAACTGCTGTTCATACAAATTTTACTTATTCATAAATAAAACTTTAATAAGTATTGAGTTTTTTAACTAAAATTCCGACTGATTTGTTACATGCTTTGGACGAACGAAGGCATGCCTTGACTGTGTGGTCGGAATATTTTATCAGTCGGAACTTGAGCCATCACTGTTGAGGCGGTTCAGGCACTGTTATTCATCGACTTTCTGTTATTTCGACATTTCATCATGTCTATTTCTTTTGCCATATTTTTTTTTCGTCCCATTCAACATGTCGGCGCCCATCCTCAAAGCCAAGGAGAGAAAGTTCTTGGCGAAGTGAACTTTGAACAGTCGTGTTTTCATTACCAGAAAGAAAACGCAGCCACGGTGGAAAACTAGGACATGTGACTGTAGACAGTTCAGGCTGTTGTCTATGTTTGGTGTACGCCGAATGAGCGTGGAACAGGCTTCGCGTCGTTTGAAACACCTACGAAGTGTGCTCAAGCGAGATGCTTCGCCGAACGTCGTCAGCTTGTGTTCGCGTCTCTGCTCATCAACAGGTAAAAGGTTATCGAAAATACATTTCCCAATTTTTCATCAGCATCCTTCATATATTTCGTACATGTTCCGTACTCAACTTCTGGTTCAGTGAATTACCGATAAAGTACCGAAACTGGGTCCTAATTACAGTGGAATTACACGCAGTCGCAGTGTCCCGGACCTACCATTTTTTTCTCGGAATTTCTCAATATAAAACAATGTTGATCCTGAATTTATTTGATAAGCCTACTTAATGTGAATAATAGATCAGAGGTTGCAATGTAGCGGCTACCCCTCTATATTCAGATTCCTCCCAATCAAATCTGTTGTAAAATTCCCCAATAACTTTGAATAAGTTTTATTGGGAACTCAAAACACAAAAATAGTAGTGTAGAAATAGTTAGCCAGAAAACCGGTTTGCAACCAGTTATCGACATTACCGGTTGGAAAAAACTGTCAACCGGATAACTGCTATACCTACATGTACAGTACTGGGAGAGTGCATTACCACTAAATCACCTGCAGAGTGGAGATTCCACCCAAGCAATAATTGCAAATTTGTTGCAAAGCATAACCAGCACAAGCAAAGTTTCAGCCAATGGACCTCCGGGTTAAACCCGGAGGTCCATTGGCTGAAACATACATGTAGCTTGTGTTTAGTGTCGATATGTACAAAATTTGAAAGTTATAGCTTGAGTGATAACTCCACTCTATGGGTGATTTAGTTACAATCCACTCTCCATGTACTGTATTACTGTTCACCCGATGATCGGAATTGGACACCCCAATCATCCGATTGTGGGCAATTGGATGACAATGGCAATGGCTCCTGGAACCAGGGGTCAGCCTGGCAGCTGATTTTATGGAGAAGTGACTTCTCCCTCCAGAGATTTTAGGGAGAGGTCAGGGGCTAGGAGGGAGAAGTCAATGGGCATGAGGGAGAAGTCAGAAAAAACATAAAAAATGTTTGCCACTACATTTAATGGCACTATGAAGTACATGTAGATTAGCAGATTGACTGTTAAATGAGCAATTTAAAATTTGAATCTGCTGCCGCCAGGCAGTACAGCTCAAATTTTAAAGTTTTCAACCCTTCACATTATTTATTTGAGACAATGTGAAATTCAAAGATTGGAAACTTTTGTAATCACTGGTAGGTAAAGAGTTAAGAGGGGTCTGCATTCATCCATACTGTGTCCAACCAGACATACACGTATCATACAGTTGAAACTAAAAGTCCTGTCATGAAATGCGCACAAATACAGTTAAAACTAGAAGTACTGTCATGAAATGCGCACAAATAGCACGTCGATTTGCGCGTTAATCTACGCGTTATGACCATAGTAAGGCTATCATATTCTGTACATATGGCCTGTGCACAAGCAATGTTTCAGCCAATGGACCTCCGGGTAACCCGGAGGTCCATTGGCAGAAACATTGCCTGTGTTTACTATGAGTAATCAGGAGAACCTGCCGTGCTTTGGATGCCATTCGATATGGCAATTGCGCGCAATTCCTACGGGCAATTAAGCCTAGATAAGCGCACAATTCGGGACAGGACTTCTAGTTTCAACTGTAGCATGTTGATATGCATGTTAATGTATGCGTTATGACTCAAGTAAAGCTATCAAATTATGTACATATGGCCTGTGCACAAGCAATGTTTCAGCCAATGGACCTCCGGGTAATCCGGAGGTCCATTGGCAGAAACATTGCATGTGTTTGCTATGAGTAACCAGGAGAACCTGCCGTGCTTTGGACGTCATTCGATATGGCAATTGCGCGCAATTCCAAGGCACAGTTAAGCCTAGATAAGCGCACTATTCATGACAGGACTTCTAGTTTTAACTGTATATTATGGCAAGGTGGTAGTGGTGAATATGAACTGACCACTTGAAAGTTAGTTTTATTAACTGGTTGAGATCTAAATTATTTTTAAAGATAATTTGAAACCTGTGGTTTTTTGTCAAAGATATCACACTACCAGCAATAGTGACCACAGTGTAGCAAGATTTTGTTAATTAATTATTGTTTTGTTGCAATTTACTGGAGACTGCCAATAGGCACTCCAATAAATTGCAACCAATCACTTTTACTCATACCCTGGCCAATTCGTACCACGTACCTTTCTTTGGACAACTCGTACCTCGCCTCTGGACATCATATACCCCACTTCTGGACAACTCGTACAGTTAAAACTAGAAGTCCTGTCATGAAATGCGCACAAATAGCACGTCGATCTGTGCGTTAATCTACATGTACGTGTTATGCCCATAGTAAGGCTATCAAATTCTGTACATATGACCTGTGCACAAGCAGTGTTTCATCCAATGGACCTCTGGGTAACTCGGAGGTCCATTGGCAGAAACATTGCCTGCGTTTGCTATGGGTAACCAGGAGAACCTGCCGTGCTTTGGATGTCATTCGATATTGCAACTGCACGCAATTCCTAGCTACGCGCAATTGAGCTTGGATAAGCGCACAGTTCATGACAGGACTTCTAGTTTTAACTGTATCTCACCTCTGGACAACTCATACCCCACCTCTGGACAACTTGTACCCTGACTCGTAAAGGATTCATACCTGGGACGACTGGAGATTTCATGTGAAAAAATAAGGATGACTATTCATGAAAATCGCATTTAACATTTATTTTTTCAAGAAATATATTACCAGCAAAACAAAGATATAACACACAAGCACTCTCGTTTGAACAAATGAAACAAAAAACACAAAACTAAAATGCACTAAAAGTTGAGCGACACATGTTTATAAATAACTGAAATGCAGAGTTAATTCCTCTTTTTTCCCGAATTGTACATGTATTTTCTGCATAACTGAGATGAAAGGGATCGCTTGAAATGAAATTATTTGCCACATTTTCTAACATGCCATTGATCCATTTCATCGCAATTAATTAATTAGTCTCAAACCTAAACAGAAAGGGGTAGTCAAGAGGATAAATTGGCAGCTGTATGGGATAGCATCTGCAAATTCCCCCTCTGGGAACCTCATTTTGCAAATGACAGATTGCTTATTTTCAGGCTTGACTCTTCGATAAAGATCACATGTGATTCTTATGTTACATTTTCTATTCTGACAAACATCACATTGTAATGCCTCTTGCCTGGGGTCACAGATGACGGGGTGACTGGAGGGGGAAAAACACACACACGCAAACCTGAAAGCCCTTAAAAAGGGCTGTTAAATCTTTATTCAAATATTTATTTTTTAAAATGTGCAGCCAGGCAAGCTTGTTTCAATATTTCCCTGGTGTTTGGTGGTTTCCTGTGTATGTTAACAGAAAGGTAGGTTGACCAATTCTTTCTACGCTTCGCCTGCTATTTCCATGCATCTTCTTGATAAGGGTGTTGCAAGAAAGTTTGAGAATGTTCAGTTGGAAAACTAAAAGGTACAGAGAAAGTTAGGTATCTACTATTGTATATGGTGACTGTTGTGTGATTGTTGCTATGGATGGTGTGAGGGGTGAGTTTCTTCGAACCCCCACTCCTCACATGCAGTGTTTGCAAGGCAATCCTCACAGTCTCAATCCTAAAGTTCTCAATAAATGACAAAACATATAAATTCTCCGGTATACATACAGTTGAAAAAAAAAACTTTCTCTTTTTAAGGATATTTGCTGACTGCTTGAGTTACGATACAGGTTTACTACATGAGTCGGGAGTTTCACAGGCGGTTTTTCAAACTGATTTCAATTTGATAATTAATCAATACCAGTGAATAACAGGGTAGTGTTGCATAAACACTCATTCCATTGGGTACTGCTTGCAATAAAACAAAACAAACAATGGACCATATGTCTTTTTTATTGGTCATCCTTTTCGTATGTTTCTTTTTATCTCTTTGATTCTGTCGTACTCATTTGACCACTGGAGGTTCAAGAATCAATTGCACTCTCTGAGACATTGGACATCAGCTCTCTAAAACATGTTTTACTTTTTTATGATAATTCATGAGACTGTTCGTACCTTTGCACCAGACAATTCGTACCTTTATGCGGGACAGTTCGTCCTTCATATTAGGGTATGAATCATCCAGGGTACAAGTTGTCTAGGAACCATGTGTACAGTGTTGGGCCACAAAGGTGGCTTCCAGCACTTTTCAGTGGAGTCATGATAGACACTTCTAGCACTCAACCAGTTAACTAAAAACAAAGATGTACATGTAATCTTCAAAAGCACTCAAATTGATTTAAATTTACCTAAGAGCAGTGAAAGTGAAATTTATCACATATTTTGAGTGTTCTTCATCACAGAAGGTATTTTTTTTTAAAAATATTTAAAGTATTTAAAATAAATTTCAAATTTATGTAAGAAGATGGATCTGCTGTGCTTTCTGAATGTCTTAATTAAATTGAAAAGTGTAGTTAAAAAAGTTTTCAATATTCTTTATTAATTGAGCGTTCTTAACAATTTGAGTTAATTTCGTTCTGAGGTGATCAGGTAAGCGACAAATATTTCAGTTGTCTCCCTTCTCTTCTGCACTGGATTTTTCCAATGCACTGCCACTGTACAGAAAAATGACAGTTTCTTACGGCCATCGTACATTGATACATGCGATTGGTGCTATGGAGACCTGCCATTCTCATCCTCCCTAATATTTGTGACTTATAATCACAGCCTGGTGAGTCAGAATGGACATTCTATTTTTAAAAAGCCATTTTTGTGCGGGTTACTACCAGTAAGGGCGAATTGTTTAAACACCACAACAGGCCATTGGCATCACAACTCTTTTGAGTTACATCAAATTGGGCTATTTTCAGAGCCCTGTGATGGATTTTAACCGCAACCGCAAACATGTTTATTTTATCATGACCCAGGCTTGGCAATTTCAGGAGAGCGATTTTTTAGCTCTCCTTACTGCCCTCCTGAAAGAATTAAGGAGAGCGAAAAATTGCCCTCCTAAATATTTTGGTCTGGGATGATTGAGATTACATGTATTATGCTCACATTAAATTTTTGTTGTAAAGCAAAATTGTAATTTAACTTCGAAGTCACATAACATCACGTAATTTCATTTTGAAAGTCATTTAGTGGTAAAAGGTAATGGCTGCAACCATACCCAAACACAGTTGCAATCATTTGAAGCAAAATGGGTCACAGCAATATTTTTTTTTCTGTCAGTTTCAAGTTCAACAACTGACATCACAGTTTGAGGGGTAATTATTCAAGGAATATTGCCACTATAATATACTACCATTACTACTATCCTGTCACTTGAAGCACGTGCACCAAGGGGGGTTGAAGGTGGTAGTGGTAGGCGTATGACTTTCTTGGACAACAGGTCTGGGTACACACACAGGTCTTGTCAAGTGTGTGTTTGGTTGTTGAGTGAGACATCTAGATCTCTAAGAGATTTCGCTTTACCTTAGTAAAGTTAATAAAATCACTGATGTAGTCTGTTGGTTTCAGTTTCAATGAGTTTGTTCAACTGGATACTTAAAATGCCGTGTAAAGCTAATTGCTCTCCTAAGCTGATTGAGGATAGCGATTTTTTGCCCTCCTGCATTTTTCAGAATGCCAGGCCTGATGACCGTCAGAATGCAGAAGTGTTTCTGTTTGGAAATAAAACATAAGAAATGCTCCAAACTGCCAGGTCTCCCGATGAATTTTGGGAGGGCGACTTGAATTCCCCCCCCCCCCCCCCCCTCCCCGGCTAACCCCTGTCTGGAACATCGGTTCAAACGAATTTTGCCAAGCATTTTGTTATGAATTTTCGATTCATAAACTGCATTTTATTATCTTCTGCAATTGTTCAATTGTAACGGCCAAGAAAAATTAGTGTTGTGGTTTGGTTTACATGACAGAAAAAAAAAGGGTTGGCATTTTTTTTACACTTTGAGATGAATAATTTAGCTGGACAGACCTATACATATATGAAAACTTACCCCAGGGGTGGAATATCCACCCAGATGATATACTCAGTTCTTTGACAAAACAAGCACAACTTTGGTTCAATGGATTGGGCTTTTTATATTGGTTCGAAGCTCACTTGAGGTTGAGAATGTTTCTCACATAGCACAATCCAGTATGCATGAAAATTCCATTTTGTTTGTGTTTCTGTACCAAAGCATTCATCATGTACTGTGGATGGATTTGAGACAGGTCACAGGATATCCACAATCAAAAGTACAGTCATTCACGGTGTCTGGGAATGTTGAATTCACATGAATGATGGGTCGAGTCACCCGTGGTATGAAACTGAGAGAGGATTTTGCAACTTCTCAAACAGCATGTACATGTAATAATATGGACGAGAAAGTTGTCCACAATGTTCATGCTTTCTCGAAAAACTAAGTTTTCTAATACGTTCTTTTAAATATTTTTCATGAATAAATAGTTGTTACACACTTGATCGTTCTCAGTTGTTACAGAACACCAACTATCTCCTGAAATTGAAACTTTCTTTGCAAATAGCTGAGCATTCCAAATTCATAATTTGCTCGCAACACTTTCAATACTCTGTCAGTTCAGTATTCCGTGGAGAGCATTCTTTTTTCCAGCCAGACTTGCCTCTCCCATACATGTACATGTAGTTCCTTCATAAGAACGGCTGTGATTGATAGTAGGCTAAAAATTCTTGAAATGAAAACGTCATTCTGCCTTCTCACTGTTTAGCAGTCTTGAACCAACCTGCATGATCTTGTCAATCTTCGAAAATGAAAATCATGCAATACTTCTTGTATTGAAAAAATGAATTGATAAAAGAGGGAAAACCAATGAATGAACATCATCTCATCCTCTGAGTACAGTACAGTTGCCGTGGCCTGGTCATAATCCATGCATGGGCAGTGATGTCCATGCATGCTTTTACCAGGTAGTAGAAAATCATCATCAATAAAATTTTAATTAATGAAGTACCGGATTGTACCCTGTGCTTCCTTAATTAAATTTTCGATGATTATTGCTGTAAACAGGGTTTGAAATCTAATATCATTATGTCCGTGGAAATATTACCCACCTGTGCCAGTCCACGGCGGTCGTACTGTATCTGCATAATCATTCTAATATTTAATTGCCACCATATGTCAGTAGAAGGTGCGACTTAATTACTGCTGATTGCCTGTTTACAAGTACTGAATAACAATCAGCCTCCGTGCATTACGATTCTGCAGAAATCGTGAATACACTACCGTGCATCAGATGTGATTCTATGGTGATTTGTTGCATTTACCTAACACACTATTATTTCAAATTATTCAGTTACCTGAATGAGGGCATTTCATTTTTTAGCTTAACTTGACAAAGTCAAGATAAGCTATTGCCATCCGGTGTGTGGAATTCTGTGAGTCTGTTCACATTTTCCTTTAGCACCCTTAGTTCTTGTCTGATCATCACGAAATTTCATATGCAGGTTTGGAGTGATGTCTAGATGAGAACATCCGCTTTGGGTCGCGAACGGTCAATCGGTATGGCTGCCCGAGTCCAAAACCCGAAAACCATTAACACAGTCTACAGGTCATATTTATGAAGGGATTTCATTATAACCTGGTAGGATGCCTCTGTATAATGCCTAGATGAGAATGTCCCCTTTTGGTCATGATCTGTCAACCGTGATGGCTGCCCAAGCCTGAAACCCCAAAACTTTTAGCACAGTCTGCAGGTCATTTTTAATATGGAGGGATTTCATTGTAACTTTGTAGGATGACTCCGGATGATGTCTAGATGAGAACTTCCCCATTTGGTTGCGATCTGTCAACCGTGATGACTGCCCGAGCTCAAATCCCGAAAACCTTTAGCACAGTCTACAGGTCACATTTATGGAGGGATTTCATTGTAACTTGGTAGGTTGACTTCAAATAATGTCTAGATGAGAACAGCCCCTTTTAGACATGATTGGGCAACTGTGACGGCTACAGGAGCCTGAAGCCCGAAAACCTTTAGCACAGTCTACAGGTCATATTTATGAAAGGATTTCATTGTAACTTGGTAGGATGACTCCAAATAATGTCTAGATGAGAACGTCCCCTTTTGGTCACGATCATTCAGCCTTGATGGCTGCCCGATCCCAAAAACCTTTAGCATAGTCTATAGATCGTATTTATGTAAGGATTTCATTATAACATGTTAGGTTGACTCCATATAATGTCTAGATGATGACATCCCGTTTTGGTCGTGATTGGTCAACTGTGACGGCTACAGGTGTCCAAAGCCTGAAAACCTTGAGCACAGTCTACAGGTCATATTTATGAAGGGATTTCATTGTAACTTCGTAGGATCACTCCAGATGATGCCCAGATGAGAATTCCCCTTTTGGTTGCGATCATTCAACCATGATGGCTGCTTAGCCCCAAAGCCTGAAAACCTTTAGGACAGTCCTCAGGTCATATTTATTAAGGGATTTCATCGTAACTTTGTAGGTTGACTTCATATAATGTCTAGATGAGAACGTCCCCTTTTGGACACGATTGGGTAACTGTGATGGCTGCAGAGGCCCGAAAACCTTTTAGCACAGTCTACAGATCAAATTTATGAAGGGATTTCATTGTAGCTTGGTAGGATGACTCCAAATAATGTCTAGATGAGAACGTCCCCTTTTGGTCGTGATCATTCAGCCTTTATGGCTGCCCGAGCCCAAAAACCTTTAGCATAGTCTATAGGTCGTATTTATGTAAGGATTTCATTGTAACTTGTTAGGTTGACTCCATATAATGCCTAGATGATGACATCCCCTTTTGGTCGTGATTGGTCAACTGTGATGGCTACAGGTGCCCGAAAACCTTGAGCACAGTCTACAGGTCATATTTATAAAGGGATATCATTGTAACTTCGTAGGATCACTCCAGATGATGCCCAGATGAGAATGTCCCCTTTTGGTTGTGACCATTCAACCATGATGGCTGACCGAGGCCGAAGCTCGAAAACCTTTAGCACAGTCTACAGGACATATTTATGGAGAGATTTCATTGTAGCTTGGTAGGATGACTCCAAATAATGTCTAGATGAGAACATCCCCTTTTGGTCACGATCATTCAGCCTTTATGGTTGCCCGAGCCCAGAAACCTTTAGCATAGTCTATAGGTCGTATTTCTGGAAGAATTTCATTGTAACTTGTTAGGTCGACTCCATATAATGCCTAGATGATGCAGACTTGGGGTCAAATGCAAATGCATTTGCATTTAAATGCATTTAAATGCGTGATTTCAAGTATTTGCATTTGCACTTGCATTTGAATATTTTAGAAGCAAGTATTTGCATTTGAATTTGAAAGAAAAAGTATTTGAAATTTCAAATACTTTCCAAATACATTTCAAATACTTTTGTCTTAACTTCATAAATTGAACTTTGCATTTGTTACTCAACAGATTAATTATATCTAGTTTTACACAGTTGGCTGGAAAGGGAATTCCTTCTTGTTAATTAATTTGTTTGTCCAGCCTGAAGAAATCTTTAACTTGGAAGATTACTGTGCTGATAAAGTGTGTTCAAACAAACTGTGACAAGAGGCACAGCATGGTGTAATAAATGACCATCCACTTAGTCTTTTGAATCATCTGAGGTAGCATATTTTATTCTTATCAGAATACAGCCTAGGGCATAACACAGGTGGAAAGTGGATTTAGGAACACTCATTCAACTCTGGGTGAAAAAAATACAGCACAGCTACAAGAGAAATTATATGCCAAGCAGAAGAAACTGAATATTATTTTCTGTAACTGAACAAACTGAATGTAATCAATCCACAATGGCCGTGCTAGGGCTGAGATAGTAATACAAAAATGTTTAATAAACATTGAAAGAAAGATTTAGCTGATTTTTAGTTTTATTTTCTTTAACTTGTCAGAATGTATTTGAAAGTATTTGAAAAGTATTTGAATTGATTTTCGAATGCATTTGCATTTGCACTTGCATTTGAACAATTTCAGCTGCATTTGCATTTGTATTTGCATTTGAAAATTTGAAAAGTATTTGCATTTGCATTTAAATAATTTCCAAAGTATTTGACCCCATGTCTGAGATGATGACATCCCCTTTTGGTCGTGATTAGTCAACTATGACGGCTACAGGGGCCCGAAGCCTGAAAACCTTGAGCACAGTCTACAGGTCATATTTATGAAGGGATTTCATTGTAGCTTGGTAGGATGACTCCAAATAATGTCTAGATGAGAACGTCCCCTTTTGGTCGCAATCATTCAGCCTTGATGGCTGCCCGAGCCCAAAACCCAAAAACCTTTAGCATAGTCAATAGGTCGTATTTATGTAAGGATTTCATTGTAACTTGTTAGATTAGGTTGACTCCATATAATGCCTAGATGATGACATCCCCTTTTGGTCATGATTTGTCAACTGTGACGGCTTCAGGGACCCGAAGCCCGAAAACCTTTAGCACAGTCTACAGGTCATATTTATGAAGGGATTTCATTGTAACTTGTAGGATCACTCCAGATGACAACGTCCCCTTTTGGTCGTGATCATTCAACCATGACGGCTACCCGAGCCCAAAACGAAAAACTTTAGTACAGACTACAGGTCGTATTTGTGAAGGGATTTCATTGTAACTAAGTAGAATGACTCAGTATAATGTCGAGATGAGAATGTCCCATTTTAGTAGTAATCTGTCAACCGTCATGGATAAACAGGCCTGAAGCCAGAAAACCTTTAGCACAGTCTATAGGCCATATTTATTAAGGGATTTCAATGTAACGTGATAGGATGACTTGTTTTGGAGTAATTTTACTGTAACTTGGTAACTTTCGTTGACATACGTTAACTGTGAGGGCCACATACATTAACTGTGATGTTATGTTAACCCACCCTTCCACCCTTTAGTACAGTGTACACCTCATATTATTTTTATTAAAAAATAGCATAGGGAACAGAAATTAACATATTCCCAATTATCACAATTCTTGTCTTATTTCATAATCCTTTCATAAACATTGAACATTATCCTTTTCATCAAACACAACAAACAGACAAGTTAAACTACAGTGTCATTGACACTTTCATTTTTAGCTCACCTGACTACAAGTCAGTGTGAGGTATTGCCATCACTTGGCATCCGCCGTCTATCGTCTGTCGTCCGTTAACTTTTGCAAACCTGGCTTCTTCTCCACAGCCATTCAGCCAAATTCAAACATATATTGCACAAACCATCCCTGTGGTATACCCTTTCTATTTTGTTCAAATGGAGCGGCTGCCTTCTTCGGGCTCTGGGCAAAGATGCCAAAGCCTAAAAATCTTTAAAAATCTTCTTCTCATGAACCACCAGAGAGATTGCCTTGATATATGGTATGTAACACTATTTGGTTTTGAAGATTAAAGTTTGTTCCAGAGAAGTTGGTTGATCAATATTTGGGCTCTCTGTGGGCACATACCCATTTTGGGCTCTGCCCAAAATTTCTATTTCAAGAACCGATGGGCCGATTTGAACCAAATTTTGCATGTAGCATACATGATTTTCATATTTCAATAACAACTGTAGGTATTAACCCTACTGTATGCAGAAATTTAACGAAAATTTTCTTTTTTTTCACTCAAAATTTTCATGTTTTTCCAGGACTTAGTAAATTTTAAGTTGTAAAACTTTGTAAACTTTGTGTTTAGGTGAGTTGTGTTTCTATGTGTCTTTCCAGGCGATTAATATTCTGCACTTGGGTTACTGAACTCCATTGCAGTAATATTTAACCCTCATTACATGCATATTTGAGGAATATGAGGCTGATTTTCTGCCAAAACTTGTTGTAAGAATTAGCGTTTAGGTGTTGTAAGAATTTGCGTTAAAGTCAGCTTTTGTGCAGATTGTGGTGCCTTCACCTCTCATTACTGTTTATTTTCTCATTTCAATAACAACTGTAGGTATTAACCCTACTGTAAGCAGAAATTTAACTGATTTCTTTTTTTCAGTCAAAATGTTCACGTTTTTGTCTGACTTACTCAATTTTAAGTTCTAAAAGTTTGTGTTAAGGTGAGGTGTTAAGGTGAGTTCTGTTTCTATGTGTCTTTCTAGGCAATTGATATTGTATGCATGGGTTACTGAACTACATTGCGGTAACGTTGTGCCCTTAGTACATGCATATTTGAGGAATTTGACGATGATTTTTGGGACTTATATATTCACTTACTTTAAAAAAAATTTGTTTTAACTTTTTTTTTTTCATTATTTAATACTTTCTCATACTTGTTACTAGTAACATTAAGGCTTATTTTAGTTGTTGATGTGATGTATTTTTGTTGGGACTTATAGTCACTTTCTTGAACGAATGTTTTTCCGCAACTCCTCTTTAACCAATGAATGTACTTCAATTAAAATTTCAGTGATTTATGAAAGCCTTTCCTAATTCTTATTTATGATTTAATATCTGGCCTCACGATTTATATTTTTATCATAAACATTTCTAAAAGATGTATCCAATGATTCTATGTTGAATTGATATATAATAAATGCAGAAATATAGACTTTCCAAAGCCATCACATAAACCAAATTAATCATTTGATGCCTAGTTAATGATTTATATTAACTAAATATTAGGCATGTTACATTGGAACGACATTATCAAGCGTGAATATAGGTGAGCGTTGGGATGTAACATCCCTCTTGTTTCTATTGCCAGCAGTTTAGCTTCCCTAGGTTTCAGCTAATGCGTGACCTGGAAAGCTTTCATATTATTTCTATGAATACCCTTCTGTTTGGTAGCATGGAGTTGCCAAATGAGGCTAATGCATGCCTATTCAAGTATGTACAAAAATATATCAACGCAACTAAAAGATTTGAGTGACAGTAGGCAGTAGTGTCTTGACTTGATTTGTGTGTTTTTGTGCTGGTAAAGATGCTGATACCGATGCTGGTGGTGCCACATAGACATAACAGACAACACCTTTTCGCAACTTCTTTTCTTTTTTAGCTCACCTACATCTGTAAGATGTGGTGAGCTATTGTCATAACCTCGGGTGTCCGGCGTGTCCAATATTGTAAGATTTAATGTTAAGGTTAATTTCTCAAACATCAGTGGACTCAGGCCTTTGATATTGCATATGTAGGTTGTAGGGGACTATTAGAACAATATTTAACCCCGATACTACGACTTTTTTCCAAATTTCATCTAAAATTTTCTGCCAAAAGTTGTAAGAATTTGCATTTAAGTGTTGTAAGAATTTGTGTTAAAGTCAGCTTTTGTGCAGATTGTGCTGCTTTAACTTCTCATTACTGTTGATTTTCATATTTCAATATCAACTGTAGGTATTAACCCTACTGTATGCAGAAATTTAACGAAAATTTTTTTTTTTTCACTCAAAATTTTCATGTTTTTCCAGGACTTAATAAATTTTAAGTTGTAAAACTTTGTAAACTTTGTGTTTAGGTGAGTTGTGTTTCTATGTGTCTTTCCAGGCGATTAAACTACACTTGGGTTACAGAACTCCGTAATATTTAACCCTCATTACATGCATATTTGAGGAATTTGAGGCTGATTTTCTGCCAAAACTTGTAAGAATTAGCATTTAGGTGTTGTAAGAATTTGCGTTAAAGTCAGCTTTTGTGCAGATTGTGGTGCCTTCATCTCTCATTACTGTTTATTTTCTCATTTCAATAACAACTGTAGGTATTAACCCTACTGTATGCAGAAATTTAACTGATTTCTTTTCTTTTTTTCAGTCACAATGTTCATGTTTTTGTCTGACTTACTCAATTTTAAGTTCTAAAAGTTTGTGTTAAGGTGAGGTGTTAAGGTGAGTTCTGTTTCTATGTGTCTTTCCAGGCAATTGATATTGTACGCATGGGTTACTGAACTACATTGCGGTAACGTTGCGCCCTTATTACATGCATATTTGAGGAATTTGAGGGGGTTTTTGGGGACTTATATTCACTTTCTTTAAAAAAATTTGTATAACTTTTTTTTTTATTTAATACTTTCTCATACTTGTTACTAGTAACATTAAGGCTTATTTTAGTTGTTGATGTGATGTATTTTTGTTGGGACTTATAGTCACTTTCTTGAACGAATGTTTCTCCGCAACACCTCTTTAACCAATGTATGTTCTTCAATTACAATTTCAGTGATTTATGAAAGCCTTTCCCAATTCTTATTTATGATTTAATATCTGGCCTCACGATTCATATTCTTAATCATAAACATTTCTAAAAGAAAAAAATGCTTTTATATCCAATGATTCTATGTTGAATTGATATATAATAAATGCAGAAATATAGACTTTCCAAAGCCATCACATAAACCACATTAATCATTTGATGCCCAGTTAATGATTTATATTAACTAAATATTAGGCATGTTACATTGAAACGACATTATCAAACGCGAATGTAGGTGAGCGTTGGGATGTAACATTCCTCTTGGTTTTTTTTGTCCTTTCTTTCTGACTCTTTTTCTCTGTTTTCCTTTTCTTGTATTCAATTCCACAACTTGCTTTTCTATTACTGTTAAAACTGAATTTCACAGTTGCTGTCATGTAATTAATATGTTTTGTTGAACCATATGTTTAAGGTACTTTTTTCGACAAATAAAATATGTTTAAACTAGAAGAATTTTCAAGACATTTTCTCATATTGCTCAAAGTAAAACTTTGGGCTTCAATAAAAAGTCCACATAAATATTAAGCGAGGGACCTGATTTGAACAACCTTCAATCTAACCCTCCCAGTGAACAGGCACTGCTCCACTTCCCGTGGTTCCCGCGGGGAGAATCTTTTAACTGGTCAAGTGCTAAATTATTTTTAGTCATCAGAATTTGTTTACGTGTCTTTGCTTTGTTACAATTTATGGGAGAGTGCCAATAGGCACACCAAGAGACACGCCAATAGGCACTCTCCCATAAATTATAACAAGGCAAATCCTAACAGATTAAATAATTTCACTTCAAAGATAAAGCGAAGCACATCCACTGAATTTGAGGCTTTTAAGTTATGGTACCTGTACTTCAGAGTAAAGCCCAAATATGCGCTTCCTGCACTCTACCAGTTAACTTGCAGCAAATACAGTACGTGGAGAGTGTGTTATCACTAAATCACCCGCAGAGTGGAGATTCCACCCAAGCAATAATTGCAAATGCATTGCAAAACATAACCAGCACAGGCAAAGTTTCAGCCAATGGACCTCCGGGTTAAACCCGGAGGTCCATTGGCTGAAACATTGCTTGTGCTTTTTGTAGATATGTACAGAATTTGAAAGTTATAGCTTGAGTGATAATTCCACTCCGCAGGTGATTTTGTTACAATCCACTCTCCACGTACTGTACATGTACTACAGTTAAAACTAGAAGTCCTGTCATGAAATGCGCACAAATAGCACGTTGATCTGCGCGTTAATGTATGCGTTATGGCCCTAATAAAGCTATCAAATTCTGTACATATGGCCTGTGCACAGGCAATGTTTCAGCCAATGGACCTCCAGGTAACCCGGGGGTCCATTGGCAGAAACTTTGCATGTGTTTGTTATGAGTAACCAGGACAACCTGCCGTGCTTTGGATGCCATTCGATATGGCAATTGCACACAATTCCAATGCGCAATTAAGCCTAGATAAGCGCACTATTCGTGACAGGACTTCTACTTTTAACTGTATGCATTAATCTTTCTAATTTGTGAATATTTCCGTAATTTACTGATATGGGTTTGATAGAATTTAACAACCTGATTGTATGATCTAGTGACAGCCATAATTTTATTTTTGTTTTCAGAAGGAAGCTATGCAAGGATTGGAGAAGTGAAAATACCAATCAGGAAAACAAAGAATCCTGAACTGGTCCCAGTGAAATACAGTGAGTACCTTATCCACTTGTCTCCTAAAAGCAGATTAACAGATAGAGTCCTGTGCTCACAAAAGTAGTCTCGTTCTTGATCAGATTGCGATCCACTTGTGACATATGTATATTGTACACCATGGGTTGAGATTTGATCCGTAAAATATTACGAATTCAAGCCTGAAGAAAGAAAAACAGACAAAAAACTACGTGATAATCAACGTTGTTGCATTTCTCTTTTAAGGAGGGAGACTGTTCACTGCTTACAGTACAGTCGTCGTGGAAAAGTCACAAAATCCAGGTTTATTTTATTTTTATGCATGCATTACCAGTGAATCAGCGACATAAAACAATGGAATTGCCATCAAAGTTTCAATGAATGAAACACCGGGTACGACCTAGTGCTTGATTCATTGAATATTTGCTGAAAACTACTGATTATTGACTGAGAAAAGTCTACAGCATGGCTGCTGTGGACTGGTCACATTCCATGGGGTGGGAAGTATTTCCACAAATGCAATAATATTAGATTGCAAACACTAATTATAGGAATAATCATCAAAAATTTAATTAATGAAGCACCAGGTTGTTTAACTTGTTCATTATTTAAAATTTTGCTGCTGATTATTTTTATTATGTGATAAACGCATTACTACCCGCCCATGGATTACGACCAGTCCAGGGACAGTACAGCCACCATGGAATAATTAAACTTTTTTTCGGTTCATGCGTTTTCAGATAAAACGATTGGCTCACACAATTCTGTTTTTTCTTTTCATAACTCAATGAACCGAAAAAACACAATTAGGTCCGCCCCCGCCCCCCCCCCCGCCCCCCCCCCCTCCAGCCACGCCTCTAAAATACCAGTCTTTGGAGTTGCAACATGGTGTCAAATCAATAGAAGTTAGAACACTGGCACGTTCTAAATGTGAAAAAGAAAAATAAATTTATATTACTAATTTATCACCATGAAATTATTTATAAAATATTTAAATGACCGAGGTGGGTCAATTTTTCTTTTTCTTCACACCTGTATTTATTTGACATTTCAATTTTTACGCACACTGGGTGATCGCCTGCGACTGCGTTCATCGTTTTACCCAAATCGATTGTAAACAATGGCTGGTCACGACAAATACGACAATTTTGACATTGCAAATTTGAATACGGCAATGTCATCTGGCTTTATATCTAACTCCAATTTTACAAACTGTGTTTTTCAGTTCTCGGGAAATGGTCAAAACCAAAACACAATGTAATACTGATGGCCTACTTTCACCTACCACGGAACGTAACTTTTATGTGAAGTGAACAGTTGAATGAAATTTGAGGGAGGCGTGGCATATGACGTTTTCTTTGCGTTACGTAATTCATTGGTCAATAAAAAATTTAATGACATAAGTGCATTTGACTTGGAAAGTGTGTCAATTGCTACCTGCATTTCAATAATATGCGCCCTCTTTTATGCCAGAAAAATAATATGTCTACCAGTTTTAGTTCTTAAGTCTTCGTTCGCTGAAGTACAGGACGACTAACACTATTTATTTATTTGGGTCGCGAACGTTTAATTATAAGGAATGATCTTTTCTTTTTGTCTATTTCTTGAGTTATGAACCCCAAAAAACAAAGTCCAAACATCGTGTAAATGGGCTATGCCCATTTACACAGTTTGAACTTTGTTTTTTGGGGTTCATAACTCAAGAAATAGACAAAAAGAAACGATCATTCCTTAAATGGTCAAAATCCACATATTGGTAGTATTTCCCACAGGTGCTTTTCTCAATCAATAATCAGTAATATTCAGCCAATATTCAATGAAAGAAGCACCGGGTCGTACCCCGTGTTTCATTCATTGAAACTTTGATGGTGATTCCATTGTTTTATGTCTGTGCTTCACTGCTAACGCATGTGTGGAAATATAGCCCACTCGTGGATTTTAACCTGTCCACAATGACTGTACTGTACAAATAGGTACTCAGTCACGATCCAGCCAAAATGCTCTGTCTCCTTTTTTGATCACAATACTGTAGACCGGTGATAGTTCATATACTGGTTGTGACTAGTTAAGGTAGAGATGGGCTGTATATTGAAATTTTAAGTGCTGTATCGGTTTGGTTATTTTAAGTGGGTATACTCCAGTATTGGTTAGGTATTAAGTATCTGACTTGCCTGAGATTTGCTGATAGTACCAAAGGAGAATTCACACCAGGAAAATACATAAGATGTTCTTGTATCATTCTGCCATGTAGCGCTACAAATGCTATTGCCAATGAGCTCAACATTGGCATTCTTTTTCCAACACAAATCATGTTTTCAGTAATTTTGTGACTTGTTCCAAACTCGCATTAACCTTTAAAGGCCTATTTCAGGCTTTTGCTATCTCAAAGCATGTGCCCTTAACATGCCACATGTAAAATTCGAAAATAAATGGTTTTGGTATTCAGTGATTGGTTCGGCTCGGTTTTTCGATATCCCCATGATATTGGCACAGCTCGTTTTTTTTTGGTATATTGCTCATCTCAAGAATAGCCCTTTATCTAACGTAATGGCCAAAACCGGCCAGAGCTATTCACAAAAATACTATCCAATTTTCATTATTTGTTTCATTTTTTATCACAAAAACATAGCTTATGACCCCTCATTGGAATGAGTTTGTTGAGCTCGTTCCAATGAGGTGTCATAAGCTGTATTTTTGTGATTAAAATTAGCTATTCAAGTATTTTGTTTGCAAGTGTCGTCTGCTTTTCGTGTTAGGTAAAGGGTTAAGGTCTTAGTAACTGGTGTATGACTGATCATATGTAGAGTAGCACAGCATGCATTAGACATTCGCCAAGTGCAAGGATGGGGCAGGGGCAAAGTGTAGAACAAGCCTTGCAGTCTTTGCAAGTCCCAAAGATGCAAATTGAGTCCTCCCCTATAAAAATTTTTTAAATTAGTGTTAAAAGCATTCTCCTGCATTTTCTTGACAATATCTTCTCAATTATTTTTTTACAATTTGGGTAAGTTATTACATGTATTTCTGTGTGTATGGTGCAATTTTCTCCAAAGATAATCATATCAACTGCGATGCAAGAAAGAGCAGTGGAAAACCAACAAACTGGAGCAAGTGAGTTTTATCTTATATAAATGGAACCTGGTCAGTAATACAACTGTGTACTTTTGCCACCTCCACCAGCACCAGAGGCCCTTTCCAAAAGCCTTCCCATTACTAGCAGGTTTTTACAATACCCATATTCCCAGGGCAACTGCCCTCATGTGAATTACGACCAGTCCATGGTGACTGGTCAGTGTATTATAATTTCACACCTGCCTCCTTGCCATGATATACCTACCTGTTAATTTCCCCTGCTTTAAAATAATGTATTAAAGTTTAAATTAGTTAAAAGACATTTTTTTGAAAATGATTATCGTTTTGATGAGCTTAGTTCCGGAGGTAGACTTTGTCTGATACAGCCTTCATTCAGAGAGGGAGATCTGATTGGTCAACCCATGCAGGTGAATTTCTATATTAAGTTGACGTAAAGTGCATGGTAAAAATGATTTTGACAACTGGGCAAATTAAATTATGTAATGTTATTGAATCAAAGCATAATGTAGTTGTTCGAGTTCAAGTACAGAGGGTGGGGGGTGGGGGTGGGGGTGGGGGCTGTTCTTGAGCAATGAGCATGTAAGAGGTTTTTGATAATAGTGCTTACCGATAAACAAATAAAACTTTAGAACACTACTAGATGTACTTAATGATCGAAAGGAAGACCACTTTTGTGATAGCAGTACTGTATGATACCAGTAGCTTGCTACATGTACTTTCTTTGTAATAGATGACTTACTCTTACATGTACATACAATGTTACTATTTTTGTAAAATTTTATGGAAAAAAACCCAACAGTTTTCTGATCATGAATTGCTCTAATTGTTTGCTTTGTAACAAGAATTGAAATGCAGGTTGTTTTTTTATTTCAGTTTCAAAGTCCACATCTCAGAGTACATTGCGACACTTGAGATGGATAATGCAAAAAGTATGTACTTACTTCATATTCAGTGCTGTATTTACTAAGTTACAAAACTCCACATAATTCTATATCTAGTAAATCGAGAGTAATCGCTTGACTGGACTGGTTTCGTGAAATAATTCATGAGAGGTGAGGGACATTGTACAAACATGAGTGCGCGAATGCGCACAAGTGTTTTACAATATAGTCCCTCGCCTCAAATGAATTATTTCACGTAACCAGTCCAGTCCAGCGATTACTCTGTTTATTACTTTTCATTATTAACGATAATTATATTATTTAACACTTTATCTAACGTAACGGCCAACCCAGGCCAGAGTTATTCTAAAAAATCGCCAGTTAATATTTTTATACTGTACCAATGACCCAGACATAGCTGGTGCTAACTCTTAAAAACATAGGGCCAAACACAAATTTTGCCCCCCAATCCCCAAAATTTGCATCTAAAACCAAAGAAAACATGTCCTGAATGGCCCTCCATACTTCACCTCTACTGCGCATGTGCAGTGTCAAGGACATCCCGAAATTGGCACCATTAATCATTCTTTGTTTGGCCCTTCATCAGTTAACATCTGCCTGATCTTTGTGCTTGTAAATCTCAGTTTAAATGATGTCAGACACATAAATATTAGAGAAATGGTGATTCTAAGGAGGATATAGAAGGAGGAGAGGAAAAATGAGTGACAGAAAATATTCAGGGCTGTAACTTAAAATTTTTTAATGAAATTATGTTAAGTTACCTATTTTTGAGGCAACAGCCTGTTGTGGTCATTCTTGTTATCAAGTTACACTGCTTGTTCAGTGTTTTCCTCTCTCCCTTTCCTTTAAGTCCCCTCTTGCTATTCTCCCATGCTTTTGGCATATTTTCTGTAATATTATTACTAAAATTTCTTGGGAGTTTTAGCTGGATAACAGAATGAATTCTGTTCTTTTCCCCATGTTTACGTCTTCACCTATGGGTGGTTAGGCGTAGTGTTCTGCATCTACCATCTGATGTTCTGCAGTTTCTTCCCTGGAAGTCTCTGTTTTGCATCAGATAGTGTATTATTGGTAACTGATTTCGGGCCAGGGTGCCTGGAGTCTTGTTCTGGTGTTTTTACACTTATTGTTTACATTTACAACAGCCCTCTGTGTGAGGGGGGATTTCTTGAAAATAATATCTTGATGTTAATTTAATCATAACTAGATACATTATTATTGTTCGTAAGTGTTGTATAAATTTTTTAAAATATTTTTAGAATTTTTGTCCACACTTAGGCTTGGGATCCATTGGGGCTCAACGTTACTTTTCAGAAACTTGGGCTGTTCTGAAAAAATATTTTTTCAAAATTTTTTGATTTCAATTATTTTTTCTATGTTAATGGATCATGTTATTATGTATTTTGATTGTCAGGGGTTGGTGCGAGTACTAGGACTTTGTTTTCTTTTCACAATGAAAGGATATTGTTCAATTGTAATAAGAGGAAATCTTCCTCTGACTTTCATAATCATTGTATAATGTAGTCAGTGTGCTCGCACTAACTCCTGTTCTGTATGTGTTAATTTCGATGACAACATGGGAAGCGTGTGTCACGGTATGTTAGTGGGGAAATGGCCATTCCGGTCCTTTCCCCACAGGGTCACTCTACTTTATCAATCTCTATTTCAGACGATCAAGAACAGGGTGATGTATCCGTGATGTCTTCCAAAAGTGTGCCTCCGTCGTCACAATTAATGAAGAGCTAGCGGAAAAGTGCTCATGTAAATACGTCAATTGCCTAAGAGGACCCTAGTAGGTTTGACGTCCGCTAGCTCGCCCGGTGTAGCGTCCATTCATCGAATGGTTCGGCAGCCGAGTTTGTCCGTTGCGGTCTAGAAGGAGTTTTGGGTGATGCGAGCACTATAAATCAACAAAATGCACACCCAGTGACGGCGGATTAGAGGAGAGAACGGAGGAAGCCTTTTAGTCTGGTTCCTAGCTTGTCCAGGTCCATCCGGACTGCAAGCGAGAGAGGCCTCTCTCTCGTACAACAACATCTGGCCCCAGATGTTGTGGTACAAAATGTTTCGCATTCGGAGCATACGTCCGCCGCTCGGGACGCTCCGATATATAGTCAGTCCGGAGAGACTGTCAATAAGGCTTCCTCATCCTCATGGTAGTGCACACGACCGCTCTTGGCTACGTGACCTCGAATATCCAGTCAGCTTTGCCAATCAGAGAATCATCGGCGACCAGGTCACACCATCCGGTAGCCAGGAACACGAGGCCTGCAGACTCCGGACGTTCGCATAAGAAAGTATGCGGGAGTCAACGTACACGGAGCTTCCAGCGGCAAAGCATCGTAAGACCGCTACTTCACAGGCCTCGGTGACGGACGTGCTGTCCCAAATAGCACAGCTTATCGCAGCATCCCAGCATCGACAGAATCTCTGTCGCATCATGTATTATCCGACGACGCTGGGTCGGGACGCTCCGCGGAAGCGGGTACGGACGTCCGAATATTTCATCCGGTCCGACGGGATGCCGAAAGGGATTCGGAGGATTTCGAGCTTTCCCTTTCGGAACAACATCAGCTGCTGTGTATGTCATCTGACTTATCTTCTAGAGGTTCTTTCGTCGGACCAGAATGCTGCGATGCCAGATAAGAAACTGATAGCGTCGGTGGACACAAAAATTTTTGGTTCGGTTCAGGGACATCGTCCCTCAGTTCCGACACAGTCCAATAAGGTCACACAAACTTTCGAATTATTGAACGACGCTATATATATATTATTATATGCTTGCTGTTAACAAGCATGTCTGGTTTCTTGTTCGCAAAGTTACTGAGATGTCTTTCAAAAGTGTGCCTCTGTCGTCATAGATAATGAAGAGCTAGCGGCAATAAGTGCTCATGGAATACGTCAATCGCCTAAGAGGTCCCTAGTAGGATCGACGGAGTTGACATTCGCTAGCTCACCCGGTGTAGCGTCCATTCATCGAATGGTTCGGCAGTCGGGTTCGTCCGCTGCGGTCTAGGAAGGAGATTTGGGTGATGCGAGCACTATAATAGACTTTAGTACACACCCAGTGACGACGGATTAGAGGACAGATCGGAGGAAGCCTGTTAGTCCGGTTCCTAGCTTGTCCAGGTCCGTCCGGGCTGCGAGCGAGAGGGGTCCCTCTCTCGTACAACAACATATGGGACCGGATGTTGTGGTACAGTCATTTCGCATTCGGAGCATATGTCCACCGCTCGGGACGCTCCATTATATTGACAGTCCGAGAGACTGTCGATAATGCTTCCTCATCCTCACAGCAGCGCACACGACCGCACATTGGCTACGTGACCTCAAGTATCCGGCCAGCTTCGTCATTCAGTGATTCCACGGCGAACAGGTCACTCCATCCGGTAGCCAAGTGACACGAGGCCTATACACTCCGTCCGCTCGCATAATAGAAGTATGCACGGGGTAACGAACACGGAGCTTCCAGCGGCAAAGCATCGTAAGACCGCTTCTCCACAGGCCTCAGTGACGGACGTGCTATCCAAATAGCACAGCTTATCGCAGCATCCCAGCAAACGACAGATTCTCGGTCGGATCACGAATAATCCGACGGCGCTGGGTCGGTGCTCTCCGCTGTTGCATTAGGTACGGACGACCGAACTCTTATAGGGTCCGACAGGATGGCGAAAGGGATTCGGACGATTTCGAGCTTTTCCTTTTAGAACAACAGAAGCTGCCATACATTTCTTCCGGCATTATCTTCCAGAGGTTGTTCCGTCGGATTACATTGCTGCGATGCTGGATAAGAGACTAATTGCGTCATTGGACACGGAGTTTTGGATCAGTTCAGGGACATTGTCCCTGACTTGCCGACACAGTCCAATAATGTCATTAGAACATTCGAATTATTTAACGACGCTATATATAAGCTTGCTACCAAGCATGATAATCTAGTTTCTTGTCCGCAATGCTCTATTCTGCCTTTCCTCAATTCTAGGGAATAATTTATATTGGCAGAACAGGGCATACCGAGAGTTCCTATGTGTCTTGACGGCGGGACTGAAGACTGGGAATTATCTTTTTCGCCGTCTATGTCAATTCCAACCACGATGTTGGAAACGACAATGATGTCTATTAGACTTAACTTAGACGCTTTATCATACGTAGACCACCTTACTGAGGCGTTATAATTACGTCTTCAAGAGAAAGAATTCCAGGTTATGATCCTCAATGTGATTTCTTTCAAGGGCAGTAGTTTTTCCACGTATAACTCCGCCCTTCAGTGGCAACCTGGAGTCGGTTAGACGTGACACAGCCCTAGCTACATCTAGTAAGGTGAAGAACTCTCTCAGAGTCGCTTCGGTCTCGGAGAAGCTTCTCTTCGACGGCAACCTTTCAGCAATCTATCAATTGCTCGATACACACGTTCTCTTGTCTATCAAGTGTAACAAGAGATTCAGACTGGGGCAAACATTCGGTGGTTGACTCAGAGAGTGCCACTGCAGTTGCCGGATCCGAGTTTTATGATTATGACGGATGTCAGTCAAACAGGTTGGGGTACAATATTGATCCCAACGGATTCGAAGTGCCAGGGTCTTTGGGTTCCACAGTTTCTAGGCAAGCACTCAACTTCCAGGAAATGGTGTTATTTTGGCTTGCACTATGTCATTGGATGAACATTATTCAGAAACGCATGTCCAAATCCTGTCCGATAATATGACAGTAGTTGCGTATCTCCGGAACCAGGGAGGCACTCATTCGATTCCGTTATTCAATTTAACGGAAAGAATCCTTCTGTTTGTTATAGTACACCAAGTTCTGCTTCGGTCCGTCATATTCCGGGTCGTCTGATTGTATTAGCACACTCCCTTTCACGTAAGGGTCGCTTGTTGCCGTCAGAATGGACTCTCAACAAACAAGTATTCAATCAGATTTGCTATCAATGGGAGCGCCCAATGATAATTTATTTGCGACACAACTCACTATTCAATTGCAGACGTATGTGTTTGCATGTCCGGATCCCTGAGCTTATGTTGTTAATGCTCTATTGATCTAATAGGACGGAATGATAGGATATGCGTATCCTCCAGCGCTGTTGATTCAGCAAGTATTGCTAAGATAAACATCCACAATACAATTCTGTTGATAGCATCTCTGTCTTCACAGAGACCGTGGGTAAATTTACTCAGGTGTCTACTGTGGGACTTACTGCGAAAACTTCCTCCATGAGAGGATCTTCTTTCGCTGGGGAAATCGTGTCAACTTCATCACAACCCGCAAGGTCTCAACCTTCACGTATTCCGTTGTGTGGTCCTTCTTGCAAGGCAAGCATTGTACAGAACGAGCTATGGACGCGATTTCTTACTGTAGGAGAACCTCTTCTTCGCTATACTATGCGGCTAAAGTGGAGGCTCATCCGTTGTTGGTGTAGGGATCATTATGTTGATATTTTTGATCCCTCCATACTAGACATTGCAACTTTCTAGTATACTTGTTTGACAAGATCAACTGCAGCCTGTTACTATTAAGGTTATAGGTCTATGTTATCTCATACCTATGCACTCTATGATAGTTTACAATTGAGTCTTATGTCTCTTCATCTAAGTCAGTTAGAAACTTTTCGATAAATTGACCTAGAATCCTTAGATTAAATTTCTTTACGGAATTTAGCTTCGGCTCTTATTTAGCTAAGTAATCATTTGAGCCTCTGGAAACAGTAGTTTTCAAATTCTGACCTTTTAAGACAGTAATTCTGTTAGTCTTCTCTTTTACGGAGGAGTCAGTGAGCTTCATGCACTATCGGTGGACGATTCTCACTTTCGTAGTATCGGAAACACTACTTCCTTTACTACTTAGGTTGGATTTTTGGTTAAGAGTCAGGCTCCTAATAGTATCCGGAACCTATTGTTATTAAGGTCCTTCCGTCTTTGTACGGGCATAGGCCTTTACTCTGTCCGGTTAGAGTTTACGTATTTATAAACAGATATCAGTTTATTAGTATGGACGTAAGCTTCTTCTGTCTTTGATGCCTAATAGAAGGACATTACGCTCCATTCTATTGCTAATGGATTCAATTAACTATCGGTACTGCTTATGGTATATCATTGACTCAGCAGTTTGTGCTTGAGATTTCGGCTCATGAAGTAAGAGCTCTTTATACATCTTGGGCTTACATTAATAGTGTCGCTATTATAGATTTTATGAAGGCTGCTCATTGGGCTCAGCCATCCACATTCATGAATTTTTATCTCAGAAATATTGAGTCTATTTCTGGAGGCCTCCATTGTTAGGTCTATTATCTACTGCTCAGAATGTCATTCACTTAACAGTTGCTACTATAGCTAGGTAGGCTTTCTGTTCCGGCAGTGACTCTGTCCTGCTGCCCTCTTCGCTCTGGGCTATTTGACCCAGGGCAAGGAGAAGGGGGGGGGGGGGGTGGGAGGGTGTTCCCTTGGGTCACCTGTTTTATTATGAAAACAAGGGGATACCTCCTCCGGAGTTAGTAATTCTGAGCTGTTACTGGGATGGTTTTTAAGTGATAAGTTTATGTTTTTAAATTCATTCAGGTCATAGTTTTTAAAGTATAGCTTTTGAATATATCACGTGTCAAACGGGCGTTATTATACAATCCTCAGACACTTTTAAGGAGTATAAAGAGTCTCTATTCTCTAGACTAACTTTATTTATTGGCTTACTTTAAAAATTATTAGTATAAGGATTATACTGGATATTAATAGAGTACATGGATGTTATGATGCTCAATTTTGGAAGGTGTTGTGTCTTTCTAATTTATCATAAATAAGAAAGATACATGTAAGGCCTAATACTCCTTTTCCCCTCGAGGGAATGACTCTATTTTATATAATTGAGCTTATTTGAACTTGCTCTATGTCCTAGGCCCTCCAGCCTTTTTACTATTCAGCTATGTCTGGGTCATTGGTACAGTATAAAAATGTTAAAAAATTTATAGTAATTTATATATTTTTTATACTTACCAATGACCCAGACGGGGATGGCCCTCCCAGTAGTTGAGAACTCATGCCTCCCCGCTGAGTACATAGCGCTTACCAGGCACTGGTTATAAGAATGATTAATGGCGCCAATTTCGGGACGTCCTTGACACTGCGCATGTGCAGTAGAGGTGAAATATGGAGGGCCATTCAGGACATGTTTTCTTTGCTTTTAGATGCAAATTTTTGGGATTGGGAGCAAAATTTGTGTTTGGCCCTATATTTTTAAGAGTTAGCACCAGCTATGTCTGGGTCATTGGTAAGTATAAAAAATATATAAATTACTATAAATTTTTTAACTTTCATTATTTTTTCATTGTTTGTCTCTAAAACATAGGTTATGACCCCTCATTGGAATGAGCACGTTCCTATGAGGGGTCATAACCTATGTTTTTGAGACAAAAAAAATGAAAATAATAGCTATTCAAGAATTATTTTTGCAAGTGTCATCTGCTTTTCATGTTAGGTAAAGGGTTAAAAAAACAAAAAAACAACAAAGTCCCTATCACACCCACGGCAAAGCGTCTTCGTTTGCACGCACGGATACATGACCCAATTGTTGATTGCATAATTCACTTGTGAAGTTATCGTTTATAAATCAAACTAGGAAATCCCAGTAAATCACACTTTGGAAAGTAATAAATGAAAGTTTTGGTCAAGTTTTTATGCCCCCGACTTAGGTCGCGTGGCATTATAGTGATTGACGTGTGCGTGAGTCCGTCCGTGTGTGTGTGTGTCCGAGCCAATAACTCGAAAACGGTTAGGGCCACAGTCATCAAACTTCACACAGTTATAAAGGACCATGGGAGGATGTGTCACACACCATAGCTAGGTTCGTACCTTCAAGGTCAAGGTCACATTTCAAGATCACACTAAAAATTGGTCAATATTCGGGTCTCAGCCATAACTCAGAAACGAGTCATAGTACAATTGTTAAACTTTTTAGAAATGTTAAGGACAGTCAGAAGGTGTGTCGCGTATAATAGTTTCCGCCACATCTGCAAGGTGGAGGTCACAATTGACCTTCATATGATCAGGGTCACAAATTGTGTCTCAAGCATAACTCCAAAACTATTAGGGCTACAACCATCTAACATGACTCAATTATAAAGGACAATGGGTGGATGTGTCACGCACCACAGCCAGGTCCGTAAGGTCAAGGTCACACTGAACACGGTTAGGGTCACAGTCATCAAACTTCACACAATTATAAAGGACCATGGGAGGATGTGTCACACACCATAGGCGGGTTCGTACCTTCAAGGTCAAGGTCACATTTCAAGGTCACACTAAAAATCAGTCAGTATTCATGTCTCAGTCATAACTCAGAAACGAATCATAGTACAATTGTTCAACTTCTTACAAATGTTAAGGACAGTCAGAAGGTGTGTCGCGTATAATAGTTTCTGCCTCATCTGCAAGGTGAAGGTCTCAAGGGGTGGGGGGCATGTGTTACCTTAGTAACATTCTTCTTGTTTTTTAAAAAACTCAACCAATAGTTTGATGAAGTGTGCAGGCAGATTGTTGGGCTGACATAACCATCCTTGTTAGTGAGATAACTTGGAACAAATATCAGTGGATTTGATCAATATTTGGGATGTGAGACTTTCTTAACAATGTCTTGAATGGGTTCTAAAACTGTTATGATTCGGCTATACTGAGTACAGTTATGACCACTCATTAGTTAATTGTAGCCTGGTTTTGGCTCGTTAACGTAACTTGAACAAATATTAATGGATTCAGTCAATATTTGGTTTGTGACACTTTCTTAATAATATCTTGCATGAGTTCGAAAAACGGTCCGATCAGCCATACTGTGCAGGGTTATGACACTCAAGTGAGACTTTATTAACCCTTTGCCCAATGTAGTGGCCAAAACCGGCCAGGGCTATTCTCAAAAATCGCCAATTAATTTTCATTATTTTTTAATTTTTTGAGACAAAAAATGAAAAAAATTAGTTATTCAATAATTTTTTTGCAAGTGTCGTCTGCTTTTCATGTTAGGTAAAGGGTTAACAGTGTCTCAAGTTTGAAAACTGGAATGGTTCAGTCATACCGAGCAGATTTATGGCCCCATAATTAGTCAATGTTTGCCTGTTTTGAGCTCAGATTATTAGCTTGCTAACTTGGAACAAATGTTAATGGGTTTGGTCAATATTTGGTGTGTGAGACTTTCTTAACAATCAGGCCTTGCTGTTTGAGGTGTGCTATCGTGCTTGGGCACCACCGTTCACACAGATGGCAATATAGGTGCGCGGCGAATCGCGCATCTAAAAAATGAATATTTGGATGTGCATTTTGTTCAACTTCACTTCTGTGACTTGAAAGGGTTAATGTGTTGGAAGTTTGAAGGAACAGTATCTGAATCTGAGCAGTTTTTCCGGTCACTCTGATGTCAAGTTGATGATAAATTATTGTTACTTTGTATAAAAGTGTAGACAGTTAACTCTTTGCAGGCTGCTGGCGGGTATTCCTGCCCAGCACAGGGTTTCTCTTGTCACTGAAATAAGTATACGTTGGGCCCATTTAATCATACTTACACCATGTAAATTGAATGGATTTTTTCACCAATGCTTTCTTGTGTTACATTTAGATTTATTATTCATCAAATCTAGTCATGGCTGCTTTATATCTAAAATATCTAGAATACTCAGCAGGTCAAGAGTTAAGTGCAAGATTTTTACAGTATATGTCTGTCTGGTGTGTAGACTTTCTCTTTGATGAGGTATTTCACCTCGCAGATTATAACTCTGAAAAAATCTCTCAGTGTGAGTAATGTTGATTTCAGAATAAATTGACTGTCCATGGTACTTTACATCAAAGCATTTCGTATATATGAAACTGAAAGCTATGTTTTGATTTTATTAAACTGCTTAAAACTTAGAACGAATGTCTTAAAAAAAACCTTATTTCAAAATCTAACATTCTGAAATTCATTTTTCATTTATCTCTTTTTGACAACGTGAAGCTGTTGGTCGAAGGTGCATATATTAATTTCTTACCAGCCCCTTCTCATTATTTGCAACATATTCCCTCCGGAAATCTCAATTGCAGGAATTTGTAAACATTGAACTGTTTGTGACATTTATCTTAGAAGTGAATAGAAAAAAGATAATCAACAAATTTAATAGGAGTACATATTCATTTCATAATCACATTAAACTCAATCCGCTCAAGGTTAAAGGCCCTTTGCTATTTTAATTGACGATGTCTACCCACAAACCCGTTGGGATATTCTGACTAATATCAATCAGTCCTCACTTCAAATGTGCACATGTATCAAGAGCAAATTGACAAGCACATGAAGACAATTTGAGTTGATTCACAACTCTATTCCTTGATGTGTAAAATTGCAATCTTCGCAGAGGATAGTGTATCATGCAAGTAGATAGAGAGTAATCGCTTGACTGGACTGGTTATGTGAAATAATTCATGAGAGGTGAGGGACGTTGTACAAATATGAGTGCGCGAATGCGCACAGGTGTTTTACAATATAGTCCCTCACCTTGAATGAACTATTTCACGTAACCAGTCCAGTCCAGCGATTACTCTGTTTATTACTTTTCATTAACGATAATTATATTATTTAACCCTTTACCTAACGTAACGGCCCAAACTGGCCAGCTCTATTCTCAAAACTCTTCAATTTTCATTATTTTTTCATTTTTTGTCGCTAAAACATAGGTTATGATGCCTCATTGGAACGAGCTGATCGAGCTCGTTCCAATGCTGGGTCATAACTTATGTTTTTGAGACAAAAAAGTGAAAATAATAGTTATTCAAGAATTTTTTTTTTGCAAGTGTCATCTACTTTTCATGTAAAGTAAAGGGTTAAAAAAACAATGAAGTCCCTGTTACACCCATGGCAAAGCGTCTTCGTTTGCATGCATGGATACATGACACAATTGTTGATTGCATAATTCACTTGTGAAGTTATCGTTTGTAATCAAACCCGGAAATCCCAGTAAATCACACTTTGGGAAGTAAAAAATATTAATATTTATTCAGATCAGAAGATATTTTCAGACTTGTATTGAGATATGCATCATATATATCATGAACTGTGATCGCGAGGTAAGTTTTGCTGAGTGGCACTGTCAGTGTCAGAGTACAAACATAAAGAGGTAAAACCAGTGTTGTCAAGGTTAGACTAGTTTTATTTTTGTCATATATATTCAGGATTTAAAAAAATACATAAAAACATATTCCAGCCGGATCAAACAACAGAGAAGTTTACTTGGCATGTGTTGTGCGATATCATCGTGAGAAGATACAAGACAACCCTACACATCCAACCCGACCTGTGACCGCTTTCTCACATTTATATTCCAGTAGAGAGTCAGTGCCCCCCATGAATTTTCCAAACGACGAGCTTGTTTATGCCATGAATATACAAGGATTATGCATTGCTGATGTGGCGATGTAGTTGTTTTTTTTTGAACCTGTAAGGCTTGTCATTATAAGAAAATTAATCCATTGATATTTGTTCAAGGTATCGTGCTAACGATCTGAAAACAAGCAAAAATTAACTAATTAAGGGCCATAAGTCCTCTCAATATGACTGAACCATACAAGTGTTTAAAATCAATCGAGACATTGTTAAGAAAGTCCCATGTACCAAATATTGACCAAATCCATTGATATTTGTTCAAGTTATTGTGCCAACTACCTGAAAACAGTAAAAAAAACTAATTGAGGGCCACAACTCTGCTCAGTATCGCCAAACTGCACTGTTTTTCGTACTCATTCGAGACATTATTAAGAAAGACTCACAAACCAAATACTGACAAAATCCATTAAATAGTTGTTTTTATAATCTGTTAGTTTATCAGAGTGCGATTTCCTACATTTGTTTTTTTTTAAATCCGATGGGCCTTAGAGGCCTTTGTCTACCGTGAGCCTCATAGCGGTAGTTATAAAAAAATTTGAAAAACAGCACAAACAGTACTAGAAAACTTTGACTTCACATTCCAACTCATAATGAAACTAATTTTTGACTAGTCAACAATTATGCGATTAAAGCAAATTTAACGACTAACCGGTAAACTTTTTTTAGTCTACTGATCTCTGTTATCCAGAGTATCGCTGCTTTTTCATGAGTAGTCCCTGCAGTCACAAAAGATTTGATAGAATTTAGAGGCAGCTCTGAATACAATGTGTTTCCCAGACATTGTTACATCAGAATCATTCAGCTGTACATATAGTACAGACGCAATTATGTTAGATTACAAACACTAATTATAGGAATAATCATCTAAAATTTAATTAATGAAGCACCAGGAACAATGCGGTGCTTCGTTAATTAAAATTTTGCTGATGATGATTTTTATTACCTGGTAAATGCTAGTACTGAAATGGTTAACCGGATAATCGGTTTGAAACCAGTTAGCTACCTAACCGATTAGAAAACCGTCAACTGGTTATCCGAAATATAGATAGTGCTCATCATTCCATGTTTAAAACGTAGTAAATCTCCTGCTTCTCCTTTGTGAAAGATTACGCATCGAAGCTGCGTTGTATCTATTGAGAAATAATCGACTTTGGCATTCAAGACTTCGTTAATGCTCAGCAGTTTCCGTGAGTAATAAGTAATTGCAAAAACTATTCCGTATTTGCTCAATTTTTTGGCCGCTATGTTAGGTCAGGGTTTCCGCTATACCGGTACAGCGGCCGTCAAACGGCCACATTCCCCTGCCAGGTCACCTTCCCGACATAACAGAATTTTTTAAATTTGCCATGATCTGCCCGTCTCCCAAGAATACATTTAGTTTCTAGCTTGTAGAATTGCCATTTCTAAACTTCTTTTGTCGATTTCCGTACACATATTTTATTGAAAACAAAACGCATGTTCGTTTCACTCTTCTGTCGCAGCACCTGGAGAATAATTGATTTCAAAGTGGTTTTTCAACATCAAAGACATCAAATAATAGTAATATCGAGTATTGTTGTAGAATTGCTATATAATTCCACTCGCGCGTGATGTCATCAGAGATAGTCTGTGAACCGGGAAAGACTTCCTGAACTCTCCGGAACCTGTTCCAGCTGTGAAGACGAATTTCACCACTCTGAGGCCTCATGTGACCGGGATTAACCAATTGGAATCCGAGAACACAGAAGAAGACCAGCCTGTCTTTTTTCGACTTGACCTCGAGAATCAGGAGTTCAGAAATTCTGCTCAGATTTAAATTTCGTGTGTTTGTCGGGAAAAATTGGTAAGATCCTAGCTATTTACCCGCAATGTTTTTCTAAAGTAGAGACTTACCGAACCCAAGTCTACGTTAGTATTCGTTTTCACAGTGGCTGCAAACGTCAGAATTTGGACCATGCACGTGCAATGAAATTTATACGCAGTGCACGTGTAATGAGTGTGCAAAAATCTCATTGCACGTGCATGGTATCTCCTAAAATATCTCACAAACGTTGTTTCACCCCTAATTTAAAATTGCATTTTTAAATTATGGGTGAATCTTCCCTTCCTACTCACACTTTCTATTCGCCCTGGACATTTAGTCCCAATGAAAATGCCAACGCTTGACAGTTTTATCAGGACGAAACGCCCTGGGCGAATAGAAAGTCACGTATACTATGAATTATTTTTCGGTTGAGCAACTATTTCCTCTTATTTACGTCTTATTCATCGGAAATTCCTGGCTGTCAATGTGTAAAATCGGACAGATATATCTCCGTGAAAAGACACAAAATATCCTCTCAGATGCAAGGAAATGGGGGTTTTGAGATTCCAGAATTCAAAGTTTTCCTACTGCAGGCCAAACCATGGTTGGCCCGTGGTACCGACGATCATCGGTCGACACACGAACGGTCTCATTCCCTTTCCTGTAGTGGAAACCCAGGTTAGGTAAAGGATTAATGGGAGAGAAAGGTGTGCAGACTTTTGCATTTATAGTACCCCCTGTAATAGCTCATTAAGCTTAGACTTTTATGGAACACTAATAGTTCAGAAGTCTTCAACAACTGTTGTGTGCTTTCAAGCTTCATTTAATTCTTACCACTGAATCTTGTACACATTTTTCAGAAATGAATCACTTTTACTTTTTTTCAGGATTTACTAGGCCAGGATGTTTTCCTTATAGGACCCCCAGGACCACTACGAAGACAGATTGCCATGATGTATTTGGTGAGTGGTACTGGGTATTTTTTGTTTGTTTTCTGGTTCGGTTCTGGTTTTTCGGAGAAAACTGGAAAACCGAACTGCAAGCCCCAGCAGAAAACAGCTGAACAGTTTTATACTATATTTGTGCATAAACTTATCAAACTCTCTGATGGGGAGGGGGACTGGGCTAGAGGTCTGTATTGACTCTTGTCACTTAGCCTATCCGTCAAAGGGGCAAATATCTCATGTTCTCATTGTCATATTTTCACCCTTATTGACTCATCCACTAGTACTGAAATGGTTAACCGAATAACCAGTTTTAAACCGAGCATCAATCGGTTATCCGAAGTATCGATAGTGATCATCATTCCACGGTTAAAACGTAGTAATTCTGCCGCTTCTCCTTCGGGACAGGTTACACCTCAAAGCAGCGCTGCATATATTGAGAAATAATTGACTTTGGCATTCAGGACTTTGCTGATGATAGGCAATTTCTGTGACTACTGAGTAACCGCAGAAACTATTTCGTAGTATGTATACAAACAAACGTTGTCGATTACTCGACAACATTCGTTGTATACACCCTGCGGAATAGTTTCTGAGAATACTGCGTTCCAATTCCTATAGTTTTGATTTCAGATTCGGTGAAATAATGGCTATGGTTAATTGGATATTATCAGGTTATAGCTCTCGGTTAGTTGGTTGTGAAAATGAGCCAACCGTTTCAGCCCTATCATCCACAGGACAATTCAATACGGACAAAAATGTGTCGTTGAGAACCCAGCATAGATTTGATGAACTTTATTCATTTGTTACCCTAATTTATGTTTTTAACTGCGACGAGCAGCTCTTTATGTGGCAATGTCGGTCCATAACTCGTAAAATACTTGATGGAATGAAACCATACTTGGTATGCAAGTGTATTTTCATGATGTCTACACCCTCTCAATAGTGCATGTCATTTGGATAATTTCTGTCACATTTATGGACTTGTCACCAGCAAGTTTTATTGTCACCAATGATTTTTTTTGTCACCAACGAGTTTTAAAACATCATTGGCGTTGCATGAATCGTCGCAGCTTCGACACTGTGACAGTGCTTCTAGTTTCTGACTCAGTTGACTTTGCAGCTGATCCCCTACATGTAGAGCCCCTAAGAATGATCAAAGGGAGGTTAGGCTGAACCCAGTGGAGATACAGTCAGGGATTTTTGTGGTTAGTGGTGTCATAAATAGACAGAACGCGATGTGTGTTTGAATTGGTGGGTGCTTTACATAAGTTGGAATGGCATAGTCATATTTCGTGAGAGCCGTAGCTTTCGTGAAATATAACTATGCCATTCCGAGTTGGGTAAAACACCCACCGATTCAAACACACAATGCGTTCTGTGTCTATTACATATCCCATGCATTAAAATTCATTTAAATAAACAAATTTTAATTCCGATGTTTAAACCCAAAGGTGAAGAGTCTGTTTGTTTTGTTTGAAGCTGTACTGATCAAATGGATCGATAAAAAATCAAAACAACCTTTTGGATACCAGTCTAAATTACATTTGTTATTTTTTGTATTGAGCATGTTTGTTAAAATTTGTATTGCTGTTTCTCTACACTGGGGTCCATTCACGTCTGACCATTTGGTGGCTATTTCTGTTAGTAAAAATATAAGTACAAATTTGGGCAGATTTGCTAAACAGATGGGAGAAACTTTTTTAAAAGAAGTTCAAAGCATGTCAAGATGTCCGAAGATTTACCGAAATAAAGTTGACCAGTTTAGATATAACAGGAATTGCTGGCGAGATGGCCACGGGACTGGGTTAATGTTGTGGTTGGAAATGATTCATTTTTTTTAATATTAGACGTTTTCATTTTCACACAATGCGACAGACGATTGATAATTGTATAACAAACTTTCAAAACTTTTCAAAGCGTAACTAATGATGCGATGGGAAAGGAACTAGTATAAATGGTGATGGGAAAAAAGTTCCAGCGTGTACATCACCAGTTGAATGCAGAAACATTTATGTCATAGCACGATTCCGTTAAATACATGGGTTTAAAGTGATGTGTAATAAAAAATATTACAGATTTTTTCCAAGTTATGAAGCCTGAATTGTTCTTTACTGAATGCTCGTAACACAGAAAAACTGAACAGAAACGTTTTTTCCTGAAATCAAACCGAAGACAGATCTGAAAAATCAAAACCTTCCAGGTCTGTTTGTAAAATATTTACTACTGACAGACACTCAGATCACCTGTCCACCTATATTTAACCCTTTACCCAACGTAACGGCCAAAACCGGCCAGCGCTATTCTCAAAAATCGCCAATTAATTTTCAAAATATTTTCATTTTTTGTCTCAAAAACATAGGTTATGACCCCTTGTTGGAACGAGCTTGTCGAGCTCGTTCCAACGAGGGGTCATAACCTATGTTTTTGAGACAAAAAATGAAAAAAATTAGTTATTCAAGAATTTTTTTTGCAAGTGTCGTCTGCTTTTCATGTTAGGTAAAGGGTTAATGTAAAAAGTTTCTTACACAATTAGCTATTTATTGTCCACATTGATATAAATTTTCTTTTTCAAACATACCTCTCAGAGACTGACTTTGATTAGTTTTGGATATTGGTATGCCCTATTATTTTCTTTTACCTTTTGGTCAGATGGTTATTGAATGTGTTATGGCTTAATTTCCAACGGTTCCGAAATAAGAAAATTGCTGTTTAAAAAGTTTGTTCAGATTACTGAAAACACAACAAATATATTGTCTGCTCTATTTTTCCCAGTTGTTAGATTTTTAGCTCAACTTGTCAAAGTCAAGTTGAGCTATTGCCATCACTTCTTGTCTGTCGGCGTACGTACGTACATAACGTACGTACGTACGTACGTACGTACATACGTATGTTAGTACGTTAGTATGTACGTCCACAATTTCCTTTGGCACACCTCACAGGTCGCATTTATGATCAGATTACTTTGAAACCTGGTATGCTTGTTTGGGGTGACCTCTAGATGGGAGCTATCAATTTTCTTCAATTTCTGTCAAAAAATGTTGCCGCGGCCAACGTTCTTAGAACTTAGTTTAGTCAAACCACAATATTTCCATTTGGCACACCCTACAGGGGACATTTATGATTTGATTGCTTTGAAACCTGGTACACTTATTTAGGGTCACCTCTAGACTCTAGATGGGAGCTATCGATTTTCTTCAATTTCCGGCAAAAAATGTTGCCGCGGCCAATGTTCGTAGAATTTAGTTTAGTCAGACCTCAATATTTCCCTTTGGCACACCCTACAGGATACATTTATGATCAGATTGCTTTGAAACCTGGTATGCTTGTTTGGGGAGACCTCTAGATGGGAGCTATCGATTTTCTTCAATTTCTGTCAAAAAAATGTTGCCACTGCCAACTTTCTTAGAACTTAGTTTAGTCAGAAGACTCAATATTTCCCTTTGGCACACCCTACAGGGTACATTTATGATCGGATTGCTTTGAAACCTGGCATGCTTGTTTAGGGTGACCTCTAGATGGGAGCTATTGATTTTCTTCAATTTCCGTCAAAAAATGTTGACGCGGCCAACATTTTTAGAACTCGGTTTAGTTAGACCACAATATTTCCCTTTGGCACACTCTACAGGGCACATTTATGATTTGATTGCTTTGTAACCTGGTATGCTTGTTTGGGGAGACCTCTAGATGGAAGCTATCGATTTTCTTCAATTTCCATCAAAAAATGTTGCCGCGGCCAACGTTCTTAGAACTTTGTTTAGTCAGAAGACTCAATATTTCCCTTTGGCACACCCTGCAGGGCACATTTATGATCGGATTGCTTTGAAACCTGCCATGCTTGTTTGGGGTGACCTCTACATGGGCGCTATCGATTTTCTTCAATTTCCATAAAAAAATGTTGCCGCAGCCAACATTCTTAGAACTTAGTTTAGTCAGACCACAATATTTCCCTTTGGCTCACCCTACAGGACATTTATGATTAGATTGCTTTGAAACCTGGTATGCTTATTTACGGTGACCTCTAGATGGGAGCTATCGATTTTCTTCCATTTCCGTCAAAAAATGTTGCCACGGCCAACGTTAGAACTTAGTCTAGTCAGACCACAATATTTCCCTTTTGTACACCCTACAGGGCACATTTATGATCAGATTGTTTTGAAACCTGGCATGCTTGTTTGGGGAGGTCTCTGGATGGGAGCTATCAATTTTCTTTGGGTTTCTGTCAAAAAATGTTGCCACTGGCCAAAAAAATAACATTGGTACCAATGATCTTCAATTTTGCCATTTCATTTATAACTTACCAAGTTCAAGTTTGTCAAGTTGAGCTACAGTGTCATTGACACTTTCATTTTTAGTTCACCTGACTGAAAATCAGGTTGAGCTATAGTGATGACTCGCCGAACGTCGTCTGTGAACATGGTGTTTGCATCTTCTCCTCCAAAACCGCTGAGCCAATTTAAGTGAAATTTGAGGTGATTGTTTGTTATGACATTGCATTTTGATTTTGTTCAAATCAAGTTGCCCTGTCCCACGGTAGGGCCATGCCTAAAAAGTGTGCCTAAATCTTAAAAAATCTTCTTCTCATGAACCAGCAGTAGGAGAGACTTGATATTTGTTGTGCAGCTTCCTTTTGAGGTGTAGACTCAGATTTGTTCAAGAGAAGTTCGTGGGGCTATATTTGCTGTCTTTATGGGAGGGTAAGAAATTGTGCCCCAACGAAAATTTCTATTTTCCAAACCGAGAGACTGATTTGAACCAAATATGATATGAGGGCTTATTGGGTCATAAGTACTTAATTTATGCCAAAAACAATTTTCCCGTCGCCCCATGGAAACTGCCGGAGCTAAAACTGGAATATGAAACAAGTTGCGGTGAGAAAACACAATCACATGTACTGCATGACACTAAGCATGATTAATTAGTCACATTGAATATTTTGACCACTGGCATTCCTGCTATTTTAAACCTGGAAATTTTCCCTGGGAAATGCCAAGGGGCTCCATGTATTTTTACACTTGCAATTCAAAGTTATTGGCTGTTTGCACACACTGACATCATGATTGCATCTTGCCTTCAAAATAGTGTGCATGCAAGTATTTGATACAAGACCTATGCATGGTACTTTTTTGTTTTCAAATAAACAAAAGTCATTTGTGCTTCCTTTCCAAGATAAATACGATGATACTTAACCATCCCATTACCACAATCACTTAAATGGCAATTTTAAGTGCTGAGGTGAGCTAATTTTAACACTTATCATGATAAAGTGAAGCTTGCAAACACACACTTCTCTTCAAAATCTGAGGACAACTAAAGATAATATTATGAATACTCCTCCGAGTCCATTTCATTCCAAAGTTGCGGAATCACACCCGAAATGTCCACTACAATCGCAAATAAAGCATCTGCTAATAAACTGCCATTTTGGGTGTAATTATTAGCGGACGTTTTGATTTTCTGACCGACATTTTGGATGAAGTTGCAAGCAGGCATTCCCTCCCTATGCATTGTTTGGCACATCACAGTTCAAAATAATCAATATAATGGTATACCACAGTTTCATTTTCTGAATACTGAGGTACCAGTATTTAATTATCCAATAGACCTAAAAAGTTAAAAAATCTGTTTCTCAGGCCCCCACATGGTCCTTTTGGCTGCCGCATGCTCTCTTTTTATAACTATGCAAACTTAAAAAAATAAAAATTACGCGGTTTATGTCTGATATTTTACCCAAGTTAATAAAATTAATAAATTTGTCCCTTGTGTGCAACAGGTTTTTGCAATGCTTTAGCATTGCAAAGCCTTATTGCACTCAAGGGACGAAATACACCACCACCACCCATGCTATTCTGCAGACTTTGAGGCCTAAAACCTAAAACAAACCAAGGACATGAACTTTTTGATGGCAAAGAAATAATTACAAAATTAAAAAATAAAATAAAAAAACGCACGCAACAGAAACAGACAATCTACTTTGTGGGGCCATACCGTCCACAGACAGTAATACCCTTTATATCATTATTATATCTTGAGATTTGCTTTATTTCCATATCAGGAACTGACAAAACGGGAAGCTGAATATGTATCATTATCAAGAGACACAACAGAAACAGATTTAAAACAGAGAAGGGAGATTGAGTCTGGAACTGCTTATTATATTGACCAGGTTTGTACATTTTATATTTTTATACTGTACCAATGACCCAGACTTAGCTGGTGCTAACTCTTAAAAATCTAGGGCCAAACACAAATTTTGCCCCCCCAATCCCCAAAATTTGCATCTAAAACCAAAAGAAATCATGTCCTAAAGGACCTCCATACTTTGCCCCTACTGCGCATGCGCAGTGTCAAGGACATTCCGAAATTGGCGCCAATCATCATTCTTTGTTTGGCCCTTCATCAGTTAACATCTCACTGATCTTTGTGCTTGTAAATCTCAGTTTAAATGATGCCAAACACATAAATATTGGAGAAATGGTGATTCTAAGAAGGATAGAGAAGGAGGAGAGAAAAAAGGAGTGACAGAAAATATTCAGGGCTGTAACTTACAATTTTGTAATGAAATTATGTTAAGTTGCCTATTTTCGAGGCATGGGCCTGTTGTTGTCATTCTTGCTTTGAAGTTGCACTGCTTATTCAGTGTTTCCTCTGTCCTTATCCTGTAAGTCCCCCCTTGCTATTCTCCCATGCTTTTGGCATATTTTTGAGTAAGATTACTACTAAAATTTCTTGGGAGAATTAGCTTGGTTACAGAATGAATTCTGTTATTTTCCCCATGTTTACGTTTTCACCCATGGGTGTTTAGACGTTGTGTTCTGCATCTACCATCTGATGTTCTGCAGATTCTTCTTTGGAAGTCGCGAGCGAGAGAGGCCCCTGTCTCGTACAACAACATCAGGGACCTGATGTTGTGGTACAAAATGTGTCACAAGCGGAGCACACGTCCGTCGCTCGGGACGCTCCGTTGTTTAGGCAGTCCGCGGAGACTGCTCAGGCTTCCTCATCCTCTCACCAGCGCACACGACCGCACCTTGGCTACGTGACCGCGGATATTCTACCAGCTTCGCCGATAAAGGATTCTTCGGCGACCAGGTCACGCCATCCGGTAGCCAGGGACACGAGGCCGGTAGACTCCGGACGTTCGCATAGGAAGAGTATGCGGGAGTCAGTTGATGCGGAGCTTCCAGCGGCTAAGCAGCGAAAGACCACTACTCCGCAGGCCTCGATGACGGACGTGCTTACTCAGATAGCACAAATTATCGCAGCATCCCAGCAACCGACAGAATCGGTGTCGGATCGGGAATTATCCGACGGCGCTGGGTTGGTACGCTCTGCCGAAGCATCGGGTGCGGATGACCGGGAGCATCATGAGGTCCGACCGGATGGTGAAAGGGATACGGATGACTTGGAGCTATCCCTTTCGGAACAACATAAAGCTGCCGTGGATTTCATCCGGCACTTCCTTCCTCACGTTGTTCCGTCGGGCCAGACTGCTGCGGTACCGGACAAGAGAATAATAGCGTCATTGGACACTGAATTCTTCGAGCGGTTCAGAGACATCGTCCCTGAGTTTCCGTCTCAGTCCAATAATGTCACAAGAACATTTGAATTATTGAACGACGCTATATTCAAGCTTGCTTCCAAAACAGGCAAAACTGGTTTCTTGTCCTCCAGTGCTCTTAACCTGCCTTTCATTAATGCAAGGAATAAATTCGATACGGCAGGACAGGGTATTCCGAGAGTTCCTCTGCGTCTTGACGACGAGGCGGAAGACTTAGAATTGTTGTTACCGTCGTCTATGTCCGTTCCAACGGCGGTGTTGGATACGACAATCACGTCTAACAGGGCCAGTTTAGACGCTTTATCTTACGCAGACCACCTTACAAAGGCGTTATCACTGCGTCTTCAAGGGAAAGAATTCCAGGATATACAATCCTCTTTAAGACTTCTTTCAAGGGCAGTGGCTTATTCCACGTATAACTCCGCCCTCTCAGTGGCAAACCTGGAGTTGGTTAGACGTGACGCAGCCTTAGCTACATCCACACGCGTGGATAGTAAGGTGAAGAACTCTCTCAGAGTCGCTTCGGTCTCCGGAGAACTTCTATTCGACGGCAAGCTTTCTGCAATCTACGATAAAATTACTAAGAAAGCTTCGGATTCTCTGCTGTTTAAATCCGCTTTCAAAAAGTCGGATACGGCAGAGAAGAATAAGACAGGCACTTCTGGGTCTAATGCGCCCAAGAAAGGTTCCTATAGAGGTTCCGGTGCATCCTCTTGGTCTTATTCAAGAGACCGTCAAGGCAGCGACTCACGTGCGGGACGTCCTTCGGGTCGGGACAATCAGTCGGACGCCCCGAGGTCGACGGGACGAGGTGCGGGTCGTGGAGGACGTTTATCCTCCCGCAGGCCTCGCAGGTCCAGGAGGTGATGGCTTCAACCTCTATCGTGTTCCGGTTGGCGGAAGGTTGTCGAGTTTTTCAGAAGAGTGGGTGTCGATTACGGACGACCCTTGGGTGAGAGGGGTGATTTCGGAAGGTCTAAGAATATCCTTCAAACGAAAGCCTCCTTTAACTCGCAGTGCAAAATGGACTCAACTTCCGTCAAATCCGCAGAAAAGAGACGCTCAGTTATCGGAGGTGCAGTCTCTTTTAATGAAGAACGCGGTAGAGGTCGTAGAAGACCAGGAAACACCGGGATTCTACAGCCATCTGTTTCTGGTTCCGAAACCAGACGGCTTGTTCCGTCCAGTCATAGATTTGAGCTGGATAAACAAGCTGATCGTCGCTCCGAAATTTTATATGGAGACGATTCGGTCGGTCAGAGCGAGTATTCGGGTGAACGATTATGCTACAAGCATAGATCTCAAGGATGCGTACTTTCATGTCATGGTACATCCGACATTCAGAAAGTATCTACGCTTCGCAGTCCTAGGAGTTGTGTATCAATTCCGGGCGATGTGCTTCGGATTGAACCTAGCACCCTGGGCTTTCACTCGGGTAATGAACTCGGTAATGATGTATTTCCGAGCTCATTCGTCTGCGGTAACGTCGGCCTACCTGGACGACATTCTTCAGAGGTATGGCAACTAGTTAACGCTTCAGAACGATGTGCAGAATCTGCTTCTATTGCTCCGACGTCTGGGTTTTGTTATAAACGAGGAGAAGTCGGATCTGGTGCTGTCCAAGTCATTCACTCATCTGGGAATGAGCTTCGAGACGCACAACAATCTCGTTCGTCTGCCGTTAACCAGAGCGAAATTAGTCAGTTGTTACGCTCGCTATTGTCTTCATGCAGACAAAGTCACAGCGAGGGAGTTTATGAGACTGATAGGTCTGTGCGGAGCCGCCGCGGATCTCATTCCGATGGGGCGGTTATGCACTCGTCCTCTCCAAATTTTCTTAACTCAGAATTGGAGTGTGAAGATTCATTCGCTCGACATAGACGTTCTCTTGTCAGATCAAGTGAAACAAGAGATTCAGACTTGGGCAAACATTCAGTGGTTAACTCAGGGAGTTCCGCTGCAGTTGCCGGATCCGAGTTTTACCATTATGACGGATGCCAGTCAAACAGGTTGGGGTGCAACATTGATCCCAACGGATTCGAGATGCCAGGGTCTTTGGGATCCACAGTTCCTAAGCAAGCACATAAACATCAAGGAAATGATGTCAATTTGGCTTGCGTTACGTCATTGGATGGACATTATTCACAAAGCTCATGTCCAAATTCTGTCCGACAATACGACAGTAGTGGCGTATATACGGAACCAGGGTGGCACTCATTCCGTTCCGTTATTCAAGCTAACGGAGAGAATCCGTCTGTTTGCTCTAGAACATCAAGTTCTACTTTTGGTCCGTCATATACCGGGTCATCTGAATGTACTAGCAGACTCCCTTTCACGGAAGGGTCGCTTGTTGCCGTCGGAGTGGACTCTCAACAAACAAGTATTCAATCAGATTTGCTACCAGTGGGAACGGCCAATGATAGACTTATTTGCGACACATCTCAACAATCAGTTGCAGACGTATGTGTCACCGTGCCCAGATCCAAGAGCATTTGCAGTAGATGCTCAATCGATCTCATGGGACGGAATGATAGGATATGCTTATCCTCCAGCGCTGTTGATTCAGCAAGTATTGCTAAAGATAAAACAATCTCAGTGCAAGATTCTGTTGGTAGCATCTCTGTCTCCACAGAGACCGTGGATAAATCTACTCAGGTGTCTGTTGTGGGACCTACTGTGAAAGCTTCCTCCACGGGAGGATCTTCTTTCGCAGGGGAAACCGCGTCGTCTTCATCACAACCCGCAAGGTCTCAACCTTCACGTTTTTCCGTTGTGCGATCCTTCTTGCATGGCAAGCACTTTACAGGACGAGCAGTGGACGCGATTTCTAACTGTAGGAGGACCTCCTCTTCGCTAAATTATGCGGCTAAGTGGAAGGTTTTTCGTCGTTGGTGTAGGGATCATTCTGTTGATATTTTTGATCCCTCCATACCAGACATTGCAAACTTTCTAGTATACTTGTTTGACGAAATCAAACTGCAGCCTGTTACTATTAAGGGTTATAGGTCTACGTTATCTGATACCTATGCACACCACGATAGTTTACAAATTGGATCTAATGTCTCTTTATCTAAGTTAGTTAGAAACTTCTCGATAAATAGACCCAGAACTCTTAGATTAATTCCTAAGTGGAATTTAGCTTGGGTTCTTCTTAAACTAAAGGAAAAGCCATTTGAGCCTCTTGGGACAGTAGATTTCAAATTCTTGTCCTATAAGACAGCTTTTCTCTTAGCTTTCTCTTCTGCTAAAAGAGTCAGTGAGCTTCATGCACTATCGGTGGACGATTCTCACTATCGTAGTGTCGGGAACACTATCACCTTCACTACTAATGTTGGATTTTTAGCTAAGAATCAGGCTCCTAATAAATATCCGGAACCTATTGTTATTAAGGCTCTTCCGTCTTCAGACGGGCGTAGGCCTTTACTCTGTCCTGTTAGAGCTTTACGCATTTATAAACAGAGATCTCAGTTTATCAGAAAGGGATGAAAACGTTTCTTTCTGTCTCTGATGCCCAATAGAAAGGACATTTCGGTCCATTCTATTGCTAGATGGATTCAATTAACTATCCTTACTGCTTATGAAGATTTATCTTCTTCCCAGCAGTCTGTGCTTAAGATTTCGGCTCATGAAGTAAGAGCTCTTTCTACATCTTGGGCTTATGCAAATAGTGTGGCTATTACAGATTTAATGAAGGCTGCTTATTGGTCTCAGCCATCCACATTCACGAATTTTTATCTCAGAAATATTGAGTCCATTTCTGGAGACCTGCATTGTTTAGGTCCGTTATCTGTTGCTCAGAATGTCGTCCACTAAACAGTTGCAACTATAGTTATGCAGGCTTTCTGTTCCGGCAGTGACTCCGTCCTGCTGCCCTCTTCGCTCTGGGCTATTTGACCCAGGGCAAGGGGAAGGGGGGGGGGGAGGGTGTTCCCTTAGGTCACCTGCTTTATAGTGAAAAGCAAGGGAATTCCTCCGGAGTCAGTAATTCTGAGTCGTTTCCGGGATGGTTTTAAAGTGTAATATTAATGTTAAAAATTCATTCATGTCATATTTTTAAAGTGTAGCTCGGTGTGAAGCATTTGTATATGTCAAGTGTCAAACGGGCATTAATATACAATCCTCGGACACTTTTAAAGAATATAAAGAGTCTCAATTCTCTGGACTAACTTTATTTATTGGCTTACTTTAAAAATAATTAGTATAATGGGTTATACTGGATGTTAATAGAGAACATGAATGTTATTGTGCTCAATTATGAAGGGTATTGTATCTTTCTAATTTATCATAAAATAAGAAAGATACATGTAAAGCCTAATACTCCTTTTCTCCTTGAGGGGTTCACTCTATATTATATAGTTGAGCTTATTGGATTTTCCTCTATGTCCTAGGCCCTCCAGCCTTTTTACTATTCAGCTAAGTCTGGGTCATTGGTACAGTATAAAAATGTTAAAAAATTTATAGTAATTTATATATTTTTTATACTTAACAATGACCCAGACGGGGATGGCCCTCCCAGGAGTTGGGAACTCATACCTCCCTGCTGAGTACATAGTGCTGACCAGGCACTGCCAGTAAGAATGATGATTGGCGCCAATTTCGGAACGTCCTTGACACTGCGCATGTGCAGTAGGGGCAAAGTATGGAGGTCCTTTAGGACATGATTTCTTTTGGTTTTAGATGCAAATTTTGGGGATTGGGGGCAAAATTTGTGTTTGGCCCTAGATTTTTAAGAGTTAGCACCAGCTAAGTCTGGGTCATTGGTAAGTATAAAAAATATATAAATTACTATAAATTTTTTAACTTTTCAGTTTCCAATTTTTTGTCAAACCAATTATGTGTGATAGCTTTGGCAACCATTCTCTCACTGTTTGAATTAACAGCTTCTGAATTTCTTGAAAGAACTTTTGGAAGTAATCAAGCCTGAAAATAAGCAGTCTGACATTTGCAGAATGAGGTCCCCAGAGGGTGAATTTGATGATGCTATCCCATACAGTGGGCCAATTTATCCTCTGGGTACCTCTTTCTGTTTAGATTTGAGACCCTTATTCAGATTGAGGTTCACAGAGGGTAAATTTAGTGATGCTACCCTGCTATGCAGGGTAGCATCACTAAATTCACCCTCTGGGAACCTCATTTTGAAGATGACAGTCTGCTTATTTTCTGGCTTGGAAGTAATTACATTGCATCACTAACTTTTGATATAGATAGAACTGACAATTTAAAAGCATTAGCAGTTTATATCCACGGGGATGTCAACATTTTTGTTTGGGAAATCTCTTTCAACTAAACATATAAAACAAGCTATTAATTGATAAGAGAATATGCTTTCATTTTTGGAATTCACTTAAAAAAAAACAGTGATGGATTTTAAGCTGAGTTTAAATGCACTTTGAGAATACTACAGGCTGGTTTTAGCCATTGTGTTGGGTACACAGTTGATTTAGATGAGATTAACACAAAGGTTGTACAGTGCACATGGTTAGTTATGCAGTTAATAATGAAATTCTTTTATAACCAGAAAGTGTGAATAACCATGTTCAGCGCACAGGGTAGTCACACTTTCTGGTTGAAAAAAATTGGTAACTGTCACACCACACACTGCATGAAAATTTATACGGTCTAAGGCTTTGAAATAAACAGGGTTAGTTGGTTACATGTCACCAGGATTCAAGGAACTAATTACTGGACTTATACTGGATTGTGGAAATGTTTTTAAGGGGACATCCACCCTTGATCAAATTCAGATAATTTGCTCCAAAGTCCAAAAAGGGCCAGAAAGGAATAACCCGAATAAATTATATATATTTGGAATGAAACACAGATCATGTGGAAACTTTCCTCTTCTTATTTGATTAGCAAATGTCACCAAGCTTTCTTTACATCCCAAATTTAGTTCAACTACAGTCAAATTATTTTTTTCATAAATATACAATTGTGAGGACTGTTATCTATGTCAATGTGAATATATTTTTGTTTTCAAACAATTTTCCAGTTTTATGTTTTGCTCATTGACAACAACCAAATAATAGTTCAAATCGGCGTATTACTCCCTTGCTGAAACTTGCGTAACTTTCTACTGTTTCCAAATAAAACATTACAACTAAGTACTGTATCTCGCAATTCTAACATTGTCAGTTGAATATTTTCCTGTGAATGTATCATGTGTTTATATTACAATAATTACATCGCATTGCAGATTCGAAAACACCAATGAAATGTTTGCAGATTTCAGATCTTTGGAAATGAAATAGTTTCTCAACTTGTCCCAAGAATCACATGATCAAAACAGGCTTGTCTTCCCAATACAATCTATATTTCATTGTCGTTCATTTTCCTCTGAGAGTTTTCAACACGTCTGTGACGAAATGATGAATACCATATTTATTCTATATATTGGGACACTCTGTAATTTGGGACACACATTTTTTCCAGAAAAATATTTTTTTTTTATGCTCCAATGTTTGGGACACTCAGGAGACTTGTTTCCAGTTGGCCCAGTCACCTGACAACGGTGCAAAATGCTCCATATTAAAGCTAAGTTTGTGTTTAATTTTCCTTTTTAAACAATAAAAAATTGATAAGACATACTGATTTGTGTTGTTTTTATTTAAATCTGTTCCTAAGTTTTAATATTTACAGTCCAGACTGACATGAAGAAGACTATTTAATATTACATTGTAACAGTCTTCAACCCTTTACTGAATGCTAGTGGCAGATGACACTCATAAAATGAATTCTTGTGTAACTAAAAATTTTCATTTTTTGCTTCCAAAACATAGCTTATGACCCCTCATTAGAACGAGCGCAATGTGCTCGTTCCAATGAGGGGCATAAGCTATGTTTTGGAAGCAAAAAATGAAAATCTAATAAAAAATTGGATGGCGATTTTCGTATATAGTGATGGAAAACGAATCACACACAACTTGATTCAGCATCAAAACAAGACCAGGTTGTGTTTTTTCCCCATTTTCTGAGATGTGGGACATCTGTGAAAATATTTATTTTTAGCTGTCCCAATACATAGAGTAAATACGGTATGCATTCTTCAAGTGTGGAGTGTGGAGTCTTTTATTTACAACTCAGACATTAGAATTACTGATCTATTCCTTGTTATTCTTGTTGGTTACTTATGTGGCTGGGAATTTCTTTGTAATCAAAAGCAAAAAAATATAAAAAATGTTTGAAAAAATGGATAAATTCAAGTTTTGTATACTTTTGTCATTATTTTGGTATATAATATGTCTCTATTCACCACTTTATTTTATACTTAGGGCATTGTTGAAATTTAAAAAAAAATGTCAAATGTTTTGTTGGGTGACTCCTTCGGTTTTTATGCAAAAAAAGAGATAGACGTAAGCTCAATTGGTGAATGAGTACATGACGTTAAAGAATAAATACATTGTACTCAGCTGGTAGTCTGCAGTGTGATTTCATGATGCAGACATCACAACAAAATAGGAGAAAAAAAAGACATTCTTTTTTTTGTGTGGCAAATGTTTATAATGCAACATGTATGTTGCATGGTTGTAACAGGCAAATTTTCAGTATGTATAAAGTTCACAGTTCAGTTCAGCTAATTCCCTTCATGTGTCTCTCCAGTGTTGACAGCATTCCAGGAAACATCTGAGAAACACATCAAAGGAGGTAAAAGGTTGAACAATGCATTCTGATATGTCCTCTGCCTATCTATCTGCAGACCATGCACAGGCACAAGGTCACAACACACATTTTAGATCAAATGATGGTGGGTGCAAATTTTTTGGAAGCCTGCAATATTGCTTCTGATTGAAGCACTGATCTTGGATAAATTCTTTATTCTATTTGTTTTTCAGTGTGCAGTTAGGGCTGCATTGGAAGGCAGAGTATTGGTGTTGGAAGGAATTGAGAAAGCAGAAAGAAATGTATTGCCAGTACTCAATAACCTGTTGGAGAACAGAGAAATGCAGCTTGATGATGGCAGATTTCTTGTTGCTGCTGAGAGATACGACAAATTGCTTCAAGTAAGACTCAAGGAAAATGATTTTGTTCCGTTTTTCACAAAATGTCTGATTGTTGAATGTAGTAAATTTTTATACTGTACCAATGACCCAGACATAGCTGGTGCTAACTCTTAAAATATAGGGCCAAACACAAATTTTGCCCCCCAATCCCCAAAATTTGCATCTAAAACTAAAGAAAACATGTCCTGAAAGGCCCTCCACACTTCGCCCCTACTGCGCATGCGCAGTGTCAAGGACGTTCCGAAATTGGCGCCATTAATCATTCTAAGTTTGGCCCTTCATCAGTTAACATCTGACTGATCTTTGTGCTTTTAAATCTCAGTTTAAATGATGCCAGACACATAAATATTAGTGAAATGGTGATTCTAAGGAGGATAGAGAAGGAGGAGAGGAAAAGAATGTGTGACAGAATATTATCAGGGCTGTAACTTAAAATTTTTTAATGAAATTATGTTAAGTTACCTATTTTCAAGGCAGCAGCCATTTTGTTGTCATTCTGATTATTTAGTTACACTGTTTTTTTTAAGTGTTTTCCTCTCTCCCTGTCCTTTAAGTTCCCCCTTGCTATTCTCCCATGCTTTTGGCATAGTTTCTGTAATTATTATTACTAAAATTTCTTGGGAGTTTTAGCTGAATAACAGAATAAATTCTGTTCTTTCCCCATGTTTACGTCTTCACCTACGGGTGGTTAGGCGTTGTGTTCTGCATCTACCATCTGATGTTCTGCAGTTTCTTCCCTGGAAGTCTCTGTTTTGCATCAGATAGTGTATTTTTGGTAACTGATTTCGGGCCTGGGTGCCTGGAGTCTTATTTTTGTGTTTTTACACTCATTGTTTACATTTACAACAGCCCTCTGTGTGAGGGGGGGATTTCTAAAAAATAATATCTTTATGTTATTTTAATCATAACTAGATACATTATTATTGTTCGTAAGTGTTGAATAAATTGTCTAAAATATTTTTAAAATTTTTGTCCACACTTAGGCTTGGGATCCATTGGGGCTCAACGTTACTTTTCAGAAACTTGGGCTGTTCTGAAAAAATATTTTTTCAAAATATTTTGATTTCAATTATTTTTTCTATATTAATGGATCATATTATTATTATGTATTTTGATTGCCAGGGGTTTGTGCGAGTACCAGGACTTGTTTTCTTTTCACATTGAAAGGATATTGATCAATTGTTTTAAGAGGAAGTCTTCCTCTGACTTTATTATCATTCCGGTCCTCCGGTCCTTTCCCCGCAGGGTCACTCTACTTTTTCAATTTCTATTTCAGACGATCAAGATTAGGGTGATGTATCTGTGATGTCTTCCAACAGTGTGCCTCCGTCGTCACAATTAATGAAGGGCTAGCGGAAAAGTGCTCATGTAAATACGCCAATTGCCTAAGAGGACCCTAGTAGGTTCGACGGCCTTTGACCTCCGCTAGCTCGCCCGGTGTAGCGTCCATTCACCGAATGGTTCGGCAGCCGGGTTCGTCCGTTGCGGTCTAGAAGGAATTTTGGGGTGATGCGAGCACTATAAATTAACTTAATGCACACCCAGTGACGGCGGATCGGAGGGAGAACGCAGGAAGCCTTTTAGTCCGGTTCATAGCTCGTTCCGGTCCATCCGGACGGCAAGCGAGAGAGGCCCCTCTCTCGTTCAACAACATCTGGCCCCAGATGTTGTGGTACAAAATGTGTCGTAAGCGGAGCATACGTCCGTCGCTCGGGACGCTCCGTTGTATAGGCAGTCCGCTGAGACTGCTAAGGCTTCCTCTTCTCGTCAGCGCACACGACCGCACCTTGGCTGCGTGACCGCCGATATATTACCAGCTTCGCCGATCAAGGATTCTTCGGCGACCAGGTCACACCATCCGGTAGCCAGGGACACGAGGCCTGCAGACTCCGGACGTTCGCATAGGAAGTGTGTGGGAGTCAACGTACACGGAGCTTCCGGCGGCAATGCATCGTAAGACCGCTACTGCACAGGCCTCGGGAACGGACGTGCTTTCCTTAATAGCACAGTTTATCGTAGCATCCCAGCATCAACTGAATCTGTCGCATATATTTTATCCGACGATGCTGGGTCGGGACGCTCCGCGGAAGCGGGTACGGACGTCCGAAAGTTTCATCCGGTCCGACGGGATACCGAAAGGGATTCGGAGGATTTCGAGCTTTCCCTTTCGGAACAACATATGCTGTTGTGTATGTCATCTGACTTGGTCTTCTACAGCTTCTTTCGTCGGACCAGAATGCTGCGATGCCGGATAAGAAACTGATAGCGTCGGTGGACTTAGAAATTTTTGGTTCGGTTCAGGGACATCGTCCCTCAGTTCCGACATAGTCCAATAATGTCACACAAACTTTCGAATTATTGAACGACGCTATATATATTATTATTTTATGCTTGCTATCCAAGCATTTCTGGTTTCTTGTTCGAAGAGTTATGGAGATGTCTTTCAAAAGTGTGCCTCTGTCGTCATAGTTAATGAAGAGTTAGCGGCAATAAGTGCTCATGGAATATGTCTATCGCCTACGGAGTGACATTCGCTAGCTCACCCGGTGTAGCGTACATTCATCGAATGGTTCGGCTGCCGGGTTCGTCCGTTGCGGTCTAGGAAGGAGATTTGGGTGATGCGAGCACTTTAATTACTTTAGTACTCACCCAGTGACGGCAGATTGAGGACAGATCGGAGGAAGCCTGTTAGTCCGGTTCCTGGCTTGTCCAGGTCCGTCCGGGCTGTGAGCGAGAGAGGTCCCTCTCTCGCCCAACAACATAGGGGACCGCATGTTGTGGTTCAGATATTTTACATTCGGAGCATATGTCCGTTTGTCGGGACGCTCCGTTATATTGACAGTCCGAGAGACTGTCTTTAATGCTTCCTCATCCTCACAGCAGGGCACACGACCGCACATTGGCTACGTGACCTCGAGTATCCGATCAGTTTTGGCATTCAGTGATTCCACGGCGCATAGGTCGCGCCATCCGGTAGCCAAGGGACACGAGGCCTATACACTCCGTTCGCTCGCATATTGGAAGTATGCACGGGGTAACGATCACGGAGCTTCCAGCGGCAATGCATCGTAAGACCGCTTCTCCTCAGGCCTCAGTGACGGACGTGCTATCCGAGTTAGCACAGTTGTTTCGCAGCATCCCAGCAATTGACAGTTTCTCTGTCGAATCAGGAATTATCCGACGGCGCTGGGTCGGTGCGGTCCGCGGTTGCATCAGCTACGGACAACCGAACGCTTTATAGGGTCCGACAGGATGGCGAAAGGGATTCGAAAGATTTCGAGTTTTCCCTTTAGTTGTATCGGAAGATGCCTTTCATATCTTCTGGCATTATCTTCCAGTGATTATTATTTCGGACTTCATTGCTGCGATCTTGGATAAGAGACTTATAGCGTCATTGGACTCGGATTTTTCGATCGGTTCAGGGACATTGTCCCTGACTTACCGACGCAGTCCAATATTGTCATTACAACATGTGTTTTATTTTTCGACGCTATATATATATATATACAAGCCTGCTACTAAGCATGATAGTTTAGTTTCTTGTCCGCGTTGCTCATTTCTGCCATTTTATCATTTATACAAATAGTTTATTTTGGCAGAGCAGGGCATACCGAGAGTTCATATGCGTCTAGACGGTGTGATTAAAGACTGCATATATTCTTTTTCGCCGTTTATGTCTTTTCCAATTTCAATGTTGGGAACGACATTATGTATAGTAGACTTAACTTAGACGCTTTATTATACGTAATCCGCCTTACTGAGGCGTTATCATTACGTCTTCAAGAAAAGATTTACGGGATATTATTCTCAATGTAATTTCTTTTGAGGGCAGTAGTTTGTTCACGTATAACTCCGCCCTTCAGTGGCTGATTGGAGTTAGTTAGACGTGACGCAGCCCTAGCTACATCCACACGCGTGGATAGTAAGGTTAAGAACTCTCTCAGAGTCGCTTCGTTCTCGGAGGAGCTTCTCTTCGACGGCAACTTTTCGGCAATCCATGAATTGCTCGATTTATACGTTCTCTTGTCTATCTAGTGATTACAAGAGATTCAGACTGGGGCAAACATTCGGTGGTTGACTCAGAGAGTGCCGCCGCAGTTGCCGGACCCGAGTGTGGCTGTTATGACGGTTGCCATTCAAACAGATTGGGATATAATACTGATCCCTACGGATTCGAAGTGCCAGGGTCTTTGGGTTCCGCAGTCTTTTAGCAATCAGTTTAACTTCCGCGGAATAATGTTTTTTAGGCTTGCTTTATGTATTGCATGAACATTATTCAGAAACGCATGCCCAAATTCCTGTCCTTTAATTCGACAGTAGTGGCGTATCTCCGGAACCAGGGAGGCACTCTTTCGTTTCCGTTATTCAATTTAATGGAAAGAATCCGTCTGTTGGTTATAGTACACCAAGTTCAGTTTTGGTCCGTCATATTCCGGGTCGTCTGATTGTTTTATCGGACTCCCGTTCTCTTACGGGTCGCTTGTTGCTGTCAGAATGGACTCTCAACAAACAAGTATTCAATCAGATTTGCTATCTATGGGAGCGCCCAATGATGATTTATTTATGACACAGCTTGCTAATCAATTGCAGACGTATGTGTTGGCTTGTCCAGATCTCTGAGCTAATATTGTTAATGCTCTATTGATCTATAGGACGGAATGATAGGATACGCGTATCCTCCGGCGCTGTTGTTTTAGCAGGTATTGCTAAGATAAACAACCACAATACATTTCTGTTGATAGCATCTCTATCTTCACAGAGATCATGAGTAATTTACTCTCTGTCTACTGTGGGTCTTAACGTGAAATCTTCCTCTATGTGAGGATCTTTTTCACTGGGTAAATCGTGTCATCTTTATCACAACCAGCAAGGTCGCAACCTTCGTGTTTTCCGTTGTGTGGTCCGTATTGCATTGTAAGCACTGTACTGGACGAGCTTTGGACGCGATTTCTTACTATAGGAGATCCTCTTCTTCGCTATTCTATGCGGCTAAAGTGGAGGCTCTTCCGTCGTGGTGTAGGGATCATTATGTTCATATTGTTGATCCCTCCATACTACTCATTGCTATTTTTTAGTATACTTGTTTCACAAGATCTACTGCAGCCTGTTATTATTTAGGTTATAGGTTTATGTTACCTCATACCTATGCACTCTACGATAGTTTACAATTGAGTCTTTTGTCTCTTTATCTAAGTCAGTTAGTAACTTTTTGATAAATAGACTTAGAATCTTTAGATTAAATTCCTATACGGATTTTAACTTCGGTTCTTATTTAGCTAAGTAATCATTTGAGCCTCTGGAAACAGTAGTTTTCAAATTCTGACCTTTTAGACAGTAATTCTGTTGGTTTCTCTTTTACTGTAGAGTCAGTGAGTTTCATGCACTATCGATGGATGATTTTCACTTTCGTAGTTTCGGAATCAATACTTCCGTTACTATTTAGGTTGGATTGTTGCATAAGAGTTAGGCTCCTATTATCTGGAACCTATTATTTTAAGGTCCTTCCGTCTTCGTATGGGCATAGGCCTTTACTCTTTCCGGGTACAGTTTATGTATTTATAAACAGATATCTGTTTATTACAAAGGGCGTAAGCTTCTTCTGTCTTTGATGTCTAGTAGAAGGACGTTACGCTCCATTTTATTGTTAATGGATTCTATTAACTATTGGTACTGCTTATGGTATATCATTGACTTAGCAGTTGTGCTTAAGATTTCGGCTCATGAAGTAAGAGTTCTTCTACTTCTTGGGCTTACATTAATAGTGTCGCTATTATAGATTTTTGAAGGCCGTTCATTGCGCTCAACCATCCACATTCATGAATTTTATCTTAGAAATATCGAGTCCATTTCTGGAGGCCTCTATTGTTAGGTCTATTATCTACTGCTCAGAATGTCATTCACTTAACAGTTGCTACTATAGCTAGGTAGGCTGTCTGTTTCGGCAGTGTCTCCGTTCGGCTGCCCTCTTCGCTCTGGGCTATTTGACCCAGGGCAAGAAAAAGGGGGGGGGGGGGGGGGGGAGGGTGTTCCCTTGGGTCACCTGTTTTACTATGAAAACAAGGGGATACCTCCTCCGGAGTTAGTAATTCTGAGCTGTTATTGGGATGGTTGTTTAGTGAGAAGTTTAGGTTTTTAAAATTGATTCAAGTCTTAGTTTTTAAAGTATAGCTTTTGAATATTGCATATGTCAACGGACATGATTATGCAATCCTCAGACACTTTTAGGAGTATAAGAGTCTCTATTCTCTAGACTTACTTTATTTATTGGCTTACTTTAAAAATTATTAGTATAAGGATTATATTGGATTTTAATAGAGTACATGGATGTATGAAGCTCAGTTTTGGAAGGTGTTGTATCTTTCTAATTTATCATAAATAAGAAAGATACATGTAAGGCCTATTACTTCTTTTTCCCTACAGGGGATGACTCTATTTTATTTTATTGAGCATATTCCATTTTGGCTCTATGTCCTTGGCCCTCCAGCCTTTTTACTATTCAGCTATGTCTGGGTCATTGGTACAGTATAAAAATGTTAAAAAATTTATAGTAATTTATATATTTTTTATACTTACCAATGACCCAGACGGGGATGGCCCTCCCAGGAGTTGGGAACTCTTGCCTCCCCGCTGAGTACATAGCGCTTACCAGGCACTGGTTATTAGAATGATTAATGGAGCCAATTTCGGAACGTCCTTGACACTGCGCATGCGCAGTAGGGGCGAAGTGTGGAGGGCCTTTCAGGACATGTTTTCTTTAGTTTTAGATGCAAATTTTGGGGATTGGGGGGCAAAATTTGTGTTTGGCCCTATATTTTAAGAGTTAGCACCAGCTATGTCTGGGTCATTGGTAAGTATAAAAAATATATAAATTACTATAAATTTTTTAACATTTTTGTGAAATTTCAAATATAGGGTTCATGATTTATCCAGCTAACTCCTCCCACAATACATACAGTTAAAACTAAAAGTCCTGTCATGAAATGCGCACAAATAGCATGTTGATATGCCTGTTAATGTAGGCGTTATGGCCCAAGTAAAGCTATCAAAATCTGTACATCTGTCCTGTGCACAAGCAATGTAACCCGGAGGTCCATTGGAAGAAACATTGCATGTGTTTGCTATGAGTAACCAGGAAAACCTGCCGTGCTTTGGATACCATTTGATATGGCAATTGCGTGCAATTCCAATGCGCAATTAAGCCTAGATAAGCGCACTTTTGGTGACAGGACTTCTAGTTTTAACTGTATGTAAATTAGAATACATGGTAGAACTCGTGGGGGCATCATATGTGTCTTAGAGACATGTATAAGTGACAAATCACTGTCTGCTCTTCAACCTCCTGTGTCCATGTGCTGTGTGAGAGCATGCTTCAGTCTAGTTTATTGTTGTTTACATTATACAAGAATAGAGCTCTGTCAAACAAGATTGAATTTGGTTAAATTTCTAGTTGCAGCATGGGAAAAATGTGCATCTTGAACTTTAGATATTTCGACATCAGTGTGCAGGGGGTTAAACTTCATAATAGGAGGTCCACAGTTCGATCCCCATCAGGTGTAACTGCATTGTGTCCTTGGGCACTTAATCCCGATTGCACACATGACAGCATGGTGATGCTGTGTACTAAGGCATACTGCATGTCGATGATGCACCTGTCTTCAACCAATGCTAACCCTGCTAATATGCTAAAGCATTGTTGCACTCAGCAAATTTAGCAATTTTATTAACTTGGGTAAAATATCAGACAAAAACCATTGAATTTTTGTTTTATTAAGTTTGCATTGGTTATAAAAAGAGAGCATGCGGCAGCCAAAAGGATCATGCGGGTGGGCCTGAGAAACATTTTAAACTTTTTTTTAGGCCTTACATAATTTTAGTCAATGGTCCTGCACAGTGCTTGAAATGTTCCCCAGAAAATACTTTGTAGTCTTTTAATTTTTTTCTCAGGTGTTCAAACCCTATTTGTCCTAGTGTTCATTCACTATGGTGACAAAAAACCCAATTGCACTAAAAGTTTTGATTTGACACCCAAAAATCTTCGTTGGCTAAAATTTTAGCACCAAAAAGGTTCTTTCACTAGTGAAAGAAAGATGTTGCAGCAGTAAAGGGTGCAATTGATGACAAAGCCAAAAAAAAATATATGTTATTACTTCTTTTGTCAATAAGGTGTTGGAAATTGTGTTTGGGCAAACTTCCAGTATTAATTGTCCATGATTTCTTCAATAAAACATTGTAGGGTATCAGCTTTACAAAAGGTTGCATTTATTTAGATACCATCCCGAGTCACTCACGGTACGATTAAATACTGTCTTTTGTAAAGACTCAGTTTTCCACTAAGCCCAATGGATTAACAGTAATTAGTCAATTAATCTTTCATTGTCTAAGTGCAACAACAGGTATATCTACTGACACCAGACCATAAATTGAATCAGTGGCATAAATATACGTTGTCATGACCATGTGCATGTCCTGTAATTTGTATCAGATCGAGGTCGTGTTTACAATCAGATCACAACGAGCCCGTCACAATACATTTATCTAACTATCCTGTTACATAAAGCCTGTTTTTCCGTTTTTCGGTTTAAATTGGGTTGGAATTGGTCAAAATTTTTAATTTCATATTTTAGTGCATAATAACAATGCATATAATGATATTATTTGTCATAGCCCAGTGTTTACCGGAAGTTTAATCTATGTGATATGGAATCAGAATGAGCCGTCTATATAATATGGAATCGGAACACGTTATGTGATACGTGCCATTTCTCGTGGTTTTCAGGCCAAAATCCATATGATTGTTAGATAATGTAGGTGACCACCCTTTTTGCCCCCCCCCCCCTCCCCCCACTATTCAACAGAACTTTCATGTTTTTTTTTTTTACACATTCTCCCGTTACTCTTGATACAATTACCAGTTCTCTTTTCAAAACTCAATCAATTTATTTGGACGAGACAGAAAAGTACACCCCCTCCCCTCCCGTTAGCATTTTGGCACCAAAACATTTAGTTTGGTGCTAAAATATCTGGAATGGCTAAAAGTGTGATGCCAGACAGTTTCTATTCTTCATGAATACAGTAGAATCCTCTTAATTGAATATCCATTTTGCCAGTGAAAATTATTCAATTAACAGGAGTATACAATTAACGGATTTGGTCAGTTTCCTGTGTTCTGGAGGTAAACTGACCATTTATTCTATTATATCTTGTTTGACAGAGCTCATAGAGCTCTGTCAAACCAGATATAATAGAATAAATGCCTGTATTGGATGTAGTGAGGCCAAAAAGGTTGATAAATAAGGGGAATTTGGTGCGTGTCACAGTAATTTTTTCGACATATTACAAAAATTTATATACAATTAACAGAAGTTTACTCTACAACCCATATGCAATTAACAGATCAAATTTGTACTGAAGATATGGTAAATGGTTTTGTGTTTGAAAATTATATTCAATTAACTGGGATATACAATTAAGAGATATCCAATTAAGTGGGCTCCACTGTACAACCTGGCACTGACATAGCTGTGTAAGTAGATTTTTGTATTCTGTTTGCTGTATGTCATGCTTTGTATGGATCATAATCAATGCAGATTAATTGAACACTGAAAATGTTGTAACACATTAAGTTTTATTTTTACCACTAGGAACATTCTAAAGAAGAACTGGATGCTTTAAAATTAGTGAGGGTGAATGACAACTTTCGAGTGATTGCTCTTGGGTTACCTATACCTCGTTATCAAGGTAACCCCTTGGATCCACCACTTCGGTCAAGATTTCAAGCCAGAGACATTCATTCCCAACCATTCAAGGTATGTATTATACAGATATATATTGAATCTTATTTTATTAATCTTTTTAAGAGACACTTTTAAAAAGGGTTTACCCCCTGAGGTTTGGATGATTCACTTATTGCACAGTAAATTTGTGTACCATTACAACAAATTTTCCCATCAACCAGAACAGAACATGTATCATCAATGAGATAGCACTGTGATGTATGTGAATTTCACTGCGGTGGTGTGAGCATCTCAATGACCTTGTATCAACAGGGTTGCCACCCACCAAAAAGTTGTTTGTGTTTGATTACCGATTAAAAACAATAATATTTTTATACTGTACCAATGACCCAGACTTAGCTGGTGCTAACTCCTTAAATTCTGGGGCCAAACACAAATTTTGCCCCCCAATCCCCAAAATTTGCATCAAAATCCAAAATTTCAATGTCCTATGTGGTCCTCCATACTTTTTATCCACTGCGCATGCGCAGTGTCAAGTAGGTCTCGAAATTGGCGCCAAAAGTCATTCATTGTTTGGCCAAAATCAGTAACATCTCACTGATATTTGTGCTTGTAAATCTCAGTTTAAATGATACCAGACACATAATTATGAAAGAAATGGTGGATCTAAGGAGGAAATAAAAGGATGAGAGGAAGAAACAGTGGCAGAATGTGTTCAGGGCTGTAACTTATAATATTTTTATACTGTACCAATGACCCAGACTTAGCTGGTGCTAACTCTAACAAAACCAGGGCCAAACACAAATTTTGCCCCCCAATCCCCAAAATTTGCATCCAAAACAAAAAGAAATCATGTCCTAAAGGACCTCCATACTACGCCTCTACTGCGCATGCGCAGTGACGCAGACGTCCCGAAATTGGCGCCAATTATCATTCTCTGTTTGGCCCTTCATCAGTCAACATCTCACTGATCTTTGTGCTTGTAAATCTCAGTTTAAAGGATGCCAGACACGTAATTCTTGGAGAAAATGTGATTCTAAGGAGGATAGAAGGAGGAGAGGAAAAAGAAGTGACAAAAAATAATCAGGGCTGTACTTGAAATTTTTTGATGAAATTATGTTAAGTTGCCTATTTTCGAGGCATGGGGCCTCTTGTTGTCATTCTTGCTAATTGTTGCACTGCTTATTCAGTGTTTCCTCTCCCCTAGCCTTCTAAAGTCCCCCCTTGCAATTCTCCCATGCTTTTGGCATATTTTTGAGAAATTTCATTTCTAAAATTTCCTGGGAGAGTTGCTTGGTTACAGAATGTTTTCTGTTATTTTCCCCATAGTTACGTTTTCACCCATGGGTGTATAACGTTTGTGTTCTGCATCTTCCATCTGATGTTCTACAGATTCTCCCCTGGGAGTCTCTGTTTTGCATCAGATAGAGTGTAATTGATGACTGATTCCGGGCCAGTTTTTTCAGTGCCTGGAGTCATGTTTTCTGGTGTTTTTACACTGTTTGTTTTCATTGGCAACAGCCTTTTTTGAGGGGGGCTGTTTGCCTTTGCTGTAGTTTATCTCACTATAAGATACATTTATATTATCCGAAAGTGTCTCATTAATTATTTAATATAAATTTAAAATTTTTGACCACACTTTGCCATCGGATCCATCGGGGCTCAACGTTACTTTTCAGCAACTTGGGCTTCGCTGAAAAAATATTTTTTCAAAATTATTTTGTTTTGCAAATGTTTTTTCATTTATTAATGGATCATGTTATTATATATCTTTGTGTCAGGGGTTTTTGCGAGTAACTAGGACTTATTGTTGTTCTTTCACAATGAAGGGACATTGTTCAAATTGTAATAGGAAGAAATCTTCCTCTGACTTTCATGATCATTGTATTAATTGTAGTCAGTGTTCTCGCATTAATCCCTGTCCTATATGTGAACATTGGGATGAGAAACATTGGAAACGTGTGTCACGATATGTTGTTTCTGGAGAAAGAGCGATTCCGGCTCTTTCTCCGCAAGGTCTCTACTCTCTCAGTTTCTATTTCAGAGGAACCAGAACAGGGTGATGTTTCCATGTTATCTTCTTCAAGTGTGCGTCCGTCGTCACAAATGAATTCAGAGCTAGCGGCAAAAGTGCTCATGGAGATTAGACAAATGTCGTCCGCTAGCTCGCCCGGTGTAGCGTCCATTCACCGAATGGTTCGGCAGCCGGGTTCGTCCGATGCGGTCCAAGAGGAAATTTTGGGTGATGCGAGCACTATAAACATAATAGATGCACACCCAGTGACGGCGGATAGTAAGCGAGAACGGAGGAAGCCTTTTAGTCCGGTTCCTAGCTCGTCCAGGTCCAGCCGGGCCGCGAGCGAGAGAGGCCCCTCTCTCGTACAACAACATCTGGGACCAGATGTTGTGGTACAAAATGTGTCTTTAGCGGAGCATACGTCCGTCGCCCGGGACGCTCCGTTGTATAAGCAGTCCGCAGAGACTGTTAAGGCTTCCTCTTCTCGTCAGCGCACACGACCGCACCTTGGCTGCGTGACCGCCGATATATTACCAGCTTCGCCGATCAAGGATTCTTCGGCGACCAGGTCACACCATCCGGCAGCCAGGGATTCGAGACCGATGGACTCCGGACGTTCGCATAGGAAAAGTATGCGGGAGCCATCTGATGCGGAGCTGCCCTCGGCGAAGCAGCGAAAGACTGCGCCTCCGCAGGTCTCGACGCCGGACATTCTTGTGCAGATAGCACAGCTTATCGCAGCATCCCAGCAACCGACAGAAACGGTGTCGGATCGAGAATTATCCGACGGCGCTGGGTCAGTTCGCTCCGCCGAAGCATCGGGGGCGGACGACCGGGAACATCATGAGGTCCGACCGGATGGTGAAAGGGATACGGATGACTTGGAGCTATCCCTTTCGGAACAACATAAAGCTGCCGTGGACTTCATCCGGCACTTTCTCCCTCAAGTTGTTCCGTCGGGCCAGACTTATGCGCTTCCGGACAAGAGAATTATAGCGTCATTGGACTCTGAATTTTTTGAGCGGTTCAGGGACATCGCTCCCGAGTTTCCGTCGCAGTCCAATAATGTTGCAAGAACATTTGAATTATTGAACGACGCTATATTTAAACTTGCTTCCAGGACGGGGAAAGCAGGTTTCTTGTCCGCTAATACTCTCAACCTGCCTTTCATTAATGCAAGGAATAAATTCGATACGGCAGGACAGGGTATACCGAGAGTTCCTCTGCGTATGGACGACGAGGCGGAAGACTTAGAGCTATCATTACCGTCGTCAGCTTCTATTCCAACCGCGGTGTTGGAAACAGCTATTGGGTCTAACAGAGCCAATTTAGATGCCTTATCTTACGCAGATCACCTTACTAAGGCGTTATCACTGCGCCTTCAGGGGAAAGAGTTTCAGGATATACAATCCTCTTTAAGACTTCTTTCAAGGGCAGTAGCTTATTCCACGTGTAACTCCGCCCTTTCAGTGGCAAATCTGGAGTTGGTTAGACGTGACGCAGCCCTAGCTACATCCACACTAGTGGATTCTAAGGTGAAGAACTCTCTTAGAGTCGCTTCGGTCTCAGGAGAACTTCTCTTTGACGGCAAGCTTTCCGCTATTTATGATAAAATTACAAAGAAAGCTAAGGATTCTCTGTTGTTCAAATCTGCTCCTAAGAAGTCGGATACAGCAGACACGAATAAGACAGGCACTTCTGGGTCTAATGCGCCCAAGAGAGGTTCCTATAGAGGTTCCGGTGCGTCCTCTTGGTCTTATTCGAGAGACCGTCAGGATAGCGACTCTCGTTCGGGACGTCCTTCAGGCCGGGACAATCGGTCGGACGCCCCGAGGTCGACGGGGCGAGGTGCGGGTCGTGTAAGACGTAGTTTCTCCTACCGCAGGCCTCGCAGGTCCAGGAGGTGATGGCTTAAACCTCTATCGCGTTCCGGTTGGCGGAAGGTTGTCGAGCTTTTCACAAGAATGGGCGTCGATTACGGACGACCCTTGGGTGAGAGGAGTGACTTCGGAAGGTCTAAAGATATCCTTCAAACGAAAGCCTCCATTAACTCGAAGTCCAAAGTGGACTCATCTTCCGTCAAATCCGCAGAAAAGAGACGCTCTGTTATCAGAGGTGCAGCCTCTTTTAATGAAGAACGCGGTAGAGGTCGTAGAAAACCAGGAATCTCCGGGATTCTACAGCCATCTGTTTCTGGTTCCGAAACCAGACGGCTCGTTCCGTCCAGTCATAGATTTGAGCGGGATAAACAAGCTGATCATCGCTCCGAAGTTTTATATGGAGACGATTCGATCGGTCAGAGCGAGCATTCGGGTGAACGATTATGCAACGAGCATAGATCTCAAAGATGCGTACTTTCACGTCATGGTACATCCGACATTCCGAAAGTATCTACGCTTCGCAGTCCTAGGAGTGGTGTATCAATTCCGGGCGATGTGCTTCGGATTGAATCTAGCACCCTGGGCTTTCACTCGGGTAATGAACTCGGTAATGATCTACTTCCGAGCTCATTCGTCTGCGGTAACGTCGGCCTACCTGGACGACATTCTTCAGAGGTACGGCAACGAGTTAACGCTTCAGAACGATGTTCAGAATCTTCTTCTATTGCTCCGACGTCTCGGTTTTATAGTAAACGAGGAGAAGTCGGATCTGGTGCTGTCCAAGTCATTCACTCATCTGGGAATGAGCTTCGAGACGCACAACAATCTCGTTCGTCTGCCGTTAACCAGAGCGAAATTAGTCAGTTGTTACGCTCGCTATTGTCTGCACGCAGACAAAGTCACGGCGAGAGAATTTATGAGACTGATAGGTCTGTGCGGAGCCGCCGCGGATCTCATTCCGATGGGGCGGTTACGCACACGTCCTCTTCAAATTTTCCTGACTCAGAATTGGAGTGTGAAAATTCATTCGCTCGATGTGGACGTTCTCTTGTCAGATCAAGTGAAACAAGAGATTCAGACTTGGGCAAACATTCAGTGGTTAACTCAAGGAGTTCCGCTGCAGTTGCCGGATCCGAGTTTTACCGTTATGACGGATGCCAGTCAAACAGGTTGGGGTGCATCATTAATCCCAACGGATTCGAGATGCCAGGGTCTTTGGGATCCGCAATTCCTGTGCAAGCACATAAACATCAAGGAAATGATGTCAATTTGGCTTGCGTTACGTCACTGGATGGACATTATTCACGATGCTCATGTCCAAATCCTATCCGACAATACGACAGTAGTGGCGTATATACGGAATCAGGGAGGCACTCATTCAGTTCCGTTGTTCAATCTAACGGAAAGAATCCTTCTGTTTGCGTTAGAACATCACGTTCTTCTTTCGGTCCGTCACATACCGGGTCGTCTGAATGTGCTAGCAGACTCCCTTTCACGAAAGGGTCGCTTGTTGCCGTCGGAGTGGACTCTCAACAAACAAGTATTCAGTCAGATTTGCTACCAATGGGAACGGCCAATGATAGACTTATTTGCGACACATCTCAACAATCAGTTGCAGACGTATGTGTCTCCGTGTCCGGATCCAAGAGCATTTGCAGTAGACGCTCTGTCGATCCCTTGGGACGGAATGATAGGATATGCGTATCCTCCAGCGCCGTTAATTCAACAAGTATTGCTAAAGATAAAACAATCTCAATGCAAGATTCTGTTGGTAGCATCTCTGTCGCCACAGAGACCGTGGATAAATCTACTCAGGTGTCTGTTGTGGGACCTACCGCGGAAGCTTCCTCCACGGGAGGATCTTCTTTCGCAGGGGAAATCGCGCCAACTCCATCACAACCCGGAAGGTCTCAACTTTCACGTTTTTCCGTTGTGCGGTCCTTCTTGCATGGCAAGCACTTTACAGGACGAGCAGTGGACGCGATTTCTAACTGTAGGAGGACCTCCTCTTCGCTAAACTATGCGGCTAAGTGGAAGGTTTTTCGTCGTTGGTGTAGGGATCATTCTGTAGATATATTCGATCCCTCTATACCTGACATTGCAAACTTTCTAGTATACTTGTTTGACGAAATCAAACTGCAGCCTGTTACTATAAAGGGTTATAGATCTATGTTATCTGATACCTATGCACATCATGATAGTTTACAAATTGGATCTAATGTCTCTTTATCGAAGTTGGTTAGAAACTTTTCGATAAATAGACCCAGAACTCTTAGATTAATTCCTAAGTGGAATTTAGCTTGGGTTCTTCTTAAATTGAAGGAAAAGCCATTTGAACCTCTTGGGACAGTAGATTTCAAATTCTTATCTTATAAGACAGCTTTTCTCTTAGCTTTCTCTTCTGCTAGAAGAGTCAGTGAGCTTCATGCACTATCGGTGGATGATTCTCATTATCGTAGTGTTGGGAATACTATCACCTTCACTACTAATGTGGGTTTTTTAGCTAAGAATCAGGCTCCTAATAAATATCCGGAACCTATTGTTATTAAGGCTCTTCCGTCTTCAGACGGGCGTAGGCCTTTACTCTGTCCTGTTAGAGCGTTACGTATCTATAAACAGAGATCTCAGTTTATCAGAAAGGGACGGAAACGTTTCTTTCTGTCTTTGATGCCTAATAGAAAGGATATTTCAGTCCATTCTATTGCTAGATGGATTCAGTTAACTATCCGTACTGCTTATGAAGATTTATCTTCTTCTCAGCAGTCTGTGCTTAAGATTTCTGCTCATGAAGTAAGAGCTCTTTCTACTTCCTGGGCTTATGCTAATAGTGTTGCTATTACAGATTTAATGAAGGCTGCTTATTGGTCTCAGCCATCCACATTTACGAATTTTTATCTCAGAAATATTGAGTCCATTTCTGGAGACCTGCATTGTTTAGGTCCGTTATCTGTTGCTCAGAATGTCGTCCACTAAACAGTTGCAACTATAGTTATGCAGGCTTTCTGTTCCGGCTGTGACTCCGTCCGGCTGCCCTCTTCGCTCTGGGCTATTTGACCCAGGGCAAGGGGAAGGGGGGGGGGGGGCGGGTGTTCCCTTAGGTTACCTGCTTTATAGTGAAAAGCAAGGGAATGCCTCCTCCAAGTCAGTATTTCTGAGTCGCTTCCGGGATGGTTTTAAAGTGTAATATTAATGTTTAAATTCATTCATGTCTTATTTTTAAAGTGTACCTCGGTGTGAAGCATTTGTATATGTCAAGTGTCAAACGGGCTTTAATATACAATACTCGGACACTTTTAAATGACTATAAAGAGTCTCAATTCTCTAGACTACTTTATTTATTGGCTTGCTTTAAAAATAATTAGTATAAGGGTTATACTGGATGTTAATAGAGAACATGAATGTTATTGTGCTCAATTATTAAGGGTAGTGTATCTTTCTAATTTAAGATTAAATAAGAAAGATACATGTAAAGCCTAATACTCCTTTTCTCCTTAAGGGGTTACCTCTTTACTATATAGTTGAGCTTATTGGATTTTCCTCTATGTCCTAGGCCCTCCAGCCTGTTTACTATTCAGCTAAGTCTGGGTCATTGGTACAGTATAAAAATGTTAAAAAATTTATAGTAATTTATATATTTTTTATACTTACCAATGACCCAGACGGGGATGGCCCTCCCTGGAGTTGGGAACTCTTGCCTCCCCGCTGAGTACATAGCGCTGACCAGGCACTGCCAGTAAGAATGATAATTGGCGCCAATTTCGGGACGACTGCGTCACTGCGCATGCGCAGTAGAGGCGTAGTATGGAGGTCCTTTAGGACATGATTTCTTTTTGTTTTGGATGCAAATTTTGGGGATTGGGGGGCAAAATTTGTGTTTGGCCCTGGTTTTGTTAGAGTTAGCACCAGCTAAGTCTGGGTCATTGGTAAGTATAAAAAATATATAAATTACTATAAATTTTTTAACTTTTTTACGAAATTATTTCATGTTCCCTAATTTTGGGGAATGGGCCTGATGTTGTCACTCTGGCTATGAATTTACCATTGTTTGTTCAGTGTTTCCTCTCTCCCTTTCCTTTATTCCCCCTTGCTATTCTCCCATGCTTTTGGCATAATTTTCGTAATTTTTTTACTAAAATTTCTTGGGAGATTTGGTTTGGTAACAGAATAATTATTCTGTTTTTCCCCATGCTTATGTGGTTAGGCGTTTTGGTCTGCATCTACCATCCGATGTACTGCAGTTTCTTCTCTCGAAGTCTCTGTTTTACATCGGATAGTGTTTAAATTGGTAACTGATTTTGGGCCATGTTTTACAGTGTCCGGAGTCATGTTTCTGATTTTGTACACTTTTGTTTACGTTGACAACTGTTACTTCTGATAATGATTACTTGTCTTCTGTTTAGTTCTGCTCATAGCCAGATACATTAATATTGTCCGTAAGTCTCATATTAATTTTTAAATATGTTTTAAAATTTTTTTCCACACTTAGGCTTTTTGGGGATCCATTTGGGCTCATTGTTCCCATTGGGAACTTGGGCTCTTCTGAAATTTTTTCGAAAATTTTTTTTCTTTTGAATTATTTTTCCGAAATGTTATAATGGATTATATTATATTATGTATCTTTGTTTTCAAGGGTTAGTGCGAGTACTATGACTGTTTATTTTTTTTCATGATGAAAGAATATTGTTCAAAGTCTTCCTCTGATTCTCATGTTCATTGTGTTTCTTGTAGTCAATGTACTCTCACTAATTCTTGCTCAGTGTGTGTCAATTGGGATGACAAATGTTGGAGACGTGTGTCGCGGTATATTGTTAGTGGTGAGAGTTCCATGCCGGTCCGCAGGGTCACTCTAGTTTTTCAGTCTCATTTTCAGAGGAACAAGAACAGGGTGACGTTTCTGTGATGTCTTCAAGAAGTGTGCCTTTGTCGCCGCAGTCTAACGAGGAGCTAGCAGCTAAGTGCTCATGGAAATATGACAATTGCCTAAGAGGTCCCAAGTAGGATCGACGGCGTTGTCGTCCGCTAGCTCGCTCGGTGAAGCGACCATTCATGGAATGGCTCGGCAGCCGGGTTCGTCCATTGTGGTCCAGGGAAGGAGTTTGGGTGATGCGAGCACTATAAACATTGAACGTGCACACCCAGTGACGACGGATCCGAGGATAGTACGGAGGAAGCCTGTCAGTCTGGTAGCTAGCTCGTCCAGGTCTACCTGGACCGTGAGCGAGAGAGGCCCCCTCTCTCTTACAACATCATCTGGGCCCAGATGTTGTTGTATGTAACGTTCGTTAGTCGGAGCCTACGTCCACTCCTCCTGCTTGGGGTGCTCCGTCGCATAGACAGTCCGATGCGGCTTGTCTATTGGCTTCCTCATCCTCACGTCAGCACACATGACCGCACCTTGGCTATGTGACCACAGATATCCAGCCTGCTTCGCCGACCAGGGAGTCCACGTCGACCAGGTCATGCCATCCGCTAGCCAAGGACATGGGGCCTTTCCAGTTGGGACGTTCGCATATGAGAAGTATGCAGGAATTAATGTCCCTGGAGCTTCCAGCGGCTAAATTATGTAAGACCGCGGCTCCACAGGCCTCCGTGATGGGCTTGCTATCACAGATAGCTCAATTCATAACAGCATCCTAGCAGCTATCAGAAACTCTTTCAGTAAAGAAACTGTCTGAGCAAGCTGGGTCGGTTCGCTCCCCTGCAGAGTCAGTAAGGGACGACCGAGATTCTTATGTGGTCCAGGCGGATGGTAAAAGGGAATCAGCACAGCTGAAATTTTCCCTTTCCGAACAACTTAAGGTGGCCGTAGATTTCATCTGGCATCACCTTTTAAAAGTTGTTTTTCTGGACCAAAATGCTGCATTACCTGATAAGAAACTGAAAGCGTCACTGGACACAGACTTTTCCGGCCGGATCAGGGACACTGTCCCTGAGTTTCCGACCCAGTCCAGAAATGTCACGGACATTTGAACTTTTGAATGACGCTATATTCAAGCTAGCCTCTAAGACTGGCAAATCCGGTTTCTTATCGCCTAGTGATATATGCTGCCTTTCATCAATGCTAGACATAGATTTGAAACGGCAGGACAAGGCGTGCCGTGAGTTCCTCTAAGTTTGGACGACTAGGCTGAAGACCTGGTATTGTCATTGCCGGCATCCATGTCTATTAACTCCAGATACTGGAGACGACAATCTTGTCTAATAGAATTAATTTAGATGCATTATCTCACGCAGATCACCTTACCAGAGCGTTATCACTACGTCTCAAAGGGAAAGAATTCCAGGATGTTCAAACTTCCTTAAGAGTTCTTTCGAGGGCTATAGTATATTCTACGTATAACTCCGCCCTTTCAGTGGCAATATGGAGTTAGTCAGATGTGATGCTGCCCTGGCTGCATTCACAAGAGTGGATAGTAAGGTGAAAAAACTCTCTTCCAGTCGCTCCAGTCTCAGGAGAGCTTCTCTTCGACGTTAAGCTTTCTACAATCTATAAAGAGATTACTAAGAAAGCTTCGGATTCTCTGCTTTTAATTCCGCTTTGAAAAAGTCGGACTCAGCAGGGAGGAGTAAGGCAGGTACTTCGGGGGCGAATACAACCAAAGGAAGTTCCTATAGAGGATCTAAGAAAGCCTCTACATCTTACTCTGGAGACCGTCAGAGTAGCGACTCACATAGGGGTCGTAATGCTAGCCGAGAAATCCGGTCAGACGCCCCTAGGTCGACTGGGCGAGGTGCGGGTCGTGGAGGACGTGGTTTCTCCTTCCGCAATCCTCGCAGGGCCAGGAGGTGATGGTCTAAACCTCTATTGCATTTCAGTGGGCGGAAGCCTGTCGAGATTCAAAACTAATTGGTTTTCAATTACGGACGACCCATGGGTGCAAGGCGTTATTTCCGAAGGTCTAAACTGTCCTTCAAGGAAAAACCTCCGTTAACTCGAAGTCCACGCTGGTCTCACCTTCCGTTAAACGTTCAGAAGAGAGATTCGCTTCTATCAGAAGTTCAATCTCTTCTGGACAAGAACGCTATAGACATCGTAGAAAACCAAGAATCTTCAGTTTTCTGCAGTCACCTGTTCCTGGTTCCAAGATCAGACGGCCCGTTTCTTCCAGTTATAGATCTGAGCTGGTTAAACAAGCTGATTGTGGCTCCAAAATTTTATATGGAGACCATCTGATCGGTCAGAGCGAGCACTCAAGTGAACTATTATGCTGTGAGCATAGATCTCAGGGTACATCCGGCGTTTAGAAAGTACCTTCGCTTCGCTGTCCCAGGAGTTGTTTTCAGTTCCGAGCAATGAGTTTCTGGTCTGAACCTAGCGCCCTGGGCCTTCACTCGAATAATGATTTCGCTAATGACTCATTTCGGAGCTCATTCGTCTGTGCTAACGTCGGCCTACTTGGACAACATTCTTCAGGGTTACGGCAGCAAGTTAACGCTTTAGAATGATGTTCAGAGTCTGCTTCAATTGCTCCGACGTCTCGGTTTCATAGTAAACGAAAAGAAGTCGGATCTAGTGCCGTCCAAATCATTCACCCACGTGGGAATGAGCTTCGAGATGCACAGCAATCTCGTTTGTCTGCCGTTAACCAGAGCAATATTAGTCAGTTGTTACGCTCGCTTTTGTCTTCACTCAGATGTAGTAACAGCGAGAGAATTCATGAGACTGACAGGGTTGTGCGGACCCACTGCGAATCTTATTCCGATGAAGCGGCTACGCACTCGTCCACTCCACATATATTTTATCTCAGAATTGGAGTGTGAAGACTCTTTCGCTTGAATCGAACATCGTCTTGTCGAATCAAGTGAAACAAGAGATTCAGACTTGGGCAGATATTCAGTGGTTAACTGAAGGAGTATCACTGCAACTGCCGGATGCGAGTTTTACGATAATGACGGATGCGAGTCAAACAGGTTGGGGTGCAACTCTGAGCCCAACGGATTCAAGGTGCCAGGGTCTTTGGGATCTGCAGTTCTTAAACAAGCACATAAACATCAAGAGATGATGTCAATATGGCTTGCGCTACGTCAATGAATGAACATTCTTCAGAATTCGCATGTTCAAATTCTGTCCGACAATTCGACAGTAGTAGCATACATTCGGAACCAGGAAGGCACTCATTCAGTTCCATTATTCAGTTTATTGGAAAGGATCCTTCTGTTTGTCCTAGAGCATTAAGTTCTTCTATCGGTCCGTCATATACCGGGTCGTCTGAACGTGCTAGCAGACTTCCTTTCTCAGAAAGGTCGCCGTCAGAATGGACTCTCAACAAACGAGTATTCAATCAGATTTGCAACCAATGGGATCGTCCAATGATAGACTTATTTGCGATGCATCTCTGCAATCAGTTGCAGACGTATGTGTCGCCATACCCAAATCCTTGAGCGTTTGCAGTAGACGCTCTCTCGATCTCTTGGGACGGAATGATAGGATACGCGAATCCTCCAGCGCCATTGATTCAGCAGATATTGCTCAAGATAAAGCAATCTCACTGCAAAATTCTGTTGGTAGCATCTCTGTCATCCCAGAGACCATGGATAAATCTACTCAGGTGTCTGTTGTGGGACATTCTGCGGAAGCTTCCTCCCCAGGAGGATCTTCTTTCGCAGGGGAAATCTCGCACACTGCATCACAACCCGCAAGGTCTCAACCTTCACGTATTTCCGTTGTGCGGTCCTTCTTGCACGGCAAGCAATTTACAGGACGAGTAGTTGACGCAATTTCTAACTGTGGGAGGACCTCCTCTTCTCTAAATTATGCTGCTAAGTGGAAGGCTTTCTCACGGTGGTGTAGGGATCATTCTGTTAATATTTATGATCCCTCCATTCCAGACATTGCTAATTTTCTAGTCTACCTGTTTGATGAGATCAAACTGCAGCCTGTTACCATTAAGGTCTATGCTATCTGATATCTATGCGCATCATGATAGTTTACAGATTGGTTCTAATGTCTCTTTATCTAAGTTAGTGAAAAACTTTTCGATAAATAGACCTAGAACCCTTAGATTAATTCCTATGTGGAATTTAGCTTGGGTTCTTCTTAAGCTGAAAGAAGCGCCATTTGAGCCTCTTAACACGGTGGACTTCAAATTCTTATCTTATGAGACAGCTTTTCTCTTAGCCTTCTCTTCGGCTAGAAGAGTTAGTGAGCTTCATGCACTATCTCTTGATGATTCTGTCTATCATAGTATAGGTAATACTATTACCTTGACTACTAATGTTGGATTTTTGGCTAAGAATCAGGCTCCTAATAAGTATCCGGAACCTATTGTTATTAAGGCTCTTCCGTCTTCAGACGGGCATAGGCCTTTACTCTGTCCTTTTAGAGCTATACGTATTTACAAACGTAGATCTGAGTTTATCAGAAAGGGAGGTAAACGTTTCTTTCTGTCTCTGCTGCCTAATAGAAGGGACATTACGGTCCATTCTATTGCTAGGTGGATTCAATTAACTATCCGTACTGCTTATGAAAAAATTATCTTCAACTCAGCAGTCAGTGCTTGAGATTTCGGAGCATGAAGTAAGAGTTCTATCTACATCTTGGGCTTATGCTAATAGTATTGCTATCACAGATTTGATGAAGGCTGCATATTGGTCTCAGCCTTCCACATTCACAAATTTTTATCTTAGAAATATTGAGTCCATTTTTGGAGACCTGCTTTGTTGAGGTCTGTTATCTGTTGCTCAGAATGTCATCCAATAAACAGTTGCAACTATAGTTATGCAGGCTTTCTGTTCCGGCAGTGACTCTGCCCTGCTGCCCTCTTTGCTCTGGGGTATTTGCCCCAGGGCAAGGGGAAGGGATGGGGGGCATGGTGTTCCCTTAGGTCACCTGCTTTATAGTGAAAAGCATGGGAATACCTCCTCTGGAGTCAGTAATTCCGAGTCGGTACCGGGATGGTTTTAAAGTGTAAAGCTAATGTTTAACTCATTCATGTAATATTTTTAAAGTGTAGCTCGGTGTGAAGCATTTGTATATGTCACATGTCATACAAGTGTTAATATACAATCCTCAGACACTTTTAATGAGTATAAAGGGTCTCATTCTTTGGACTTCCTTTATTTATTGGCTTTCCTTTAAAAAATTAGTATAACGGGTTATACTGGATGTTAATAGAGATCACTGATGTTATTGTGCTCAATTACAGAATGGTATTGTGTCTTTCTTTTTTGATACAAATAAGAAAGATACATGTAAAGCGTGTTTCTCCTTGAGGGAATAATTCTGTTTACATGTATTTGAGCCTATTGGATTTTCCTTTATGTCCTAGGCCCTCCAGCCTTTTTTTCTATTCAGCTAAGTTTGGGTCATTGGTACAGTATAAAAATGTTAAAAAATTTATAGTAATTTATATATTTTTTATACTTAACAATGACCCAGACGGGGATGGCCCTCCCATGAGTTGGGAACTCATACCTCCCCGCTGATTACATAACACTTACCAGGCACTAGTTGAAAGAATGACTTTTGGCACCAATTTCGAGACCTCCTTGACACTGCGCATGCACAGTGGACAAAAAGTATGGAGGACCACATAGGACATTGAAATTTCAGATTTTGATGCAAATTTGGGGGATTGGGGGGCAAAATTTGTGTTTGGCCCTAGAATTTAAGGAGTTAGCACCAGCTAAGTCTGGGTCATTGGTAAGTATACAAAATAACTTTTAGGGCAAATGTTAAGTATGAGCTTATCATTTCAGAATCTATTAAAAAATATCTACCGACATTCTTTGATTCTTTGAAATGTGTTATGAATTAAATTAATGATTAACAATAGTCCTTTTACCCATTGAAACTCCCAAATTGGTCAGTAACACATAGAATACTGTGTTCATTATTTTCAGGAGCAACTGGAAGAACTTCAAGACATTGCTGCTTCTGTTCCATCGGATAAGTATGTAAATAGTTCCAAGTTATCCATCTTTGTTGATGCAATTTTTTTTTTTTTCGAGGGGGGGGGGGGGGGGGGGAGTAGAGAGAGTGGAGATGATAGTTGCAATATGTTCTCGTATGATTCAATTTATTTTTTCAAAGTCGCCTCCTCTTTGGAATGAGTCTGATCAAACATATATAACCACTAAAGTTGAGCCTGCATAAGCCTTAAGTCCCCATACAGCCACAAACTTCCATTTTTATATCACTTTGAAAAACTGGCCCCAAATGTATTCTTTTAGAACTGTACCAGCAATCTGCATTTATCTTATCTTATGCATCATTGTTGATTGCCTGTACAGCCAGCCAACAATGGTATAGAAACACTGTTAGAGTGCTAGAATCCACAATCAGAGCTTTCTTTAAAAAAATGAGGGTTCCAGCGCAAAAACTGACATTTTTCTTGCCCATGTTGATATTCAGTCAAACGCAAATAATATTTTATTTATATAAATTCTTTTATTACAAATTATTGGAGACTGCCTGTTGGCACTCTCAAATAATTTGTAATAAAAGAAATTTTGAATAACAAATTCAGACCACTAAAAATAATCTAGCCCTCAACGAGTTAAGTCATCAGCAGTTGTGTGCATGTGTGTACAGTAGTTATTGTTATAAAAATTAATCTGAGGTGTTAAGGGTTGAACCATATGGATGTATGGGTTTGAGCATAAAGATGCAAGGTAGCTATTTATGTTCACTTCTAAATCAGGGTTAGTGAGGTACATCAGACATAATAGGGTCTGAAAGAAGGAAGTTTGCTGATGGAATTTTGCTTTAAAGGCATGTTAGAGTTGCTCAAAAGGCATGCGTGTGTGATCAAATTGTGGATGTAAATACTAAATGTTCCAGCTGTGGAACAAGTTGCATATAAAACTGGTCTGACTTTTCAAGTCATGCTGCCCAGCTGCATGCCTAATGCCAACCTAATATTTTTTTAGGAGACCAATTTTTTTCTCACCTTTAATGTAGGTCAAGCATAATTGTCAGTGGCAGCCTACATCATTGTCTTTTGAGAAGCTGCAGTTGAATTCCATGACTTGACCTGACTGGTCAAAACCAAAATTGATGTGTCACTTGGTCAAGAAGAAAGGAAGGAACCTATGACCTTCATTTTAAAACTGGTTTCCACTCCATAACTGCAGTCATTTTTGTCTGATTTGGAGCACACTTGATGTGTAGGTTAACCCTTTACCCAAAGAATCGCCTGCATCCGCCCGTGTAATATGCAAATTCAGCAGTTGAAAAAGTATTATTTTTTCAAACAATTTCAACAAAACCATATCATGTGACCCCTCGTTGGAACGAGCTCGTCGAGCTCGTTTCAACGAGGAGTGACATGATATGGTTTTGTTGAAATTTTTTGAAAAATTTTAAAAAATTATATTTAAAATAATAAATTTTGATATCGTCTGCGTTGGTTAAAGGGTTAAACACAATAAAAGAAGTACTCTTTTTAATTTGGAGGTGTCATGCCAAAAGTAAAGTCACTGAGACTTTTAAATTTATTTCCATTTTACAACTACAATATCTGCTCCTTGTGTAAGATTTTGCTTGACTTATTGAAGCCCATCTTGACATGTTGGTTGCACATTATGAAGAACCCTATTCATTGTGTGTTAATTGTGCCAGAGTTCAAAGTCACATTGAATTTGATCTTAAATTTGATTTCTGCCCTATAATTGAAGATCTACTTTACCAGTTTGAAGCACACTTTGATGTATAAGTTGGACAGAATGGAAGCAGCCCTCAAAATTATCCATGGCAATCGGCATTGTCAAAGTAAAAGCTGTAGAGTTATGATCCACCCATAGCAGTTGAAGGGTTCACCACACTTCACTGACATGCAGATGAAAGTAGCCATATAAGATTTGCGTCAAAGCTAGTGTTGAAAATGTCATGAATGTTCAATGATGCATTATAAAAATAAAGTTTTCAACTGCATATTTCGCTACATGAAAATATACAGGTAACTCACTGTGCACTACTAATAAACTTTGAACATTGCTATCAGTGATTGGGGTAAAAAAATGAAACAGCAGACGGGTAGAAGCCAAAATGTATAGCGTTCTTTGTAAACTTTGTTGTGACATTTATGGTTTTGGTGATGTGAAGAACCCAAGAACATTTCTTGTGCAAAAATGCCGGTACCACTGTAACAGGGTACGTGAAGATTACTATTATTATTATTTGGCCAGGCAAATTCTGCCTCTGTTCCGAATCTTCTCAGTTTCATTGCTGAATCTTCCTGGCTTTTTATACCGCCACTCTCTGGACCATTTCGTTTTATAGTATGACCATGTCTTTCTTTCCATTGTCTGTCCTTCCATCCATCCATTCATCATTGATTCGTCCATTCATCTATATCCATCCATCCATCCATCCACTGTATTACTTTTTTCCTAAGTTCTTTTTCTTTTAATTTTTTTAGGTTACCAAGAATTTTATCATTTGCTTCAACAATGCTGACTTCAGAATCAACATCTTTAGGTCTTCCAGATTTTCCTATGGATAATGTTAAAGCAGTAGCTGAAATTCTGGTAACTTTTACAGTACATTATTACAATAGTAGTCTTGATCTGATAGTAATCTGGACACAAAACACTTGCAGTGCATCTAGTTTTTCTAACTAAAATATTGCAAAATCAAGACAGAATCTTGAAAAACAAGAAAAAGTATCAGAGATTCAGATTTTTTGCATGTTTATACAAGTGAGATTCTACATTGTTAACCTCATGAAAGGAGAGAGATTTTCAACTCGATGTCAACCACTGATCTCTATACATATGGTTTGCTGGAACAATGGCGAAATGTTGCCACACAAACTGACCCCTATCCCCCAAAATGGCATAGAGTCAATCAAAGTATTAACTCTTCCTGAGCCATGGCATTTGATGAAGTGAAAGCATGGCTGCCAGAAGCATTTTTTATCTCAAGTTTGGCGAAGCCAAATTTGAGGTTTTGCCATGGCCTGTTGTCCATCTGTCTGTCTGTCTGTCCGTCCATCAATCCATCTGTCCGTCCATTGTGCCATACACACGGCTCAGGCTAGAGGCCGTATTTACGAACCGATCTTTACGAAACTTCTTGGGTACCTTTGTTATCACTGTGAGACGAGAACCAAAATTAGGTGCAATCAGATTTTTGTGCAGAACTTCCATATGAGGGCGCTGATTTGAAGAATTTTCTGGGTGAATGTTTAGTACCATGGGATATATCACATATAATACAGGTTTTTTTCTTGTGCATAAATTATGCCAATTAGACTAACTTTGATCTATTTAATGTTACTTTCAGCACTGTAACTGCAAATGCCAATACGGCTCGGGCTAGAGGCCGTATTTATGAACTGATCTTTATGAAACTTCTTGGGCACCTTTGTTATCACCTTGGGACGGGAATGAGTGTTTTTGGGTTTAGTCCGAAATTCAAGATGGCTGCCAGCAGCCATTTTGTACCAAAATTGGTGCAATCAGTTTTTTGTACAGAACTTTTGTATGAAAGTTCTGATTTGAATAAATTTCTGTATGAATGTTTAGTAACATGGAATACATCACATATAATACAGGTTTTTTTCTCGTGCAAAAATTATGCAAATTAGATGAACTTTGATTTATTCAGTGCTACTAAAATGCAGTAAGTGCACATGTCAATACGGCTCGGGCTAGAGTCTGTATTTATGAACCGATCTTCAGGAAACTTCTTGGGTACCTTTGTTATCACCTTGTGACAGGAACGAATGTTTTTGGGTGCCTTTGTTATCCCTGTTCTATGAGAACAAATATTTTGGGGTTCAGTCAGACCCAGTCTGGTACTCAAAGATTTCTTTTCTAGTTTAGCATCTGACTGTCACCCACCTTTACAATACTCTACCTATACATTTGTTACAGGCAACGGTCAGTATTTATGTACAGACTGTTACAATTCTTTACATGTACAATTGTTATCAAGTCATTACCTAGATGTTTGTTATTGCTGTGTCACATACTATACATGTACATGTCTTAAACAAGTTGAGCTACAGTGTCATTGACACTTCCATTTGATTCTGATTGGTAAATTTTGACAAATCTTCTCTGAAATCACAGGGCCAAATGTTTTGAAACTTTGCATGGTTGATGACTGGGACCTCCTCTACCAACGATCCTCATTTAATGTTGATCGTGTTGCAATTATGGCCACAATTTCAGCTTATAGTTACTATAGAAACCCTATGAGAAATCACATTTTCATCTTCTTCTCTGGAACTACTGAGCCGACATGAACCAAACTTCATAGGAATGGTCTATAGGAGGCCCTCTACAGACGATCCTCTTTTTGTTCCCGTTGGTTGGAAAATATGGTCACCAGAGACATTCTCTGATTCTGATTGATGGATTTTGCAAAATCTTCCCCTCTGAAAGTCATATGTTTTGAAACTTCACATGATTAAGGACTGGGACACCTTCTACTAATGATCCACATGTAATGTTGCAAACATAGCCACAATTGCAGCTCATATTTACCATGGAAAGCCTATGGGAAGTCACATTTGTATATGTAGTTCCAGTTGAGCGATTACACGCTCTTTAGCGCCTCTAGTCCTAATTCCAGATTAGGTACCAACATCTTGTCTCAATATACTCAAAAAAATTAATTTTCGACATTTCATAATAGCTACTGACCACTTTTGAGCTCCCTTGAGCAAAGCTGAAGGGGAGCTTGAGTGATTACTTTCTTCTGTATGTTATTCTCTGTCTGACCATTGACTATTCATCCGTCATCTGGCATGAATTTTAAATTATCGTCTTCTCATAAACCACTGTACTGAATTGAACCGAATTTGATAGCCATAGTGCTTATCAAAGGTCAATTCAAGTTTGTTCGAATAAAGTTGCCATGCCCACAAGGGTTATAATTCTGTTACCACGCCACAAATTTCTTAAATTGTAATTAGTGGGGTCAGATTTGGGTTTGTTCGAAACAAGTCCCTAGGTTCATATATGCGCTCACCATGAGAATATTTATATTTTTATACTGTACCAATGACCCAGACATAGCTGGTGCTAACTCTTAAAATATAGGGCCAAACACAAATTTTGCCCCCCAATCCCCAAAATTTGCATCTAAAACTAAAGAAAACATGTCCTGAAAGGCCCTCCACACCTCGCCCCCACTGCGCATGCGCAGTGTCAAGGACGTTCCGAAATTGGCGCCATTTATCATTCTAAGTTTGGCCCTTCATCAGTTAACATCTGACTGATCTTTGTGCTTTTAAATCTCAGTTTAAATGATGCCAGACACATAAATATTAGTGAAATGGTGATTCTAAGGAGGATAGAAAAGGAGGAGAGGAAAAGAATGTGTGACAGAATATTATCAGGGCTGTAACTTAAAATTTTTTAATGAAATTATGTTAAGTTACCTATTTTCAAGGCAGCAGCCATTTTGTTGTCATTCTGATTATTTAGTTACACTGTTTTTTCAAGTGTTTTTCCTCTCTCCCTGTCCTTTAAGTTCCCCCTTGCTATTCTCCCATGCTTTTGGCATAGTTTCTGTAATTATTATTACTAAAATTTCTTGGGAGTTTTAGCTTAATAACAGAATGAATTCTGTTCTTTCCCCATGTTTACGTCTTCACCTACGGGTGGTTAGGCGTTGTGTTCTGCATCTACCATCTGATGTTCTGCAGTTTCTTCCCTGGAAGTCTCTGTTTTGCATCAGATGGTGTATTTTTGGTAACTGATTTCGGGCCTGGGTGCCTGGAGTCTTATTTTAGTGTTTTTACACTCATTGTTTACATTTACAACAGCCCTCTGTGTGAGGGGGGGATTTCTAAATAATAATATCTTTATGTTATTTTAATCATAACTAGATACATTATTATTGTTCGTAAGTGTTGAATAAATTGTTTAAAATATTTTTAAAATTTTTGTCCACACTTAGGCTTGGGATCCATTGGGGCTCAACGTTACTTTTCAGAAACTTGGGCTGTTCTGAAAAAATATTTTTTCAAAATATTTTGATTTCAATTATTTTTTCTATATTAATGGATCATATTATTATTATGTATTTTGATTGCCAGGGGTTAGTGCGAGTACCAGGACTTGTTTTCTTTTCACATTGAAAGGATATTGATCAATTGTTTTAAGAGGAAGTCTTCCTCTGACCTTATTATCATTCTAGATGTGGTCAGTGTACTCGCATTAACTCCTGTTCTGTATCGTATGATTTCGATGACAATATGGGAAGCGTATGTCACGGTATGTTGTTGGGGATTTGGACACTCCGGTCCTTTCCCCGCAGGGTCAATCTACTTTATCAATTTCTATTTCAGACGATCAAGATTAGGGTGATGTATCTGTGATGTCTTCCAACAGTGTGCCTCCGTCGTCACAATTAATGAAGGGCTAGCGGAAAAGTGCTCATGTAATACGCCAATTGCCTAAGAGGACCCTAGTAGGTTCGACGGCCTTTGACGTCCGCTAGCTCGCCCGGTGTAGCGTCCATTCACCGAATGGTTCGGCAGCCGGGTTCGTCCGTTGCGGTCTAGAAGGAATTTTGGGGTGATGCGAGCACTATAAAATTAACTTAATGCACACCCAGTGACGGCGGATCGGAGGGAGAACGGAGGAAGCCTTTTAGTCCGGTTCATAGCTCGTTCCGGTCCATCCGGACGGCAAGCGAGAGAGGCCCCTCTCTCGTTCAACAACATCTGGCCCCAGATGTTGTGGTACAAATGTGTCGTTAGCGGAGCATACGTCCGTCGCTCGGGACGCTCCGTTGTATAGGCAGTCCGCTGAGACTGCTAAGGCTTCCTCTTCTCGTCAGCGCACACGACCGCACCTTGGCTGCGTGACCGCCGATATATTACCAGCTTCACCGATCAAGGATTCTTCGGCGACCAGGTCACACCATCCGGCAGCCAGGGATTCGAGACCGATGGACTCCGGACGTTCGCATAGGAAGTATGCGGGAGCCATCTGATGCGGAGCTGCCCTCGGCGAAGCACCGATAGACTGCGCCTCCGCAGGTCTCGACGCCGGACATTCTTGTGCACATAGCACAGCTTATCGCAGCATCCCAGCAGCCGACAGAAACGGTGTCGGATCGAGAATTATCCGACAGCGCTGGGTCGGTAGCCGGGGACTCGAGGCCTGCAGACTCCGGACGTTCGCATAGGAAGTGTGCGGGAGTCAACGTACACGGAGCTTCCAGCGGCAATGCATCGTAAGTCCGCTACTGCACAGGCCTCGGGAACGGACGTGCTTTCCTTAATAGCACAGTTTATCGCAGCATCCCAGCATCAACTGAATCTGTCGCATATATTTTATCCGACGATGCTGGGTCGGGACGCTCCGCGGAAGCGGGTACGGACGTCCGAAAGTTTCATCCGGTCCGACGGGATACCGAAAGGGATTCGGTGGATTTCAAGCTTTCCCTTTCGGAACAACATATGCTGCGATGCCGGATAAGAAACTGATAGCGTCGGTGGACTTAGAAATTTTTGGTTCGGTTCAGGGACATCGTCCCTCAGTTCCGACATAGTCCAATAATGTCACACAAACTTTCGAATTATTGAACGACGCTATATATATTATTATTTTATGCTTGCTATCCAAGCATTTCTGGTTTCTTGTTCGAAGAGTTATGGAGATGTCTTTCAAAAGTGTGCCTCTGTCGTCATAGTTATTGAAGAGTTAGCGGCAATAAGTGCTCATGGAATATGTCTATCGCTTACGGAGTGACATTCGCTAGCTCACCCGGTGTAGCGTACATTCATCGAATGGTTCGGCTGCCGGGTTCGTCCGTTGCGGTCTAGGAAGGAGATTTGGGTGATGCGAGCACTTTAATTACTTTAGTACTCACCCAGTGACGGCAGATTGAGGACAGATCGGAGGAAGCCAACAACATAGGGGACCGCATGTTGTGGTTCAGATATTTTACATTCGGAGCATATGTCCGTTGCTCGGGACGCTCCGTTATATTGACAGTCCGAGAGACTGTCTTTAATGCTTCCTCATCCTCACAGCAGGGCACACGACCGCACATTGGCTTCGTGACCTCGAGTATCCGATCAGTTTCGGCATTCAGTGATTCCACAGCGAATAGGTCGCGCCATCCGGTAGCCAAGGGACACGAGGCCTATACACTCCGTTCGCTCGCATATTGGAAGTATGCACGGGGTAACGATCTCGGAGCTTCCTGCGGCAATGCATCGTAAGACCGCTGCTCCTCAGGCCTCAGTGACGGACGTGCTATCCGAGTTAGCACAGTTGTTTCGCAGCATCCCAGCAATTGACGGTTTCTCGGTCGAATCAGGAATTATCCGACGGCGCTGGGTCGGTGCGGTCCGCGGTTGCATCAAGCTACGGACGACCAAACGCTTTATAGGGTCCGACAGGATGGCGAAAGGGATTCGAAAGATTTCGAGTTTTCCCTTTAGTAGTATCGGAAGATGCCTTTCATATCTTCTGGCATTTCTTCCAGTGATTATTTTTCGGACTTCATTGCTGCGATCTTGGATAAGAGACTTATAGCGTCATTGGACTCGGATTTTTCGATCGGTACAGGGACTTTGGCCCTGACTTACCGACGCAGTCCAATATTGTCATTACAACATGTGTTTTATTTTTCGACGCTATATATTATATATATATATACAAGCCTGCTACTAAGCATGATAGTTTAGTTTCTTGTCCGCGTGGCTCATTTCTGCCATTTTATCCTTTTTACATATAGTTTATTTTGGCAGAGCAGGGCATACCGAGAGTTCATATGCGTCTAGACGGTGTGATTAAAGACTGCATATATTCTTTTTCGCCGTTTATGTCTTTTCCAATTTCAATGTTGGGAACGACATAATGTATAGTAGACTTAACTTAGACGCTTTATTATACGTAATCCGCCTTACTGAGGCGTTATCATTACGTCTTCAAGAAAAGATTTACGGGATATTATTCTCAATGTAATTTCTTTTGAGGGCAGTAGTTTGTTCACGTATAACTCCGCCCTTCAGTGGCTGATTGGAGTTGGTTAGACGTGATGCAGCCCTAGCTACATCCACGCGTGGATAGTAGGTTATGAACTCTCTCAGAGTCGCTTCGTTCTCGGAGGAGCTTCTCTTCGACGGCAACTTTCCGGCAATCCATGAATTGCTTGATTTATACATTCTCTTGTCTATATAGTGTTACAAGAGATTCAGACTGGGGCAAACATTCGGTGGTTGACTCAGAGAGTGCCGCCGCAGTTGCCGGACCCTAGTGTGGCTGTTATGACGGTTGCCAGTCAAACAGATTGGGATATATACTGATCCCTACGGATTCGAAGTGCCAGGGTCTTTGGGGTCCGCAGTCTTTTAGCTATCAATTTAACTTCCGCGGAATAATGTTTTTTAGGCTTGCTTTATGTCATTGCATGAACATTATTCAGAAACGCATGCCCAAATTCCTGTCCTTTAATTCGACAGTAGTGGCGTATCTCTGGAACCAGGGAGGCACTCTTTCGTTTCCGTTATTCAATTTAATGGAAAGAATCTGTCTGTTGGTTATAGTACACCAAGTTCAGTTTTGGTCCGTCATATTCTGGGTCGTCTGATTGTTTTATCGCACTCCCGTTCTCTTACGGGTCGCTTGTTGCTGTCAGAATGGACTCTCAACAAACAAGTATTTAATCAGATTTGCTATCTATGGGAGCGCCCAATGATGTTTTATTTATGACACAGCTTGCTTATCAATTGCAGACGTATGTGTTAGCTTGTCCAGATCTCTGAGCTAATACTGTTAACGCTCTATTGATCTATAGGACGGAATGATAGGATACGCGTATCCTCCGGCGCTGTTGTTTTAGCAGGTATTGCTAAGATAAACAACCACAATACATTTCTGTTGATAGCATCTCTATCTTCACAGAGATCATGAGTAATTTACTCTCTTGTCTACTGTGGATCTTAACGTGAAATCTTCCTCTATGTGAGGATCTTTTTTCACTGGGTAAATCGTGTCATCTTTATCACAACCAGCAAGGTCGCAACCTTCATGTATTCCGTTGTGTGGTCCGTATTGCATTGTAAGCACTGTACTGGACGAGCTTTGGACGCGATTTCTTACTATAGGAGATCCTCTTCTTCGCTATTCTATGCGACTAAAGTGGAGGCTCTTCCGTCGTGGTGTAGGGATCATTATGTTCATATGGTTGATCCCTCCATACTACGCATTGCTAGTTTTTAGTATACTTGTTTCACAAGATCTACTGCAGCCTGTTGTTATTTAGGTTATAGGTTTATGTTACCTCATACCTATGCACTCTACGATAGTTTACAATTGAGTCTTTTGTCTCTTTATCTAAGTCAGTTAGTAACTTTTTGATAAATAGACTTAGAATCTTTAGATTAAATTCCTATACGGATTTTAACTTCGGTTCTTATTTAGCTAAGTAATCATTTGAGCCTCTGGAAACAGTAGTTTTCAAATTCTGACCTTTTAGACAGTAATTCTGTTGGTTTCTCTTTTACTGTAGAGTCAGTGAGTTTCATGCACTATCGATGGATGATTTTCACTTTCATAGTTTCGGAATCAATACTTCCGTTACTATTTAGGTTGGATTGTTGCATAAGAGTTAGGCTCCTATTATCCGGAACCTATTATTTTAAGGTCCTTCCGTCTTCGTATGGGCATAGGCCTTTACTCTTTCCGGGTACAGTTTATGTATTTATAAACAGATATCTGTTTATTACAAGGGCGTAAGCTTCTTCTGTCTTTGATGTCTAGTAGAAGGACGTTACGCTCCATTTTATTGTTAATGGATTCTATTAACTAGCGTACTGCTTATGGTATATCATTGGCTTAGCAGTTGTGCTTAAGATTTCGGCTCATGAAGTAAGAGTTCTTCTACTTCTTGGGCTTACATTAATAGTGTTGCTATTATAGTTTTTTGAAGGCTGCTCATTGCGCTCAGCCATCCATTCATGAATTTTATCTCAGAAATATCGAGTCCATTTCTGGAGGCCTCTATTGTTAGGTCTATTATCTACTGCTCAGAATGTCATTCACTTAACAGTTGCTACTATAGCTAGGTAGGCTGTCTGTTTTGGCAGTGTCTCCGTTCGGCTGCCCTCTTCGCTCTGGGCTATTTGACCCAGGGCAAGAAAAGAAAAGGGGGGGGGGGGAGGGTGTTCCCTTGGGTCACCTGTTTTTACTATGAAAACAAGGGGATACCTCCTCCGGAGTTAGTAATTCTGAGCTGTTATTGGGATGGTTGTTTAGTGAGAAGTTTAAGTTTATAAAATTCATTCAAGTCTTAGTTTTTAAAGTATAGCTTTTGAATATTGCATATGTCAACGGACATGATTATGCAATTCTCACACACTTTTAAGAGTATAAGAGTCTCTATTCTCTAGACTTACTTTATTATTGGCTTACTTTAAAAATTATTAGTATAAGGATTATTGGATATTAATAGAGTACATGGATGTATGAAGCTCAATTTTTGGAAGGTGTTGTATCTTTCTAATTTATCATAAATAAGAAAGATACATGTAAGGCCTATTACTTCTTTTCCCTACAGGGGATGACTCTATTTTATTTTATTGAGCGTATTCCATTTTGCTCTATGTCCTTGGCCCTCCAGCCTTTTTACTATTCAGCTATGGGTCATTGGTACAGTATAAAAATGTTGAAAAATTTATAGTAATTTATATATTTTTTATACTTACCAATGACCCAGACGGGGATGGCCCTCCCAGGAGTTGGGAACTCTTGCCTCCCCGCTGAGTACATAGCGCTTACCAGGCACGGGTTATTAGAATGATAAATGGCGCCAATTTCGGAACGTCCTTGACACTGCGCATGCGCAGTGGGGGCGAGGTGTGGAGGGCCTTTCAGGACATGTTTTCTTTAGTTTTAGATGCAAATTTTGGGGATTGGGGGGCAAAATTTGTGTTTGGCCCTATATTTTAAGAGTTAGCACCAGCTATGTCTGGGTCATTGGTAAGTATAAAAAATATATAAATTACTATAAATTTTTTAACTTTCTTCAGATCTACCAGTGAAATTTGCTTGACATTTGGTATACTGCACCTTTTTTGTGGAGAGGGGTGGGGGGGGGGGGGGGGTGGGGATCTGCTTGAAGTTTGTTGAAATCAAGTCCCTGGCATCATATTTGAGCTCCATGTGGTCGCCTGAATTTTAACTATGTAATGCGAGGAATATTCTTTAAAAATCTTCTTCAGATCCATCAGTCAGAATCTTTTGATATTTAGTATGTAGTATTCTTGGTGGATTAGGATTCAAGTTTGTTCTAATTAAGTCCTTGGGTTTAAATTTGTGCTCCCTATGGGAACCCAAATTTTAACTCCGTGCAATATGACAAAATTTTTTAAAAAATCTTCTTGTTCAGATCTACCAGTCAATATCTCTTGATATTTGGTATATTGCATTTTTAGGAGGTCATCTTGAAGTTTGTTGAAATCAAGTCCCTGTATTGATATTTGGCATCCCTATGATATCTTGACTTAAATGTGATGAATTTTTCATCAAATCTTGTCATTACTGCTTCACAACATAGATTTGATGAAAACTATCTTGAAAATACTCAGTGGGTGAAGAGTTCAAAAGTTTTGAGAATATTAGTTACCCCGTGTCTAATCACGTAGTACGGGTTTTTACCTACCCGAAGCCAGCCGTATCCCATGAGGCCGAAGGTTCAGCCTCATGGGATACGGCGGGCTTTGGGTAGGTAAAAACCCATACCACGTGATCAGACACGGGGTAACTAATTTATCTATTGACTTTCCGTTTTAGAAGTACAATCTATTTCATGTGTGAACACACACAGCATGAGATCTTTTATCTTCCATTGTTGAGCCATACAGGTTTCTGTGGAATTTTTGTGCAAAAGAGTTTTTTTGAAAATATGCCGATATGACTAGTATAAAAAAATTATTGAATTTCTTTTTTCTTTTTTGTCTCAAAAACATAGCTTATGAACCCCACATTGGAGGGTACTCGAGAAACTCATTCCAATAAGGGGTCATGAGCTATATTTTGGAGATAAAAAATTAAAATATAATACATGTATACTGTAAAACTGGAATGACGCGTCTTCCATGGGGTATGGACAATTTGTAGATTTCGGAACGAGACTTCCACTGGGTATGGGAAATTTGTCAGTGGCTGGGCAGACGTATCGTGGGTTTCAATGAATGTGGTCTCATACCACATATCTATCAACCAATCAAATCAAAAAATTCACTTTAGTCAATAGATAAGTAAACTTTTTGCTTAGGACGTGCTGTGTGAGCAGTCATAACACTGCAAAAACACATGGATATTATTAATATCTCCTGTAAACCAAGTTTAGAGGGTACAACAGTTTTTGCTTATCTGTGTGTCCATATATTCATGTATTTATCCTTCACTAATTTTCTTCTGGGCATTAATCCAGATACCCTGATCTGGAGGCTTAAAATTTCATGGATGGGACTAGTTCGTAAAGTTGAAACTAAGTCCTGTCACATTTAGTTAATGCGCTCATTACTGAAGCAGAATGAAGTAGTCTGAAATACACAAGAGCGTTTGCTCTGTGCAATGCACAATATAATGTTCTATTAGTGAGGTCGGTAGTGAAATCACGAACTGAACCAATCAAACAGAAACAAAATATTGAGATTGTAGTATATGGAGGGTTGATTACTACTAAATCGCTGTGGGATAGAGTTTTTAGTTAGTAATTATTTACAGTTTCGGAGAAGAAAACACAAGAAGCACATTTTAAACTTTCATCATATGAAAGTTGCACCCAGTGGTCCATTTAATGAATGTTTACAAGTGTTTCTTGTGCTATTATGAAGAATAGAAAATACTTTTCGAGTAGAGAATATATGGCGCTGTGGTTCACTGGTAATCCACTCTCCATTCTGTATATGAAGTCAAATTTTTATATATATTTACATCATTACATATAGAGTAATTGTTTGACTGGACTTGTTACGTGAAATAATTCATGAGAGGTGAGGGATGTTGTACAAACATGAGTGCACGAATGCGCACTAGTGTTTTTCAATATAGTCCCTCGTCTCGAATGAATTATTTCACGTAACCAGTTCAGTCAAGCGATTACTCTGTTTATTACTTTTCATTATTAACGATAATTATATTATTTAACCCTTTACCTAACGTAACGGTCAGCGCTATTCTCAAAAGTCGCCAATTAATTTTCAGTATTTTTAGCTCAACTTGACAAAAGCAAACTGAGGTATTGCCATCACTTCTCGTCCTTCGGTGTACGTACGTATGTCCACAATTTCATTTGGCACACCTCACAGGTCGCATTTATGATCAGATTTGAAACTTGGTATGCTTGTTTGTGGTGACCTCTAGATGGGAGCTATCGATTTTCTTCAATTTCCGTCAAAAAATGTTGCCGCGGCCAACGTTCTTAGAACTTAGTTTAGTCAGACCTACAGGGCACATTTATGATTGGATGGCTTTGAAACCTTGTATGCTTGTTTGGTGTGACTCTAGATGGGAGCTATTGATTTTTTTCTTCCATTTCTGTCAAAAAATGTTGCCGCGGCCAACGTTCTTGGAACTTAGTTTAATCAGACCTCAATATTTTCCTTTGGCACACCCTACAGGGCACATTTATGATCAGATTGCTTTGAAACCTGTCATGCTTGTTTGGGGTGACCACTAGATGGGGGCTATCGATTTTCTTCCATTTCCATCAAAAAATGTTGCCACGGCCAACGTTCTTAGAACTTATTTTAGTCAGGCCTCAATATTTCCCTTTGGCATACCCTACAGGGCACATTTATGATCAGATTGCTTTGAAACCTGGCATGCTTGTCTGAGGAGACCTCTAGATGGGAGCTATCGATTTTCTTCCATTTCCATCAAAAAATGTTGCTACGGCCAACGTTCTTAGAACTTAGTTTAGTCAGACCTCAATATTTCCATTTGGCACACCCTACAGGGCACATTTATGATCGGATTGCTTTGAAACCTGGCATGCTTGTTTGGGGTGAACTCTAGATGGGAGCTATCAATTTTCTTCCATTTCTGTCCGTCAAAAATGTTGCCACTGGCAACGATCTTTGAACTTAGTTTAGTCAGGTATCAATATATTCCTTTGGCATGCCCTACAGGGCACATTTATGATCAGATTGGTTTGAAACTTTGTATGCTTGTTTGGGGGTTACCTCTAGATGGGAGCTATCGATTTTCTTTGATTTCCGTCAAAAAATGTTGCCACTGGCAATGACCTTCCATGAACTTAGTAAAAACTTAGTGTAGTACACACCCTGCAGGGCACATTTATGATTGGTTCCCTTGAAAACTTGGGGAGCTTGTGTGGGGTGACATTTATATGGGAGCTGTTGATTTTCTTCCATTTCTGTCAAAAAATGTTGCTGCTGACCTTTGAACTTTAGTTTAGTCAGACCTCAATATTTCCCTTTAACACACCCTTCAGGGCACATTATGATCGGATCACTTTGAAACTTGGTATGTGTGTTCAGTGTGACCTCTAGATGTGAGCTATTGCTTTTTTTCATTTCCATGAAAAATTATTGTCGTTATCACCAACCTTTGAACTTTCTGCATTTGTGCATCAACCTACCCCTTTTGCACTCTCTGCAGGGTATATTTATGAATTTCCAAAAAAAAACATTGCCACAAGCAATGACCTTCTACTTAGTGCATTTGTGCATTAACATCTTCCTTTGGCATGCCTCAGAGGGCACATTCATTATCAGGTTGTTTTGAAACTTTTTATCCTTATGCAGGGTGACAAAGGTAGGAGCTATTGATTTTGTTTTCATTTCCATCAAAAACTGGTGCTGTTAGCAACAATCTTTGAATTTATTGCATTTGTGCATCAACATTCTTTGAAGTGGCCTACAGGCCACATTTATCATAGGATTGTTTTTGAACTTAGTGTGCTCATTAGGCAAGAACTTTAGATGAGAGCTATTGATTAGCATTCATTTCTGTGAAAAAAGTTGCCATTTACAATAACCTCTGAACATACAGCATTTGTGTATCAACATTCTTCCTTTATCCAGTCTTACAGTTTACATTTAAAAATGCATGGATTACTCTGACATTGTGCACACACAATGATGCTTTTATGTTGAAATTTCATCAAATAACATTGGTACCAGTGATCTTCAATTTTGCCATTTCATTAAAAAACTTACCAAGTTCAAGTTTGTCAAGTTGAGCTACAGTATCATTGACACTTTCATTTCATTTTTTGTCTCTAAAACATAGGTTATGACCCCCCCTCATTGGAATGAGCCCATTCCAATGAGGGGTCATAACCTGTGTTTTTGAGACAAAAAATGAAAATAATAGCTATTCAAGAATTGTTTTTGCAAGTGTTGTCTGCTTTTCATATTATGTGAAGGGTTAAAAAAAAACAATGAAGTCCCCATTACATCTACGGCAAAGCATCTTCGTTTGTGCGCATGGATACATGACACAATTGTTGATTGCATAATTCACTTATAATCAAACCCGGAAATCCCAGTAAGTCACTCTCTGGAAAGTAATGAATATACATATATCCCAGTAGAGGTTAGGAATGATGTTAATGATCTCTATTTATCAGTATATAATTGCTGGGCATGTTGTTATTCTAAAGGAATTGAATTACGCTAATGGTCCAGTTTGAGTATGATAGGGACAAAAAGTGCCCTTACTCAGTACTCTATTATTTCAAAATAATGAACAAAACAGTAACAGGACTTCTAGTTTCAACTGAAGGCTTTCAGAATGGTGCTCTGAATGGAAGGTTCTTATACTCTACTTTATATGGAGAAATGGATGAGTCTCTCTTGCTTTGTGGGGAGGTTCAGTAATAATTTAATCTTACAGCCCTATAGGGCTGTAGGTTTAAATTATCACTGATCCTCTTGTCCAGTTGGGTGTTTATTGCGTTGTCAACTGCCAACTTTTGTTTTATTCCGAAGTTTTTGCACATCGATTTGAAAGGGTTAATTAGGCCTAAACAAATTAAAAATCTGTTTCTCAGGCCCTCCCGCATTGTCCTTTTGGCTGCTGCATGCTCTCTTCATAACCAGTGCAAACTTTAAAAAACAAAAATTAAATGGTTTATGTCTGATATTTTACCCAAGTTAATAAAATTGATAAACTTGTCCCTTTAGTGCAATTAGGCTTTGCAATACTTGAGCATTGCAAAGCCTTCGTGAACTCAAAGGACAAAATACACCACCACCCATGCTATTCTATAGGTCCTGAGGCCTAAATCATAAAACAAACCAAGAACATGAACTTTTGGTGATAAAGAAATAATTGCAAAGATAAAAAATGAAATAAAAAACCACCTGCATGCAATTTTACCAAAAAATAGCCTGAGAAACAGAACATCTACTGTGTGGGGCCTTATTACAAATACTGTTCCACATGTGGCTCATAAAACTAAAGTGTATTTATTATCAAGCAGAGGTTTGTCATAAACAGAAACTGGGTTTCAATAAATACACAGAACTTTATGACGTGTAAATGTGTTCATCTCTATGGCATGAGTGCCAATGTAGAAGGATGGAATTAGAAGCAGAGCCTCAAGTTCCCTGCTTCCGCAATGACATGAGTGCCATATTGAAAATTGCATTCACACATCATTGCATTCTGTGTTTATCACATGCCTCTATGACATGGAATCCATTAATTTAAATATCAAGTATAACACAGAGAAAGTTTCAAACTTTAAAACTGTTATTTTTCCAACTGACATTCGGCTTTCACCACAGCTTCCAAATTGATCTGGGTCAGAATGCGACATTTCGATTGGCCATTTGCAAAAAAACGGGCAGAATTAGTTCTTTTGATGGATCCATGACGTCAGGTGGAAAAATAACCCATCAATGGAAATCCATGTTGAACACCTGTTCTGTGTTGATTTGTAAATATGGAACTTGAGGTAAAGTAATAGGCATGTAATAATCGGAATTCCGTGTGTGATTACATCTAATATGAAATTTTGCATTGGTCGATATTTTGTACTATTTAATCAGAGGTGTGAAACTTGCTCAGTACCTGCATAATTGAGAATGGACAAAAAATGGGGCACTATAACCCCCTTTTCATGCCATATTACACTGATGGAAAAATTACCTTCTGAGCAATATTTTGTATACAATTTAATCTGAAGTTTTAATGGCTGTACATGTATGCATCATTGCCATCAATGTGTCTTGATGCCAAACTGGTCACTGTTACCTATTTTCACTTTAATTATACTTCTGCAAAGTTCTCTCCAAGGACGTAAAATATTACTAGGTTATGGTGATTATCACATGGGTCCTTGCTTACTTAGATGTCAAATGGTTTTTATTTTTAAGGATGTTATCCCCAATATATCTGAAAGGCAGCTGTTGCATCGCTTGTATCCACATGATGTTTTTCTCGGTAAAGAAGGGAGGACAGCAGTAGAGGATACTCTTGCGGTGAGTAAATGACTTTTCTTCCATTCATTTCCTTTACCATCAGAAGTTGGGGATGGCTGTACAGCAGAGATCACTTAGTTGATTATTTCTTATATGAAAAATACTATTAACAACATATAACTTTCATAACTCCAACCATTAAGGCCCCTTAAAATAGATCTTCTGTTTCTCAGGCCATTTTGTATAAAATTGCATGTGGGCGGGCAATTTTTATTTTATTTTTTATTTTGTTCATTATTCATTTGCCATCAAAAGTTCATGTTTTTGGTTTGTTTTAAGTTTTAGGCCTCATAATCTACAGAATAGCATGGGTGGTGGTGTATTTTGTCCCTTGAGTGCGAGAATGCTTTGCAATGCAAAAGCATTGCAAAGCCTTGTTTCACTCGAGGGACAAATTTATCAATTTTATTAACTTGGGTGAAATATCAGATGTAACCATTTAATTTTCATGGTTATAAAAAGAGAGCATTCGACAGCCAAAAGGACCATGCGGGAGATCCTGAGAAACAGATTTTTAACTTTTTTAGGCCTAAGTGTAGTTATTTTCTTCCAATAAACATGCTCTGTTAAGCTTTGTTGAACTATAATGGCATGCTTCATTAAATTCTTGCAAAATGATCTTGTATATACAAGCTAGAATAAACTACAAAGATAAAGCAAAAAAGAGGTCTTGTTTCCCAGGCAGTACCTCAGGGAAATTAAGCCACCTTGTTGAACATTTTTATTGGCTTGCATTTTCTTATCAAATTAGTTGGGAATGGCGAGACTTTGAAATTTTACTCTTTTTGATTCATGTATACACTAAAGCCCACTTAATTGTATGTCTCTTAATTAAATAACCCTGTTAAGGCCATAAAAAAAAGAACCTCTGTTTCTCGGGCCTGCGCACATGGTCATTTTTGCTGCACATGCAACCTTTTTATGACACCAAAAAATCTTTAAAAAAAATTTGAGATATGTGCTCATTTCGGTAAATCGATATTGATGCGTTGACGAATTTTTGTAATAATTTGTAATAAAACAAGTTTTGAATAACAAATTCATACCACCAAAAATAATCTAGCCCTCAACCAATTACACTAATTTGAAAAATTTCTTGTTATCTGTACTTTCTGACGTTTGATGTCGCATTTTGAAAAACGTTGAAGAAACTGAATTCCCAGCGACGTTTGAATGTCAGAATAATTAAAGTCTCAGAGGGTTAAGATAAATTGTCTGTTTGTTGTAATTATTTTGTAGTTATCCACAGAGCATGCAGCAGCCAAAAGGACCTTGCGGGAGGGCCTGAGAAACAGATTTTTTATATTTTTATACTGTACCAATGACCCAGACTTAGTTGGTGCTAACTCTAACAAAACCAGGGCCAAACACAAATTTTGCCCCCCAATCCCCAAAATTTGCATCCAAAACCAAAAGAAATCATGTCCTATAGGACCTCCATACTACGCCCCCACTGCGCATGCGCAGTGTCAAGGACGTCCCGAAATTGGCGCCAATTATCATTCTCTGTTTGGCCCTTCATCAGTCAACATCTCACTGATCTTTGTGCTTGTAAATCTCAGTTTAAAGGATGCCAGACACGTAATTTTTGGAGAAATGGTGATTCTAAGGAGGATATAGAAGGAGGAGAGGAAAAAGAAGTGACAAAAAATAATCAGGGCTGTACTTAAAATTTTTGATGAAATTATGTTAAGTTGCCTATTTTCGAGGCATGGGCCTCTTGTTGTCATTCTTGCTAAATGTTGCACTGCTTATTCAGTGTTTCCTCTCCCCTAGCCTTCTAAAGTCCCCCCTTGCAATTCTCCCATGCTTTTGGCATATTTTTGAGAAAGTTCATTTCTAAAATTTTCTTGGGAGAGTTGCTTGGATACAGAATGTTTTCTGTTATTTTCCCCATAGTTACGTTTTCACCCATGGGTGTATAAACGTTGTGTTCTGCATCTTCCATCTGATGTTCTGCAGATTCTCCCCTGGGAGTCTCTGTCTTGCATCAGATAGAGTGTAATTTTGATGACTGATTTCGGGCCAGTTTTTTCAGTGCCTGGAGTCATGTTTTCTGGTGTTTTACACTGTTTGTTTACATTGGCAACAGCCTTTTTTGAGGGGGGCTGTTTGCCTTTGGTGTAGTTTATCTCACTATAAGATACATTTATATTATCCGTAAGTGTCTCATTAATTATTTAATATAAATTTAAAATTTTTGACCACACTTTGCCATCGGATCCATCGGGGCTCAACTTTACTTTTCAGCAACTTGGGCTTTGCTGAAAAAATATTTTTTCAAAATTATTTTGATTTGCAATTGTTTTTTCATTTATTAATGGATCATGTTATTATGTATCTTTGTGTCAGGGGTTTGTGCGAGTAACTAGGACTTGTTGTTGACTTTTCACAATGAAAGGATATTGTTCAAATTGTAATGGGAAGAAATCTTCCTCTGACTTTCATGATCATTGTATTAATTGTAGTCAGTGTTCTCGCACTAATCCCTGTTCTATATGTCAATATTGGGATGACAAACATTGGAAACGTGTGTCACGGTATGTTGTTTCTGGAGAAAGGGCTATGCCGGCTCTTTCTCCGCAAGGTCACTCTACTCTCTCAGTTTCTATTTCAGAGGAACAAGAACAGGGTGATGTTTCCATGTTATCTTCTGCAAGTGCGCTTCCGTCGTCACAAATGAATTCAGAGCTAGCGGCAAAAGTGCTCATGGAGATTAGACAAATGTCGTCCGCTAGCTCGCCCGGTGTAGCGTCCATTCACCGAATGGTTCGGCAGCCGGTTTCGTCCGAGGTGGTCCAGGAGGAAATGTTGGGTGATGCGAGCACTATAAACATTCAATGTGCACACCCAGTGACGGCGGATAGTAAGCGAGATCGGAGGAAGCCTTTGAGTCTGGTTCCTAGCTTGTCCAGGTCCGTGAGCGAGAGAGACCCCTCTCTCGTACAACAACATCTGGGACCAGATGTTGTGGTACAAAATGTGTCGCAAGCGGAGCATACGTCCGTCGCTCGGGACGCTCCGTTGTATAGGCAGTCCGCGGAGACTGCTAAGGCTTCTTCTTCTCGTCAGCGCACACGACCGCACCTTGGCTGCGTGACCGCCGATATCTTACCAGCTTCGCCGATCAGGGATTCTTCGGCGACCAGGTCACACCATCCGGCAGCCAGGGACTCGAGACCGATGGACTCCGGACGTTCGCATAGAAAAAGTATGCGGGAGCCATCTGATGCGGAGCTGCCCTCGGCGAAGCAGCGAAAGACTGCGCCTCCGCAGGTCTCGACGCCGGACATTCTTGTGCAGATAGCACAGCTTATCACAGCATCCCAGCAGCCGACAGAAACGGTGTCGGATCGAGAATTATCCGACGGCGCTGGGTCGGTACGCTCCGCCGAAGCATCGGGGGCGGACGACCGGGAGCATCATGAGGTCCGACCGGATGGTGAAAGGGATACGGATGATTTGGAGCTATCCCTTTCGGAACAACATAAAGCTGCCCTGGACTTCATCCGGCACTTTCTCCCTCAAGTTGTTCCGTCGGGCCAGACTGCTGTGCTTCCGGACAAGAGGATTATAGCGTCATTGGACTCTGAATTTTTTGAGCGGTTCAGGGACATCGCTCCCGAGTTTCCGTCGCAGTCCAATAATGTTGCTAGAACATTTGAATTATTGAACAACGCTATATTTAAACTTGCTTCCAAGACGGGAAAAGCAGGTTTCTTGTCCGCCAATACTCTCAACCTGCCTTTCATTAATGCAAGGAATAAATTCGACACGGCAGGACAGAGTATCCCGAGAGTTCCTCTGCGTATGGACGACGAGGCGGAAGACTTAGAGCTATCATTACCGTCGTCGGCTTCTATTCCAACCGCGGTGTTGGAAACAGCTATTTCGTCTAACAGAGCCAATTTAGATGCCTTATCTTACGCAGATCAGCTTACTAAGGCGTTATCACTGCGCCTTCAAGGGAAAGAGTTTCAGGATATACAATCCTCTTTAAGACTTCTTTCAAGGGCAGTAGCTTATTCCACGTGTAACTCCGCCCTTTCTGTGGCAAACCTGGAGTTGGTTAGACGTGACGCAGCCCTAGCTACATCCACACTCGTGGATACTAAGGTGAAGAACTCTCTTAGAGTCGCTTCGGTCTCCGGAGAACTTCTCTTTGACGGCAAGCTTTCTGCTATTTATGATAAAATTACAAAGAAAGCTTCGGATTCTCTGTTGTTCAAATCTGCTTCTAAGAAGTCGGATACAGCAGACAAGAATAAGACAGGCACTTCTGGGTCTAATGCGCCCAAGAGAGGTTCCTATAGAGGTTCCGGTGCGTCCTCTTGGTCTTATTCGAGAGACCGTCAGGGTAGCGACTCTCGTTCGGGACGTCCTTCGGGCCGGGACAACCGGTCGGACGCCCCGAGGTCGATGGGACGAGGTGCGGGTCGTGGAGGACGTGGTTTCTCCTACCGCAGGCCTTGCAGGTCCAGGAGGTGATGGCTTAAACCTCTATCGCGTACCGGTTGGCGGAAGGTTGTCAAGCTTTTCACAAGAATGGGCGTCGATTACGGACGACCCTTGGGTGAGAGGAGTGACTTCGGAAGGCCTAAAGATATCCTTCAAACGAAAGCCTCCATTAACTCGAAGTCCAAAGTGGACTCAACTTCCGTCAAATCCGCAGAAAAGAGACGCTCTGTTATCAGAGGTGCAGTCTCTTTTAATGAAGAACGCAGTAGAGGTCGTAGAAAACCAGGAGTCTCCGGGATTCTACAGCCATCTGTTTCTGGTTCCGAAACCAGACGGCTCGTTCCGTCCAGTCATAGATTTGAGCTGGATAAACAAGCTGATCGTCGCTCCGAAATTTTATATGGAGACGATTCGGTCGGTCAGAGCGAGTATTCGGGTGAACGATTATGCAACAAGCATAGATCACAAAGATGCGTACTTTCACGTCATGGTACATCCGACATTCAGAAAGTATCTACGCTTCGCAGTCCTAGGAGTGGTGTATCAATTCCGGGCGATGTGCTTCGGATTGATTCTAGCACCCTGGGCTTTCACTCGGGTAATGAACTCGGTAATGATCTATTTCCGAGCTCATTCGTCTGCGGTAACGTCGGCCTACCTGGACGACATTCTTCAGAGGTACGGCAACGAGTTAACGCTTCAGAACGATGTTCAGAATCTACTTCTATTGCTCCGACGTCTCGGTTTTATAGTAAACGAGAAGAAGTCGGATCTGGTGCCGTCCAAGTCATTCACTCATCTGGGAATGAGCTTCGAGACGCACAACAATCTCGTTCGTCTGCCGTTAACCAGAGCGAAATTAGTCAGTTGTTACGCTCGCTATTGTCTGCACGCAGACAAAGTCACAGCGAGAGAATTTATGAGACTGATAGGTCTGTGCGGAGCCGCTGCGGATCTCATTCCGATGGGGCGGTTACGCACGCGTCCTCTCCAAATTTTCTTGACTCAGAATTGGAGTGTGAAAATTCATTCGCTTGACGTAGACGTTCTCTTGTCAGATCAAGTGAAACAAGAGATTCAGACTTGGGCAAACATTCAGTGGTTAACTCAGGGAGTTCCGCTGCAGTTGCCGGATCCGAGTTTTACCATTATGACGGATGCCAGTCAAACAGGTTGGGGTGCATCATTGATCCCAACGGATTCGAGATGCCAGGATCTTTGGGATCCGCAATTCCTGTGCAAGCACATAAACATCAAGGAAATGATGTCAATTTGGCTTGCGTTACGTCATTGGATGGACATTATTCACAATGCTCATGTCCAAATCCTATCCGACAATACGACAGTAGTGGCGTATATACGGAATCAGGGAGGCACTCATTCAGTTCCGTTGTTCAATCTAACGGAAAGAATCCTTCTGTTTGCGCTAGAACATCAGGTTCTTCTTTCGGTCCGTCACATACCGGGTCGTCTGAATGTGCTAGCAGACTCCCTTTCACGAAAGGGTCGCTTGTTGCCGTCGGAGTGGACTCTCAACAAACAAGTATTCAATCAGATTTGCTACCAATGGGAACGGCCAATGATAGACTTATTTGCGACACATCTCAACAATCAGTTGCAGACGTATGTGTCTCCGTGTCCGGATCCAAGAGCATTTGCAGTAGACGCTCTGTCGATCCCTTGGACGGAATGATAGGATATGCGTATCCTCCAGCGCCGTTAATTCAACAAGTATTGCTAAAGATAAAACAATCTCAATGCAAGATTCTGTTGGTAGCATCTCTGTCGCCACAGAGACCGTGGATAAATCTACTCAGGTGTCTGTTGTGGGACCTACCGCGAAAGCTTCCTCCACGGGAGGATCTTCTTTCGCAGGGGAAATCGCGCTAACTCCATCACAACCCGCAAGGTCTCAACCTTCACATTTTTCCGTTGTGCGGTCCTTCTTGCATGGCAAGCACTTTACAGGACGAGCAGTGGATGTGATTTCTAACTGTAGGAGGACCTCCTCTTCGCTAAACAATGCGGCTAAGTGGAAGGTTTTTCGTCGTTGGTGTAGGGATCATTCTGTAGATATTTTTGATCCCTCTATACCAGACATTGCAAACTTTCTAGTATACTTGTTTGACGAAATCAAACTGCAGCCTGTTACTATTAAGGGTTATAGGTCTATGTTATCTGATACCTATGCACATCATGATAGTTTACAAATTGGATCTAATGTCTCTTTATCTAAGTTGGTTAGAAACTTCTCGATAAATAGACCCAGAACTCTTAGATTAATTCCTAAATGGAATTTAGCTTGGGTTCTTCTTAAATTGAAGGAAAAGCCATTTGAACCTCTTGGGACAGTAGATTTCAAATTCTTATCTTATAAGACAGCTTTTCTCTTAGCTTTCTCTTCTGCTAGAAGAGTCAGTGAGCTTCATGCACTGTCGGTGGATGATTCTCACTATCGTAGTGTCGGGAACACTATCACCTTCACTACTAATGTGGGTTTTTTAGCTAAGAATCAGGGTCCTAATAAATATCCGGAACCTATTGTTATTAAGGCTCTTCCGTCTTCAGACGGGCGTAGGCCTTTACTCTGTCATGTTAGAGCGTTACGTATCTATAAACAGAGATCTCAGTTTATCAGAAAGGGACGGAAACGTTTCTTTCTGTCTTTGATGCCTAATAGAAGGGACATTTCAGTCCATTCTATTGCTAGATGGATTCAATTAACTATCCGTACTGCTTATGAGAGTTTATCTTCTCAGCAGTCTGTGCTTAAGATTTCCGCTCATGAAGTAAGAGCTCTTGCTACTTCTTGGGCTTATGCTAATAGTGTTGCTATTACAGATTTAATGAAGGCTGCTTATTGGTCTCAGCCATCCACATTCACAAATTTTTATCTCAGAAATATTGAGTCCATTTCTGGAGACCTGCATTGTTTAGGTCCGTTATCTGTTGCTCAGAATGTCGTCCACTAAACAGTTGCAACTATAGTTATGCAGGCTTTCTGTTCCAGCAGTGACTCCGTCCGGCTGCCCTCTTCGCTCTGGGCTATTTGACCCAGGGCAAGGGGAAGGGGGGGGGGGGGCGGGTGTTCTCTTAGGTCACCTGCTTTATAGTGAAAAGCAAGGGAATGCCTCCTCCAAAGTCAGTATTTCTGAGTCGCTTCCGGGATGGTTTTAAAGTGTAATATTAATGTTAAAATTCATTCATGTCTTATTTTTAATGTGTAGCTCGGTGTGAAGCATTTGTATATGTCAAGTGTCAAACGGGCTTTAATATACAATACTCTGACACTTTTAAAAGATTATAAAGAGTCTCAATTCTCTGGACTACTTTATTTATTGGCTTACTTTAAAAATAATTAGTATAAGGGTTATACTGGATGTTAATAGAGAACATGAATATTATTGTGCTCAATTATTAAGGGTATTGTATCTTTTTAATTTAATATTAAATAAGAAAGATACATATTAAGCCTAATACTCCTTTTCTCCTTAAGGGGTTACCTCTTTATTATATAGTTGAGCTTATTGGATTTTCCTCTATGTCCTAGGCCCTCCAGCCTGTTTACTATTCAGCTAAGTCTGGGTCATTGGTACAGTATAAAAATGTTAAAAAATTTATAGTAATTTATATATTTTTTATACTTACCAATGACCCAGACGGGGATGGCCCTCCCAGGAGTTGGGAACTCTTGCCTCCCCGCTGAGTACATAGCGCTGACCAGGCACTGCCAGTAAGAATGATAATTGGCGCCAATTTCGGGACGTCCTTGACACTGCACATGCGCAGTGGGGGCGTAGTATGGAGGTCCTATAGGACATGATTTCTTTTGGTTTTCGATGCAAATTTTGGGGATTGGGGGGCAAAATTTGTGTTTGGCCCTGATTTTGTTAGAGTTAGCACCAGCTAAGTCTGGGTCATTGGTAAGTATAAAAAATATATAAATTACTATAAATTTTTTAACTTTTCTAGGCCTAAGGATTATTTCTTTCTGTTGCAGAAATTTGAAGTTCAGGATCACAGATATGGGTCAGAAATGAAAGGTGTATCAAAAGAAGGAACAGAAGCTTTAGTTCAGCTTTCTCATGGTCGTCAATCCATTAATTACAAGGTAATTATATGTTTATGAGATTTTCTTTCAGACGGATAATAATCATTTTACTACAAAGCCAGAAAATAAGCAGACTCATCTGTAAAATGAGGTCCCCAGAGGGTGTATTTAGTGATGCTACCCTGCACAGCAGGGTAGCATCACTACATTTACCCTCTGTGAACCTCAATCTGAATCAGGGTCTCAAAACTAAACAGAAAGAGGTACACAGAGGATAAATTGGCTCACTGTATGGGATAGCATCATCAAATTCACCCTCTTGGGACCTCATTCTGCAAATGTCAAGACTGCTTATTTTCTGGCCTGTTTACTACTAGAATTCACTGTCTGTTATTGTGTGTGATGGTAACCAATCAATTCAGGGTTACTTTGAGGCGACTATGACTTGAGCTTATATTTCACTGAGAATCCAAGAATTGATTCATGCAAAGATTCAGGCAACAAAACCAGCGACAATCCATGTAGATTCTCGCTGCACCTCTGCTAGGATTCGCTTAAAAAGAGTTAAGTCAATTTAACTCCTTACCTAACACAGCGGCAGCAAATTAATAAATACAAGGCTTAGATGACCTGAAATATCCTGACACTTAGTCAATAAAATTGTACAAATATGGCTGTCACTGAGCTGATTCCAATGACAGCCATATTTGTAAGGTTTATTGGTAAATGCTGTTTATTTTTTTTTTAAAATTATCAAATTTAGTTGATGTCTTAAAAATTAAAAAGCTGTGTTGTGTTAACATGCGTTATCAAAATACAACGGGTTCGACCATGATGGGATCCTTGTTCACTCATGGCAGGTATGGATTCTTGCAACGATTTTCACGGGGATCCAAATGGGTTCTCCCAAATTTAGATGAAATTTAAACAGCGTTTTAGTTGTAGCAAACAAAAAAACTGAATCACAAGATCTGGTAAAGAACGTCCAAACACTTTTACTGTGTTTATGCATAAACTGATTAAATTATCTAACTTGAGGGAACTGGACTTCTGGATCAATGGACTCCCATCACTTAGTCTTTGTGGCAAAGGGGTGCATATGTCATGTTCTCATTGTCACATTTTCTCCTTTATTGAACCGTCCACCAATAAGGCAGAAACTGTGACAATGAGAACAAAACATAGTCTGCATGAACTTTATTCATTTGTCACCCTTATTTATGTTTTTTTTCTGGAAGAATGGGCTTAGTAACTGATCCCCAAGAACTCTTAACCCTTTACCTAATGCAGACAATATCAAAATTAATTATTTTAAATATAATTTTTAAAACTTTTTCAAAGATTTTCAACAAAACCGTATCATGTGACCCCTCGTTGGAACGGGCTCGACGAGCTCGTTCCAACGAGGGGTCACATGATATGGTTTTGTTGAAATTTTTCGAAAAATAATATTTTTTCAGCTGCTGAATTTGCATATTACGTGGGTGGATGCGGGCGATTCGTTTGGTAAAGGGTTAAGAATGATCAAAGTGAAGCTTGGCTGAATTCAGTGGAGATACTTACAGACAGGGCTTGTTTGTTGTGGTGAGTCATACAAACTGTTGCAGACTTTTTCAAACTATTGCAGAATGTATAGTTGTATTCTTAACACATAGACAAAACCGAACCAAAACCAATGTTTTTGGGAAACCGAACCAAATCTGAAAAATCCAAGCCTCCTAGCTTCATTGTCAGTTCAATTTTTCAGTAAATCATAATATTTTTTTATTCAGTTTACAGTTATGTTGACAAAAGTGGGCAGGTGTTTAAGAAGTCGTATTTGTTTTAAAGGTTTGGTAAATGATTTGGTATTTGAAGTTATATTCAGTTAACATGGTTATTTTATTAATAATTGCACAAATAAGTGCAACCCACTATAAATGAAAATTTGAACAATTTTAGTCCTTGCTTCATTGTTTTTCTTTCTTTTAGGTTCTTGCTGGAACTCTTCCAAGCTCCCAGCCTGATAATTTTGTAATGACAGAATATCACAAATCATTCCTGGCTGATATACTTCAGTCACATATAGCTAAAGATTTCTGTATAATAGGACCAAGGGTAAGTCTGTGATTAATTCATAAAGATTGGAAAGTTATCTGAGGTTTGTAATACTGAATATACCTGATGTTTTCTTAGGTGTTAGAAACTCTTATTTGAGCACCCTGAAAGGTACTGACATCATGCTTATGAAACTTCATTTTTTATGGGCGAGTTTTCTATTAACTCCTTGCATGTTGCTGGTAGATATTCCCACCAGGATATCAATACTCTTGCCATCAGAAAGGGTATAATTTGGCTTCTGTTCCTTGTAAATCAGAGCAATCATATCACAAATCATAGTGTGCCTTCATTTGTTTGAATTTTTTATCAAATCCAGTCATGGCTGCTGTGAAGCAGGCATGACTGGATTTGATGAAACAATACATGAAAATACTCGACAGGTTATAGTCTGGAAAACAATCATAGCAGCCATGACTGAATTTCATGAAAAAATCCAAGAAAATACTCAGTAGGTTATGTCAGTTAAAGTGAAAATATTTTCTCTGTTGGAATGTTTGTTATAATTTATTGGAAAGTTCCTGTATGTTTGGAAGTCATTTGTAATTAACAGTGTTATTCAATTAAATACTCAATTAAGTGGACGTCACTGTAATCTCTTGGCTGCTTATAATTATAGATAGTCAGAACAGAATGGTAATCAATAACTAAGTAAGGCTGTTAAAAATAAAATTGTTGTTTCTCAGTCACCTCCCTCATCATAGAAAATATGCCTTGTCACCATTTTTTTCACCTGGAAATATCTTCTATGACACTATTTTGTTTTACAGAGCTCACAGAGCTCTGTAAAACAAGATATGGTTGGTTAAGTTTTCAACTACTTTATGGGAAATTTCCACTGCTGAAAACATTGGCATGCCTCATAATAGCGTAAGTAGTAAAATTTCTGATTCCAACTGTTTTCAGAACTGTTATGGGTGGGTGAGTCTCAAGGGTGCGCTAATAAGGTGCGTTCTTAAATTATGCAATTTTTCATAATTTTCTGCAATATATCATTATTTATGTTCCAAACCACCAAGATAATGCTGTAAATCAACCCCAATAGGTTAACTGCAACACAAAGAGCCTTTATTAGTGTTAATATTAGGTGAAATCTGTGCAAATCTCACAAATAATACATGTTGGCGGAGGGGTGGGTATCTGGTTCTCCATGTAGAAAATATGCCGGACAATTTTTTGGAAAAAGGCTTTATAATGTACAAGATACAACATGAATTAATGTAAAATGTGCTAGTATCAACTAATATTTTATTCACTTCAAGGACTTCACTCATTTACTCAAATGTTAAAAGGATATTTGAGAATATTTTCTGTTGTTTACTCATCATTACTTTTGTATTATGAGGGAGAGGGGGTACTAATGAATTGATTGTGACAACCGCCCTGTTTCAACTTGGTTAACAGTTCCAACACGCTTTCAAACTTCAAATATTGTTACATGACCCAGTCACACTATAATATTCAGTATAGTTTAACTTGCTATATTATTGTTTATTAAGACTTTACCACATGTGTCATTGGTAACTTTAAGATTTTGGAAAATTAACAAATAGCATTTTCAATTGATGTTTAATTGAGAATTAGGCAAAAATAAACAAAAATAAATAAACCATACTGACAAGGTTATTGTACTTGGAGTCACTTATGGAATCAAACATGCAGACTCTTTCCAGAATCAAGTAAAAAATAAATAAATGGATCAGAATGGATTGAATTTTTTGCTCACTCCTATGGTACAAATCAGGAGAATAATTTAAACATATTTTATTTACATCAAATCAGGGGAATGGGGTTGGACATATCGAAGGCCATCATTCTTACTTTCTTGGACATTGAGCTGTTCTGGATGAGTTTTTTAAGATTTCTGAAGCCTCATTTTGCAACCAGGAAGTGAAACTAACCTTTCCGGGTAATAAAAAGTTGGAATCAAATTTTCTACTGCCAGCCCTCCCCATCATAAAATTGAGGAAAAATTGCTTGAGAAACAAGAATTATTTTTTGTAGGCATAATATACAGAAGGGTGCAAAGTTTCATGTGGAAACTGATGATAATCTTGTTCATAGGTGTTGGAAATATGTAATTCCATCTGTTTTTCATTGTTATCCATGCAGTGATACTAGAGTATGCAGATTCCAATATTTTTGTCGAGTCATCAAATCATTCAAAATGCAGAACAGGTGATCTATCCCATAATGCATTTATTGGACTGCTGCAGCTGAGTATAGTCCTCTAGTATTTTTTGCGCTGGAGTCAGTGTTTTGAAATTCAATTAATTGAATGCAATTTTTATAATCTTTATTGGAGTATGAACGTGTGGGAATGGGTACAAATTTTATATGAATCCCCTTCGGGATTCATATAAAATTTGTACCCATTCCCACACATTTGTACTCATACTCCAATAAAGATTATAAAATTTGTACCCATTCCCACACATTTGTACTCATACTCCAATAAAGATTATAAAAATTGCATTCACTTCGGGATTCATATAATTTGTACTCATTCCCACATGTTCATACTCCAATAAAGATTATAAAAATTGCATTCAATTCTTATAATTACATTCCGTAACTGTTCAAACTACTTTTTACCAAACAACAAAGCAGAAAGACGAAATAAAATATGTACGAACGAACGAGGCGAAAAACCACCCTCACACAAAAGACAAAGCGCACAACTCTGATTTTTAATTTTCGCAACTTTAGAAATGGAAATGAGTATTTTAGTGACAGGCTTTATGCCACAGTTGAGAAATGTCACCAAAGAAACGGCAGCGGAGTTGATCACTGTGAGAGGCACTAAAAGTTAAAAACCCGCCCAAACACCTCCCGAATTGCATTCTGTCAACTGCGCTCTACCGTAAATGCGGGTCAAAGTTCGACCAAATGTATTCATTCGAAAATGAATTACATTTGGTCATGACGTTTTCATCCAGCTGACCAATGGGAATTGAGTATTTGGACCCAAAACGTATAACTACATTAACAATGTAATTATAATGTTTTGAAATCATAATATAATGTGAAATGGGAAGCACCATAAAACAACATTTCAGTTAACCCTCTGCAAACTGATGTCAAAGCACCGAAATTTTAAACCTATTTTAAACTTCAAGAAATTTAACAACTTCAATCTTGTTTGGCAGAGTTCATTGAATAGATTAAATTCATAGTTGCATAATCTTAATTTGAGTAAATCTGTTTGTCATGATGTGCCCTATCTCTTCAGCCTCGATGGTCTCATTCGATTTCAGACTCGGCAGGTTTGTTTAACCCTTTCAACACTGGTGGTATCTTCCATGCCAGTTAAATTGCAGAAAATGGATGAGTCCATATCCATTATTTGGGGGTAGAACAATTAATATTTTCAACGTGCAGCCTTCAGGCTGCACGTTGAAAATATTAATTGTTCTACCACACACATTCACTTAGTAGCCATCCCACGTAATGAAATTATGACGTATCATGTTCCTGGACTGGAAAAGTGGACTCTCGTGTTGAAAGAGTTAATTCTATCCAACATAACTAAATGGACATGATTGATGGCAATACATTAGAACCTGTTTTGAGAGGCCTCCATTTTTGCCAGACAAAAGTTGTCTCTCAAAACATGTGGTCTCTCCTGACAGGCCTATTACAGAGTAAAACAACCAAACGATACAAGGTCTCAGCGATCTCTCAAGACAGTTTGTCTCTCACAACAGTCATCTCTCAAAACAGGTTTCACTGTATTTGGCATAATTATCTGAGAATTGTCAATTGTGTCTTAACCCCTAAAGGCCTATTTCCGACTTTTATGACCTCAGAACAGGTGCCCTTAACATGCCATCATGAATTGGTTCCTGCTGACAATAGACAAATTACATAGACAGTAGTTTCTACTCAAGTCTTAGTTGCCTGTTATGGCTTGACGAGAAATCACTGTTACGCCACTGGATGTGTACAGAATGTGGTCAGGTATGAAATCAAGACAATTGTCCAGGCCTTAAGGGTTAAGATAGGTCTTGGTAAAATGCTTTTATGATTCAAAAAAGGGATGTAACTTGAAATGGCACCTTTCGAAAAAGCATGCATAGCCTGGGTCCCATCCATAAATAGGAATAATTTGCAGCTTGAAATTTTGGTATTTTGACATCAGTATGCAGGGGGTTAAAGTTCAAAGGTTCAAAGGTTTGTTGAATTGTTATGGTTGATAATCTGAATAACTTTTTCATGTGTAAGGAAGGGACACTTTCCCTATCATGAAATCAGTTCTCTATATTTCCTGCTCAGAACTCACTGTGTATTACAATTTTTACATTTTCTCAATAATTTTATCGATGAACATATATTAAAAATTGCATTAATCCTTTAACCAACACAGACGATTTCAAAATTTATTATTTTAAATATCATTTTTTAAATTTTTAAAAAAATTTCAACAAAACCATATCATGTGTCCCCTATTTGGAACGAGCTTGACGAGCTCGTTCCAAAGAGGGGTCACAAGATATGGTTTTGTTGAAGTTTTTCGAAAAATAATATTTCTTCAGCTGCTGAATTTGCATATTAAGCAGGCGGATGCGGACGATTCGTTGGGTAAAGGGTTAAATGGTGTTTGTATGTGTTTTACATTGACAGGCCAAGCCGAGAGGTCCTCGGTTCGAATCCCACCTGCGGCAACCGCGTTGTGTCCTAGGGCAAGACACTTCACCCCGATTGCCTACATGGGGGCACGATGACGCTGTGTACTGAGGCGTACTGCACGTCGATGGTGCACATGTCTTCAACCAATCTAACCCTGCCTGTGCTGCGGTGCAGAGTTCAGAGTTACGATGTTGGGGAGCTGACAGCTGCTCGTCGTTGCTCAGTGGTTCTCTCCGGGTACTCCGGCTTCCTCCACCCGTAAAACTGTCACGGTCACGATTAGCCATTGTGCATAAGTATGTGACCTTAAACACCAATAAATAATAATAACATTGACAGGCAACTACAGACACATACTGTTGAATGTTAATTTGCTACATTTGCATTAAATTTGAGTATGAATTGAATACCTTGCGACGTTTATATGATATAGTAGATCAAGAGCTTAATGATAACCAGTCAAAGACTTGAATTGCAGATTTCACCATCCTGCAAAAGAAACCACTGAAAATCTGTGAAACTCTGTAGGAAAGTTCTTGAATTTACTTTCCACTGAAAGTTGGATACAGTGAAAAAAATCACTTTTTATTGTAGGGATGCGGAAAGAGTGTAACAGTGCAACAGTTTGCTGGTTTGTTGGGATATCATGTTGAGCAGATAATGCTGTATCAGGTATAATTACTGATTAATATCTCACCATGTTTGTTATATGTTATTGTGATTGCTTATACAGAATTTCTCTTTTCCAAGGTGTTTAACCCTTAAGGGTCTGGAGATTTTTATATATTTTTTTCTCGACTTTGACAGTCTACACCCTGCGGCTGTGCAGTTATTTTTAGGCAAGTCTTGGATGCTTATATAGACATCCAAGACTTGCCTAAAACAACTGCCAAGTTACTTAGAATGTAACTCATGAGTTGGTAACCGGTTCTCATCAGATCACCGAAGATAAGCAATGTCGAGCCCAGTTAATCCTCAGATGGGTGACAGTCTGAGCGATCGATTCAGACTCCCGCATTGTCTCCTTGGGCAAGGCACTTAACCCCGTTTGTCTACATGAGGGCACGAAGACGCCATGTATTAAGGCGTACTGAACGGCGATGGTGCGCATGTCTTCACCAAATCTAACCCTGGCTGTGCTTCTGTATGGAGTTACGATTTTGGGGAGCTGGCAGCTGCTCGTCATTGCTCGGTAGTTCTCTCCGGGTACTCTGGCTTCCTCCACCTGTGAAACTGTCACAATCACGATTAGCCATTGTGCATAAGTATGTGACCTTAAACACCAATAAATTAATAAATAACTCATGAGTTAACCCAGAGATTACATGCTGGGGCACCTGTTCTGTTGTAGTAAAAAGTTATCAAGCAGCAATTAGGCCTTGAAGAGTGAATGATTAAAGTTGTACAGTGGAGCCCTTTCAGTTGGATATCTCTTAATTAAATAACCTTGTGAAGTGACTATTAAATTAAGAGGGAGCACAGTGACTCCGTAGGTAGAATTAAGAGGGAGCACAGTGACTCCGTAGGTAGAGATGCAGGCTGCAAGCTGAGAGGTCCTCGGTTTGAATCCCACCTGTGGCAACCGTGTTGTGTCCTTGAGCAAGATACTTCATCCAGCTTGTCCGCCTGGGGCACAGTGGCGCTGTGTACTAAGGTGTACTGCCTGTCGATGGTGCACTTGTCTTCAGCCAATTCTAACCCTGCTTGTGAGGAGTTAGTACATTGGGGAGTCTGGAAGTTGCTCAGTTGTTCTCTCTGCCACTCGTAAAACTGTTCAACATGAAGTGACTCTGGCTGTCGAAAGTGTCATTAAACCCCAATAAATAAATAAATAAATATTCAATTAAGAGGGTTCCACTGTATTGTGCTGCCTTTATTGTGCTCACTATTCTGAGTAAAAGTATTGTATTGATTCTCAAAATAACTTTTTTTCTATTTTTCTCAAAGCTTTTATTTATATTTATTTGATGAGGTTTAACACGATTTTCGACAGCCAGGGTCACCTTGAGCCAGATATCAAAACTTTTAGCTTCTCATGAAAGTGAGCTCATTCAACTTGTTCCAGTGAGGTATAACATACTGTATGTGTGAATGAAAGAAATAAAATGTAAGATGTGTTTTTGGTACCATATTCTAACGGAGAATGTGTTATGAAATGAAGCCCTTTCCAATTCACATGGGTTGTATTGTTGTTTTTGAATGGACAGCTGGGCAGTTGGAGGAAGCCTGAATATCTCGGAGAACCACTGAGCAGTAGTTAAAACCTTTCAAATTACTAATCAGGTTCAGGTGGAGCGTTTATTGAAGGCACACTGCCATCAAGCTCACATTTTAACAAGGGAGGGTTAAGTGTCTTGATCAAGAACACAAAACAAGTTATGCAGGGCAGAACTCCCAACTTTCAGATCTTTCTTGCACTAACCAATGAGACAATGTACTCTCAAAAATGAAATTATTGGATTGTTTTAAACATATAGTTGGTTGGATTTAGCATTTTTGGGAGAGGAATTAACCCTTTACCTAATGAATCAGCCCCATCCTACTGCATTATTTACAAATTAAGCAGTTAAAAAATATATATAAAAAAATTTAAAGAAAGTCATATCTTGTGACACGTCATTGGAATGGGCTCATCGAGCTTGTTCCAATGAGGGTCACATGATATGATTTTGTTGAATTTCTCTGAAAAATTTGAAAAAACAACAATCAAAATAATATAATAAATACAGATTACTACAACAGTCACTTGATCTCAGTTGTATACCGTCGAGTTGACGAGATTGGATCGGCCAGATCTCATCTCATAAACGAGATGGAATACAACAACACAGATCAATTGACTGTTGTAGTAATTTGTTTATTATGTGACAATTAGTATTTTAAACTGATCACAACACCTGAAAAATCAAATACAACAAGAATTATATTAGCCAAATAACCATTAACAACATATGGCATTGGGGAATCCCAAACATGTAGTAATATCGAACGTTTGTGTCGAACATAAAACTTGAAAGTCAAAACAATGGAGGCAAGACTTGAATTTTGATAACACAGATTCTCCCACATTTTGAAGATTGCTGTTAATTGTTATTTTGTAATTGTTCAGTATGGCTTTTTCAAATAGACCTCGACTGGAATGTTTGTCAACAGAGTTTAATGAGGAGACACATGTGTTTATGTTCTGTGCTTGCAAATGTATATATGTCACTTGGCAATGGGCAGATGCAATATCAACAAAAATAATAATGATAAAAACATAAAATATGACCCTTCCTTGGAGCTAATTCCACTAAGAGTAAGCTAGGTTTTCGATGTAAAAAATGAAAATGTTTTAGTTATTTTAGGAAATTTTGGAAAGTGTTATCAGTTATTTGCTTTAACCCTTTAACCAAAATTTCTGGAAAATCTTTCTGGTATTTTCTGCAAAATTGTCATTCATATTTTGTGTTGTTTTCCAACTTTCGCTCCCAAAGCAGAGAATGAACCTGTCAAGTTTGTTTCGATATCTTAAGGCTTCACAGTTACAACTGATTTTTAACTTCGAGATTTTTAGTCGAGTTGTGACAAAGTCAAACTCGACTTATAGTTTGATAAATGATAACTTGATAATGGTTTGACCCATGTTCATGAAACTTCATAGGTAGGTTGGCATCAGTGAGAGAAAGAACCCTATTTATTTTGGACTTGCTAGGTGAAAGGTCAAGGTCACAGTGGCCTTCAACATAGTAAATCTGTAAACAATTGGTTTCCGGACGATAACTTGATAATGGTTTGGCCCACGTTCATGAAACTTCGTATGTAGGTTGGCATCAGTGAGAGGAAGAACTCTATTCTATGGTTCAACCCACGTTTATGAAACTTCATATGTAGGGTGGCCTTCTTGAGGGGAAGAACCCTATTTGTTTTGGACTCGCTAGGTGAAAGGTCAAGGTCACAGTGACCTTCAACATAGTAAATCGTAAACAATTGGTTTCCAGATGATAATTTGATAATGGTTTGACCCACATTCATGAAACTTCATAGGTAGGTTGGCCTAGGTGAGTGGAAGACCCCTGTTTATTTTGGACTTGCTAGGTCAAAGGTCAAGGTCACAGTGATCTTGAACATAATAAATCGTAAACAGTTGGTTTCCGGATAACTTGATAATGGTTCCACCCATGTTCTTGAAACTTCATAGATTGGTTGGCATTGGTGCAAGAAAGAGCTCTATTTATTTTGAAATCACTAGGTCAAAGGTCAAGGTCACAGTGACCCTTCATGTGGGAAATTGTAAACAACTCGTTTCCGAACGATAAGTTGATAATGATTAAACCAACTTTTGTGCTGTCACAACTCGACATTGGATCGGTGATCCTATCGGCATTTTTTCTTGATAAATGACAAAGTAGATTACCCTTGCACAGAGAGTTCAAATCGGTCATTGAAAACAAATCAGCGAAATAAACTTTTGATTTCAAATTTTGGTACGATCTTGGAAAGTTACTATCGTGATGCATTTTAAATTGTTTCTTGGTTGTTTTTTAGGATATGACATCAAGAGACTTGCTTCAGCAGAGAACCACATTACCAAATGGGGACACCGTGTGGAGACCATCACCACTTATCACTGCAGCTGTGGAAGGAAGTCTGGCTGTTTTAGATGGCGTGCATAGAATAAACCCAGGATCATTCTCAGTGTTACACAGGTGCAGTTGTGTAGAAAACTCATTCACATTTTAAGCTGATGATCTCACATTACTTTGTAAATTGTTTATGAAGTGATTGCCACTATCATTTTTTACCAATATCATTCACTTGAATTGTTTTATAGTTTAACCTTGTTAACCCTTTACCCAACACACAGGATACCAAAATTTATTATTTGAATTATTGTTTTTGAAAATGTTTAAAAACATTTCAGTAAAACCATATCTTGTGACCCCTCATTGGAACAAGCTTGATGAGCCTGTTCCATTGATGGTTCACATGATATGGTTTTGTTGAGAATTTTTGAAAAATTTTTTATTTCTACTGCTTATTTTGTAAATTACAGATGCCACTGGTTCATTAGGTAAATGATCAATTATAACTAAATTGTAATTAAATATCCACTTAACCCTTTACTCAACGAACAGGCCCCATCTGCCCGCATAATATGCAAATTCAGCAGTTGAAAAAATCGCGACATCCACGCCGAAGCTGCGACGGGTAGTGCAATCTCACAAAATTCTAAGTTCATCAGCCAAATATAAAGTCATTCCATCAAGTATTTCAAAAGTTATTGAGTTTTGAAACTCGATGGTCACAGACAAACTCATTGGTCACAGATAGACCGACTGACAGACCGACAGACAGACTGACATTGCCACTTATAGAGCTGCTAGTCGCAGCTAAAAAATATTATTTTTCGAAATATTTCAACAAAATCATATCATGTGACCCCTCATTGGAATGAGCTCGTCGAGCTCGTTCCAACGAGGGGTCACATGATATGCTTTTGGTGAAATTTTTTTATTACAAAATGATATTTAAAATAATAAATTTTGATATTGTCTGCGTTGGGTAAACTGCTAAGCCTTTTTAGTTAGCAGTATTCTGTTAAAAGAGATTTGGCCATTTTAATCTAATTTAATTTTCTTAATGATACACAATTTGCTTGCATATGATTGGCCAAGATTAGTTCCTCATAACTCAATGACTGTTTTTTGTACTGGATGAATGTTTTTGCTTTTTTTGCACGCCTTTGTTGAAAAAGTGTGGGCGTATCCAACAGTGCAATTGAACTCTAGGCTGTTGAGTCATGAAATTTTATGCACCTGTTCACTCAAACAATAATTCATAATTGTCCAGTGAAATGCAAGTTTGTGTTGGAACTGAGCAAGGCAACATTCATTATAGAACTGATAAATTAATTTTGAAATTTATATTCACGTGAGGCATTCACACGTTTTCCTTTAGAGTATTTGAAACCACATGTATTAGTCTATGTTAAAAAAGATGAAACTGTCATCTGCATAAAAGTTGAGACAACTTCAGGGGCATAAATTGCAGAGACTTCCAACAGCCCTCAGGGTACATTGTACTATAAGCAACTACTCTAAATTATATTATGAGAAATGAAATGAATCATCTGTTGCTTTATTGGAGTATGAATGTGGGATACTACTATGCACTTCACTTAACATGCTCATTCCACATTCATATTCTTATAAAGTGACAGTTAATTCATTTTAATTCTTATATTTTCAGTGATTATTGTATCCAAACATGGTCTGATCATTGTACATCATATTTAAGTGGAGGCTAATTTACCTTCATGGTATTGCTTTGAAGCAGATAAGTGCTTCTTGGTCAGAATGATATTACAGTGGAACCCTGTTAATTGAATGGCCACTTTGTTAATGAAATTATTCAATTAACAAGCTTATTCAGTTAACACAGATTGTGTCACTTTCCTGTATTCTAGAAATAAACTAAGCATTTATTCTATTATATCTATATGAGCTCTGTCAAACAAGATATAATAGATTAAATGCCTGCATTAGATGTACTGAGTCCAAATAGGTCTATAAACAAAGGAAAACTTGGGTGTGTCAGGGTAATTTCTCGACAGGTTATAAGATTTTTTATTCAATTAACAGGAGTTTACTCTATAATCCATATTCAATTAACAGGTAAAATTTGTACCGAAAGTATGGGAAATGGTTTTGTGTTTGGAAGTTATATTCAGTTAACAGGGATATACAATTAAGAGATATCCAAATAAGTTGGCTCCCCTGTATCCCCATAGTGATTAGAGATGGATGGCTAACTGTAAATACTGTTCAGTATCAGAATTGTGCCATTACCGATTTACTGTTAACAAGGGAATCTTGCAATACCAAATCTGATATTGAAGATATTCCCAACATTTGCTGAAAAATAAAAGATAAGACAACAGAAAATTACTCCAAAAAACCGGAGAAAAAGTGCCAGTGGACTATAAATTTTTGCAGACACTCACCATCAGTCATATGATGTAACAAAAATGGTTAAATATCGAGGTTTTTTTTTTCTTTCAACGTTTTTGTTACATCAAATGCCTGGTGGCAAGTGCCTGTATTATTTCCAACATTTTGACAGATACTACAACCATTATTCATTAACCCTTTACCCAACGCACCGCAGACGATATCAAAATTTATTATTTTTATACTGTACCAATGACCCAGACATAGCTGGTGCTAACTCTTAAAATATAGGGCCAAACACAAATTTTGCCCCCAATCCCCAAAATTTGCATCTGAAACCAAGAAAACATGTCCTGAATGGCCCTCCACACTTCACCTCTACTCCGCATGCGCAGTGTCAAGGACGTTCTGAAATTGGTGCCATTAATCATTCTAAGTTTGGCCCTTCATCAGTTAACATCTGACTGATCTTTGTGCTTGTAAATCTCAGTTTAAATGATGCCAGACACATAAATATTAGTGAAATGGTGATTCTAAGGAGGATAGAGAAGGAGGAGAGGAAAAATGTGTGACAGAATATTATCAGGGCTGTAACTTAAAATTTTTTAATGAAATTATGTTAAGTTACCTATTTTCGAGGCAGCAGCCATTTTGTTGTCATTCTTGTTATTTAGTTACACTGATTTTTCAGTGTTTTCCTCTCTCCCTTTCCTTTAAGTCCCCTCTTGCTATTCTCCCATGCTTTTGGCATAGTTTCTGTGATTATTATTACTAAAATTTCTTGGGAGTTTTAGCTGAATAACAGAATGAATTCTGTTCTTTTCCCCATGTTTACGTCTTCACCTATGGGTGGTTAGGTGTTGTGTTCTGCATCTACCATCTGATGTTCTGCAGTTTCTTCCCTGGAAGTCTCTGTTTTGCATCAGATAGTGTATTTTTGGTAACTGATTTCGGGCCTGGGTGCCTGGAGTCTTATTTTAGTGTTTTTACACTCATTGTTTACATTTACAACAGCCCTCTGTGTGAGGGGGGGATTTCTTGAAAATAATATCTTGATGTTAATTTAATCATAATTAGATACATTATTATTGTTCGTAAGTGTTGCATAAATTGTTTAAAAATATTTTTGAATTTTTTGTCCACACTTAGGCTTGGGATCCATTGGGGCTCAACGTTACTTTTCAGAAACTTGGGCTGTTCTGAAAAAATATTTTTTCAAAATATTTTGATTTCAATTATTTTTTCTATGTTAATGGATCATATTATTATTATGTATTTTGATTGTCAGGGGTTGGTGCGAGTACCAGGACATTGTTTTCTTTTCACATTGAAAGGATTTTGATCAATTGTAATAAGAGGAAGTCTTCCTCTGACTTTTATAATCATTCTGTATGTGGTCAGTGTACTCGCATTAACTCCTGTTCTGTATCTGATGATTTCGATGACAACATGGGAAGCGTATGTCACGGTATGTTAGTGGGGAATTGGACATTCCGGTCCTTTCCCCGCAGGGTCATTCTACTTTATCAATTTCTATTTCAGACGATCAAGATTAGGGTGATGTATCTGTGATGTCTTCCAACAGTGTGCCTCCGTCGTCACAATTAATGAAGGGCTAGCGGAAAAGTGCTCATGTAAATACGCCAATTGCCTAAGAGGACCCTAGTAGGTTCGACGGCCTTTGACGTCCGCTAGCTCGCTCGGTGTAGCGTCCATTCATCGAATGGTTCGGCAGCCGGGTTCGTCGGTTGCGGTCTAGAAGGAGTTTTGGGGTGATGCGAGCACTATAAATCAACCAAATGCACACCCAGTGACGGCGGATTAGAGGGAGAACGGAGGAAGCCTTTTAGTCCGGTTCATAGCTCGTTCTGGTCCATCCGGACGGCGAGCGAGAGAGGCCCCTCTCTCGTACAACAACATCTGGCCCCAGATGTTGTGGTACAAAATGTTTCGCATTCGGAGCATACGTCTGCCGCTCGGGACGCTCCGACATATAGTCAGTCCGGAGAGACTGTCAATAAGGCTTCCTCATTCTCATGGTAGCGCACACGACCGCTCTTGGCTACGTGACCTCGGATATCCAGTCAGCTTCGCCAGTCAGAGAATCATCGGCGACCAGGTCACACCATCCGGTATCCAGGGACACGAGGCCTTCAGACTCCGGACGTTCGCATAGGAAAGTGTGCGGGAGTCAACGTACACGGAGCTTCCGGCGGCAATGCACCGTAAGACCGCTACTGCACAGGCCTCGGGGACGGACGTGATATCCTAAATAGCACAGCTTATCGCAGCATCCCAGCAACAACTGAATCTGTCGCATAATGTTTTTATCCGACGATGCTGGGTCGGGACGCTCCGCGGAAGCGGGTACGGACGTCCGAAAATTTCATCCGGTCCGACGGGATACCGAAAGGGATTCGGAGGATTTTGAGCTTTCCCTTTCGGAACAACATATGCTGTTGTGTATGTCATCTGACTTGATCTTCTACAGGTTCTTTCGTCGGACCAGAATGCTGCGATGCCGGATAAGAAACTGATAGCGTCGGTGGACTTAGAAATTTTTGGTTCGGTTCAGGGACTTCGTCCCTCAGTTCCGACATAGTCCAATAATGTCACACAAACTTTCGAATTATTGAACGACGCTATATATTTATTATTATATACTTGCTATTACCAAGCATTTCTGGTTTCTTGTTCGCAAAGTTACGGAGATGTCTTTCAAAAGTGTGCCTCTGTCGTCATAGTTAATGAAGAGCTAGCGGCAATAAGTGCTCATGGAATATGTCTATCGCCTAAGAGGTCCCTTGTAGGATGGACGGAGTGACATTCGCTAGCTCACCCGGTGTAGCGTACATTCATCGAATGGTTCGGCTGCTGGGTTCGTCCGTTGCGGTCTAGGAAGGAGATTTGGGTGATGCGAGCACTATAATTACTTTAGTACTCACCCAGTGACGGCGGATGGAGGACAGATCGGAGGAAGCCTGTTAGTCCGGTTCCTGGCTTGTCCAGGTCCGTCCGGGCTGTGAGCGAGAGAGGTCCCTCTCTCGTCCAACAACATAGGGGACCGCATGTTGTGGTTCAGATATTTTACATTCGGAGCATATGTCCGTCGCTCGGGATGCTCCGTTATATTGACAGTCCGAGAGACTGTCGATAATGCTTCCTCATCCTCACAGCAGTGCACACGACCGCACATTGGCTACGTGACCTCGAGTATCCGATCAGTTTCGTCATTCAGTGATTCCACGGCGAACAGGTCACGCCATCCGGTAGCCAAGGGACAAGAGGCCTATACTATACACTCCGTTCGCTCGCATATTAGTAGTATGCACGGAGTAACGATCACAGAGCTTCCAGCGGCAATGCATCGTAGGACCGCTTCTCCACAGGCCTCAGTGACGGACGTGCTATCCGAGTTAGCACAGTTTTTTCGCAGCATCCCAGCAATTGACAGTTTCTTGGTCGAGTCAGGAATTATATGACGGCGCTGGGTCGGTGCGGTCCACGGATGCATCAGGTACGGACGACCGAACGCTTTATAGGGTCCGACAGGATGGCGAAAGGGATTCGAAAGATTTCGAGTTTTCCCTTTCGTAGCATTGGAAGCTGCCATACATATCTTCCGGCATTATCTTCCAGTGATTGTTATTTCGGACTACATTGCTGCGATGTTGGATAAGAGACTTATAGCGTCATTGGACACGGAATTTTGGATCGGTTCAGGGACATTGTCCCTGACTTACCGACACAGTCCAATAATGTCATTAGAACATGTGTATTATTTATTGACGCTATATATGTATATAAGCCTGCTACCAAGCATGATAGTTTAGTTTCTTGTCCGCAATGCTCATTTCTGCCTTTTATCATTTATACGAATAATTTATTTTGGCAGAACAGGGCATACCGAGAGTTCATATGCGTCTAGACGGCGTGGTTAAAGACTGGAAATAATCTTTTTCACCATCTATGTCTTTTCCAACCACAATGTTGGAAACGACAATGATGTCTAATAGACTTAACTTAGATGCTTTATCATACGTAATCCACCTTACTGAGGCGTTATCATCACGTCTTCAAGAGAAAGAATTCCGGGATATAATCCTCAATGTGATTTCTTGTGAGGGCAGTAGTTTGTTCACGTATAACTCCGCCCTTCAGTGGCTGCTTGGAGTTGGTTAGACGTGACGCAGCCCTAGCTACATCCACGCGCGTGGATAGTAAGGTGAAGAACTCTCTCAGAGTCGCTTCGTTCTTGGAGAAGCTTCTCTTCGACGGCAACTTTTCAGCAATCCATGAATTCCTCGATTTACACGTTCTCTTGTCTATCTAGTGTAGCAAGAGATTCAGACTGGGGCAAACATTCGGTGGTTGACTCAGAGAGTGCCACTGCAGTTGCCGGATCCGAGTTTTTCAATTATGACGGTTGCCAGTCAAACAGGTTGGGATATAATATTGATCCCAACGGATTCGAAGTGCCAGGGTCTTTGGGTTCCGCAGTCTCTAAGCAAGCACTTATCTTCCACGGAATAATGTTTTTTAGGCTTGCTTTATGTTATTGGATGAACATTATTCAGAAACGCATGTCCAAATCCTGTCCGTTAATTCAACAGTAGTGCCGTATCTCCGGAACCAGGGAGGCACTCATTCGTTTCCGTTATTCAATTTAATGGAAAGAATCCTTCTGTTTGTTATAGTACACCAAGTTCTGCTTCGGTCCGTCATATTCCGGGTCATCTGATTGTATTACCGGACTCCCGTTCACTTATGGGTCGCTTGTTGCCGTCAGAATGGACTCTCAACAAACAATTATTCAATCAGATTTGCTATCAATGGGAGCGCCCAATGATAATTTATTTACGACACAACTTGCTTGTCAATTGCAGATGTATGTGTTTGCTTGTCCGGATCTCTGAGCTTATGTTGTTAGCTCTCTATTGATCTAATAGGACGGAATGATAGGATATGCGTATCCTCCTGCGCTGTTGTTTCAGCAAGTATTGCTAAGATAAACAACCACAATACATTTCTGTTGATAGCATCTCTGTCTTCACAGAGACCGTGGGTAAATTTACTCTGATGTCTACTGTGGGACTTAACGCGAAATCTTCCTCCATGAGAGGATCTTTTTTCGCTGGGTAAAATCGTGTCATCTTTATCACAACCTGCAAGGTCTCAACCTTCACGTATTCCATTGTGTGGTCCTTATTGCATTGTAAGCATTGTACTGGACGAGCTTTGGACGCGATTTCTTACTATAGGAGAACCTCTTCTTCGCTATACTATGCGGCTAAAGTGGAGGCTCTTCTGTCGGTGGTGTAGGGATCACTATGTTGATATTGTTGATCCCTCCATACTAGTCATTGCAACTTTTTAGTATACTTGTTTGACAAGATCTACTGCAGCCTGTTATTATTAAGGTTATAGGTTTATGTTACCTCATACCTGTGCACTCTATGATAGTTTACAATTGAGTCTTATGTCTCTTTATCTAAGTCAGTAACTTTTCGATAAATAGACTTAGAATCATTAGATTAAATTCCTATATGGAATTTAACTTCGGTTCTTATTTAGCTAAGTAATCATTTGAGCCTCTGGAAACAGTAGTTTTCAAATTCTGACCTTTTAGACAGTAATTCTGTTGGCTTCTCTTTTACTGAAGAGTCAGTGAGTTTCATGCACTATCGGTGGATGATTTTCACTTTCGTAGTTTCGGAATCACTACTTCCTTTACTATTTAGGTTTGATTTTTGCATAAGAGTCAGGCTCCTAATTAATATCCGGAACCTATTGTTATTAAGGTCCTTCCGTCTTCGTACGGGCATAGGCCTTTACTCTGTCCGGTTAGAGTTTATGTATTTATAAACAGATATCTGTTTATTACTACGGGCGTAAGCTTCTTCTGTCTTTGATGCCTAATAGAATGACGTTACGCTCCATTCTATTGCTAATGGATTCAATTAACTATCGATACTGCTTATGGTATATCATTGACTCAACAGTTGTGTTTGAGATTTCGGCTCATGAAGTAAGAGTTCTTCTACATCTTGGGCTTACATTAATAGTGTCGCTATTATAGATTTTTGAAGGCTGCTCATTGCGCTCAGCCATCCACATTCATGAATTTTTATCTCAGAAATATTGAGTCCATTTCTGGAGGCCTCTATTGTTAGGTCTATTATCTACTGCTCAGAATGTCATTCACTTAACAGTTGCTACTATAGCTAGGTAGGCTGTCTGTTTCGGCAGTGACTCCGTTCTGCTGCCCTCTTCGCTCTGGGCTATTTGACCCAGGGCAAGGAAAAGGAGGGGGGAGGGTGTTCCCTTGGGTCACCTGTTTTACTATGAAAACAAGGGGATACCTCCTCCGGAGTTAGTAATTCTGAGCTGTTATTGGGATGGTTGTTTAGTGAGAAGTTTATGTTTTAAAAATTCATTCAAGTCTTAGTTTTTAAAGTATAGCTTTTGAATATAGCACATGTCAACGGACATTATTATGCAATCCTCAGACACTTTTAAGGAGTATAAAGAGTCTCTATTCTCTAGACTTACTTTATTTATTGGCTTATTTTAAAAATTATTAGTATAAGGATTATACTAGATATTAATAGAGTACATGGATGTATGATGCTCAATTTTGGAAGGTGTTGTATCTTTCTAATTTATCATAAATAAGAAAGATACATGTAAGGCCTAATACTTCTTTTTCCCTAGAGGGGATGACTCTATTTTATATAATTGAGCGTATTCCATCTTGCTCTATCTCCTTGGCCCTCCAGCCTTTTTACTATTCAGCTATTTCTGGGTCATTGGTACAGTATAAAAATGTTAAAAAATTTATAGTAATTTATATATTTTTTATACTTACCAATGACCCAGACGGGGATGGCCCTCCCAGGAGTTGGGAACTCTTGCCTCCCCGCTGAGTACATAGCGCTTACCAGGCACTGGTTATTAGAATGATTAATGGCGCCAATTTCGGAACGTCCTTGACACTGCGCATGCGCAGTAGAGGTGAAGTGTGGAGGGCCATTCAGGACATGTTTTCTTTGGTTTTAGATGCAAATTTTGGGGATTGGGGGGCAAAATTTGTGTTTGGCCCTATATTTTAAGAGTTAGCACCAGCTATGTCTGGGTCATTGGTAAGTATAAAAAATATATAAATTACTAAACATTTTAAATATCATTTTTTTTAATTTTTCAAAAAATTTCAACAAAACCATATCATGTGATCCCTCATTGGAACGCGCTCAATGAGCCCATTCCAATGAGGGCACAAGATATGGTTTTGTTGAAATATTTTGAAAAATATAATTTTTTCAACTGCTCAATTTGCATATTACGTGGGCGGATGCGGGGGATTCATTAGGTAAAGGGTTAAATGAGCCTGCTTATAAGTCTATAATTGAATTTGAGCATTCTTAGTAACTGACTACTGTAGAACAGTGACCTACAGCTGGGCAGTATATCAAAAATACCTTTCAAAATAAGCAGTATGCTTTCATGCACTACAGTACACCTACAAATTCTCTTGAAAAACTAAAATATTTCAATTTTTGGGGTCTAAAAATAGCTTATTACCCATCATTGGAATGAGCTCATTCCACTGAGGGGTTGTAAGTTATTTTTTGGAGGTAGAAATTGGAATAGATTATGAAATTTTAGTGGTGATTCGTGAATAGTGCAGCTAAGATATAGCTGTTATGCTGGTAAAGGATCAATTTGATTATTTCAGTGATTTTATTTTGTATGCGGTTAACAATTTTATTTTTTCTCATTTTAGATTGATACATGAACGAGAACTACAGTTGTTTGATGGAACTCGCTTAGTTAGACAAGACAGATTTGATAAAATCAAAGAAGAGAACAGTTTCACTGATGAAGATTTGGCTTCCAGGTGATAATACTTGCATTTCATTTGAAGATACAATTTATTCCTAAACTTTTACCTAATGAATTGGTTGCATTTTGCCCATGTAATTTACAAATTTTGCAGTTGAAAAAGTAAAGTATTTTTTAAAAACAAATTGAACCAAGCCATAACATTTGGCCCCTCATTGGAACTAGCTTGATGAGCTCATTCCAATAATGGGGTCACATGATATGGTTTTGTTCAGATTTTTTGAAAAATTAAAAAAAAACAATTAAAACTAGATGGTTATGAAATTGAAAAGTGAATTTCCAGAAGTCATTCAATGAAGCATAGCCAACACTTAATCACGCAATAATGAAGAGAAGTTGTTTGCCGCATTTTAACATACCAAGCCTCCCATGTGCCATCGCTCATTTTTGATGAAATGTGACAAAAATATTGTAGACTTTGAAGTGACATAAAAAAAAGTTTAAAATAGCGATAAATCGAAAAACAACTATCTCCTATTTTTTTTAGCTTAACTTGACAAAATCAAGATAAGCTATTGCTGTCACGCATGCGGAAGTCTGTTAGTCTGTGAGTCTGTTCACATTTTCCTTTAGCACAGGCTACACCCCGTAGTTTTTGTCCGATCATCACAAAATTTTATGCAGGTTTGAGGTCATGTCTAGATGAGAACATCCCCTTTTGTTCACTATCGGTCAACCGTGATGGCTGCCTGAGCCCAAAACCCAAAAACCATTAGCACAGTCTACAGGTCATATTTATGAAGGAATTTCATTGTAATGTAGTAGGATGCCTCTGTGTAATATCTAGATGAGAACATCCTCTTTTGGTCATGATCTCTCAACCGTGATGGCTGCCCAAGCTCGAAACCCAAAAACGTTTAGCACAGTCTACAGGTCATATTTACTATGGAGGGATTTCATTGTAATTTGGTAGGATGACTCGGTATGATGTCTAGATGAGAACTTCCCCATTTGGTTGCAATCTGTTAACCGTGACGACTGGCTGAGCCCAAACCCCCAAAACCTTTAGCACAGTCTACAGGTCATATTTATGGAGGGATTTCATTGTAACTTGGGAGGTTGACTCCATATAATGTCTATATGAGATTTCCCCTTTTGGTCGTGATTGGTCATCTGTGACTGCTACAGGGGCCCGAAGCCCAAAAACCTTTAGCACAGTCTATAGGTCATATTTATGAAGAGATTTCATTGTAACTTGGTAGGATGACTCCAGATAATGTCTAGATGAGAACGTCCCCTTTTGGTCGTGTTCATTCAGCCATGACAGCTGCCAGAGCCCAAAACCCGAAAACCTTTAGCACAGTCTACAGGTCGTATTTATGGAGGGATTTCATTGTAACTTGGTAGGTTGATTCCATATAATGTCTAGATGAGAACATCCCCTTTTGGACATGATTGGTCAACTATGATGTCTACAGAGGCCTGGAACCCGAAAACCTTTAGCACAGTCTACAGGTCATGTTTATGAAGGGATTTCATTGTAACTTGGTAGGATGACTCCAGATAATGCCTTGATGAGAACGTCCCCTTTTGGTCGCTATCATTCAACCATGATGGCTGCCCGATCCCAAAACCCGAAAAACTTTAGCACAGACTACAGGTTATATTATGACGGGATTTCATTGTAACTTGGTAGGATGACTCAGTATAATGTCTAAATGAGAATGTTCCCCTTTTGGTTGCGATCGGTCAGCCATGATGGCTACACAGGCCCAAAGCCCAACAGCCTTTACACAGTCTACAGGCCGTATTTATGAAGGGATTTCATTGTAACTTGATAGGATGACTTGTTTTGGAATAATTTCACTGTAATTTGGTAGCTTTTGTTGACATACATTAACTGTGAGGGTCACATTAACCCACCCCTCAATTCTCTAGTACAGGCTACACCTCACATTATTTTTATTGAAAACATAGCACACAGGGAACAGAAATGAACATATTCCCAATTATCACAATTCTTGTCTTATTTCATAATCCTTTCATAAACATTGAACGTTATCCTTTTCATCAAACATAACACACAGTCAAGTTAAGCTACAGTGTCATTGATACTTTCATTTAGGATGCTGACATCAGTAATGTCACCATTATAATTTAAATTCAGCCATTGCCCTTTGGAATTTGCCAGGTCAGTACCTAATTTTTAGATATGTTTTTGTTGGAGTTAATAAATCCAAAATTCAAAAGAGGAAAGTTTAATACAGAAGTTGATATTAAAAGAGTAAGAAAAAATGTTAAAACTGACGATGTTTTTGGATAAAGGTTGAAATTTGAAACTAGTAAAATGGTGTGCACTAGATCTCCCAAGCTTTGCATAAACATAGTTATGTAGTTTCTTAGCTGTAGATGCAGTATGAGTGAGTCACATGTGTCGCCGTTTTTTGGGGTTTCAGGTTTTAAAAGTTAAAAAGCACTAAAACTTCGGTTGAAGTAAAAATGTCCAAACTGGAGATGAATCGAAAAACAGAAAAACAGCTATCTTCATACTAAAATTTCATGAGAATCGGACTTCAATTAATTTTTGATGACTTTGAGGTCAATAATGTTACCCTTAAGTTCGGCCATAACTGTTGGGAATTCCCCAGGCCGATACCTAATTTTTAGATATGTGTTTTGTTGGAGATAATAAAAAAAAATTTGAAAGAAGAAAGTTTGTTAGAGTTGTTAATATTGAAAGAGTAAGAAGAAACGTTAAAGCTGACAGTGTTTTGGATTAAGGTTGAAATTTGAAAATATTAAAATGGCATGCTCCACATCTCCCAGTCGTGAACATGGTTATGAAGTTTCATAGCAGTAGATGCAGTAATGAGGGAGTTAAGCGTGTCACCATTTTGGCATTTTAGGTTTCAAAAGGTAAATATTGCTAAAACTTTGGTTGAAGTAAAAACGTCCAAAATGGAAATAAATTGAAAAACAAAACAAAAAAAATAGTTATCTCCCAATTTTTTTAAAATTGGACTTCATTTAATTTCTTGTGATGTTGACATTAATAAAGTCACCCTTAAATTCGGCCATAACCATTTGGAATTCCCCAGGTTGGTGTTTAATTTTTAGATGTTTTTTTTGTTGTGATGATTATATTCCAAAAATTTTGAAAGCCTGAGACTCAAAACAAGGTTATAAATGAAAGGTATATAAAAAATGTAAAACTGACATTGCTCACATCTGGGTTGGAAATTTGGAAAATTAAAAAAAAAAGCACCTAGATTTATTCAGGTTCTGTACAGGTGTGCCAAATTTCCTGAGTGTACTTGAAAGGGAAGTGGTCGAAAAACATGTCAGATGACAACGAATTACAAAAGGCCAATTATCGCAATAAATCCATTGAACTTTGTAATAATTAATTTTGATATCCTGTGCATTGGGAAAAGGGTTAAGTACATTTTCTTATTATGTGACATTTTAACTCTCTTTCCAATGCAGATGATACTAAAATATTAATTATTTTAAATATTATGTTTTCAAATTAAAAAAAAAAATTCAACAAAACCTTATCATGTCATGTGGCTCCCTCAATGAAATGAGCTCATTCCAATAAGGGATCCCATGATATGGTTTTCAACAGCTCAGTTTGTAAATTACGTGGGTGAAGGGTTAATAAGAACTGTGTGGTTTTGAAATTTTAACCTTGTTTCAGTGTTGTCACAAAACTTGTCTCTTTGGTTTTATTTTCTCTTTTTCAGTTTGCAGAAATCAGTTCAATCACAGCCTGTGTACAATCATCTTGTATTGTTTTTTTGTGGATCAATCTGTAGGGCTGCAACGGTTAGCTCATTTTCACAACCGACTAACCACGAGCTATAACCGGATAATATCCAGTTATCTGTGGCCATTATTTCACACAATCAAAACTTTAGGAATTGGAAAGCAGTATTCTCAGAAACTATGCCGTAGTGTGTATACAAACGAACGTTGTCGAGTACTCGACAACGTTCGTTTGTATACACACTACGGAACAGTTTCTACGATTACTCATTACTCATGGAAACTGCTGATCATTAACAAAGTCTTGAATGCCAAAGTCGATTATTTCTCAATATATACAATGTGGCTTTGGGGTGCAATCTATCACAAAGAAGAAGTGGCAGATTTGCTACCTTTTAACCGTGGAATGACGATCACTATCGATATTTCAGTTAACTGGTTGGCATTTTTTCAAATCGGTTAGGTAGGTAACAGGTTTCAAACCGGTTATCCGGTTAACCATTTCAGTTCTATCAATCTGATGTACATTTCCTACTAATGATAATATCAGATTAATCAATGTATGTTTCTGGGATTAATAACCTTAATTCACACCAATTAATGATATTAATTTTATAAATTTAATGGCATGAATTTAACCTGAAAAATCATTATGGTGTCACTGCCAAATTCTAGTTTAAGGGCATTAAAAATAATGCATAAAATATAATGAAACAGTAGTTTAATGATCCTTAATCATGTACTGTTTAATGAATTTTAATGCTACCCATATATCCTTAAGATTAAAGACACATGCTTAAAAATTAAAATTAAAAATAAAAAATTCAGTAAATTATTTTTAATGCAGTTTTAAAGCCTTTAATTTTTATTCCCTTTATTGCAGTTTTAAAGCCATTAATTTTCAATTTCCTTGAAAATTAAGGAATCCTAATCATGTCCTTTTTAAGGGAATTTTAACAACCTTTTAAGGATTATTCAAGTAAATAATTTAAGGGCATTTTAATGGTGAACTAAGGAAACGTCATGCAGTTGTGGTTGAAAGTAATTATCCCCTGCAGGGAAGGAATATAATGAAAAGCTCCTTCCGTCCACCAGGCTGTCCTTCCATCTGTCAGTTCAAAAGTTTGTTTATGTCATAACTTGAATAATAGTTATTAGATTTTAATTAATTTTGGTGCACTGCTTCATATTAACAATGTCATTCAGTGACATCATCATTCAATGAAAATTTAGGGAGTTATTGGCCTTTGTTTGTTGAATTTTGTCTGAAATTTAATTGCTCTTCCAGTAACTTGAACAGGAGACCTCAGATTTCAATAAAATTTGATAGACTGCTTTATATTAACGCTGTCATGGACAAGTTCATTATTTTCCCAAACTGAAATTTTTTGCCTTTTGTTGAATTTTGCTTGAAACTTCTTTGTTTATGCAGTAATGTGAACAGTAAACATCGGCGTCAGCATACGTGTCCAATAATGTTAAAGTTTATGTTTAGGTCATGTACTCAACCTATTTCCATATCATGGCCTTTATAATGCTGCTATATGATGATTATTATCATTCTACCATGATTTAACCCCTCATACTCTGCATTTTAAACATTTATCTTGACATTTTTAGTTGCGTTTAGTTTTCTGTTCAGCTCAGAATTTCATGTTCAACTTAGTGTTTAGGTCATTTGCTGTGTTCCTTCTCTTCCTACAGCACTTATATTCCTCATATATATTCCTCATTATCATTGTTCCATGATTTAACCCTTCTTCAGTGAATTTCTTCAAATTTTTCATCAAATTTGGAATGTCAAGTTTTCTGTTCAGCTCACACTTACATATTTTCAGTGTGTTAAAGTTTTTTTTTAGTTCAGCTGTCGACACCCTTTTCATCCCATGGCCATTATATTGTTTCTATATGGTGCTTATTATCATTCTATCATTATTTAACCCTCGCCCAGTGCGTTCTAAACCTTTTTCTTACCATTTTTAGCTTCGTTTACTTTTCTGTTTAGCTCAGATTTTAGGTTTAACTTTGTGTTCAGGTCAGCTACTGTGTTCCTTCTCTTCTCATGGTGCTTATATTCCTCATACATGTTCCTCATTATCATTCTAGCATCATTTAACCCTGGTCCATTGAAGTTCTTCAAACTGTTCATCAAATTTTTAATGCTCACACTTACACACTTTCAGTGTGTTAAAGTTTCTGTTTAGGTCAGTTGCTAACACCGTTTTCATCAAATGGACTTTATATTGCTTATATGTGGTGCTTATTATCATTATACCATTATTTCATCCTCACTCAGTGTGTTCTAAACCTTTTTCTTAACATTTTCTTGTTGTGTTTACTTTTCTGTTTAGCTCAGAATTTCATGTTTAACTTAGTGTTTAGCTGTGTTCCTTCTCTTCCCATGGTGCTTATATTCATCATACATCTTCTTCATTATCATTCTACCATGGTTTAACCCTTGTCCAGTGAATTTCTTAAAAATTTTCTTCCAATTTTGAACGTTTAGTTTTCTGTTTAGCTCACACTTCGACATTTTCAGTGGGTTAAATTTTTTGTTTGCATCGACTGCTGACACCCTTTTCATCCCATGGCCTTTATAATGCTTCCATATGGTGCTTATTATCATTCCACCACTATTTAACCCTCACCCAGTGTGTTTTAAACGTTTCTCTTAACATTATTTAGTTATGTTTACTTTTCTGTTTAGCTCTGAATTTCATGTTTACTTAGTGTTTAGGTCAGCTGCTGGGCTCCTTCTCTTCCCGTGGCACTTATATTCATCCTACATGTTCCTCAGTATCATTGTTCCATGATTTTACTCTTCTCCAGTGAATTTCTTTAAATTTTTCATCAAATTTTGAACGTTAACTCTTTTTACCTCACACTTACACATTATCAGTGTGTTACAGTTTCTGTTTAGGTCAGTTGTCGACACCCTTTTCATCCTATGGCCTTTATATTGCTTCTATATTGTGCTTATTATCATTCTACCATTATTTAACCCTTGTCCAGAGCGTTTTAAACCTTTTTCTTACCAGAAAAAGTTTTTGTTTAGGTCATCTGCCAACACCCTTATCATCCCATGGCCTTTATATTGCTTTCATATGGTGCTTATTATCATTCTACCATTATTTCATTCTCACCCAGTGCATTTTAAACCTTTTTCTTAACATTTTTTAGTTACGTTTACTTTTCTGTTTAGCTCAGAATTTCATGTTTAACTTAGTGTTTAAGTCACCTGCTGTGTTCCTTCTCTTTCCATGGTGCTTATATTCCTCATATATGTTCTTCCTTGTCAGTGTACCATGGTTTCACCCTTGCCCACTGAATTTCAATTCAAATTTCTTGTCAACTTTTGAACGTTGAGTTTTCTGTTTAGCTTACACTTAGACATTTTCAGTGTGTTATCGTTTCTTTTCAGGGCAGCTGCTGACACCCTTTTCATCCCATGGACTTTATATTCCTTCTGTATGGTGCATATTATCATTCTACCACTATTTAACCCTAACCCTATGTGTTTTAAACTGTTCTCTTAACTTTTTTATTTATTTACTTATGTTTAGTTTTCTGTTTAGCGCAGAATTTCTTGTTTAACTTAGTGTTTATGTCAGTTTCTGTGTTCCTTCTCTTCCCATGGCCTTTATTTAAATCATACATGTTTCTCATTATCATTCTACCAGGATTTAACCCTCATCCAGTCAATATTTTTCAAATTTATTTCCACATTTTTAACATTAAGTCTCTGTTTAGCTCACACCAAGACATTTTCAGTGTGCTAAAGATTCTGTTGTGGTCTGGAAACACTATTTTTAAAACATCATTTAATAATCTAATTGTGCCATGTTGATTTTCTTTACCAGTAATTACAAATGATAGTGCTCAGAAAAGGCAGTTTCCATCACCACATATTTTTTTTAAAACTGAGGGTTCTTCCTTTTCTCTATGTAGTGTACTATCAGGTATCTGATAAGTCACAGCTTTTTGAAAGTTTAAATCAAACATAGTACACTGAAGCATCTGTCAATGAAGACTGGTTGGTTCAAAGTAATACTTCTCAATAATGTGGCCATTAACCCTTCTGCTGTTAAAATTATTATTTTTTCAGTTTTACTTTTAAGAGGTTGTGTTTAGGTCAGCTTTGTCGCATGTTATGAGCCTGTTTGATACAGTTCTTGTGTTTGCCAAAGTTTCTATCAAAGAGGAATGTTGGTGAGCAATAGGGCATTGGCATCCTTTTTGTTTTGTTCTGTTTTACCTGAATTATTAATGTATATGTGATTACTTGAAAAAGTAAACATCAGATTTCAATAAAGTCCATATTAACATTTTCTGGGATGAGATCGAAAGTCACGATGAAAATTGAGAGTGTTTTTGCACTTTGTGCATTCCATTTTACTTCAATTTTTTATGTTTTTGTGATAATTTGAAAAGTAATCATCAGATTTCACTAACTTTTGACATACTGCTTTATACTGACATTGTTTTGGACTGGTTTGAAAACCATTGCCATTTGTTGAAAATTGATACTGTAATTGCACATTTTTGTCTTTTTTTGTTGATAATTTTAATGATTAGGCCTGAAAAAGTTAAAATATCTGTTTCTTAGTCCCTCCCAAATGGTCATTTTGTCTGCCACATGCTTTCTTTTTATAGCCAATTCAAACTTAAAAAAATAAAAATTAAATAGTTTTTGTCTGATATTGTACCCAAGTTAACAAAATGAATAAATTTTTCCTTCAAGTGCAACAAGGCATTGCTATGCTTTAGCATTGCAAAGCCTTCTTGCACTCAAGGGACGAAATACACAACCACCCATGCTATTTTGTAGATTATGAGGCCAAATACATAAAAAAAACCAAGATCATAAACTTTTGATGGCAAATAAATAAGTACAAAAATAAAAAATAAAATAAAAAATCCCCCCCCCCCCATACAATTATACAAAAATTGCCTGAGAAACAGATCTAATTTGTGAAGCTTTATGGGATAAAACACTTAATAGCCATTTTGAAATGGGTTCATTGGTGGGTAATTTACAGAAGAATTGTTTTTCTTAGCCCTTTACCCAACAGAGAATATCAAAATTTATTATTTTAATTACAATTTTTTTTTACATTTTTCGAAACAATTTCAACAAACCCATATTATGTAACCCCTCATGGGAATGAGCTCATCGAACTCATTCCAATGAGGGGGTCACATGATATAATTTTGTTAATATATTTTGAAAAAATTTTTTTTTTCAACTGCTCAATTTACAAATTTGTGCAGACGGATGCAGGCAATTCGTTAGGTAAAGAGTTAAAAACTTCACATGTGTTGGTGACACTTTTTAGTTCATTGAATTTTTTTTCGTTGCTCTCTTTTTCTGCATATTAATTTCTTAGGTAATTTTTTTTTTCCAGAAAAATCTTTCCTATTCATTCTTCATTTAGAATTGTTGCATTGGCTGAACCTCCTGTGCCAGGTAGTAGTAAACAGCAATGGTTGTCTCCTGAATTACTGACTATGTTTTTATACCATCACATGAGACAGTTGTCTCGAACCGAAGAGCTAGAAGTTGTAGACATCATGGTAAGTATAGAATGTTAGTTTGTATGATTTCAGACTCTTCCACTCTCTCCACCCATTGATTTACTTATCCCCTCTCTAGCCAAGACTTGACTAGAAACTAGAGCCAGTAAATTTAAGGTTTAAGTGGTAAGTTGACACAAAGGCTGTGGGTTGGGTCTCCTGTGTCCTGGAGTAGAAAAAATCTCCAAATCAGAATCAGGCCCTTAAGGATTAATTGTTTTTTTCAGTGAATGTGTCATAGGGTAAATCTATCACGTTTATTTCAGTACACTTGATGTGAAATCAGAAGAAAAATTTGCATTTTGTGTTCTTCAGAAACTATGTTTCTTTAAAGAGTAAGAAATACAGCATGCTCTGTTATTGTTTTACATCTAATAAACAGACTCTGCATGTTGCCACTTCCACCCCTTTATTGTGAGAAACCATTATGCTTATTTCAATTATTTTGTAATAATTTATTGGACAGTAGTATTTTGCAGTTTCCAAAACAGTGTAACTTGTTTCGCACTCAAGGCCTCTTGTGTCCTGTTATTTTTTTCATGTATAACCTCTGTACAGCACATTAAGGGTTGTCAGTGTATCTATAATTAACTGTGTGTTTTTCCATTAAGAGTGGATAAGTTTGCTGGTCTCTCATGCCAGAAGTTTTGGATTGATCCTCAGTTAGGAGAAGTTCTTGTGGTGTCCTAACACTTTCTAGCAGTATCAGTTGTGGCATTGATACTGTCACAGTATATTCTCTCCGGCGGGGATATAAAATGGTTGTCCTTTTTGCATAGAGAGACATACTCTATGCAGGCTAAAGATCCCTTCATAGTATTTGGGAAGAACAAAGACTTGAAGATGCCACTATGGAGATCAACACACATACCTGCACCATTGTACCAAAGAAAGGCGTTAATATAAGCTTATAACTTGCTGGTAAAAATAATAGGATTAAAATTAAAAACTAAAGTGCATTAACCCTCTACACTCTCATGTCAAAATGGCAAAGTTTTCAGCAGCAAATATTTCCCATAATACAGTTTGATATTTAACTAAATATACCTTGTTTGACAGAGCTCAGTGAGCTCTGTCAAACAAGATATAATTGGTTAAATTCATAGTTAAACAAGAGAAAAACTGAGTGATATGAGAAAATTCTATTGCACTATCATCGTGTTAGGGGTTAAACAACAAATCTACAAACTTTAATACAAGTGAGGATTTCATTTGAGAACGAATATTTCACAAATGAAATATTTCTAAATCAAGACTGAATCATGTAAAACAAATGCATGTAGTACTGTGTATTGTTAATTGAATTGCCACTTTGTTAGAGGTAAGTATTCAATTAACAGAAGTTTACAATTAACAGGAATCGGCTAATTTTCATAACTTCTAGTTGTAAACTGATCATTTATGCTATTATACTTGTATCTCGGGCAATTTTTCCTGAAATTTTAGACAAGGTTGGCATTTTTTCTTTCTTCAATCCCTGAAAACGGTTTGAAATGTCTCGGAAATTAGAAATGTTTACTTTTGTGGGAATCTTTAGTCATGAACTGGAATTGTGCTGAAGCCTATATTTTGGGGCTTTATTCTGACATGGTGGGTGCCAAATCTTACAGGCTTCATTTTCCGTGGAAGTACAGCATCTTTGAAGTGAAATTATTTTAGATTACTGTCTGGAATTTGACTTGTTATAATTTATGGGAGAGTGCCTGTAGGAACTCCCCCATAAATGGTAACAAGACAAAGACGTGAATAAATTTTGACAACAAAATAATTTAGCACTCTACCAGTTAAACAGTTGTTGTTTTGGAAGTCTCCACCATATTTATTATATGCTAGCCTGTGAATTATCACAAATATCTAAAGGATATTTCTTGGTATCCATCAACTCAATGGATATCAAGGAGTATCCCTATGTAGCTTACTAAATGACATCATGCTACGCCGCATAACATCACCTTGAAGGAACAATCAGCTGATCTTTGTTATTGTTTTGAAACATACGCATTTGCGGTTGAATTGGGCTGGATATTGTGCAATAAAATGTCTCGTGGCATATAATAAAAAAGAAAATCTACTCTATTTTAGTCAGTATCTGGAATTATCTCATGAGTGTGGACCTGAAAGTTTTATTTTTCATGAGCACTTGCACGTGTGAAAAATAATATTTCCAGGTCCACACAATGAATTTTTTCAGTAGCTTCCTAAATGACGTTACGCTTCGTCGCATAACGTCGTCTTGAAGGAATGATCAGCAGCTTTTTTGTTATTGACTTGAAGCTGTTTGGGCTGAATACTTCACAGTAACATGTCATGTAGCATATAATAAAAAGAAAATCTGTGCTGTTTTAATGAATATCAGGAATAATCTCATTTGTGTGGACCTGAAAGTATTATATTTTTATACTGTACCAATGACCCAGACATAGCTGGTGCTAACTCTTAAAATATAGGGCCAAACACAAATTTTGCCCCCCAATCCCCAAAATTTGCATCTAAAACTAAAGAAAACATGTCCTGAAAGGCCCTCCACACTTCGCCCCTACTGCGCATGCGCAGTGTCAAGGACGTTCTGAAATTGGCACCATTAATCATTCTAAGTTTGGCCCTTCATCAGTTAACATCTGACTGATCTTTGTGCTTATAAATCTCAGTTTAAATGATGCCAGACACATAAATATTAGTGAAATGGTGATTCTAAGGAGGATAGAGAAGGAGGAGAGGAAAAAAATGTGTGACAGAATATTATCAGGGCTGTAACTTAAAATTTTTTAATGAAATTATGTTAAGTTACCTATTTTCAAGGCAGCAGCCATTTTGTTGTCATTCTGATTATTTAGTTACACTGTTTTTTCAAGTGTTTTCCTCTCTCCCTGTCCTTTAAGTTCCCCCTTGCTATTCTCCCATGCTTTTGGCATAGTTTTTGTAATTATTATTACTAAATTTTCTTGGGAGTTTTAGCTGAATAACAGAATGAATTCTGTTCTTTTCCCCATGTTTACGTCTTCACCTACGGGTGGTTAGGCGTCGTGTTCTGCATCTACCATCTGATGTTCTGCAGTTTCTTCCCTGGAAGTCTCTGTTTTGCATCAGATAGTGTATTTTTGGTAACTGATTTCAGGCCTGGGTGCCTGGAGTCTTATTTTAGTGTTTTTACACTCATTGTTTACATTTACAACAGCCCTCTGTGTGAGGGGGGGATTTCTAAAAAATAATATCTTGATGTTATTTTAATCATAACTAGATACATTATTATTGTTCGTAAGTGTTGAATAAATTGTTTAAAATATTTTTAAAATTTTTGTCCACACTTAGGCTTGGGATCCATTGGGGCTCAACGTTACTTTTCAGAAACTTGGGCTGTTCTGAAAAAATATTATTTTTATACTGTACCAATGACCCAGACATAGCTGGTGCTAACTCTTAAAATATAGGGCCAAACACAAATTTTGCCCCCCAATCCCCAAAATTTGCATCTAAAACTAAAGAAAACATGTCCTGAAAGGCCCTCCACACTTCGCCCCTACTGCGCATGCGCAGTGTCAAGGACGTTCCGAAATTGGCGCCATTTATCATTCTAAGTTTGGCCCTTCATCAGTTAACATCTGACTGATCTTTGTGCTTTTAAATCTCAGTCTAAATGATGCCAGACACATAAATATTAGTGAAATGGTGATTCTAAGGAGGATAGAAAAGGAGGAGAGGAAAAGAATGTGTGACAGAATATTATCAGGGCTGTAACTTAAAATTTTTTAATGAAATTATGTTAAGTTACCTATTTTCAAGGCAGCAGCCATTTTGTTGTCATTCTGATTATTTAGTTACACTGTTTTTTCAAGTGTTTTCCTCTCACCCTGTCCTTTAAGTTCCCCCTTGCTATTCTCCCATGCTTTTGGCATAGTTTCTGTAATTATTATTACTAAAATTTCTTGGGAGTTTTAGCTGAATAACAGAATGAATTCTGTTCTTTCCCCATGTTTACGTCTTCACCTACGGGTGGTTAGGCGTTGTGTTCTGCATCTACCATCTGATGTTCTGCAGTTTCTTCCCTGGAAGTCTCTGTTTTGCATCAGATAGTGTATTTTTGGTAACTGATTTCGGGCCTGGGTGCCTGGAGTCTTATTTTAGTGTTTTTACACTCATTGTTTACATTTACAACAGCCCTCTGTGTGAGGGGGGGATTTCTAAATAATAATATCTTTATGTTATTTTAATCATAACTAGATACATTATTATTGGTCGTAAGTGTTGAATAAATTGTTTAAAATATTTTTAAAATTTTTGTCCACACTTAGGCTTGGGATCCATTGGGGCTCAACGTTACTTTTCAGAAACTTGGGCTGTTCTGAAAAAATATTTTTTCAAAATATTTTGATTTCAATTATTTTTTCTATATTAATGGATCTTATTATTATTATGTATTTTGATTGCCAGGGGTTAGTGCGAGTACCAGGACTTGTTTTCTTTTCACATTGAAAGGATATTGATCAATTGTTTTAAGAGGAAGTCTTCCTCTGACCTTATTATCATTCTATATGTGGTCAGTGTACTCGCATTAACTCCTGTTCTGTATCGTATGATTTCGATGACAATATGGGAAGCGTATGTCACGGTATGTTGTTGGGGATTTGGACACTCCGGTCCTTTCCCCGCAGGGTCACTCTACTTTATCAATTTCTATTTCAGACGATCAAGATTAGGGTGATGTATCTGTGATGTCTTCCAACAGTGTGCCTCCGTCGTCACAATTAATGAAGGGCTAGCGGAAAAGTGCTCATGTAATACGCCAATTGCCTAAGAGGACCCTAGTAGGTTCGACGGCCTTTGACGTCCGCTAGCTCGCCCGGTGTAGCGTCCATTCACCGAATGGTTCGGCAGCCGGGTTCGTCCGTTGCGGTCTAGAAGGAATTTTGGGGTGATGCGAGCACTATAAAATTAACTTAATGCACACCCAGTGACGGCGGATCGGAGGGAGAACGGAGGAAGCCTTTTAGTCCGGTTCATAGCTCGTTCCGGTCCATCCGGACGGCAAGCGAGAGAGGCCCCTCTCTCGTTCAACAACATCTGGCCCCAGATGTTGTGGTACAAATGTGTCGTTAGCGGAGCATACGTCCGTCGCTCGGGACGCTCCGTTGTATAGGCAGTCCGCTGAGACTGCTAAGGCTTCCTCTTCTCGTCAGCGCACACGACCGCACCTTGGCTGCGTGACCGCCGATATATTACCAGCTTCGCCGATCAAGGATTCTTCGGCGACCAGGTCACACCATCCGGCAGCCAGGGATTCGAGACCGATGGACTCCGGACGTTCGCATAGGAAAAGTATGCGGGAGCCATCTGATGCGGAGCTGCCCTCGACGAAGCAGCGATAGACTGCGCCTCCGCAGGTCTCGACGCCGGACATTCTTGTGCACATAGCACAGCTTATCGCAGCATCCCAGCGGCCGACAGAAACGGTGTCGGATCGAGAATTATCCGACAGCGCTGGGTCGGTAGCCGGGGACTCGAGGCCTGCAGACTCCGGACGTTCGCATAGGAAGTGTGCGGGAGTCAACGTACACGGAGCTTCCAGCGGCAATGCATCGTAAGTCCGCTACTGCACAGGCCTCGGGAACGGACGTGCTTTCCTTAATAGCACAGTTTATCGCAGCATCCCAGCATCAACTGAATCTGTCGCATATATTTTATCCGACGATGCTGGGTCGGAACGCTCCGCGGAAGCGGGTACGGACGTCCGAAAGTTTCATCCGGTCCGACGGGATACCGAAAGGGATTCGGAGGATTTCAAGCTTTCCCTTTCGGAACAACATATGCTGCGATGCCGGATAAGAAACTGATAGCGTTGGTGGACTTAGAAATTTTTGGTTCGGTTCAGGGACATCGTCCCTCAGTTCCGACATAGTCCAATAATGTCACACAACTTTCGAATTATTGAACGACGCTATATATATTATTATTTTATGCTTGCTATCCAAGCATTTCTGGTTTCTTGTTCGAAGAGTTATGGAGATGTCTTTCAAAAGTGTGCCTCTGTCGTCATAGTTAATGAAGAGTTAGCGGCAATAAGTGCTCATGGAATATGTCTATCGCTTACGGAGTGACATTCGCTAGCTCACCCGGTGTAGCGTACATTCATCGAATGGTTCGGCTGCCGGGTTCGTCCGTTGCGGTCTAGGAAGGAGATTTGGGTGATGCGAGCACTTTAATTACTTTAGTACTCACCCAGTGACGGCAGATTGAGGACAGATCGGAGGAAGCCAACAACATAGGGGACCGCATGTTGTGGTTCAGATATTTTACATTCGGAGCATATGTCCGTTGCTCGGGACGCTCCGTTATATTGACAGTCCGAGAGACTGTCTTTAATGCTTCCTCATCCTCACAGCAGGGCACACGACCGCACATTGGCTACGTGACCTCGAGTATCCGATCAGTTTCGGCATTCAGTGATTCCACGGCGAATAGGTCGCGCCATCCGGTAGCCAAGGGACACGAGGCCTATACACTCCGTTCGCTCGCATATTGGAAGTATGCACGGGGTAACGATCTCGGAGCTTCCTGCGGCAATGCATCGTAAGACCGCTTCTCCTCAGGCCTCAGTGACGGACGTGCTATCCGAGTTAGCACAGTTGTTTCGCAGCATCCCAGCAATTGACAGTTTCTCGGTTGAATCAGGAATTATCCGACGGCGCTGGGTCGGTGCGGTCCGCGGTTGCATCAGCTACGGACGACCGAACGCTTTATAGGGTCCGACAGGATGGCGAAAGGGATTCGAAAGATTTCGAGTTTTCCCTTTAGTAGTATCGGAAGATGCCTTTCATATCTTCTGGCATTTCTTCCAGTGATTATTTTTCGGACTTCATTGCTGCGATCTTGGATAAGAGACTTATAGCGTCATTGGACTCGGATTTTTCGATCGGTACAGGGACATTGTCCCTGACTTACCGATGCAGTCCAATATTGTCATTACAACATGTGTTTTATTTTTTCGACGCTATATATTTATATATATATACAAGCCTGCTACTAAGCATGATAGTTTAGTTTCTTGTCCGCGTGGCCCATTTCTGCCATTTTATCATTTTTACAAATAGTTTATTTTGGCAGAGCAGGGCATACCGAGAGTTCATATGCGTCTAGACGGTGTGATTAAAGAATGCATATATTCTTTTTCGCCGTTTATGTCTTTTCCAATTTCAATGTTGGGAACGACATTATGTATAGTAGACTTAACTTAGACGCTTTATTATACGTAATCCGCCTTACTGAGGCGTTATCATTACGTCTTCAAGAAAAGATTTACGGGATATTATTCTCAATGTAATTTCTTTTGAGGGCAGTAGTTTGTTCACGTATAACTCCGCCCTTCAGTGGCTGATTGGAGTTGGTTAGACGTGACGCAGCCCTAGCTACATCCACACGCGTGGATAGTAAGGTTAAGAACTCTCTCAGAGTCGCTTCGTTCTCGGAGGAGCTTCTCTTCGACGGCAACTTTCCGGCAATCCATGAATTGCTCGATTTATACATTCTCTTGTCTATGTAGTGTTACAAGAGATTCAGACTGGGGCAAACATTCGGTGGTTGACTCAGAGAGTGCCGCCGCAGTTGCCGGACCCGAGTGTGGCTGTTATGACGGTTGCCAGTCAAACAGATTGGGATATATACTGATCCCTACGGATTCGAAGTGCCAGGGTCTTTGGGTTCTGCAGTCTTTTAGCTATCAGTTTAACTTCCGCGGAATAATGTTTTTTAGGCTTGCTTTATGTCATTGCATGAACATTATTCAGAAATGCATGCCCAAATTCCTGTCCTTTAATTCGACAGTAGTGGCGTATCTCCGGAACCAGGGAGGCACTCTTTCGTTTCTGTTATTCAATTTAATGGAAAGAATCCGTCTGTTGGTTATAGTACACCAAGTTCAGTTTTGGTCCGTCATATTCTGGGTCGTCTGATTGTTTTATCGGACTCCCGTTCTCTTACGGGTCGCTTGTTGCTGTCAGAATGGACTCTCAACAAACAAGTATTCAATCAGATTTGCTATCTATGGGAGCGCCCAATGATGTTTTATTTATGACACAGCTTGCTAATCAATTGCAGACGTATGTGTTGACTTGTCCAGATCTCTGAGCTAATACTGTTAACGCTCTATTGATCTATAGGACGGAATGATAGGATACGCGTATCCTCCGGCGCTGTTGTTTTAGCAGGTATTGCTAAGATAAACAACCACAATACATTTCTGTTGATAGCATCTCTATCTTCACAGAGATCATGAGTAATTTACTCTCTTGTCTACTGTGGATCTTAATGTGAAATCTTCCTCTATGTGAGGATCTTTTTTCACTGGGTAAATCGTGTCATCTTTATCACAACCAGCAAGGTCGCAACCTTCATGTATTCCGTTGTGTGGTCCGTATTGCATTGTAAGCACTGTACTGGACGAGCTTTGGACGCGATTTCTTACTATAGGAGATCCTCTTCTTCGCTATTCTATGCGGTTAAAGTGGAGGCTCTTCCGTCGTGGTGTAGGGATCATTATGTTCATATTGTTGATCCCTCCATACTACTCATTGCTATTTTTTAGTATACTTGTTTCACAAGATCTACTGCAGCCTGTTATTATTTAGGTTATAGGTTTATGTTACCTCATACCTATGCACTCTACGATAGTTTACAATTGAGTCTTTTGTCTCTTTATCTAAGTCAGTTAGGAACTTTTTGATAAATAGACTTAGAATCTTTAGATTAAATTCCTATACGGATTTTAACTTCGGTTCTTATTTAGCTAAGTAATCATTTGAGCCTCTGGAAACAGTAGTTTTCAAATTCTGACCTTTTAGACAGTAATTCTGTTGGTTTCTCTTTTACTGTAGAGTCAGTGAGTTTCATGCACTATCGATGGATGATTTTCACTTTCGTAGTTTCGGAATCACTACTTCCGTTACTATTTAGGTTGGATTGTTGCATAAGAGTTAGGCTCCTATTATCCGGAACCTATTATTTTAAGGTCCTTCCGTCTTCGTATGGGCATAGGCCTTTACTCTTTCCGGGTACAGTTTATGTATTTATAAACAGATATCTGTTTATTACTATGGGCGTAAGCTTCTTCTGTCTTTGATGTCTAGTAGAAGGACGTTACGCTCCATTTTATTGTTAATGGATTCTATTAACTATCAGTACTGCTTATGGTATATCATTGACTTAGCAGTTGTGCTTAAGATTTCGGCTCATGAAGTAAGAGTTCTTCTACTTCTTGGGCTTACATTAATAGTGTCGCTATTATAGATTTTTGAAGGCCGCTCATTGCGCTCAGCCATCCACATTCATGAATTTTATCTCAGAAATATCGAGTCCATTTCTGGAGGCCTCTATTGTTAGGTCTATTATCTACTGCTCAGAATGTCATTCACTTAACAGTTGCTACTATAGCTAGGTAGGCTGTCTGTTTCGGCAGTGTCTCCGTTCGGCTGCCCTCTTCGCTCTGGGCTATTTGACCCAGGCAAGAAAAAGGGGGGGGGGGGGGGGAGGGTGTTCCCTTGGGTCACCTGTTTTACTATGAAAACAAGGGGATACCTCCTCCGGAGTTAGTAATTCTGAGCTGTTATTGGGATGGTTGTTTAGTGAGAAGTTTAGGTTTTTAAAATTCATTCAAGTCTTAGTTTTTAAAGTATAGCTTTTGAATATTGCATATGTCAACGGACATGATTATGCAATCCTCAGACACTTTTAGGAGTATAAGAGTCTCTATTCTCTAGACTTACTTTATTTATTGGCTTACTTTAAAAATTATTAGTATAAGGATTATATTGGATATTAATAGAGTACATGGATGTTTGAAGCTCAATTTTGGAAGGTGTTGTATCTTTCTAATTTATCATAAATAAGAAAGATACATGTAAGGCCTATTACTTCTTTTTCCCTACAGGGGATGACTCTATTTTATTTTATTGAGCGTATTCCATTTTGCTCTATGTCCTTGGCCCTCCAGCCTTTTTACTATTCAGCTATGTCTGGGTCATTGGTACAGTATAAAAATGTTAAAACATTTATAGTAATTTATATATTTTTTATACTTACCAATGACCCAGACGGGGATGGCCCTCCCAGGAGTTGTGAACTCTTGCCTCCCCGCTGAGTACATAGCGCTTACCAGGCACTGGTTATTAGAATGATTAATGGCGCCAATTTCGGAACGTCCTTGACACTGCGCATGCGCAGTAGGGGCGAAGTGTGGATGGCCTTTCAGGACATGTTTTCTTTAGTTTTAGATGCAAATTTTGGGGATTGGGGGGCAAAATTTGTGTTTGGCCCTATATTTTAAGAGTTAGCACCAGCTATGTCTGGGTCATTGGTAAGTATAAAAAATATATAAATTACTATAAATTTTTTAACTTTTCACTCGCACAAGCGCTCATGAAAAATAGAACTTTCAGGTCCACGCCAATGAGATAATTCTCGATATTCACTAAAACATCATAGATATCCTCTATTTATTATTAAAAAGTGTAAGCTTTAATTAGTGTAGATTTTGACTAGTTCAAAATAAAACAGATGTAAACAAAATTGTGCAGAATTGTGATGATGCGGGAGGTTTTTCTTGCTAAATTTGAACTTCGTGGGTGTTTTCTGAGAAACACATTTTTAAATAGACTATACTATACAGTATGTTTGTGTTTTTTGTGTGCAGTGTATACTGTCATCAAGTTTTTTTTCTTGCTCAAAAAGTTGTCTTCTCATTTGTAGGTGAAAGGTGGATCTGATCTCAGAAAATTATTTGATTTTGTGAATCAGCTGAGGGAGTCTCATGATTCCACTGTAAGTAAATAAAGTAAGGTATTTGTTTATTTAGTTCATACCAGTAAGTATAGTTGAATAATGAGAGATATTATTTTTGAGCCAAAAATTGGGGGTGCGGTGGCTCAGTTGGTAGAGGTGCAGGCTGCAAGCCGAGAGGTCCTCGATTCGAATCCCACCTGCGGCAACTGCATTGTGTCCTTGGGCAAGACACTTCACCCCGATTGCCTACATGGGGGCATGATGACGCTGTGTACTGAGGCGTACTGCACGTCGATGGTGTGCATGTCTTCAACCAATCTAACCCTGCCTGTGCTGCGCTGCAGAGTTCAGAGTTCCGATGTTGGGGAGCTGACAGCTGCTCATCGTTGCTCGGTGGTTCTCTCCGGGTACTCCGGCTTCCTCCACCCGTAAAACTGTCACGGTCACGATTAGCCATTGTGCATAAGTATGTGACCTTAAACACCAATAAATAAATAAATAAATAAATATGAGCCAAAAATTACTGATCAAGAATAACATCTGTGAGTAAACCAGAGGGGTTTATTTCTTTATTTATTTATTGGGATTTAACGATACTTTCGACAGCCAGAGTCACCTCATTTCGGACAATTTTACATGAGGAAGCCGGAGCAACGGCGAGCAACTGTCACACTCCCCAGTGTACTAACTCCGCACAAGTAAGGTTAACATTGGTTGAAGACAAGTGCATCATTGACGTACAGTATGCCTTGGAACACAGCGCCACCATGCCCCTCCCTGTGTCCCTCCTGTGGGCAATCAGGATTAAGTGCCTTACCCTTGCCCAAGGACAAAACACAGTTACCCCTGGCAGGGATCAAACAGTGGACCTTTTGGTTTGAGGTCCAATTCTGATACCACTGAGCCACCGTGCTCCCACCAGAGGAATTAAGATAGAATTACATTGTCCTTTTAGAAAGGATGACATCCTCCATTAAGAAAGGATCATTCCTTTCCGGAAGAAAGGAAAACACCCTCCTCCAAGAAAGAATAATGCTCTCCTTATTCCATCTGTATGTCTTTGTCTTGACTGCATTAGCAGAGATAGCAGAGAGGTGTTACTAACTGTAGCAATGATGGCAGCAGCAGCATTCCTAATAAACTGTTTATATCATTATGTTTTCAACCGTTTGTTGCTGTATTTGGTTTATACCTTCAGTAGGTCCCTTACTTTATGATCCACACCCTCATATCCTTATGTTTGTTCAGATCGAACACATGGCATCCAATATAGGAATGTCATGGGGCCCACGTAATTTGCAAATTAAGCAACTGGAATAAAAACCCAGTTTTGAAAAAATTCAACAAAACCATACCATGTAACACCTCATTGTAACAAGCTCGTTTTTTTTTAAAATTTGAAAAAAAACAATGTTAATAAATGTTGATATCCTGTGTGTTTGGTAATGGGTTAACACTGTGGGTAATTGAGAAATCATTCAAATAACTTTTTCTCCCAAACCTCTGCTCCACATACTTCCATGTTTGATATTTAACATATATGTAAGGGTGTTTTACAAGGTTTTTCATATAAAGCCTATGGTATCATGTTTGGGGGTGTTGTTGGAGTGTAGTGGGCACTGAGTATTCAGCACAACATTTAAAACCATTTTCTCTCAATTCCACTGGTCTAAATCATTTCAGATCCAAGCAATGATCATTCACAACTATGTTTAGAAACTAAGCCACCAGGATATTGGAGCAGTGTCACTGTTTGTTGGATTGCAGTGAATTGTCACACCATTCTACCTTTTCATGGGAGAACATATTTCAAGCCAAGATGGATGCCATCGTTGGAAGCTTTTCAGCAGTACTTCCCTTTGACTAATTTAGCTGTTTATCAAATAACCTGTCCGCCCAACATGTTTGCTGTTCCAGTTCTGCCACTATTTATTAGTTTCAAATAATTTTTGGTATGCTTGTATGTTAACATAGGAGACAGATGCATTGTTGGAATTATTGCCTTTACTTAAATATAAATAGAGTTATTTGCCCTTGTTTCACATAGGGTATTGCTAAAAATATGTCATTCCAACATGTTTAGTACTCCAGCAGACAGTGTCACTGTTTGTTGGATTGAAGTGAATTGTCACACCATTCTATCTTCGCATGGTGGAACATATTCAGGGACCGATCAGGACTATTTAAAATATGCTCTAGCCTCGGAGCCTATTTTTTCAATTCATGCGCCAGATTTCAATTTACAGAGTCACACTGCTGTTTGTAACACAGACTGCAAGTATGTAATAGCTCTCATCATTTTCATTTAGTATACTATAGCAAACATTAATCTTCACTGTGGTTTCTGATCAAGTCTTGGCTGCCTATTTAGGCAGCCAAGACTTGATCAGAAACCACAGTGAAGATTAATGCTTGGTAATTAAGACTTGAAGTATTAACTTAAGCACTCTACAACAATGATAAATGATAATCATATATATAATACATGTAAGAGTGTCTCTCTTGATTATCCATCGAAAGAATATCAAAATATGATCTGAGAAGTTATGCGCCAACTGAGAAGCCTATTTCTGAGATTTAAGAGCCAGGTCCTGATGTTTCAGAACCAAATACGCACTGGCGCATACCCAGGTCTGTCCCTGCATATTTCATGACAAGTTGGAATATTTTTAGAGTTACTTCTCTTACTAATTTAGGCATTTATAAAAAAATCTGTCCGTCCATGTTTGCTGCTCCAGTTCTGCTACTATTTGTTGGATTCAAATTAGTTTTTACATGAATGTTGGACTCATTCATCTTTCTGGGTCAGTATGACATGACAATTTGGGACCAACTGTAAATAATTTGAAACTCATTCGGTATTCTAAATGTGGGTCAAGATCTCTGGGGTCATTCAGAGGTAATTGATTGCATTTTTAAAAAATTCTGGAAACCACCTATTGAGATCCCCTAATACTTTCCTGAATCGCATTTTTTATTTTTCATGATCAATATAGTGGGCAGAGTCCAGAATAATGAAAGCTTTTTTTTCTTCTCATATTTCAGGCATCATATGAGATATCACCTTGGGACCAAAACCAAATAAATTGAAACTTGTTGGCAGTTAAAAATATGGGTTAAGGTCACTCAGTTGTTGAGGGCATTATTTTTATGCCCCCTGACTTAGGTCGGGTGGCATATAGTGATTGAAGTGTGCGTGTGTCCGTCCATCCACATGTGTCAGTGTGTCCGTGTGTGTGTGTATGTGTGTGTGTGTGAGTTTGTCTTACCAACTTGACGAGGTAACTAGACAAAAGAGTTTGCGTGTTTCGCCTTACCGAGGTACAAAAGACAAAAGATACCCTTTACCTCGGTTGTTTTCCCAGAACTGTACCGGCAAAACGAGGTAGAAACCGTTAGTCCACACAAAGGACAAACAATGGGGTACCTCGGTATGTAGGGTAGACAAGACTGTGTATGTGTGTGTGTGTGTGTGTGTGCGTTTGTCTTACCAACTTGACGAGGTAACTAGACAAAAGAGTTTGCGTGTTTCGCCTTACCGAGGTACAAAAGACAAAAGAAACCCTTTACCTCGGTTGTTTTCCCAGAACTGTACCGGCAAAACGAGGTTGAAACCGTTAGTCCACACAAAGGACAGACAATGGGGTACCTCGGTATGTAGGGAAAACAAGACTGTGTGTGTGTGTGTGTGTGTGTGTGTCCGAGCCAATAACTCGAAAACGGTTAGGGCCACAGTCATCAAACTTCACACAATTATAAAGGACCATGGGAAGATGTGTCACATGCCATAGCCGGGTTCGTACCTTCAAGGTCAAGGTCACATTTCAAGGTCACACTAAAAATTGGTCAATATTCGTGTCTCAGCCATAACTCAGAAACGAATCATAGTACAATTGTTAAACTTTTTACAAATGTTAAGGACAGTCAGAAGGTGTGTCGCTTATAATAGTTTTCGCCGCATCTGCAAGGTGAAGGTCACGGGGGCCGGGGGGGGGGGGGGGGGTGGTTACCTTAGTAACATTCTTCTTGTTGAATCCTGCAAATGATATTTTGATACCCATTAATACTTTTTTGAACCTTCTTTTGGTATTTTAGTTGTTAATTAAGTGGGCAGAGCCAAAAACTCATAAGGGAGGTCATATTTCAGGTAAGGCAAAGCTTAAAAACTTGCTGTATAAATGCATGTTGTTACTGAAACATGTGATTTGTTTTGGCAAACATATTCTGTCTGTGGTATTGCAGAAGGGGACATATGTAGTACTCCTTGTTGCTGTTTTTTCTCTTTTTTTCAAATAGAACTTTTTTATTAAATGCTTGAAAACTTGAAAATAGCATTATATTGAATTAAACAACCTTAGAATGAGAAAAAATAAAAAATATAGTTACTTCTGTTTTTCACATGTTGGAGCTCAATGCCCTGTTAACCCTTTACCTAACAAATTGGATGCATCTGTACGTATATTTTACAAAGTGAGCAGTTGAAAAAAACAAAGAATCGTTTTCAAAAAAATTCAACTAAACCATGTTATGTGACCTCTCATTGGAACGGTTCATCAAGCTCATTCCAATGAAGGATCACATGATATGGTTTTGTTAAATTTTTTTTTTTAATATTAAAAAAAACAATAATTGATTAATAAATTTTGTTATGTGTGTTGGGTGATGGGTTAGTGAATGAAAACTGAAGTACTGTAAATGAGCAAAGCTACAGTACTTGGAGAGTGGATTGTAACTAAATCACCCATGGGGGGGGGAGTTATCACCCAAGCTATAACTTTCAAATTTTGTACATATCGCCCAAAACACAAGCAATGTTTCAGCCAATGGACCTCCGGGTTTAACCCGGAGGTCCATTTGCTAAAACTTTGCTTGTGCTGGTTACGCTTTGCAACAAATTTGCAATTATTGCTTGGGTGGAGTCTCCACTCTGCAGGTGATTTAGTGATAATACACTCTCCACATACTGTAGATATCTTACTGCGAAGCAAAAAAAAGCGATCATATTTTACTTCATGTAGTGATTTACATTGTCTTTGTGTATTGTTGGTAAAAACATCTTTGATTATTGTAGTTGCAATCAATATCAACCTCGTTATCAACCAGACAGCTACTGAGAATAGCTAGAAGATTGGCACAGTTTCCATCAGAAGATCTCTATAGTGTGGTACAGAAAGCGTGCTTAGCAAGGTAAAATGAAATTTAAAGAAACTGAAATACAATGTGTGTGGTTGAGGAATGTAAAAATAGCCATGACAGGAATATGAAATACAATGTACACTGAACCTGAAAATAAAATGTTTGTCACATACAATGTGAAAAATATCCTTATGTGACTTTGTTTTTAAATGTCTTTGGTTAAAGTGTCCAATATCAATATTATCACTGTCACTGTGTTTTTAAGAGTAGTGTCATCGCTAAACATGGACCTTTTCAAACAGTTGAACAGTTCATTTAACACACAACAGTAGTTTTAAGGCCTAAGAAAGTTAAGAATCTGTTTCCCAGGCCCTCTCGCATGTTCATTTTGGCTGCCGCATGCTGGCTTTTTATAGTCAATGCAAACTTAAAAAAAATAAAAATTAAAAGGTTTATGTCTGATATTTTACCCAAGTTAATTACATTGATAAATTTGTCCCTTGAGTGCAAAAAGGCTTTGCAATGCTAAAGCATTGCAATGCCTTTTTGCACACAAGGGACAAAAAACACTACCACCCTTGCTATTCTGTAGATTATGAGGCCTTAAACATAAAACAAGCCAAGAATATAAACTTCTGATGGCAAAGAAATAATTACAAAAATAAAATAAAAAACCATCCACCCTCCCACAAGCAATTTTACAAAAAATGGCCTGAAAATCAGAAGATCTACTTTGTGGGGCCTGATATTGAGTACATGAGTAAATGGGAATATTTTGCATTTGTGCATCCGACAATTAATTTGGTGGATTTCCCACTTCAGCAATTTAGAAAACATGAGGCTCACACAATAATGGACAGTAGGATTCAGAAGCAAGTTTGCGATGAAAATATATAAGATTGATTTGTCATAGAGTTCAAAATATTTGGGATTGAAGCTGACAAATGCAAAAAAAATGTTGTCAGGAGAAGATATCTATTAATTGGCAATTAAAATGATTTCATATACAATTCCAAGTTAGTACATTTTAGTAAAAGGTATTTCAATATCTTAACACTCTCCACTTTTTGAAGACCTTTTAGCTCACTTGAGGGGAGCAAGGTGGCTCAGTGGTAGACTGCTGAACTTCTATGCTAGAGATCCTGCATTCGATCCCTGTCCGGGACGACCTGCACTTTGTCCTTGGGCAAGGCACTTTAACCCGCTTGCCTACATGGGGGCACGATGACGCTGTGCACTAAGGCATACTGCACGCCGATGATGCACATGTCTTCAACCGCTGTAACCCTGCTTGAGTGGAGCTTGAACAGAGTTAGAATGTTGAGGAGCTGACAGTTGCTCGTTGATTCTCGGTGGTTCTCTCTGTGTACTCCGGCTTTCTCCACCAATAAACCTCTCATGGTCATGATTAGCCATTGCGCATAAGTATGTGACCTTAAACACCAATAAATAAATAAATTAGCTCACCGGAGCGAAGCTCAAGGGGAGCTTTACTAATCACTTTCTGTCTCTCGTCCGGTGTTAACTTTACATTATCGACTTCTTCTCACAAACTTCTTGACCAAATTGAACCAAATCTGGTGTGCATGTTCCCTATCATACGTCAATTCAATTTTGTTGAAATAAAGTTGCCACACCCAAAGGGGGCACCACAAGGGTCATAACTCATAGAACCTATAAAATACAAAAAAAATCTTCTTTTTCAGATCCAGTGGGCATAACCTTTTCATATTTGGTATACAGCATCTCTAGGTGGGTCAGATTCAAGTTTGTTCAAATCGGGTCCCTAGGTTGAAAATTTTGGGGCTGGTTCAGACTTAGAAATTTTAGACCAAAATTCACAAAAAATTTTTTGGGATTTTTATGTTTTGTTCAATTTTGAGATGGAAAAAAAAGAAAATTAGCATAAAAATTGTGGATTCAGTTCGGACTCAGATCTTTTGGATCAGAATTCAGAAATTTTGGGGGGGATTTTTTATGTGTTTTCAATTTTGAGACAAATTTTTTTTTTTTTATAGCCTGAAAATTTTGGGTCCAATTCCCCACTTGGAAATTTTGGATCAAAATTCGGAAAATTCTTTTTTCGATCCTTTTCTAAATCGAGGTCCTAGATGAATTAGCCGGTTCAAATCCCACCTGCGGCAAACGTGTTGTGTCCTTGGGCACGACACTTCATCTCCATTGCCCACGTGGGGGCACGATGACGCCATGTACTAAGGCGTACTGCACGTCGATGGTGTGCATGTCTTCAACCAATCTAACCCTGCCTGTGCTGTAGTGCGGAGTTACGATGTTGGGGAGCTGGCAGCTGCTCGTCGTTGCTCGGTGGTTCTGTCCGGGTACTCCGGCTTCCTCCACCCGTAAAACTGTTACGGTCCTGATTAGCCATTGTGCATAAATATGTGACCTTAAACACCAATAAATAATAAATAGATGAATTAGAGTGGTTGTATGTGAAAATGTTTTATCCTATGTTCTCTACTCCATTACTTTTTGGGGGTGGGTGGGTGGGGTGGGGGTGGAAGTTAGATGTAACAAAATGTTTGGCTGCAAAATATATTTTAAAAGATTTAGAGTGACTTTATGCATCCCCCCCCCCCCCCCCATCCAAAATACCCCTATGAACACCATCCCAACTCCCCACTCCGGGGATCAATTAAGCAGAGGAAAAAAAATGGCTACAAAATGCATTTTTACTCATTCCTCTGACATGTTGATGAGCCATGATTAGCTGAATGTGATCCAAAATACTTCTTTGAACAACTTGTCAGGTATGCAGTTAAGGCCCCTTGGGCCTCTTGTCAATATTTCCAGTTTCGTTTTCACAACACACTTTCACTAGATTTAGAATTTTTGAATATTCATGTAACAATCAATCAACAATTCTTATTAAAGCCACAATAAACTGCTAATTTGAAAAAAAATATTGACTCTCAGATTTTAATTGCATGTGAAAGAGGACGAGAGATGGCTTGTTCTGTGGTGGCTCACCATGGATGCTTGAACTGTTATAGGTTGTGCTATGCCATATTGTTCTGCCCTTTCCCCATAAAGAACGTACCTTGACTGCTTTTTTTTCTTTGTTTTTTTCTTTTACTCTCCTTTTCTTCCATTTTTCTTCCCTCTAATTGACTTAAACAGTTGGTATCAGATAACTGTCCACCTTCATTGAATGAAACTTGTGAAAAAACAAGGGAGCTGACTCAGATAAGCATGAAGTTTGCTGTTGAATCGACTAACTTCTCTGTTCAAACATGTGTTCTGTATTAGAATTAGAGGTATCTTTGTTTTTATGTTGGTCCAATGTACGTATATATATATACTTTTTCTTCAATAAATGTTGTTTAAACTAAAATCAGTCAATTAGTATAAATTTTTTCTTTCAAGGTTTTTACCAAGACTTGCCAGAACAGCACTAGAACAAGCAATGGAGAAATCTGATATCAAACCACTGACACCATCAGCATTATCAGATAACTATGACAGAGCAGTTTCTTGTAATTATATTAGTAATAGATATTTGATATCAATCTACTGACAAAGTCATCATTAGCAGATAATTATAACATGTCTTATAATTATAAAGGTCCAATTCTAATTTTGACACCCCTGTAGTAACCCAAGAAAGTGAAGCAGTGTTTGTTTACTGTGGTAAACAAGCTCTGTTTTACTGCCAAAAATAGGACCCAGTCACCAATGCTTGGAGTGGAAGTCCTCTAAAATGAGCAATATGGGTATAAATGATTGACTAAACTTGACTCTATCTCCATGTTGCAGTCATGATTAACCATTGTCCAAAAATATGTGACTTTAAAGACCATTAACCCTCTGCACTATGATGTCAAAAAAACAAAATTTCAAATTTTTCCCATAATGCATCTTGGAAGTTAACCAATTCAATCTTGTTTGACAGAGCTCATCGAGCTCTGTCAAACAAGACTGAATTGGTTAAATTCCTAGATGCATTATGGGAAAAATTTGAAATTATCATATTTTGACAGAGTGCAGAGGGTTAAATAAATAAATTTTGACAACTTATCTTCCCTCAGAACAGGTGCCCCAACAAAAGATCTGGAATTAGTCCCTCAGCTATTAGTTGAAGTGCCCTAACAGTGGTTTCTGGTTAGGTCCTGACTTCCTATGCAGGAAGCCAAGACTTGACCAAAAGCCACTGTCAAATCACAATACTTACAAGTTGACATATGCTACAATTTTTGTGAATTTTCCCCGCCCTTCAAGGTCATAATTCCTTTCCTTTACCTCATCTCTTCCTCCCATCTTTTCACCAATTGCCATTGCCTGGAAGACTTCTCTCTAGTTTTGACAAGGTTCTTGGAAAGTTCATAAACCTCCAGGTCCAAAATATCTTGACTGACATGCCAGTGGCCAAAACATTTAACATTTGGGACAACAAATAGATTGCATGTATTCTTGTAGAAAAAGTCGTCGTACTTTGTTCAGAGAAGTTTCTATATATTACTAACGATTGCATCACTAAATTCTATTTACTGCACTTCACTGGAAATCAGCGAGAACATTTCTTATTCAAATTTCCCAAGTATGCAGAATCAAGAAAAGGGTGCTAATTTTTTGCCTTCAGCAAGAGAGTTTACACCATCACCGACTGCCTAGTGAATCTATTCTAAACCATACACACTACTTTGATGCAAAAGGAAACTACACGGTTAGCTTTGCTTTTAACCATCGCTATGATATTTTTAAGTTTCTGGCAGCCTTAACTCCTTGCATGCTGCTGGCAAATATTCCAGCCCGGGTCAGGATTTCTCTTGCCCCGAAATACTTATAATTTGGACATATTTAATCCATAAAGTTAAGTTTTTTTCCACCAGTGATTTCTTGAGTTAAAATTAAATGAATTTTTCTTCAAATCTAGTCATGGCTGCTTCAGCCATGACTAGATTTGATGAAAAATATCTTGAAAATATTCAGCATGTTAAGAGTTAAACTGAGTATATCTCCATATCTCCTTATAATGGGGTTAGGCCTAAAAAAGTTAAAAATCTATTTTATGCTCTCCCGCATGGTCCTTTTGGCTGGCGCATGCTCTCTTTTCATAACCAATGCAAACTTAAAAAAAAATAAATTAAAATTAAATTGTTTATGTCTGATATTTTAACCACGTTAATAAAATTGATAAATTTGTCCCTTGAGTGCAACAAGACTTAGCATTGCAAAGCCTTTTTGCACTCAAGGGACGAGATCCACCACCACCCATGCTATTCTGTAGATCTTGAGGCCCAAAACATAAAACAAACCAAGAACATGAACTTTAGATTGCAAATAAATAATTACAAAAATAAAAAATAAAATAAAAACCTCCCACTCACATGCAATTTTACAAAAAATGGACTGAGAAACAGAAGATCTACTTTGTGGGGGCTTTATGTTTAATTTTTATCTGAATATTGATAATTTGAACCTTTTCAGGTGAAGTCAAGGATGGGTTGTTAAGAATTGGTAACACAACAGTTCCTGTGTACAATCCACTTAACAGAACAAAAGTTCCTGATATTCTGTTCTATGAAAATCCTCAGGTAAGTCCTTTCAAAATCTCTCAATTCTTTCCCAAACACAAAAAAATTCAGAGTTTTCATTCAAGAATTGTTTCATCCAAAACAAATATTGAATAACTCCCAACATTTCACAATTCACAATGTTATTAGCAATTTATATTCTAAAAGTGGGAATTTGAATATAGTGTGTTCCACTTAACCCTTTACCCAACGTAGATGATATCAAAATTTATTATTTTAAATATAATTTTTAAAAAATTTTCAAGAAATTTCAACAAAACCATATCATGTGACCTCTCATTGGAACGAGCTCAATGAGCTCGTTCCAATGAGGGGTCACATGATATGGTTTTGTTGAAATATTTTGAAAAAATTAATTTTTTCAACTGCTCAATTTGCATATTACACAGGCGGATGCGGGCGATTCGTTAGGTAAAGGGTTAATTGAATTCTGCTCAGTAGAATACTCCTGTTAAGGCGAATTGAAAAAAAAATAATAAAATTTTCAGCAATTTTATGATGAGGGAGGGGTACTTTTTTGTTATAATCCTTGTAACAGTCCCTGAAATGAGTTGGAATTATTAATTTGCCTCCGTATACTATTCCGGAAAAAAAACAATGTTTTCTGCAGTGAAAATTTTCCATACTGCAGTTGCAAATTTAACCTACTATTATCTTGTTTGACAAAGCTCAGTATTTATTATCTATTTATTTATTGGTGTTTGAGGTCACATACTTATGCACAATGGCTACTCGTGACCATGACAGTTTTACAGGTGGAGGAAGCCGGAGTACCCGGAGAGAACCACCGAGCAACGACGAGCAGCTGTCAGCTCTCCAACATCGTAACACTGAACTCTGCACCGCGGCACAGGCAGGGTTAAAATGGATTCAAGACATGCCCACCATCGACGTGCAGTATGTCTCAGTACACAGCGTCATTGTGCCCCCATGTAGGCAATCGGTGTTAAGTGCCTTGCCCAAGGACACAATGCGGGAGCGCGAATTAGTCGCTGAAATGGTCACCCATCCAACTACTAACCGCGCTCGATGTTGCTTAACTTCGATGATCTGACGAGAACCGGTTACCGCGACGCCACCGCGCCCCCGACAGAGCTCAGTAAGATATATAGTTGGTTAAGTTTTTAGTCCTTCAAATGCAAAATAGTATCATTGAAGAGATTTTCCTGTAAGAAAGGGTTAACCCTTTACCCATAATATGCAGATTCAGCAGCTGAAAAAATATTATATTTTTATACTGTACCAATGACCCAGACATAGCTGGTGCTAACTCTTAAAATATAGGGCCAAACACAAATTTTGCCCCCCAATCCCCAAAATTTGCATCTAAAACTAAAGAAAACATGTCCTGAAAGGCCCTCCACACTTCGCCCCTACTGCGCATGCGCAGTGTCAAGGACGATCCGAAATTGGCGCCATTAATCATTTTCTAAGTTTGGCCCTTCATCAGTTAACATCTGACTGATCTTTGTGCTTATAAATCTCAGTTTAAATGATGCCAGACACATAAATATTAGTGAAATGGTGATTCTAAGGAGGATAGAGAAGGAGGAGAGGAAAAGAATGTGTGACAGAATATTATCAGGGCTGTAACTTAAAATTTTTTAATGAAATTATGTTAAGTTACCTATTTTCAAGGCAGCAGCCATTTTGTTGTCATTCTGATTATTTAGTTACACTGTTTTTTAAGTGTTTTCCTCTCTCCCTGTCCTTTAAGTTCCCCCTTGCTATTCTCCCATGCTTTTGGCATAGTTTTTGTAATTATTATTACTAAATTTTCTTGGGAGTTTTAGCTGAATAACAGAATGAATTCTGTTCTTTCCCCATGTTTACGTCTTCACCTACGGGTGGTTAGGCGTTGTGTTCTGCATCTACCATCTGATGTTCTGCAGTTTCTTCTCTGGAAGTCTCTGTTTTGCATCAGATGGTGTATTTTTGGTAACTGATTTCGGGCCTGGGTGCCTGGAGTCTTATTTTAGTGTTTTTACACTCATTGTTTACATTTACAACAGCCCTCTGTGTGAGGGGGGGATTTCTAAAAAATAATATCTTGATGTTATTTTAATCATAACTAGATACATTATTATTGTTCGTAAGTGTTGAATAAATTGTTTAAAATATTTTTAAAATTTTTGTCCACACTTAGGCTTGGGATCCATTGGGGCTCAACGTTACTTTTCAGAAACTTGGGCTGTTCTGAAAAAATATTTTTTCAAAATATTTTGATTTCAATTATTTTTTCTATATTAATGGATCATATTATTATTATGTATTTTGATTGCCAGGGGTTAGTGCGAGTACCAGGACTTGTTTTCTTTTCACATTGAAAGGATATTGATCAATTGTTTTAAGAGGAAGTCTTCCTCTGACTTATTATCATTCTATATATGTGGTCAGTGTACTCGCATTAACTCCTGTTCTGTATCGTATGATTTCGATGACAATATGGGAAGCGTATGTCACGGTATGTTATTGGGGATTTGGACACTCCGGTCCTTTCCCCGCAGGGTCACTCTACTTTATCAATTTCTATTTCAGACGATCAAGATTAGGGTGATGTATCTGTGATGTCTTCCAACAGTGTGCCTCCGTCGTCACAATTAATGAAGGGCTAGCGGAAAAGTGCTCATGTAAATACGCCAATTGCCTAAGAGGACCCTAGTAGGTTCGACGGCCTTTGACGTCCGCTAGCTCGCCCGGTGTAGCGTCCATTCACCGAATGGTTCGGCAGCCGGGTTCGTCCGTTGCGGTCTAGAAGGAATTTTGGGGTGATGCAAGCACTATAAATTAACCTAATGCACACCCAGTGACGGCGGATCGGAGGGAGAACACAGGAAGCCTTTTAGTCCGGTTCATAGCTCGTTCCGGTCCATCCGGACGGCAAGCGAGAGAGGCCCCTCTCTCGTTCAACAACATCTGGCCCCAGATGTTGTGGTACAAAATGTGTCGCAAGCGGAGCATACGTCCGTCGCTCGGGACGCTCTGTTGTATAGGCAGTCCGCTGAGACTGCTAAGGCTTCCTCTTCTCGTCAGCGCACACGACCGCACCTTGGCTGCGTGACCGCCGATATATTACCAGCTTCGCCGATCAAGGATTCTTCGGCGACCAGGTCACACCATCCGGTAGCCAGGGACACGAGGCCTGCAGACTCCGGACGTTCGCATAGGAAGTGTGCGGGAGTCAACGTACACGGAGCTTCCGGCGGCAATGCATCGTAAGACCGCTACTGCACAGGCCTCGGGAACGGATGTGCTTTCCTTAATAGCACAGTTTATCGCAGCATCAACTGAATCTGTCGCATATATTTTATCCGACGATGCTGGGTCGGGACGCTCCGCGGAAGCGGGTACGGACGTCCGAAAGTTTCATCCGGTCCGACGGGATACTGAAAGGGATTCGGAGGATTTCGAGCTTTCCCTTTCGGAACAACATATGCTGTTGTGTATGTCATCTGACTTGGTCTTCTACAGCTTCTTTCGTCGGACCAGAATGCTGCGATGCCGGATAAGAAACTGATAGCGTCGGTGGACTTTGAAATTTTTGGTTCGGTTCAGGGACATCGTCCCTCAGTTCCGACATAGTCCAATAATGTCACACAAACTTTCGAATTATTGAACGACGCTATATATATTATTATTTTATGCTTGCTAACCAAGCATTTCTGGTTTCTTGTTCGAAGAGTTATGGAGATGTCTTTCAAAAGTGTGCCTCTGTCGTCATAGTTAATGAAGAGTTAGCGGCAATAAGTGCTCATGGAATATGTCTATCGCCTACGGAGTGACATTCGCTAGCTCACCCGGTGTAGCGTACATTCATCGAATGGTTCGGCTGCCGGGTTCGTCCGTTGCGGTCTAGGAAGGAGATTTGGGTGATGCGAGCACTTTAATTACTTTAGTACTCACCCAGTGACGGCAGATTGAGGACAGATCGGAGGAAGCCTGTTAGTCCGGTTCCTGGCTTGTCCAGGTCCGTCCGGGCTGTGAGCGAGAGAGGTCCCTCTCTCGCCCAACAACATAGGGGACCGCATGTTGTGGTTCAGATATTTTACATTCGGAGCATATGTCCGTTGGTCGGGACGCTCCGTTATATTGACAGTCCGAGAGACTGTCTTTAATACTTCCTCATCCTCACAGCAGGGCACACGACCGCACATTGGCTACGTGACCTCGAGTATCCGATCAGTTTCGGCATTCAGTGATTACACGGCGAATAGGTCGCGCCATCCGGTAGCCAAGGGACACGAGGCCTATACACTCCGTTCGCTCGCATATTGGTAGTATGCACGGGGTAACGATCACGGAGCTTCCAGCGGCAATGCATCGTAAGACCGCTTCTCCTCAGGCCTCAGTGACGGACGTGCTATCCGAGTTAGCACAGTTGTTTCGCAGCATCCCAGCAATTGACAGTTTCTCGGTCGAATCAGGAATTATCCGACGGCGCTGGGTCGGTGCGGTCCGCGGTTGCATCAGGTACGGACGACCGAACGCTTTATAGGGTCCGACAGGATGGCGAAAGGGATTCGAAAGATTTCGAGTTTTCCCTTTAGTAGTATCGGAAGATGCCTTTCATATCTTCTGGCATTATCTTCCAGTGATTATTATTTCGGACTTCATTGCTGCGATCTTGGATAAGAGACTTATAGCGTCATTGGACTCGGATTTTTCGATCGGTTCAGGGACATTGTCCCTGACTTACCGACGCAGTCCAATATTGTCATTACAACATGTGTTTTATTTTTCGACGCTATATATATATATATACAAGCCTGCTACTAAGCATGATAGTTTAGTTTCTTGTCCGCTTTGCTCATTTCTGCCATTTTATCATTTATACATATAGTTTATTTTGGCAGAGCAGGGCATACCGAGAGTTCATATGCGTCTAGACGGTGTGATTAAAGACTGCATATATTCTTTTTCGCCGTTTATGTCTTTTCCAATTTCAATGTTGGGAACGACATTATGTATAGTAGACTTAACTTAGACGCTTTATTATACGTAATCCGCCTTACTGAGGCGTTATCATTACGTCTTCAAGAAAAGATTTACGGGATATTATTCTCAATGTAATTTCTTTTGAGGGCAGTAGTTTGTTCACGTATAACTCCGCCCTTCAGTGGCTGATTGGAGTTAGTTAGATGTGACGCAGCCCTAGCTACATCCACACGCGTGGATAGTAAGGTTAAGAACTCTCTCAGAGTCGCTTCGTTCTCGGAGGAGCTTCTCTTCGACGGCAACTTTTCGGCAATCCATGAATTGCTCGATTTACACGTTCTCTTGTCTATCTAGTGTTACAAGAGATTCAGACTGGGACAAACATTCGGTGGTTAACTCAGAGAGTGCCTCCGCAGTTGCCGGACCCGAGTGTGGCTGTTATGACGGTTGCCAGTCAAACAGATTGGGATATAATACTGATCCCTACGGATTCGAAGTGCCAGGGTCTTTGGGTTCCGCAGTCTTTTAGCAATCAGTTTTCTTCCGCGGAATAATGTTTTTTAGGCTTGCTTTATGTCATTGCATGAACATTATTCAGAAACGCATGCCCAAATTCCTGTCCTTTAATTCGACAGTAGTGGCGTATCTCCGGAACCAGGGAGGCACTCTTTCGTTTCCGTTATTCAATTTAATGGAAAGAATCCGTCTGTTGGTTATAGTACACCAAGTTCAGTTTTGGTCCGTCATATTCCGGGTCGTCTGATTGTTTTATCGGACTCCCGTTCTCTTACGGGTCGCTTGTTGCTGTCAGAATGGACTCTCAACAAACAAGTATTCAACCAGATTTGCTATCTATGGGAGCGCCCAATGATGATTTATTTATGACACAGCTTGCTAATCAATTGCAGACGTATGTGTTGGCTTGTCCAGATCTCTGAGCTAATATTGTTAACGCTCTATTGATCTATAGGACGGAATGATAGGATACGCGTATCCTCCGGCGCTGTTGTTTTAGCAGGTATTGCTAAGATAAACAACCACAATACATTTCTGTTGATAGCATCTCTATCTTCACAGAGATCATGAGTAATTTACTCTCTTGTCTACTGTGGGTCTTAACGTGAAATCTTCCTCTATGTGAGGATCTTTTTCACTGGGTAAATCGTGTCATCTTTATCACAACCAGCAAGGTCGCAACCTTCATGTATTCCGTTGTGTGGTCCGTATTGCATTGTAAGCACTGTACTGGACGAGCTTTGGACGCGATTTCTTACTATAGGAGATCCTCTTCTTCGCTATTCTATGCGGCTAAAGTGGAGGCTCTTCCGTCATGGTGTAGGGATCATTATGTTCATATTGTTGATCCCTCCATACTACTCATTGCTATTTTTTAGTATACTTGTTTCACAAGATCTACTGCAGCCTGTTATTATTTAGGTTATAGGTTTATGTTACCTCATACCTATGCACTCTACGATAGTTTACAATTGAGTCTTTTGTCTCTTTATCTAAGTCAGTTAGTAACTTTTTGATAAATAGACTTAGAATCTTTAGATTAAATTCCTATACAGATTTTAACTTCGGTTCTTATTTAGCTAAGTAATCATTTGAGCCTCTGGAAACAGTAGTTTTCAAATTCTGACCTTTTAGACAGTAATTCTGTTGGTTTCTCTTTTACTGTAGAGCCAGTGAGTTTCATGCACTATCGATGGATGATTTTCACTTTCGTAGTTTCGGAATCAATACTTCCGTTACTATTTAGGTTGGATTGTTGCATAAGAGTTAGGCTCCTATTATCCGGAACCTATTATTTTAAGGTCCTTCCGTCTTCGTATGGGCATAGGCCTTTACTCTTTCCGGGTACAGTTTATGTATTTATAAACAGATATCTGTTTATTACTATGGGCGTAAGCTTCTTCTGTCTTTGATGTCTAGTAGAAGGACGTTACGCTCCATTTTATTGTGAATGGATTCTATTAACTATCGGTACTGCTTATGGTATATCATTGACTTAGCAGTTGTGCTTAAGATTTCGGCTCATGAAGTAAGAGTTCTTCTACTTCTTGGGCTTACATTAATAGTGTCGCTATTATAGATTTTTGAAGGCCGCTCATTGCGCTCAGCCATCCACATTCATGAATTTTATCTCAGAAATATCGAGTCCATTTCTGGAGGCCTCTATTGTTAGGTCTATTATCTACTGCTCAGAATGTCATTCACTTAACAGTTGCTACTATAGCTAGGTAGGCTGTCTGTTTCGGCAGTGTCTCCGTTCGGCTGCCCTCTTCGCTCTGGGCTATTTGACCCAGGGCAAGAAAAAGGGGGGGGGGGGGGGGGGAGGGTGTTCCCTTGGGTCACCTGTTTTACTATGAAAACAAGGGGATACCTCCTCCGGAGTTAGTAATTCTGAGCTGTTATTGGGATGGTTGTTTAGTGAGAAGTTTAGGTTTTTAAAATTCATTCAAGTCTTAGTTTTTAAAGTATAGCTTTTGAATATTGCATATGTCAACGGACATGATTATGCAATCCTCAGACACTTTTAGGAGTATAAGAGTCTCTATTCTCTAGACTTACTTTACTTATTGGCTTACTTTAAAAATTATTAGTATAAGGATTATATTGGATATTAATAGAGTACATGGATGTATGAAGCTCAATTTTGGAAGGTGTTGTATCTTTCTAATTTATCATAATTAAGAAAGATACATGTAAGGCCTATTACTTCTTTTTCCCTACAGGGGATGACTCTATTTTATTTTATTGAGCGTATTCCATTTTGCTCTATGTCCTTGGCCCTCCAGCCTTTTTACTATTCAGCTATGTCTGGGTCATTGGTACAGTATAAAAATGTTAAAAAATTTATAGTAATTTATATATTTTTTATACTTACCAATGACCCAGACGGGGATGGCCCTCCCAGGAGTTGGGAACTCTTGGCTCCCCGCTGAGTACATAGCGCTTACCAGGCACTGGTTATTAGAATGATTAATGGCGCCAATTTCGGATCGTCCTTGACACTGCGCATGCGCAGTAGGGGCGAAGTGTGGAGGGCCTTTCAGGACATGTTTTCTTTAGTTTTAGATGCAAATTTTGGGGATTGGGGGGCAAAATTTGTGTTTGGCCCTATATTTTAAGAGTTAGCACCAGCTATGTCTGGGTCATTGGTAAGTATAAAAAATATATAAATTACTATAAATTTTTTAACTTTTCGAAAAATTTCAACAAAACCATACCATGTGACCCCTCATTGGAACGAGCTTGATGAGATCCTTCCAATGAGGGGTCACATGATATAGTTTTGTTGAAATCTTTTGAAAATTTTCAAAACATTATATTTAAAATAATAAATTTTGATATCATCTGCATTGGGTAAAGGGTTAACAGGATGTTGAAGTGCTCGAGGCCCATCCCATACCCCTCTTATGTTCAAATTACCTCCAGATGCCAAGTTTTATCTCAATCGGCTGAGGCTCAACGGAGTCTTATGGCTTGCAAATAAATGTATAGATACATTTCCATGGGTTAAAGGGTTAACAAAATGTCAGATGCAGTTGGTACCCATCTAATGTCCTTCTTTATTTATTTATTGTGGTTTTATGACATTTTTGACAGCCAAGGTCACCTCGTGTCAGACAGTTTTATGGGTGGAGGAAGTGGGTGTTCTCAGAAAGAACCACAGTTACAGTTTTATTTTCTGTATTTCAGCATTTGTCGGTTATGGAAGATATGTTGAAAGATTTTTCTCTTGGTGAGCACCTGTTACTAGTGGGGAATCAAGGAGTTGGTAAAAACAAAATAATAGACAGGTTTCTCTACTTGTTGAATAGACCAAGAGAATATTTACAGTTACACAGGTAAAAAAAATAAAATCTCTTTTTTGTTAATTTATTCATCATTCTAATTATTCAACAAATTAAATATTATTTCACAAAACATGAAAAAATGTCTTATTTGGCAGACGTGTGTCCACATGTGTTTCATTTTAAAAAAAAAATTGTTCCAAAAATATAGAAACAGAACTGTGGAATTCCTTTACATTCACTGGGTTACATTGTAATAATTGTTGTCTTCATCTTATTAAACTAATACTTTCTGTCAAATTCACAATATGAGGATTCATCAGAAAGTTTGAAGAAAAGGCAAGCAAAGGGTAGAGGCGGCGCTGAACTTCCTTCTTTGTTTTTGACCTCTTTGTTTATGAATCGCCTCCATCCACCCAACATAATTTTCAAGTGGAGCAGTTTAAAAAAAAAAAAAAAATTCCAACAAAACCATATCATGTGACCTCACATTGGAATGAGAATATCAAGGTTGTTCCAGTGAGGCAGTCACATGATATAGTTTTGTTGAAATTTAAAAAAACAAAATTTAAGAACAATAATTAAAATAATAAATTTTGATATTATTTGCCTTGGGTAAAGGGATAACATGCTTTCCCTTATTAGCCATGCAGGTCCTGTCATATCTCACAATCTTCTTATTTACAGTTTGGAAATAGCTGTCTGGGTCCATTCTAGAACTCTTCCCCAACAGTCTTGAGTTCATCGTCATTAGTCTTGCTTTGTCATAAACATGTTCTTTTAGTAAGTTTGGAAACATGAGAAAGTCAAAGGGTGTCATGTCCAAGGAATATGTTGATTGAGGAAGAGCTTCAATGCTGCCTTCTCAAACATCAGTTCTTGTAACTCACTAGATATTTAAAAAATTATTGTTATTGAGCAGAAGGTCATTCTGCCTTGGCCATTCCCAGAATATTTGGTCAGTGTAATCAGTTTATACGATGGTTGCTGTGTGTCTTCAACATTATGCAATAAGCACACAGAATGATATGTGTGTGTGAATGGGTTAATGGATATGGCACGTGTTTCAGCGTGGAAGGATAGAATGAGAGGCCGCAGGCCTGTAATTTTATCCTTCAACGATGACACAAGTGCCATATCGATTAACCCATTCACACACGCATGTTGTTCTGTGTTTATTACATGCCTTCACATCTATAAAAATAATTATTAGAAGGACAGTCAGCAGTGCATTTGACAACTATCAACAAAAAGAACACATTTTATTGCCAGTCAAATTTGGGGGAACCTGTGTTACTATTTCATCCTCTGAGCCTACTGGCACATAGAATACATTGGAACTCAGGGGGCTATTTTAAGCTATTGCTTGTGATTTAAATTGTAATTGCAGTGCATGTTTTGTAGAAAATTCCAGTGAAGTTTTGCTTCTTTATAAAAATTGAATGTCACCGATTTCCATTCCACGCGTGTGTGGAATGGATTTTCATTTTTACATGGTTTAATGTTGCTGTAGATGGGGATGTCATAGAACAGGCATGTTATAAAATACAGACATTGGGAAATATACTAGATATAGTTGATTATGCATAAGAATGTCATGTAAGAATGCATATGATTGGATGTTATCCATCTTGATTGATGTAAGGACGTGAATGAAATTCTTCAACACAAAACAGTATCAAGCAAGAAAGTTATGCCATGCTGATTACATCTTCAAGGCACATTTGGCAAAATAAATAGCAGCAACTAACATGTGATCTTGCTTTGACACCAGGGCATATGTGGATAGAGTGTGCAACCTTTGAGTCACGTTAGTCCCGCCAAATTGTCAAGTCATACAGTTAAAACTTGAAGTCCTGTCACGAAATGTGCGCTTATCTAGGCTTAATTGCACGTAGGAATTGCATGCAATTGCAATATCGAATGACATCCAAAGCACGGCAGGTTCTCCTGGTTCCTCATAGCAAACACATGCAATGTTTCTGCCAATGGTCCATTGGCTGAAACATTGCTTGTGCACAGGCCGCATGCACACAATTTGATAGCCTTACTATGGTCATAACGCATATATTAACGCGCAGATCAGCGTGCTATATGTACGCATTTCAGGACAGGACTTTTAGTTGTAATTGTACTCCCAAACATGCAGGATTAGGAATTTAATTTTGTTGTATTATTTTGTCATAACGTTCATTCTCATATTTACAATTGATGTGACCCTTTCAGAACCCGAATTACATTCATTGATTATTTTCACGTCTGCTATATATGAATCTGATACATTGAAGCTCACTTAATTGTATATCTCTTAATTGAATAACCCTGTTAATTGAATATAATTTCCAAACATCAAACCATTTACCATACTTTCAGTGCAAATTTGCCCTGTTAAATGCATATGGGTTATATAGTAAACTCCTGCCAATTGAGTAAAACATCCTGCAATATGTCCTGGAATTACCCTGCAGATTGCCAAATTCTTCTTGTTTATAGACATACTTGTCCTGACCTCAGTACATCCATTACAGGCATTTAATCTATTAATCTTGTTTGACAGAGCTCCTTGGGCTCTGTCAAACATGATATATTAGAATAAATGCTCAGTTTATCTCTAGAATACTGCAAAGTGACAAATCCCTGTTAATTGAATACTCCTGTTAATTGAATAATTTTCACTGATAAAGTGGTTATTCAAATAACGATTCTTCTGCATCAAGCATTTACTCAGAAAGGGTAAATAAAAAGATAAAGCAATGTGTGCTTCACACATGTGATGTATCACATTTGTTTAACAAATAAAGATATAATTATTTCTTCTAGGGATACAACTGTTCAAACTTTGACTCTGCAGCCAACAGTTAGAGATGGAGTCATCATATATGAAGACTCGCCATTGGTGAGTATAATATCCAAAATTAACTCTGAAAATTATCATCTTTTGAATTATTCAGTATAACTGCTCTCTATATGGTACATTGTTTATTAGATCCTTTCTTTCCCAGAATTGCCCATGATCAACCTCGGCTGATATGACTTTAAACTTGACTGATATGAATGATGTCGATCACGGCTGATATGAACCAAGCTAGAGTTGTCCCTTTGAAGCATTACTAGGCACAACCAAATTGTTTACATTGAATTGTTCACTGTTATTTGTTGAATGCAATCAGAAAAATTGGTGTTACCACAACCAGGCATGGTGGAATGGTTTGAAGCAGGGTTTTGTATGATGAGGAATTAATGATTGCAATATGTAATGATTAGGTGATGAAAAGAAGAAAGATGAGAGCTGTACAGAAAATTCATCGTAAACTTAAATTCAGAGTGGCATGTGGATCTTTATTGAGTTAGAGAAGAGATATTTCATCTATCCGAAAGCCTTGCCTTCCCCAACGTGTAGCTGAGACGTCTGGATAGCTGAACTTGGAGTAGGAGAAGAGGAAACTTTGACTTTGTGAAAAGAAGGAGAAATAATAACACTGTTAGAAAATTGTAACAGATCTGAGACTATTTGTAATGATTTGGTTTGGTTTAATAAATAAAGAGGTTATTACATGGTTAATTTCATTTCTGCCAAGATATCAACCCTTGTTAACTTCACATCAGCCTTCGATCTTCAGTCTCAGACTGATATGAAGCTACTTTGGCCGATATGAAACTAACCCAGTAATAACCTCTAAATACATCATTATTGGGGGTAAAATCAAGAGGTTTTCAAATTGATTTTTTTCTGAGGGTGATAATCTACCATAACTCTCAATATAGGTCAGTCTAACCTTCGGTGCACTGATGTCAAAACATCGAAATTTCATGTCACAAATATTTCCCATAGTGTTATGAGGCATTTAACCTACGATCACTGTCAAACAAAATTTAAATGATTAAAATACTAGTTGCATTATAGGGACAAAATTACAGGTTGAAATTTTGACATTTTGACATCAGTGTGCAGAGGAGGGTTAATCTTCTTTAGAAGATAATGATTCAAGGACAGTACAGCCCCATGAAATGGTAAAAATCCACGCATGGGCATTGTTACCAATGGGTGCTTTTCTCAGTCACTAATCAGTAGTTTTAAGCAAATATTCAATGAAAGAAGAACCAGGTCGTTTGAAAATTTCATGGCGATTCCAGTATTTTATGTCAGAGATTCACTGATAACACCATGTGGAAAATTGCCCACATGTGGATTTTGACCTTTCCACGATGACCTTACTGTTGGATGAATGAAGTTCCTGTCAAAATATTGGTGGTTTTCCTGATGAGAGGTACAAAAAAAATTCTTTCTCAGACAGTTTTTTTTTTCAGTTTTATGATGGGGAGGGAGACTTTTTTTATCTCCACAAAACAGTCCTGAAAATACATGGAATCATTTATTCAACCCTTTAACTATTGAATCAGCACCATCCACCCATGTAATTTGCAAACTAAACAGGTGAAAAAAACAAAATTTTTCAAAAAATAATTTCATCAAGACTATATCGTGTGACTCTCACATTGGAATGAACTCCTCGAGCTCACTTTAATGAAGGCTGCACAATATGGTTTTGTTGAAATGTTTTGAAAAATTTGAAAAAACAGTAATTAAAATAATAAGTTTTGATATATACTGTACATTGTGTAAAGGATTAACTCATCACTCTGTTATGTGGAAAAACCAGTGTTTTCAGTCCTGAAAATTTCTCATACCACAGTTGCAAATTCAACCAACTATATCTTGTTTTACAGAGCCCTGTCAGCAAGATATAGTTGGTTTTATTTTTAGTCACCCAGATTTCCAGTAAAAAAAAGGAATGATGATAAACATTTTCGATGACAAGGGAGGTGCTTGAGAAACAAGAATTTAATAGCCCACGGGCAAATTTTTTAAAAAAGAAGCAATGCTCTTTTAACATGTAGTATTCAGTTTCACTAACTGTTGTACTTGAAATTGGTATGTTTCATATAACCTGAGGAAAACTCAGGGTTAGCTGTTGCTCAAGCCTTTTGTCATCATTGACCTGTGTGTTACCGGTTGATTATGAATGTTTGCTTTTGCTCTGAAGAATGAGAACTATTTTCAAGTTTGAAATATTTTCTGCTGCTGGCTATAAATACTGTAGCTATCTTTGCTCCCTAAATCGTCCCATGAGTTCCAATGTGTTCTATGTGCCAGTAGGCACATAGAACACATTGGAACTCATGGGACGAAATGTCATTATTTTTTGTAGGCCTGAGTTTGTAATAGCTAATTTTTGATAAGGACACAAAAATAAATTATCTGATTCTCAGGCAATTTTTTTTCATATTAGTGATGCAGGAAGGGTTTTATTTTTAATTGTTATTTTAATGAGCATGGGTTGAGAGGCTTTGCGCTGTCTTTTCACATTCAGAATGTACAGAAAGTGCATAATTATACAAATTAACCGATTTAATTTTAACCCTCAAGGACCTAATTTCAGCTTTGATCACTTTTTACTGCAACAAAACAGGTGCCCTAATATGTTGTCTCTGTGGAAACTTGCAACTTACATTCTTAGTATCGTGGCATTCATTTTAGGCAAATCTTGGCTGCACAACCTTATAATGTTGCAACAGTACTTCCTTCCGTGAAATGCAGGTCAGCATCGATTTTTATTGTTGTGGTAGTTACTGTTCAAGAGTTATGCCTCTTGAAAAGTTTCAAAATAGTAAAATCAATGGTTTCCGGATGATAACACTAGGTCACTTTGACGTACAACCTTATAATTTTACAACATTACTACCTACCATGAAATATAGGTCAAGTTTGATTTTCTCCATTATTGCATTTACTGTTCTTGAGTTATGTCCCTTGAAAAGTGGCAAAATGTTAAAGTAATAATACATTTCTTATGGTATCTTATTAAATGCCCAGAGCATGTGTAATCAAACCTGCTTATACATTCACCCCAAATAAGCTATTACGTGTCTTCAAAGGCCATTTTAATCTTCTTCCCAAGGATCTTTTAATGCAGGTTTACTGTGTACTGTTACCCTTGCCCTTTCACAAATTTTGTATTTTTTTTTTATGACTTAAACCATTTCACATGTGTGCATTTGAAAAAATCAGTAAGTTGTTTCCATCAATTTGCATTTCGTGGAGCTTCTGTTGGCTGTGCCAACTTTTTACTTGTTTTATTAATTTTCAGGTACGGGCAGTAAAACAGGGGCATGTGTTAGTTGTAGATGAAGCCGATAAGTTTTATTAATTTTCAGGTACGGGCAGTAAAACAGGGGCATGTGTTAGTTGTAGATGAAGCAGATAAAGCTCCCACACATGTAACATGTATTTTGAAAACACTTGTAGAATCTGGTGAAATGCATCTAGCTGATGGCCGCAGAATTGTATCTGGTGAGTGAAATAAGTGTATTCACTTTATGAACATTAAATTAAATATTCACCTTGAAATATGATAATAATATAGAAAGTAATCGCTTGACTGGACTGGTTATGTGAAATAATTGATGAGAGGTGAGGGACGTTGTATAAACACAAGTGCGCAAATGCGGACGGGTGTTGTACAATATAATCCCTCGCTTCGAATGAATTATTTCACGTAACCAGTCCAGTCAAGCGATTACTCTGTTTATTACTTTTCCTTATTAACGATAATTATATTATTTAACCCTTTACCTAACATAACGGCCAAAACCAGCCAGTGCTATTCTAAAAAATCGCCAATTTTTTGGTCTCTAAAACATAGGTTATGACCCATCATTGGAATGAGCTCTTCTAGCTCGTTTCATTGAGGGGTCATAACCTATGTTTTTGAGACAAAAAATGAAAAAAATTAGCTATTCAGGAATTTTTTTTACAAGTGTCGTTGGCTTTTCATGTTAGGTAAAGGGTTAAAAAAAACCCCAAACAATGATGTCCCCATTACACCCATGGTAAAGCGTCTTCGTTTGCGCACACGGATACATGACACAATTGTTGATTGCATAATTCACTTGTGAAGTTATCGTTTATAATCAAACCCGAAAATCCCAGTAAATCACACTTTGGAAAGTAATAAATTTCTGTATATTATCACCATTATGTTTATGCACAAATATTGTATCAAAGTCAAACTCTTGTTTCTAAGGCCAAATCTTGATGAATCTTGGAAAACTATCATCAGAGAGGCCCTCATAAGAAGCTTTCCAATCATGGTATCAGAAATTGCGTTACCAGTATCATAGAAATAAAGTGACCAAAAGGTCTTCTGAAAGTTGAAACACAATTTTTTTGAGAGAAAAACACTCTTATATTGTGAATGGAATAATTTTGAAAAGACGCTTTTATGGGCAAAATAAACGTTCTTAACTTTTCATCGCCTTTCTCTCTTTAGTTGTTGCATTTTTCGTGTACCTGGCATTGTTTATTTCCTTTTTGACATTCACAATCAAAATACCCTTTTATTGTTGTTGAGTGAGGGTCTAGAACTTTCATATGCACAACACTAGGGTAATACTTTTTGCCAGTAAAAAGGACGGTATCTGGTAAAAAGGACGGTAAGTGTATAAAAACAAGGTTTTAAAGTACTAAATGTACTTCTGAATGTGTGAAAAGTGATTATTTAAGGAAGCTTACGCAATAATAAATATACAGAAGGAAGATTAAGTATTGTTTGTTTTATTGTAGACTATTTTCAAGACAAAATCATTTCGCCTTCGACACTGATTGACATGACATTTTTTGCAAGGAAAACAACGAATTCGCTGAGGTGCACGACGGGGTGAATATTATCATACTTGCTCGACGGAGGTGTAGCCCACAAAATAAATAAAATAAATAATAAATAATTTGTTTAATAATTTTTCACACATTCAGAGGTACATTCAGTACTTTAAAACCTAGTTTTTATACACTTACCGTCCTTTTTACCGGCAAAAAGTATTACCCCAACACTACGCTTGTCAGGAATAGAATGATAAAAATAACCCTGCCCCTAGGAGGTTTAGATGTTTTAATCCAGAATGATATTCCAAACTGTAAACTGCTGAATGAAATGACCTGGTTATTATTCTGATATATTGACTCATGCTCACTACAAACCAAGTAAACTGGATTAGTGCACTGAAAGGTACCACTCTTCACCGATGCTATTTTGCATCTGTAAGACTAAAAATTGAATCAACTATATCTTGACAGAGCTTTTTGAGCTCTGTCAAACAAAATATAGTTGGTTAAATTTGCAATGTAGTATGGGAAATTTTCACTGTAGAAAACAATGTCTTCTCTACCGAATAGCGTTAGGAGTTAAATATTTCCAACTGTTTTCAGGACTATTTTGATGATTAACATGAAAAGGGAGAAAAAACGTAAAATTGAGGGAAAATTGCTCAGCTGAAAAACCTGAAGCTTTTTTAAATATGCTTGTTGTGATATCTTTTAATTTTGAAACAGGCACTTTTCAGGTGAGTCCAAATGTATACTTGCAGCACAAAACTAAAATCAGTACAAAAATATATAGACAAAACTACATGTATGTTTCAATGAGTCGTTTTGTATTCAGTGAGTCAGATGTGCGTAGGAAGAAAACGTCGAGACCGAAGGTCGAGACGTTTTCTTTCTACGCACATCTGACGAATTGAATACAAAACGACTCATTGAAACATACATGTGGTTTTGTATTTATTACATGACCCAAGCACCTACTGACCTAATTTTCTTTTCTATCAACGGTGGTAAACACCATGCACTTTATGCAGTCGCATTGCATAAAAAAAGTCCCGGTTGGAACAGGTTGGTGTGCAATACGGAATTCCGTATTGCACAGCATTATTGCACGCCATATTGCATAAGAGAGACTGCATGGGCATGTAATAAATCTTGATTGTGTACAGCTCTGGACAATTTTCATGATAGATCTTTTTTTCTGTTTTTGCAGCCACCTCTGCCATACCAGAATCAGACAGTGTGATTGTGTCCCATCCAGATTTCAAAATGATGGTTTTAGCCAACAGACCTGGATTTCCATTTTTGGGAAATGATTTCTTTGGAGCTATGGGTATGGTATATTTTTTGTCTGCTGTTTTCTGTTAAAAATTCACTCCTCTGATATAAAATTTTGCGTGGAGTTTTTTGGCAAAGGAGTAGATTTTAAATGAGATTATATCACTTGTAAGTTACCATCTTGGCATGTGCCTTGGGTGTAATTCCTAGAATGTGAGCTACATAAATATAAACATTTGGTGATCTTTTTTACCTGGCTGAACACAAACAATATATGATAAATGTTATTCAACTGTTTACCCAGTGCACACATTTCCAAATTTTTTTATTTTTTTAAAAATTTTCTTCTTCAAATATTTCACAAAATTTCAACAAAACCATATCATGCGACTCTCTTTGTAACAATAAGAGTGCACATGATATGGCTTTGTTGAAATATTTAGAAAAATAATCTTTTTTCACCTGCTCAATTTTAACCAAATTTGCTTGGTCCTCATTGTATGTCAATTCACATTTGTTCAAATAAAGTTGCCAGGCCTATGTGGAACCCCATAAGGGTTAGTTCCCCCCAAATTTTCTTCTCCATTCAGAATCTTTTGATGTAGAATATACAGCATCCTTAGGAGGGGCAGATTCAAGTTTGTTCAAATAAAGACCCCGGGTTCCTATTTGCACTCCTAAGGGAGCCCAAATTTTAACTAAGTACAATATGAGAAAAACTCTTTGAAATTATCCAAACATTCAGAATCTTTTATGGTTTGGTGTACAGCATCCTTATGGGAGTCAGATTCATTGTTGTTCAAATTAAATCCCTTGCTTCATATTTGGGCTCCCCATGCAATATGAGGTATATTTTTTAAAAATCTTCTTCAGATCCACCAGTCAAAATCTTTTTATGTTCAGTAGTTGGCATCCGTAGAGGGATCAGATTCAAGTCCATGTTTAGCTCACCTACATCTGTAAGATGTGGTGAGCTATTGTGATAACCTTGGGCGTCAGCGTCGGCGTCAGCGTCCGGCGTGTCCAATATTGTAAGATTTAATGTTAAGGTGAATTTCTCAAACATCAGTGGGCTCGGGCCTTTGATATTGCATATGTAGGTTGTAGGGGACTATTAGAACAGTATTTAACCCTGAAACTACGACTTTTTTTCAAATTTCAGCTAAAATTTTCTGCCAAAAGTTGTAAGAATTTGCGTTTAGGTGTTGTAAGAATTTGTGTTAAAGTCAGCTTTTGTGCAGATTGTGCTGGTTTAACTTCTCATTACTGTTGATTTTCATATTTCAATAACAACTGTAGGTATTAACCCTACTGTATGCAGAAATTTAACGAAAATTTTCTTTTTTTTCACTCAAAATTTTCATGTTTTTCTCGGACTTAGTAAATTTTAAGTTGTAAAACTTTGTAAACTTTGTGTTTAGGTGAGTTGTGTTTCTATGTGTCTTTCCAAGCGATTAATATTCTACACTTGGGTTGCTGAACTCCATTGCAGTAATATTTAACCCTCATTACATGCATATTTGAGGAATTTGAAGCTGATTTTCTGCCAAAACTTGTAAGAATTACCGTTTAGGTGTTGTAAGAATTTGCGTTAAAGTCAGCTTTTGTGCAGATTGTGGTGCTTTAACTTCTCATTACTCTTGATTTTCATATTTCAATAACAACTGTAGGTATTAACCCGACTGTATGCAGAAATTTAAAGGAAATTTTCTTTTTTTTCAGTCAAAATTTCCATGTTTTTCTCGGACTTAGTAAATTTTAAGTTCTAAAAGTTTGTGTTAAAGTGAGGTGTTAAGGTGAGTTCTCAAAGATCAGTGGGCTCAGGCCTTTGATAGTGCATATGTAGGTTGTAGGGGACTATCAGAACAGCATTTAACCCTGATACTATGACCTTTTTCCAAATTTCACCTAAAATTTTCTCTCAAACGTTGTAAGAATTTGCATTTAGGTGTTGTGAGAATTTGCGTTAAAGTCAGCTTTTGTGCAGATTGTGGTGCCTTCACCTCTCATTACTGTTTATTTTCTCATTTCAATAACAACTGTAGGTATTAACCCTACTGTATGCAGAAATTTAACGGAAATTTTCTTTTTTTTTCAGTCAAAATTTTCATGTTTTTCTCGGACTTAGTACATTTTAAGTTGTAATACTTTGTAAACTTTGTGTTTAGGTGAGTTGTGTTTCTATGTGTCTTTCCAGGTGATTAATATTCTACACTTGGGTTTCTGAACTCCATTGCAGTAATATTTAACCCTCATTACATGCATATTTGAGGAATTTGAGGCTGATTTTCTGCCAAAACTTGTTGTAAGAATTAGCGTTTAGGTGTTGTAAGAATTTGCGTTAAAGTCAGCTTTTGTGCAGATTGTGGTGCCTTCACCTCTCATTACTGTTTATTTTCTCATTTCAATAACAACTGTAGGTATTAACCCTACTGTATGCAGAAATTTAATTTGTTTTCTTTTTTTCAGTCACAATGTTCACGTTTTTGTCTGACTTACTCAATTTTAAGTTCTAAAAGTTTGTGTTAAGGTGAGGTGTTAAGGTGAGTTCTGTTTCTATGTGTCTTTCCAGGCAATTGATATTGTACGCATGGGTTACTGAACTACATTGCAGTAATGTTGTGCCCTTATTACATGCATATTTGAGGAATTTGACGGGGATTTTTGGGACTTATATTCACTTTCTTTAAAAAAATTTTTTTTTAACTTTTTTTTTTATTATTTAATACTTTCTCATACTTGTTACTAGTAACATTAAGGCTTATTTTAGTTGTTGATGTGATGTATTTTTGTTGGGACTTATAGTCACTTTCTTGAACGAATGTTTTTTCGCAACTCCTCTTTAACCAATGAATGTACTTCAATTAAAATTTCAGTGATTTATGAAAGCCTTTCCTAATTCTTATTTATGATTTAATATCTGGCCTCACGATTCATATTCTTAATCATAAACATTTCTAAAAGATGTATCCAATGATTCTATGTTGAATTGATATACAATAAATGCAGAAATATAGACTTTCCAAAGCCATCACATAAACCACATTAATCATTTGATGCCTAGTTAATGATTTATATTAACTAAATATTAGGCATGTTACATTGGAACGACATTATCAAGCGCGAATGTAGGTGAGCATTGGGATGTAACATCCCTCTTGTTTCATATTTGGGCTCCCTGTGGGAGCCCAAATTTTAACTCTCTGCAATATGATGAACATTCTTTAGGATTCAGGAATATTCTTCAGATCCACTAGTCAGAATCTTGTCATATTTTGTATTCGTCATCTTCAGATTCACTAGTTACAAGTTTTAGATATTTTCTATACAGCATTCTTGTGTGTTTGTGTGGGGTGGTGGTGGGGGGGGGGGGGGGAATTCAGTTTTGTTCAAATCATGTCCCTGGAGTCATATTTGTGTAGCCCAACACAAAACCACTTGCATTTCTTCAGTTTTAATTTGACCTGTTAAATGCATATAAGTTAGAAGTTCCAGTTAATTCATTAAAAAATCTATCTTGTAATATGTTGCAAAATCACTCCAACAATTACCAAATTCCCTTTTTGGCCTTGGTACATTAAAACAGATAAGACTCAATGCATTGAAGTCTGCTTCACAAATTTCTCTCGTAAAAACTTGGCCATTTGCCATGTTATGAAATGCAATCAACCACTCAATTACGAGGCTAGTACAGAACACATGGAATACTCAATTATTTAATTATTCATCAGATAGTTGCATCTAAGTACTTAATTCTACAAACTGCACCGCAGAAGAAATCAGCGACACTTGTCTTTTTCAAATTTCTCGGATGCCTTAGAATTAAGAAGGACGCTGGTTTTGTTTACATTGGCATGGCAGGGGTTCGAACCCATGCTGAGAGAGTTTCCTTCGGCACCAACCGCCAAGCAAAACTATACTGAACCATGCACACCACTCGGCCACCGACAGACAGACCCCAAAAAGGGAATGCTAGTTAACCAAGTATATATGAGACCAGTACAGAACACACGGAATACTCAATTATTTCATTATTCATCAGATAGTTGCATCTAAGTACTTAATTCTATGAAATGCTCCTCAAAAGAAATCAGCGACACTTGTCTTTTTCAAATTTCTTGGATGCCATAGAATTAAGAAAGGACACTGGTTTTGTTTACATTGGAATGATGGGGGTTCGAACCCATGCCGAGAGAGTTTCCTTCGGCACCAACTGCCTAGCGAAACTAGACTGATCCACGCACACCACTCGGCCACTAACAGACAGACCCCCCAAAAAGAGAATGCTAGTTAACTAAGTATATTCAAGGCCAGTACAGAACACACAGAATACTCAATTATTTAATTATTCATCAGATAGTTGCATATAAACTTATTGATTGCAAAATGTTTTGTTTAAATCCTTGTATGCAGCTGGTGGATATTCCTGCCCTGGACAGAATTTCTCTTACCACTAAAACAAGTATTATTGGGACACATTTAATCAAATTTTTCCCTGGTAACTGACATCGATTTTTTCACCAATGATGTCTTGAGTTAAATTCAGTTGGATTTTTCATCCAATCTAGTCATGACTAGATATGATGAAAAATATCTTGAAAATGCTTAGTGTGTTAAGAGTTAGACAAACCTTTATGTATTATATGTTGGAAGCGTTAATTCAGAATGTAAACTTTTTTCTTCACCATTTTATACTCCGCATTTCCTCAAGTGGAAGTCACTTCATTTACCAACCATTGTAATATCACTTCTTTTCATCAAGAATAGTTATTTGCTTAAATACCATTGTTCGAGATGAGTTTTTCAAAACTTGATGAATGTTTTTAATTTCTGATAAATATTTATGCTTTTTCCCTGCACATTTGTTGAAAAAATTATGTGCATTTCCAATGAAGTATTAAACTGTTATTTGCACCAAGTAGGCTGAAAAATCATTGAATGGTATCCCAAGACACTGTGTTATATTGTTCTCTGAAAAATGGGTCATTGCTGAAACTGTAAGGCTACTAGAGATGGGCGGTATACTGAAAAACCGAACTGATACTGATGTCATGGGGATGTGAAAAACCAAACTGAAACCCATCATTGAGTATTGAAACTGTCTCAGTTTTCATATTTTCCTATATTCGCTACTTATAAGGTCTTTTTGAGACTTGATAGCTGAATGGTTCACTTTCATGAAAGAAGAGGCAGATTTCCTTTTCAGTATTGTTAACTCTTAAGGGCCTGGGAAATTGTCCTGAATTCCCACTAGACTACAATCTGTACATGTCCAGTTGCTTAGCAGTGATTTCTAGTCAAGTCTTGACTACCTGATTTTCTTATTGTAAACAGGACCCCCTATTAATGGCATGTTAATCGCACATGTTCTCAATGGCAAAAGCCTGAAATAGGCCCTTGAGGGTTAAGGTGTGTTTGGATCAAGTTACAGAATACCGTGATATACCCTCCTAAAAATACTGGAACCGATACTGAATTCAAAATCCCAATGCTGCCATCTCTAAATACTACATTAATTATTATGCTGATAAATCTATTTACAAATTAGTATTCACATGTGTTGTAAAATTTATTTTTTTCTCAGGAACTTCCCTCATCATAGAAAATCTGCCTCATCGCGATTTTATATGCCTGTTTGTCGTATATTGTAATCAGTCTGTCCATCCATCTCTCCATCCGTTAACATTTTATTTCCGACCAATAACTCCAGTTTGAATTATTTTGGAGACGATACTCTTAAGCAGAAGCTTACTGTCGTACCCCATCCTGCAGAGTGTTTTTTTCATCCCATGTTATATTATATACTGTTTGGTGTACATTACTGATGTTAATAGCCTGTTTGATGAATATAATTAAAGCAGTTATTACTGAATAAATATTGTTTAAACCAATTATTTTTACATGAGTTAGTTTTTAGTCGAGTTGTGACGAAGTCAAACTCGACTTATAGTTTGGTGAATGGCGGGCGGGCGGGCGGGCGCTTGGGCGTAAACAATTGGTTTCCAGATGATAACTTGATAGTGGTTCAACTTACATTCATTAAACTTCATATGTAGGTTGGTCTTGGGGGGAGGAAGAACCCTATTGATTTTGGACATGCTACGTCGAAGGTCAAGGTCACAGTGACCTTGAACATAGTAAATCGCAACAATTCCTTTCCGGATGATAACTTGATAGTAGTTCAACCTACATTCATGAAACTTCATAGGTGGGTTGGCCTTGGTGCGAGGAAGAACTCTATTGATCTTGGACTCACCAGATCAAAGGTCAAGGTCACAGTGACCTTTAACATAGTATATCGCAACAATTGGTTTCCGGATGATAACTTGATAGTGGTTCAACCTAGAGTCATGAAACTTCATAGGTGTGTTGGCCTTGGTGCGAGGAAGAACCCTATTGATCTTGGACTCACCAGGTCAAAGGTCAAGGCCACAGTGACCTTGAACATAGTATATCGCAACAATTGGTTTCCGGATGATAACTTGATAGTGGTTCAACCTAGAGTCATGAAACTTTACAGGCGTGTTGGCCTTGGTGCGAGGAAGAATCCTATTGATGTTGGACTCACCAGGTCAAAGGTCAAGGTCACAGTGACCTTGAACATAGTATATCGCAACAATTGGTTTCTGGATGAGAACTTGATAGTGGTTCAACCTAGAGTCATGAAACTTCATAGGTGTGTTGGCCTTGGTGCGAGGAACTGTTGTCACAACTCGACATTGGATCGGTGATCCTGAGCGGCATTTTTTTTTGACTTGGAATTTGACCGTCTGTCAACATTTTTGGTTTCCATCTAATTATTTTTACATGAGTTATGGCCCTTTTTCGACTTAGAACTAGTAACATTTTTGCTTTTCGGCCGATAACTTCAGTCTGGATCATTTGATCTCAACCAAAGTTGGTACAGTTCGTCTATTAACATCGTTTGTTTCCAACAGATAACTCCAGTTTGGATCATTTGTCTAAACCAAAGTTGGTATGTGTATTACTCAGCTAGTAATACGGGCCAAGTTCAGATATGGATTCTGTCCAATTATTATGCCCCTGACCTCTGAAGGAGAATTCGGGGGAATCTAGTGAAGCCTCCCATCTATCCATCTGTCCATCCATCTGTTTGTCTGTACAAATGTTTTGCATTGTCATTTTGAAGCTGTAGCTCTGATTTGGATTTCCTTTGGTATGCAGATAGACCTGCATGAGGGAAAGGACATGCACAATGAGTGGGTGCCATCAAATAATTTCTGCCAGAGTTATAGCCCTTTTTTGACTTTGAGAAATTTTTCTGTTTTCACTCTTTCCACTTAGAAAATTTTTCTGTCCCACAGCACATCAAGGTTACTTTGAACTTGCATGCAAGTCGTGGGCAGTGGCCCATGCTTTGCATTGCCCTCGTTTTTACATGAGTTACAGCTTTTTTTCGACTTAGAATTTTATTGACTATAAACATTTTTTTGTTTCCGACCGATAACTCCAGTTTGGATTATTTGATCTTAATCAAAGTTGGTATGTGTATTTCCCAGCTAGTAATACAGGACAAGTTCGAATATGGGTTACGTCTAATTAATTTTACATGAGTTATGGCCCATTTTTGCCTTAGAATTCAGCCATCTATTAACATTTTTGGTTATGACCGATAACTTCGGGTTTGATCATTTAATCTCAACCAAAGTTTGTACAATTCAAAAAGACTAACGGCCATATTTAGCAATGCCTCACAATGCTCTTCACCTGAAAATCTCTTCTGTGACACTATTTTGCACTTGTAGGACAAAATTGTAACCAACTATACCTTGTCTGACAGAGTGCTCTGTCAAAAAAGATATAGTTGGTTAAAGTTTCAACTACATTATGTGAAATTTTCAATGCTGAAAACATTTGTTTGCCACATAATAGTGTAAGTAGGTAAATTTCAGATTCCAACCATTTTCAGAACTGTTTTGTGAATAAATAAAAAAAAAGAAGAAGAAAAAGCCTCCCTCCCTCATCATAAAATTGATTAAAAATTGCCTGAGAAACAAGAATTTTTTTTTTTTATAGGCCTAATCACCTACTCTAAATTAAATTACAAGAATTGAAATAAGCTATCTCTAGCTTTATTGGATGGAGTATGAATATGGTACAGTATGAGCATGTTAAGTTTTGTTTGAAGCACATATAGTTCATTTCAATTCATATGAAAATTTTCTATTGTGTATAAGCTTAATGTTAGTAAAAATCTCAGAATTTAGTTCTGTTAATAACAGGATGAAAAAAATTAAAATGAGTCTATTTGCCAGTAAATGTTTCATTTTGAAAAAAGGTTGTGTATACAGTTTACTTTTTCTTCATTTGCAGGTGACATTTTCAGTTGTCATGCAATAGATAACCCTGACATGGAATCTGAGATGTCCATGTTGAAACAGTATGGACCTGATGTGCCTGAAACTACCTTGAGAAAATTGGTTCTTGCCTTTGGAGAGCTTCGTGATATGGCTGACCAAGGATTAATATCATATCCTTACTCGACTAGAGAGGTTGTCAACATGGTTAAACATATTCAGGTAATAATGATGTCAGTAAATCTTATTAACCCTTATAGCCTCAGATTAATTTTGCATTAACTCTTTACCTAACGTAACGGCCAAAACCGGCCAGCGCTATTCTCAAAAATTGCCAATTAATTTTCATTATTTTTTTCATTTTTTGTCTCAAAAGCATAGGTTATGACCCCTCGTTGGAATGAGCTCGTTCTAACGAGGGGTCATAACCTATGTTTTTGAGACAAAAAATGAAAAAAATTAGTTATTCAAGAATTATTTTTGCAAGTGCCGTCTGCTTTTCAGGTTAGGTAAAGGGTTAATAACTACCATATGTACACATCTGCAGATGACTTCACATTGTTTAAACATTATAGTTGGCTGCCTGTAGTGTAGAGATTGGTAGTGGCGACTTTTTCACTTCGGTTTCGATTTTTGGAGTTGTAAATACACGGGTTTTGGTTTTGGTTACATTTTTTTCTACTTTATTCATTCTTAACTAAATCTGGGGATTTGGGAGTGAAGAACCAATGAACTCATCTTTAAGTATAAAGTGATTAGAGTCAAAATGATTTTTTTCAGGTGAACTTGAATTCGTTGGTTGTTCATAATTCATAATTGTTATTGCTTTAGTCGTTATAAACAACACAAATTATATATTATTAATTTTCTAGGAATTTGAACAACAGTGAAACATAAAATAATGCTTAAAAAGTATTGTAATAGACATTACAGAACTGTCACATATATTGCAAATTGACCTTTAGAAACTACAACCATTGTTATTATCAGAATTCACAACACACCTTACACAACTTAAAACTTTGGAAAAATTCTAATTGAATGAACGATTGAAATAACTAAAGTTCAAGCTTTAACCCTTAAAGGCCTATTTCTGATTTTTACAACCTCAGAACAGGTGCCCTTAACATGCCATCATGAGGTACTTCTGCTGACAATAGGCAAATTATCTAGACTGTGGTTTCTAGTTACAGTCTTGGCTGCTTGTTAAGGCAGCCAAGACATAACTAGAAATCTGCTAAACCGCTGGATGTATAAAGGCTGTGGGCTGGTGGGAATTCAGGACACTTGTCCAGTCTCTTAAGGGTTAATGGAGTTAACTCCTTTTCATCCAGGTAAGTAACTTTTTCTGTTGTTTCAAATTATGGTTAAAAAGTACAAGCATTGCTGTGAATTCTGGCTTGAGATTACATCTATGATAAGAAATTATTAGACCAGTCCTAGAAAATATATGTTCACTTGGAACACTGGTGCCCCCCTACTAATAAAAACTTGGGGGACAGAAGATCCTATAACCTCTTCCATGCTTGGATTCACTATATTTCTCTGCCGCGTGACCATCATCTTCGCTGACCTGTTCAATACCTTGCATCCGTGCTGAGAAAGCATGTACTGTGTGGAAAAGAAAGTAAAAAAATTACATTGCTCTAACACGTTATACCTGCAAAAGGGTGGAATTGAACAACATCCTAAATACATTGACAACCAATGAAAAATTAGAATTTTTTTCCTTGAATTTCGATTGGCCCCCACAGTATAATTGTGTGTGCATAATAAATAAACTTTCCTTGCAATGACCAATCATAAAAATCTGCTCATTTGGCCTGAAATTGAAAGCACCACATGATTTCTGACAGAAATAAAACAAATATCGAACTACCAAAATGACCTCATACCTCACCTAAATGCAATATCAGTGCATCTCCTGGGCACAGTCAATAATTTTTATGTATACATTTGAATGGAGTTAAAAAAAGCCTTTGTACACTATACTTGTACCAATGACATTTTCAAGACAGTACTAGTGCTGAAACAATTGGTTATGGTTCGGTTATTGCTGTTACCAGTTACGATGTTTGCTACCAGTTAACTGTTTGCATGTATTTGGAGTCAGAACATGCCATGTTTTGTTGTATTGGTTGCTTTCAGAAGACTTCTTTAAAAGGTTTAATGTTTTTACAGTAGAATCCTCTTAATTGAATATCCATTTTGCCAGTGAAAATTATTCAATTAACAGGAGAATACAATTAACAGGGATTTGGTCAGTTTCCTGTGTTCAGGAGGTAAACTGAGCATTTATTCTATTATATCTTGTTTGACAGAGCTCAACGAGCTCTGTCAAACAAGATATAATAGGATAAATGCCTGTATTGGATGTAGTGAGGCCAAAAAGGTTGATAAATAAGGGGAATTTGGTGCTTGTCACAGTAATTTTTTCGACATATTACAAAAATTTACATACAATTAACAGGAGTTTACTCTACAACCCATATGCAATTAACAGACCAAATTTGTACTGAAGGTATGGTAAATGGTTTTGTGTTTGAAAATTATATTCAATTAACAGGGATATACAATTAAGAGATATCCAATTAAGTGGGCACCACTGTATTACCTTATTGACCCACCAGTAAGCACATTCTTGCCAATAAGTGCAGTCCTCAACTTTATTGGGTACAATTTTATGGGGTTGCAGTTGCACCTGCATTTACATGTAGGCCCAACCCCAAGAAATGTGGTAAGTTCAAATGAAATATATTCAACACCTTTCAAACTTTGAAGTGTGGTGAGTGGTAAAGTAAGAAAAGAAGTATTCAATTAAAAGTATTTGAAAACATACCTAATGTTGTTTGTGTTGTGCATTTTTTTTTGAATACCATGAAAATAATTAACAACTGAAGCTAAGTTACTGTATGTTTTATCAGTATTCAGCAAACTGAGTTGTACTTGTATCAGTATTGATGTTTTGTTTTCATTATCCATATTTAAACCCCATGTTTGTGAAACACTGTTCATTGAGATACACAATAAAAATATATCAAACATAATAGTAGGAGTGGTATATAAACCTAATATCGCTCCCCATGCCGACATAGAACGGTTCGTATCTATCGTCAACGAAATTACTGACCAAATCAATTGTGAAAATAAAAAATGTCTCCTTACTGGAGATTTTAATATTGACCTCCTGAAAATTTCCTAACATACTCATACGAATAATTATGTAAATCCAATGTTCAGCCATGGATTTCTGCCCACTATAGCAAAACCAACAAGGATTACAGATCATTCGGCAACACTAATTGATCACATATTTACTAATAGAATATCTGAAAACTTTAAAAGTGGAATAATAATAACTGACTTGTCCAACCATTTTGCGACTTTGTACTTTGAGATAAATTCTGAGCACCAGAAACCTGAAAACTCAAAATTGTTTAGAAAGTTTTCACACCAAAACATAAGCAGATTCAAAACTAAGCTATCAAGGTGCCATATTAACGACCAAACTGAATTTACAACTCCTGATAATGCATATGACGCCTACATGAATTTCTTCATGGAAGAATTTAACTCACACTTTCCGTTAGAAAAAATAAAAACAAGTAAATCTGTTAGGTGCCATCCTTGGGTCACAAATGGATTCTTAAACTTTTCTCATAAGAAAATGGAACTATACAAAAGACAATTGAAGTACGCCACAGCTGAGAATAAAACAATTTATAAAGCATATGTTCAAAATTTTAATAAAATTAAACGTAAATGTAAAGCCTCATACTATAATTTAACACTAGAAGAAAACAGAAACAATGTAAAAAAAACTTGGCAAATCCTAAATTCCGCAATTCTTTAAAAACAGTTTGTCTTCTCAAACAGTGCACCATTTAAGGTCAAACAATATTGAATACTCAGAACTCCAACACATTGTTAGCAAATTTAATGACTGTTTTTACAATATTGGAGTATCAACTGCTGCTGAAATTCCACCCACAACTAAACACTATACTGATTATCTAAACAAAAAATATTCAAACAGTTTCTTTGTAATACCAACAATGCCAGATGAAGTTATAGATGCAATAAAAGCTCTAAAATCAAAATATAGTAAATCCTCGGATGAGATCTCAACATTTCTTATCAAACAGGTCAGTAAGGAAATAGCCAACCCATTATGCAGCATTATAAATCTCTCATTCCAAACAGGAACAGTCCCACAAAAAATGAAAACTGCAAAAATAATCCCAATTTTTAAAACCGACACACATTTAATAATTACAGACCTATAAGTATGTTACCCACTTTATCAAAGGTTTTAGAAAAAATCATGTTAAAAAGACTGTTATATTTCTTGGAAAGCAATAAAATCCTATTCCCTCAACAATTTGGATTTAGGAAAGATTACATGACAGTTCACCCAATTCTCAAAATGCTTAAGCACATAGCGGACGAAAATAACAAGACAACTAAAAACAGTACTCTAGTCGTTTTTCTTGACCCGTCAAAAGCATTTGACACCATCCATCATAAGATGCTTCTCGCAAAACGAGAATATTATGGCATCAGAGGCATTGCCAATACTTGGTTTAGGAACTATCTCAGTGAGCGCACCCAATTTGTAGAATATTCTGGATGTAGATCGCACCCCACCCCATTTACATGCGGGGTCCCACAGGGCTCAGTCTTGGGCCCTATTTTATTCTTATTGTATGTTAATGATATACCAAACTCAACGTCCCTTAACTTATTGTCTTTCGCTGATTACACTACACGATACTCATTTGGACACGATATAGACCACTTATTATACCCCCCCGCAAACAAAGTTTGGGGGGTATATAGGAATCACCCTGTCCATCCGTCCATCTGTCTTAGTGTCCGTCTGACCATCCTTATAAGCGCAACTCCTCCTAAACCGTTTGAAGAATTTTCATGAAACTTTACACAATGGAAGAACTCCATATGAAGATGTGCGTGAAGCAATATAATTCCGTTCTGACATTTCCAGGGGGAGATAATCTAACTTATACATTCAGGGGGTATCACTTTGTGAGCTTGCTCACAGTACCTCTAGTTTGAAACAGTCATTGCTGAATTAACCTGTATTTTCGATTGGTGTTCAACAAACAAATTAAAACTAAATGCAAATAAAAGCTAATTTATATTAATTAACCCTCCCCATTCCAGTATAACTGATACATCAAGACAAATCGTTATTAATGGTACACAAGTTGGTAGAGTAGGAGCATTGGAAATTGACAAAACCATTCGATTTCTTGGTATAAATATTGACGATAAATTATCCTATAAGATGCACATATCCACCATATGTTCAAAGGTGTCTAGATCTCTTAATGTAATCAGCTGCGTGAAGAATATCTTAACCCATCGCTCCCTACTTTCCCTTTGTTATGCTCTAGTTCACAGTCATCTCCTATATGGAATACAAATTTGGGGACTCTCTAAATCGGTCAATAAATTATTCTTATTACAAAAACACACGGTTCGTATCATAAACAATAAACATTATAAATCCCATACCAATCCTTTATTCCACAAAGACAAAATTCTCAAACTACAAGATCTTCATACCCTACGTGTTTTACTGCTTATACATGACTGGAACCACAACAAACTTCCACCAACCTTCGACAATTATTTCTGTCTTAATAGCCCATTGGGAACAATAACCAGACAGTCCGGAAACCTAGCAGTAAGAAAAACAAGAAACAAAGCCTTAGATGAACTCCCGGAAACTCTGTACCCCAAAATGTGGAATAGCATGGACAGTGCCATCATGAATATATTTAGCAGAAAGGTCTTCAAAAAATCCCTTATGAACAGAATATTGGATCAATACCAGACTACGATAAACTGTACTAATACACACTGTAGAGACTGCAATATTCTCCTTAACTCAATTTAAATATATGTATATGTGTGTTCATATATACACCTCATATATACACTTGTCACGAGATGGTCGCCAGAGATGGTTTTGCCTGGTACGTTTAAGTGTATTCATCTCTTTCGATATATCTCAGGAGATGGATGCATCAAGTTGGGTTGTTGGGTGGGGCTGTCTCTGGCAACTGCTTTGTGTTAAGTGTGTATTCTCTACATAGATGTCACTCGTGTTTCCTTGGGACTGTATGAGCATGTGCATATGTGTATACATATGTACACAGATGGGCACACATATATGTAAATATGCATAGTCCTAATATTTATATGTATTATATATTACATATTATGCCTTAATGTGTGTGTGTATGCATGCGTATGTGTGCACACATGCACACACTTGTGCGCGCACTCATGCACGCACACACACAGGCATGCACGCATGCACATGCATGTGTGTGTATATATATACGGATATGTGTGTGTATGTGTGCATATGTATCTATATGACGTCGGTCTGTTACCAGTTACTTGGGCATTTTCATTTTCATAATCATTCTATAATTCTTCTGAAATGTATTATTCGACCTACGATATTTTGATAACTTAGTTATCTTCTGAATCTGTCCCGCCAATCTGCAAACAATCCTCGGAGAATGGCAGGAAGACAGCCAATCTGGCTATGTCATTCCCCGCAGCACCTGTAAGTCATTTTATATTGGTAGATAAATTGCTAATATTGTTCTCTGTTAAACTATGATGCTTTCAATGTATTTGTATATAAATATATGCTTGTGCTGCAAATAAAGTAAAGTAAAGTTAAGGGGTCTGTTATTCAACCAGAGCGTCCTGATTACATATTCATTAGCTGTCTTGTTTTTGTTTCTCCAGTCACATGTGTGAGTGCCAACATTGACAAAACCCCGTGGTTCCTTTTTGAGCAGTTTCACTGCAAGTGGTGTTTCAAGAAAAGCCTGTTATACTATAAATAGGCAGGTTTTGTCAGGGAGCTCTGCATGTAATATGAGGCTGTGTAAGTATAAGTGTTTCCTGAAGCCTGCGTTGCCCAATCCAATAGTAAATGATTTTATATCCTACTATGGTAATGGAATTGGTTGTAGTACAGTTGAACCTGTCTTGAGAGACCGCCCTTTGGGCCACACAAAAGTGATCTCTCAAGACAGGTGGTCTCTCATAACAGGTTTCAGGTTTTCTCAAGTCAGTGAATAACCAACCACAAATTCAGAAATGTAGAAGAATGGATTTTTGTAATTACTTTGTAGTTGTTCTTTTTTATGAAGTTTTTGTAACAAATTGAAATGGACTGTTAAAAAAATTATAAAAATAAATTAGTGTTGAAAATCTTCATTGAAGATTTTCAACACTAATTTATTTTTATAATTTTTATAACAGTCCATTTCAATTTGTTACAAAAAGATTTTCAACACAAATTTATTTTTATTCCTATCTGTCACATTTCAGGCATGTATGAAATTGTTTATTCACCAATAATCCTAATCTTTTCACAGGGGTCTTATAAAAACATCACAATCTTTAATGAGTTAGCAATTGAAACCCTGTTAAGAGTTTTTAATACTTTTAATTATGTTAGTTTAACCACAATGGATTTTCCAATTCCAGAACAGGTAAAAAGTTTGTGTCATGATTTCAGTCTTCAAAGGGGCGGTCTCTCGAGACAGGTCCATTATGGCATAAAAATACAAGTTGGTACCAGGTCACAGTGGTCTCGCAAAACAGGTGGTCTCTCAAGACAGGTGGTCTCCCATAGCTGGTCCATTATAGAGTAAAACCAATCGGTGCCTGGTAGATGTGGTCTCTCAAGACAGGTGGTCTCTCCAGACAGTGGTCTCTCAAGACAGGTTTTACTGTAAAGGAATTTAGCTAATCAAACCACTTGTTTCAGTCACATGCTGAGTAATTTAAATATCCATTGTCTGATTGGATTGCCGTCAGTTTATGACATAGGGTAATTCCTAATGTACATTTAATTAAGCTGGATATGTCGGTAAATTTTGCACTGTTTTGATACTTACCATTGTGATCAAATAAAAAACAACACATTTTATATATTTGTAAGTTTATTTAATTCTGTAAAATCACATAAACATCTGACACCATTCTTCAATTTAATTTTAATGTAAATGTAGCGGTTAATTGGTAATTATTCGAATAATAGCAAATTTCAACCTGTTACAAAATATACTAACCATTTTAGCACTAGGCAGTACGCCTAGATTTTTGGCTTTCAGTATCAATACACTACACTCAACACAATATTCATGAGCTGACAAAACCATTGGTGAAGCATTGCAAAATGTTCATCAATTTATCAAATGTGGTTTTCTGTGTAGAACTGGAATTTGCCACTTGCTCCACATTTATAATGTCAAATATATTTATTTCTACTCGTAATTTTTAAAGCTTGAACTCCAAAATCGATTTCAGATTTATAGTTGAAGTCAGATGGAAATTTGGTGCTACAATGAACTAAATGAGTGACATTAACTCTATGAAATTTTTGGGGTTGGAATAATTTTTTATGGTCGCTTGGGTTACCCTAAACAGAGGTATTTTTTTGTTTTGCCTTAAGCTGTACTAGTATTTTTTGTTTTGCCTTAAGCAGTACTAGTACTCTCAGATTGAAAGTGCACAAGGTCCATTCTTGGCGCTTGATGCCTTAACATCGCCTCCCGATCGTGGGTGATGGGGGTTTTAAGAAATAATCAACACCTACAGAGTCAGATTAGCTCATTGTTGTTCTTGGATATATAGATTATTCGTTATATTAACGAATAATAAAAAAAACCTGAACATCAGTTGCATGACTACAATTTCAGTGCTATGCGTGGTTATTTTTTCACAACCGAAACTGAGTTGTGTCCTTGATTTCCTGCCCAATCTCTACTGTACAGGCAATCAACAATAGTGTAAAAACACAGTCAAGATAAAGGCAGCATACTGGTCTTCAATACAAATCTTCAGTGACCTGTGACATTGTTAAGCCTTAATTAGTTGGATGTAATGATATGGTAGCCCATCATGACAAAAATTTATTTTACTATTGAAAAAGTTGATCAGGACTCTTAAGTTCCTTTGATATGTGATAGTGTTATGTTTTTAGTTCATCCTGACAAATTGGTAATCAAATCATGGGACTTTCTTATCCTTTTTACCCAAGATAACTGCTAATCAAAATTTTCAGAACATAGAGAGTAATTGCTTGACTGGACTGGTTACATGAAATAATTCATGAGAGGTGAGGGACGTTGTACAAACACGAGTGTGCGAATGCACACGAGTGCTTTACAATATAGTCCCTCACCTCGAATGAATTATTTCACGTAACTAGTCCAGTCAAGTGGTTACTCTATTTATTACTTTTCATTATTAACGATAATTATATTATTTAACCCTTTACCTAACGTAATGGCCAAAACCGGCCAGAGCTATTCTAAAAAATCGCCAATTAATATTTTTATACTGTACCAATGACCCAGACTTAGCTGGTGCTAAACTATTTAATTCAGGGCCAAACACAAATTTTGGTCCCCCCAATCCCCCAAATTTGCATCAAAAACCGAAAATTACATGTCCTATATGGTCCTCCATACATTTACTCCTCTGCGCATGCGCAGTGTCAAGGAGGTCCCGAAATTGGCGCCAATTATCATTCTTTGTTTGGCCCGCAAAACAGTTACACTTACTGTTATTTGTGCTTCCAAATCTCAATTTTCATGATACCAGGCACATTTTGATGAGAGAAGTGGTGGAAATAAAGAGGAAATATAAGGAGAGGAAAAAATAGTGCAAGAAAATGTTCAGGGTTGTAACTTATAATTATTTTACGAAATTATTTCATGTTGCCTATTTTCAGGGCATGGTCCTGTTGTTGTCATTCTTGCTATGAATGTACCATTGTTTGATCAATGTTTCCTCTCTACCTTCCTTATTCCCCCCCCCCCCCCCCCCCCCCCCCCCCCCCCCCCCTCCCTAGCTATTCTCCAATGTTTTGGCTTATATTTTGTAATGTTTATTACTAAAATTTCTTGGGAGTTTCGGCTTGGTAACAGAATTTTTTCTGTTTTTTCCCCATGTTTACGTCCTCACTCTAGGGGTGTTTAGGCATTTTGGTCTGCATCTACCATCTGATGTTCTACCTCTGTTTTGCATCAGATAGTGTTTTAAATTGGTAACTGATTTTGGGCCAGGTTTTTTCAGTCCCTTGAGTCATGTTTCCGGTTTGTTGACACTTTTGCTTAGATTGACAACAGTTACTGCTGATAGTGATTACTTGTCTTCTGCATCACTTATTTCATAGCAAGATACATTAATATTGTCCGTAAGTGTTACATTAATTTTATAAAAATGAATTTAAATTTTTGTCCACACTTAGGCTTTTTTGGGATCCATTGGGCTCAGGGTTCCCATTGGGAACTTGGGCTCTTCTGAAAATATTTTTTGAAAATTTTTTTTCTGTTCGAATCATTATTTCGTAATGATTATAATGGATTGTTTTATTATGTATCTTTATTTTCAAGGATTAGTGCGAGTACTATGATTGTTTACCTTTTTTCACAATGAATGATTATTGTTCAAATTGTAATAGGAGGAAATCTTCCTCTGATTCTCATGATCTCTGTATTAATTGTACTCAGTGTACTCGCACTGATCTTTGTTCTGTGTGTTTCAATTGGGATGACAAACGTTGAAAACGTGTGTCACGGTATGTTGTTACTGGAGAGAGGGTCATGCCAGTCCTCTCTCCGCAGAGTCACTCTAGTCTTTCACTCTCTTTTTCAGAGGAACAAGAACAGTGTGATATTTCCGTGATGTCGTCCAGAAATGTGCCTCTTTTGTCACAAACAAGCAAAGAGCTAGCGGCAAAAGTGCTCATGGAGATCTGTCAATTACCCAAAAGGAGTTCGAAGGGGTTGACGTCCGTTAGCTTGCCCAGTGTCGCGTCCATTCACCGAATGGGTCAGCACCCGGGTTCGTCTATTGCGGTCCAGGGGAGAGAGTCGGGTGTTGCAAGCACTATAAAACTTCCACGTGCACACCCAGTGATGACGGAAAGGAGGATGGATCGGAGGAAGCCTGATAGTCTGGTTTTTAGCTTGTCCAGCTCTGCACGAGCTGCAAGTGAGAGGGGTCCCTCTCTCATACAGCAACATCTGGGACCAGATGTTGTAGTTCGTAGCGTTACGCAGTCGGAGCATACGTCCGCCGCTCGGGATGCTCCGGTATATAGGCAGTCCGGCGAGGCTACCTATAAGGCTTCCTCATCCTCACGGCAGCATACACGACCGCACCTTGGCTACGTGACCAGTGATATACAGTGAGCTTCGCCGACCAGGGATTCCACAGTGACCAGGTCACATCATCCGGTAGCCAGGGATATGAGGCCTTCTACATCCGGACGTTCGCATAAAAGATTATGCAGGATGCAACGTCCAGGGAGCTTCCGGCGGCTAAATCCAGTAAGACCGCGGCTACCCAGGCCTCCGTAACGGACGTGCTATCACAGATAGCAAAGATCATCGCAGCATCCCAGCAACCGGCAGAGCCTCTGTCGGAACATGAAGTTTCAGACGAAACTGGGTCGGTAGGTTCTGCCGCTGGATCAGGTGTGGACGACCGAGAATTGCAAGAGGTCCGGCAGGATGGCGAAAGGGATTCCGATGAGTTAGATATTTCCCTTTCGGAACAACATAAAATAGCCGTAGAGTTCATCCGGCATTACCTTCCAGAAGTTGTTCCGCCGGACCAAAATGCTGCGCAGCCGGATAGGAGGGTGATAGCGCCACTGGACACCGACTTTTTTAATCGGTTTAGGGACATTGTCCCAAAATTTCTGTCACAGTCCAGGAATGTCTCTTGGATATTTGAATTATTAGATGATGCTATTGACAAACTTGCCAACAAGACGGGCAGGTCAGCCTTCCTACCGGTATCTGCTCTACAACTGCCTTTCATCTATCAAAGGAATAAATTTGATATGGCAGGTCAGGGCATCTAGAGAGTTCCTCTGCGTTTAGACGACCAGGCTGAAGACCTTGAAATATCCATGCCATTGTCTATGTCACTTTCTTCGTCAACGATGGAAACGACAATATCGTCTAACAGAGCTAGTTTAGACGCTCTTCCATACGCAGATCACCTTACTAGAGCATTGTCATTATGCTTTGAAGGACCAGAATTCCAAGATGTACAGACGTCCTTAAGAGTTCTGTCCAGGGCCATAGCTTTTTCCACGTATAACTCCGCCCTTTCAGTGGCGAATCTGGAGTTAACTAGATGTGACGTGGCCCTAGCTACTTCCACACGCGTGGACAGTAAGGTGAAAAACTCTCTTAGAGTCGCTGTGGTCTCCGGAGAGTTTCTCTTCAGCGGCAAGCTTTCTGAAATATATGATAAATTAACTAAGAAAGCTTCTGACTCTCTGCTATTTAAGTCTGCTTCCAAGAAGTCAGAACCAGCAGAGAAGAGTAGGCCAGGCACTTCTGGGACGAGTTCGTCCAAGGGAAGTTCCTATAGAGGTTCCTATGCATCCTCTAGGTCTTACTCTTGAGACCGTCAGAGTAGCGACTCGAGTAGGAGCCGTAACGCTGGCCGAAATAACCGGTCAGATGCCCCTAGGCCGACAGGGTGAGGTGCGGGGCGCGGAGGGCGTAGTTTCTCCTCCCGCAAGCCTCGCAGATCCAGGAGGTGATGGTTTAGACCTCTGTCGCATTCCGGTGGGCGGAAGACTGTCGAGTTTCTCAAGCAACTGGGAATCAATTACGGAAGACCCTTGGGTTCGAGGGGTTATTTCGGAAGGACTAAAACTGTCCTTCAAAGGCAAACCTCAGTTAACTTGAAGTCCAAGATGGACTCAGCTTCCGTCAAATTTTCAGAAAAGAACGGCACTTCTATCAGAAGTCCAGTCTCTTTTAAAGAAGAACGCGATAGAGGTCATAGAAAACCAGGTTTCTACAGCCATGTCTTTCTGGTTCCGAAACCAGACGTCTCATTCCGTCCAGTGATCGATTTAAGCTGGATAAACAAGCTGATCGTGGCTCCAAAGTTTTATATGGAGACCATTCAATCGGTCAGAGCAAGCATTCGAGTGAACGGCTATGCTGCGAGCATAGACCTCAAGGTTGTGTACTTTCACGTCATGGTACATCCGGCGTTCAGAAAGTATCTTCGCTTCGCTGTCCTAGGTATCTAGCGCCCTGGGCTTTCATATATTATATTCGGAACCAAGGTGGCACTCATTCCATTCCGTTGCTCAATCTAATCGAAAGAATTCTTCTGTTTGTACTAGAACATCAGATTCTTCTCTCCGTCTGTCATATTCCGGGTCGTCTGAACGTCTTAGCAGACTCCCTTTCACGGAGGGGTCGCCTGTTGCTGTCAGAATGGACTCTCAACAAGCAAGTATTCAATCAGATTTGCTACCAATGGGAACGGCCAATGATAGATTTATTTGCGACACATCTCAACAATCAGTTGCAGACGTATGTGTCACCTTGTCCGGATCCTCGAGCGTTTGCAGTAGATGCTCTCTCGATCTCTTGGGATGGAATGATAGGATATGCATATCCTCCAGCGCTGTTGATTCAGCAGATATTGCTCAAGATAAAACAATCGCAATGCAAGATTCTGTTGGTAGCATCTATGTCTCCACAGAGACCATGGATAAATCTACTCAGGTGTCTGTTGTGGGACATACCGAGGAAGCTTCCTCAACGGGAAGATCTTCTTTCGCAGGGGAAATCGCGCATCCTCCATCACAATACGCAAGGTGTAAACCTTCACGTATTTCCATTGTGCAGTCCTTCTTGCACAGAAAACATTTTACAGGACGAGCAGAGGACGCGATTTCTAACTGTAGGAGGATCTCTTCTTCGCTAAACTATGCTGCTAAGTGGAAGGTCTTTCGTCAGTGGTGTGGGGATCATTCTGTAGATTTTTATGATCCTTCTATTCCAGACATTGTAAACTTTCTAGTATACTTGTTTGGTGAGATTAAACTGCAGCCTATCACCATTAAGGATTATAGATCTATGCTATCCGATACCTATGCACATCATGATAGCTTAATGATTGGAACTAATGTCTCTTTATCTAAATTAGTTAGAAATTTTTCGATAAATAGGCCTAGAACCCTTAGATTAATTCCCAAGTGGAATTTGGGATTGGGTTCTTCTTAAGCTAAAAGAAGCACCTTTTGAGCCTCTTGACACAGTGGACTTCAAATTCTTAACATATAAGACAGCTTTTCTCTTAGCTTTCTCTTCTGCTAGAAGAGTTAGTGAGCTTCATGCACTATCTGTGGATGATTCTCACTACCGTAGTGTTGGTAATACTACTACCTTTACCACCAATGTTGGATTTTTGGCTAAGAATCAGGCTCCTAATTGAACCTATTGTTATTAAGGCCCTTCCATCATCTGATGGGCGAAGGCCTTTACTTTGTCCTGTTAGAGCAATACGTATTTACAAACGTAGATCTGAGTTCATCAGAAAGGGACGTAAGCGTTTCTTTCAGTCTTTGATGCCTACTAGAAAGGATATTATGGTTCATTCTATTGCTAGATGGATTCAATTAACTATTCATACTGCTTATGAAAAATTATCTTCTTCTCAGCAGTCGGCACTCAAGATCTCAGCTCATGAAGTAAGAGCTCTTTCTACTTCTTGGGCCTATGCTAATTGTATTGCTATTACTGATTTAATGAAGGCTGCATATTGGTCTCAACCTTCCACATTCACTATCTCAGAAATATTGAGTCCATTTCTGGAGACCTCCATTGTTTAGGTCCGTTATCAGTTGCTCAGAATATCGTCCACTAAACAGTTGCAACTATAGTTATGTAGGCTTTCTGTTCCGGCAATGACTCTGTTCTGCTGCCGTCTTTGCTCTGGGGTATTTGACCCAGGGCAAGGGGAAGGGGGGGAGGTGTTCCCTTAGGTCACCTGCTTTATAGTGAAAAGCAAGGGAATACCTCCCTTAGTGTCAGTAATTCCGAGTCGGTACCGGGATGGTTTTAAAGTGTAAAGCTAATGTTTACTCATCCATGTAATATTTTTAAAGTGTAGCTCGGTGTGAAGCATTTGTATATGTCCTGTGTCAAACGAGTGTTAATATACAATCCTCGGACACTTTTAATGAATATAAAGAGTCTCATTTCTCTGGACTTCCTTTATTTATTGGCTTACCTTTAAAAATATTAGTATAAAGGGTTATACTGGATGTTAATAGAGATCATTGATGATTATTATGCCCAATTACTGATAGGTATTGTGTCTTTCTTCTTTAATATAAATAAGAAAGATACATGTAAAGCCTATCTCTCCTTTTCTCCTGGAGGGGATATTCTGTTATAGATAATTGAGCTTACAGGATTTTCCTTTATGTCCTAGGCCCTCCAGCCTATTTACTGTTCAGCTAAGTCTGGGTCATTGGTACAGTATAAAAATGTTAAAAAATTTATAGTAATTTATATATTTTTTATACTTACCAATGACCCAGATGGGGATGACCTTCCCATGAGTTGGGAACTCATACCTCCCCGCTGAGTACAAAACGCTTACCAGGCACTGGTTGTAAGAATGATAATTGGCGCCAATTTCGAGACCTCCTTGACACTGCGCATGCGCAGAGGAGTAAATGTATGGAGGACCATATAGGACATGTAATTTTCGGTTTTTGATGCAAATTTTGGGGATTGGGGGGACAAAATTTGTGTTTGGCCCTGAATTAAAGAGTTTAGCACCAGCTAAGTCTGGGTCATTGGTAAGTATAAAAAATATATAAATTACTATAAATTTTTTAACTTTCATTATTTTTTCATTTTTTGTCTCTAAAACATAGGTTATGACCCCTCATTGGAACGAGCTCATTCCAATGAGGGGTCATAACTGATGTTTTTGAGACAAAAAATGAAAATAATAGTTATTCAAGAATTGTTTTTGCAAGTGTTGTCGGATCTTCATGTTAGGTAGGTAAAGGGTTAAAAAAAAACAATGAAATCCCCATTACACCAACGGCAAAGCGTCTTCGCTTGCGCGCACGGATACATGACACAATCGTTGATTGCATAATTCACTTGTGAAGTTATCGTTTATAATCAAACTCGGAAATCCCAGTAAATCACACTTTGGAAAGTAATAAAAAACTATCCCTGTTCTTTCTTGCTGAAGTCGGCCCTTTCCTTTTAATATCCAACAATATCTGTATTTAGGTAAGTTTGGGATTTAGCCTGTCATATCTCACTCAGCTTAGCCCTGTTTTTTACGCTCTCAACAATATATGATGGGCTACACAATATATAATGGCCTAACCTTCTGATGCAATTGGGGAAAAATAGTGGGTCAGGAATTACCCTCATCTCCATTTACTTTTGGCCATATATGTGATTCCACTTTTTTCAGCCATATCTTCTACAGATTTTTTCTTATTTTCAGAAATTTCCCAATGAGGGCTTAACATCTGTTGTGAGAAATGTTTTTGATTTTGACAACTATAACAAGGAGCTTCAAGAAACAATTATTCAATCAATGCAGAAACATGGTATTCCATTAGGGGCAACTGAAGCGAGTGTGAGACTAGCGCAGGAGTAAGAAAATTAATTACTCTTGACATTTAGCCACAGTCTTTCAAAGTTTTACGAAAAAGGGTTTATTACCATTATTGATGGATGTGTTAGTAACATAAAACCTGATTTTTAATAATTGAAGTATTTTAGAAGAATCTTTTAAATAGCCCTTCTGCTGCAGATGAAGTTCAAAAATTTTTACCGGGTTGATAATTAACCATTTGTCTGATAATAGAAGATGACACTTGAATAACTAAAAAAATGTAATTCATTGAAAAAAACATTGGTTATGACCCCATTTTGGAATCAGATTAATAATCTCCTTCCAGTGAGGTGTTCTAAGCCATGTTTTTCGTGGTAAACTTTTAAAAAAATTATATAACTTGAATGATGACTTTTCTAAATAGCGCCAGGCAGTTTTGGTTGTTAATTTGTTAAAGTGTGAAAACATTTTTGTAGTGGTATCGTCTTATGAGAGACCATTCCAGATGGGTTGTACTAGTTTATTGCAATATCAGTTTTGTGAGATGATTGACTGCAGGTAGAAATACCATAAAATACTATAATATTTTTCAAAAAAAAAAAGATAAAAAAAGGAAAAGGGTGCCTCCATCCTTAACCCTTGGGTCCTGTAATTAATCAGTGATTTGTAGTCAAGTCTTGGCTGCCTCTATAGGCAATTATGAATATCACCAGCCACGCTTTGACTAAATCTCGGGGATTACATCATGTAGATTGAATATGTTTTTCAATAATTAACCCTTCACTTATTAACCCCCTGCATACTGATGTCAAAATATCTAAATTTCAGGCAGAAAAAATTTCCCATAATGCAACTAGAAATTTAACCAATTCAATCTCGTTTGACAGAGCTTATTAAGCTCTGTCAAACGAGATTGAATTGGTTAAATTTCTAGATGCATTATGGGAAAAAACAGTTTCCTGAAATTTTGGTATCTTGACATCAGAGTGAAGGGGTTTTAATGTGGGAGGGGGGAGAAGAGTTGTACAGCACATTGGTAAGGGCATCTGAGTTATGATCTGGATTTTGCTATTCAAAATCAAATCCTTTATTAAGTTTCTTATGTCTCTTAATTAACCCTTAAGGGTTTGGAGATTTTTATTTATTTTTTCTACAATTTAAACAGTTTACACCTTGTTGCTTTTCAGTTGTTTCTTGGCAAGTATTGGCTGCCTCAATAGGTAGCCAAGGCTTGCCTAGAAACAACTCCAAGGTTATTAGAAAGTAACTTACAAATGTACCCAGAAAGTGCATATTGAAGCACCTGCTTTGTTGCAGTAAAAAAGTTATCAAAGTCTGAATTATGCTTTTAACCCTTTACCCAACGAATCGCCTGCATCCGCCCACGTAATATGCAAATTCAGCAGTTGAAAAAATACTATTTTTCAAAAGATTTCAACAAAACCATATCATGTGACCTCTCGTTGGAACGAGATATAGTTTGGTTGAAATTTTTTGAAAAATTTGAAAAAAATGATATTTAAAATAATAAATTTGATATCATCTGCGTTGGGTAAAGTGTTAAGGGTTAAGACATCTCACTCTCTCTTGCTGCAGTGTGTGTGTGTGGTAGAAATGTGTGATAAGACATACAGTGCATCATTAGATATGATTTTCTTTCCCAAATTGCACATTATCGAGCTCAGCTGATACGATTTCAAATTCGGCTGATATCAACTGATATGAACCAAGCCAAAGTTGTGACCTTTGATGTGTTACTAGTCACAGCCATTTTGTTTCCAGCAAAATTGTTCACCGTTATTCGTCAAAAGCAATGAAGCAGTAAAATTAGTGTTGCCAGGCAAAAGGGAGTAGTTTTTCTGTAGTGAGGAATTATGGGAATAAGTAAGGATTAGGTGGATGAATAAAAAAAAGAAGAGAGTTGTACACAAAGTTCAACCAAACTAACATTCAGAGTTGTAAGTAGAGATTTGTTGGAAGTATGAGAAGAGATAGTTCAGCTATCCGGACATAGCAGTTTGCCCACTGGGTAATCCACAATGTTTGGATAGCTGAACTAGGAAAAGAGGAAACTTTGAACTTTATTGAAAAGAATAAGAAACAATAACACTGTCAGACAACTCTAAGAGATCCGAGAACATTTGGTAATTATTTGATTTGGCTTAAGAAATATAGAGGTTATTTCAGTACGTGGAGAGTGTATTATCACTAAATCACCCACAGAGTGGAGATTCCACCCAAGCAATAATTGCAGATTTGTTGTAAAGCATAACCAGCACAAGCAAAGTTTCAGCCAATGGACCTCCGGGTTAAATCCAGAGGTCCATTGGCTGAAACATTGCTTGTGTTTTTTGTCGATATGTACAAAATTTGAAAGTTATAGCTTGGATGATAACTCCACTCCACGGGTGATTTAGTTACAATCCACTCTCCACGTACTGTACATGGTTAGTTTCATATCGGCCGATTTATCAGCCAGCCCTTGGTCTCAGGCTGATACGAAGTTACCTCAGGGTGATATCTTGGCCAATATGAAACTAACCAAGTAACAACCTCTAAATATTCTCAAGATTTTATGTGGTGGCAAGTGTTAATGTACATTGCACTCTGATGCCCTGTGCTATTAAAACCAGCAGTCTGGACTCAAGCCTCATTTGTTCCCAGTTTTTAACTTGGGCAGGTAGTTACATGCCATTGGTTATTGGTTTTCCCAAGGTTCTTTGTTTTCTTTCATCTGTAAACTTAGGCTAAATAGTATAACCTTGTCTGTTGAAAAAGTGAACTTGTCAAGACTCTAATGGTCAAACAAACAATATAAATTTGCCTGTTTTGTCAGATAGGTAGCGCCTTACAAATTGTAAAATATCAAATCAAATCTTCGGAAATATAGCAACCTACTCCTCAATGGATTGAACTTGTTTGGGGGGCGCGGTGGCTCAGTTGGTAGAGGTGCAGGCTGCAAGCCGAGAGGTCCTCGGTTCGAATCCCACCTGCAGCAACCGCGTTGTGTCCTTGGGCCAGACACTTCCCCCCATTGCCCACGTGGGGGCACGGTGACGCTGTGTACTAAGGCGTACTGCACGTCGATGGTGCACCTGTCATCAACCAATGCTAACCCTGCTTGTGTGGAGTTGGTATGTTGAGGAGCTGACAGTTGCTCGCTGTTGCTCGGTGGTTCTCTCCAGGTACTCCGGCTTCCTCCACCCGTAAAACTGTCACGGTCATGGTTAGCCGTTGTGCAGAAATATGTGTCCTTAAAACACCAATAAATAAATAAATAAATAAATATTGAACTTGTTTGGCTCAACATTCCAAGAAGGTCATGAGCTCTTTTTACAAAATAAATAAACATACAATTTATAAATTGTCAAGAAATGAATACAGTAAACCCACATAGTTATACTCCTGCTCTCAAAGAGATTGAGGGGATTACATCTGTCTGTCCATCCATCTGTCCATCCTTCTAGATCCATATCTCAGCAGTGAGTGGATGGATTTAAAAAGAAATTTGTATGCAATGATGCAGTGTGTAACGGTGAGAGTATACACTTGGCCATGTCCCAGCTCTTGTTGGATATTTCTTTATTTCTTTATATTTCTTTGTTTCTGAATTGAATAACTGTTAATTGCTTATAACTTCCAAACACCAAACCATTTGTTCTAACCTGTCTTGAAAGACCACCTTTTTTGTCAGACAAAAGTGGTCTCTCAAGACAAGTGGTCTCCCTTGATAGGTCCATCACAGAGTAAAACAATCAATCCATACAATGTGTTAAATGAATACGAAATCTTGCGATCTATAAAAGAATTTTTAAAATAAAAACAAATTGGAAGCGCGTTTGGGTTTTCACACTTCTCTTATGCCAAGAACTTTTCCATATGGATACGGCAGATTGCCAATAAAATATGTTCATTTTTACGTAAATAAATGCGTCTTGTTACTCTCGTAAAGTTACTTGATGTTATCCAAGACATTTACCGGTTCGAGGTTCTGGGTGTAATGTCATTCACGTTCCCATTACTTTAGAAAACCGGGAATATATTAAACCCTAGGTGAGAGAAGAGATTGTTTTGCTTGACTTTATGAAAAGAATGAGAAACAATAACACTGTCAGAAAACTGTAATGGATCCGTAATTATTTGATTTTGTTTAATAAATAAAGAGGTTATTACTTGATTAGTTTCATACCAGTTTGGTCTCCGGCTGATATGAAGTTACCTTGGGCTGACATCTCAGCCGATATGAAGCTAACCAAGTAATAACCTCTACATGTGCTCAAGCTTTTTGTGGTGCCGAATGTTAATGTAGATTTCAGCATGCACATTTCTCACATTTATAGACCTATCTTACCTCAGTACATCCAATATGAACATTTAATCTAGTTTATAGAGCTCGATCAGCCCTGCTAAACAAGATAAACAAAATGAAGAAATCTTCAATGATCTGCTTTTATTTTATGTGGAAAACAAAAACCCAAGCAAAATTAACTGTTTTCCTAAAGTTAGCACTCACACTGTATTTTACGGTAATATCTGCTCTGGACAAAGCTCTAATATGGATTCTGAAAAATTGGGTACAGACAAGTCTTCATTGCCTCCCATTCCATGTATAAGAATTTGTTCACACACAATATCATTTACTGTCATCATCTTTGCAAATGTGAAAACAAACAAATATGGGCTAGAAACAAGTAATTGCTAATGAAGACATTGTCGTTGAACATTTGATTTGCAAAACTGTGTGTACTCTACTTTTTCCTGTGTCATAGAAGTGACACATCCATCTAAAGCCTGTTTGAAAACATAGACCCACATTCCTGGTTAATGAAGTCCATCTGTTTTTCAACACACCAATTATTAATACTTGAAACAGACAAACAAACAAACAAAATTGTTGCGCATGCCAAAGGCACACAGGGATGGTGTGGGGCAAGCCCCTTTCAACCCTCAGTAACAGTATAATATTTTAATTTCCTTACAATGTCTGGGCGTGGCAATGGAGCAAAAGGCTGTGGTACTCAGCGGTGTCTTTGTTTTCGTCTGTTGTTTTTTTGGAGGTGGTGGCTAAGAAAAGGACACTTCCTTTTGACAGAGTTGATGGAGTTGATGGAGTGCTGTAGGATTGAGGTGGTTGATATGGTCTAGTCCTTGCAGCTGCTATTCCGGATGAGCCTGGTGTCTTTTGTTGGTTAAGTCCCTTAGTAGTAGATCCTTGATGAACCAGTCCTCTACCCCTGATAGTGTGTAGATCTGGAAGCTTTGCTGTAGTTGTGATTGCAGGTCATCATCCTTGATCTCCTGTCCCAAGTATGTTTCCATGGATTTCATGGTGCTGATCTCCTGGTCGGAGCTCTGGTCAGAAGAAGCTGGAGAAGTAAGAGTTGGAGGGGTGGAAGGTGAATTCTCAGAGTCCACTTCCTGCACCAAAGACAAATCTTCCTCCTTCATCTCTTCAAACGAAGATTGAGATGAGCTGGAGTTGTCTCCTGTCGACCCAGAGTCGTCTGCACCCTCCTCCAGCTTGGGGAGTGTGGGCTAGACAGGAGAGGCCATGGGTGTGTGTGTGTGTGGATATTTTGATGCCCTTACTTGCCTTCATCTCCTTCACCAGGAACTCTGGTATTTGATGGACATCATGTCGTCAGTGGGGCCCTTCTTCATTTTCTTCTTTCTCATCTTCTTTCCCTCATCTGTTCGATTCCGATGGCTAGAAGTATCATCCAAGAACTCTTAAGTTATTTGGAGGGTGACCAGTATGGGAGGGGATCACCGCCCCCCCCCCCCCCCTCCCCCAACGAAAGGTACTGCACTTCTCCAAGGACTCCACTTCTTTTATTCTGTCAAAATCCACTACTAAGTGGTAGCAAGAGCAGCTTTCAGCAGACTTAGCAGTGTCTCTTGGGATTTCAAGTGGGAGCTCCATTTGAACAGTCTTGACACCTCAGAGTCCAAGGTGCGAATGCAAAAAATTCTGAAAAATTGTGGCTGATGCACAATTCATTTGCTCAGGACTTTTATTTTGAAATAAGTGGTGAAAGGTTAAATGTAATTTCTGATGGTTTGTTTCAGATTTATTTTATTTCAAATCATTTCTCATCTGAAAAGTTGTGAATGCGTTTTCATTGCCTGGGCAGTTTCTCTAAGGAAGAAAACCAAACATTCATTTGTTGTGAATGATTCTGCATAGATAAAGGACAAATTAGAAACAATTTGTACCAGATGCTAATAAACGTATTATCCCTTCAAATAATATGAAATGTTCTTTATTTTTTGGTGCGGGCAATTATACATTTGATTTACAAATTTTCCAAACATGCGGCAGTGTCTGTGAAACAAAGTACTTTTTCATTCAGCCTTAATTGAATTTTTTTCACTGGCAAATTGGCTATTCAATTAACAGGATTTCATTTTATTAGTATATTGTGTACAAATTGTTTTGAATGAAGGGTTAGCATATATTTATGCATTTTAATCTGTATTTCATGTATTAGTCTGGAATAAAAAGATTTTAAAACTCATACATTATGTTGATTGTAAATATTTCATGATCTTGTTTTGGGATACATTTATATGGAGAATATCTACTGTTTTTGAGTGGAAACAAAAAATTATCTCATGAGTGACCGAGACAAATATTTAAAAAATTAGAAAGTATCCAATTGTGTTTGTCTCGGTCATGAGTGAGATAATTTTTGGTATCCACACAAAGACACTAGATTTTCGTTTTATTATACGCCTTTTATAAGAATTTGATCATTCCTATCGATAATTCTGCTCGTTTCAACTTTGAACCTTGAATTGATTCATGAAAGTAAACAGCTGATGCACATTGATACGTGAAGTAATTTGATCAATACTCGGAAGAGGTACCATCTTGCGATCTGATTCAGCTGGCAGGTTTTATGCATCAGTTCAAGGTGAATATGTGTTGAATTATTGCTGGAAATGATCGATATCAACTCAAAAACACCTAATTTTCTTTTCATTATACGTTTTTAGAATAAATTGATCATTTTCAGTGATAATTTGACTCATATTTACCTTGAAGTGATGCTTTGAAAGCCCCCTTTTTGATATATACCGTGAAAGTGAAAATTTCTATATCTTCACAGTGGAGGATACAATTTCTATCTTTCCGTAATTTTTTTGATAATCTATCTTTTAGCATATAATAAATATGCATATTTGCATATGTATGTATATAGAACATTTTGCATTTGACTGTTGTGATAGATATTATGATGGAGAGAACAAACTGATAACCAAACTTCAATGTATCAATAGGAATTGTCATAAGAGGTGTCCATAGGGACCCCAGAAAGTGAGGCAATGCCTTTTTAAGCCTCTTCCTCCAATTAGAGTGGGAGAGGGCAGGATTTACAGTCAAGACCTCCATCACTGCATCCATACATCCATTGGCTAAGTCTATCACAAGCCTTGAGAGTTCTATTTGAGTTCCTTTGTTATAATAGCTAAAATAGCTTCAGGGATAATCTATCAGCACAGGGTGGATCTCATTGGCTAATTCTAGAGTGAGGTATAGCCTTTGTTGGAATTTGAAAAATATTGAGATTTCTTGTTTTTACAAACATTTTGTGTTGTTACTCAGGCATCAATACCCAATTTGAATGCATGTGAACCCATAGGGGTGAGAATATTGAGGGTAAGATTGATGTTTTCAAGAGAATTTGTGAGAATTTTAAGTGCAGTCATTTAACCCCTTGAGAACCCTGCAAAGTGAAGCAGTGCTTGTTTACTGTGCTAAAAAGCTCTGTTTGACTGGTAAAATAGGACCCAGTCATGAAAAGATCAACACTCTCCCATAGGAAGTGTAGCGGTGCTTGTTTACTGTGTTAAAAAGCTCTGTTTGAGGAAAAATAGGACCCAGTCACCAAAAGAGCAACACTCCCCCGTGGGAAGTGTAGCAGCACTTGTTTACTGTGGAAAACAAGTTCTTGTTTTGTGGTAAAATAGGACCTGATAACCAATGCATGAGATGGAAGTTGCTCTAAAATGGGCAACAATGGTATAAACGATTGACTAAACTTAACTTTATCTCTGTCTATGTTGCGGTCACGATTAGCCATTGTGCAGAAATATGCAACCATATTTACCAATAAATTAATAATAACTAAATAAATAAAAAAATAGAAATAAATAAATAAATAAATAAATAGTGAACTGTCTGGATCGACGTACATGGTTTATCTGCGAGTGTGATGCTGAAGGTTTATTTTTTAGGAGGCGAATCCGCATAAAAAATAATCCCTGCATCACACAAGAAGATAAACATGTATGTCGATCCAGACAGTTCACTATTGTGTTTATTATATTGCCCGTTCATTTTTACCCACAGCAGGGATGAAATAGATACAACTAACTCTCGGAAACTATGTGAAACTTGAATCGCCCCATGGCATGCATAGAAATATATAAACCAACTGCTGTTAATTTGTGACGTAATGTTCCATTATTCAAGAATCGAACAAATGTGCATTGTAAATTTTCTAACTGGAAATCAACTGAATGTATCTGTATTGTGGTGAATTGGATTGTTTCTTTGAATATTTCATTCAGCATTTCTGGGAATAGTTGTTGAACGTAATGTTTATAATGGGATTGTTAATGATAGCTTGGCCAAAAATGTTTCGTCAACCTTCACATGTCAATTAAAATAGTCTGTCAGCGCTGAGAGTTGAATAACATTGTGAGAGTGTAATATCACCGTCGATATTTATAGTTCAGGGAAAAAACAAGTGAAAATATAATAAATAGTCATATTTAAAGTCCACACCTGTGATGAATGTTCCACTAATTAACACAATTCTCTTCACACTGAATAGCGGTTGCATTTGCACGCACTTTGCTTTTTTGATTTGTTCTTGTTACTGTTGTAAACACTGATGTAACTGGACTCGATAACTAGTGCCTGGCTGGTAAGTACCCCAAAGTAGGCAGAATAAGTATAAATGATAGGCTAAGGCCCCCACAAAGTATGTTTTCTGTTTCTGTTTCTCAGGCTTTTTTTTGTCAAATTGAATGTGGGCGGGCAATTTTTTATTTTATTTTTTATTAGTTCACCGAAGGGAGCTTAACTTATCACTTGCTGTCCGTTGTCGTCGTCCGTCGTCATGAACTTTTTTCAAACGACTTCTCCTCTGAAACCACTGGTCCGATTTTCACGAAACTTCATGTGGATGTTCATTACTATATGGCAATTCATGTTTGTTCAAATGAAATGGCCACGTCCCTTGGGGGCTCTGTATGGGGCATAACTCTGATAGCACCGTATAAATTATAGAAAAGTTATTAAAAAATCTTCTTCTCCAGAACCAGTGGGCAGAATCTTTGGATACTTGGTATGCAGCATCTTGGTATGGGTCTGATTCAAGTTTGTTCAAATCGGCTCCCTGGATTCATATTTGGGCTCACTGTAGAAGCCCAAATTTGAACTTAGTGCATTTCAGGCAAATTTCTTCAAAAATCTTCTTCTCCAGATCCAGCAGGCAGAATCTTTTGATATTTGGTATGCAACATTGTGGGGTGGATCTGATTCAAGTTTGTTCAAATCGGCCCCCTGGATTCACATTTGGGCTCAATATAGAAGCTCAAATTCGAACTTAGTGCATTTCAGGCAAATTTCGTAAAAAATTCTTCTCCAGATCCAGCAGGCAGAATCTTTTGATATTTGGTATGCAACATTGTGGGGGGTGGATCTGATTCAAGTTTGTTCAAATTGGCCCCCTGGATTCATATTTGGGCTCAGTATAGAAGCCCGAATTTGAACTTAGTGCATTTCAGGTAATTTTTTTTTCAAAAATCTTCTTCTCAAGATCCAGCAGGCAGAATCTTTTGATATTTGGTATGCAACATTGTGGGGTGGATCTGATTCAAGTTTGTTCAAATCGGCCCCCTGGATACATATTTAGGCTCACTATAAAAGCTTGAATTCGAACTTAGTGCATTTCAGGCAAATTTCTTAAAAAATCTTCTTCTCCAGATCCAGCAGGCAGAATCTTTTGATATTTGGTATGCAACATTGTGGGGTGGATCTGATTCAAGTTTGTTCAAATTGGCCCCCTGGGTTTATATTTGGGCTCAGTGTAGGAGCCCAATTTGAACTTAGTGCATTTCAGGCAAATTTCTTTAAAAATCTTCTCAACATCCAGCAGGCAGAATCTTTTGATATTGGATATGCAGCATGCTTAGGGGGTGAGATTCAAGTTTGTTCAAGCCATGTCCCTAGGTCCATATTTGGCCTCACTGTGGGAGCTTGAATTGTAACTTAGTTCGAAATGAGGAATTTTCTTAAAAAATCTTCTTCTTCAGATCCAGGAGTCGGAATGTTTTGATATGTGGTGTGGAATTTTTAGCTCACCGAAGCGAGCTCAACTTATCACTTTTAAATTTGAACTTAGTGCATTTCAGGCAAATTTCTTCAAAAATCTTCTTCTCCAGATCCAGCAGGCAGAATCTTTTGATATTTGGTATGCAACATTGTTGGGTGGATCTGATTCAAGTTTGTTCAAATTGGCCCCCTGGGTTCATATTTGGGCTCAGTATAGAAGCCCGATTTCGAACTTGGTGCATTTCAGGCAAATTTCTTAAAAAATCTTCTTCTCCAGATTCAGCAGGCAGAATCTTTTGATATTTGGTATGCAACATTGTGGGGTGGATCTGATTCAAGTTTGTTCAAATCGGCCCCCTGGGTTTATATTTGGGCTCAGTATTGGAGCCCAAATTTGAACTTACTGCATTTCAGGCAAATTTATTTGAAAATCTTCTTCTCCAGATCCAGCAGGCAGAATCTTTTGATATTTGGTATGCAACATTGTGGGGTGGATCTGATTCAAGTTTGTTCAAATTGGCTCCCTGGGTTTATATTTGGGCTCAGTATAGGAGCCCAAATTTGAACTTAGTGCATTTCAGGCAAATTTCTTAAAAAATCTTCTCCAGATCCAGCAGGCAGAATCTTTTGATATTTGGTATGCAACATTGTGGGGTGGATCTGATTCAATTTTGTTCCAATCGGCTCCCTAGATTCATATTTGGGCTCACTATAGAAGCTTGAATTCGAACTTAGTGCATTTCAGGCAAATTTCTTCAAAAATCTTCTTCTCCAGATCCTGCAGGCAGAATCTTTTGTTTTTTTGGTATGCAACATTGTGGGGTGGATCTGATTCAAGTTTGTTCAAATCGGCCACCTGGATTCATATTTGGGCTCACTATAGAAGCCCAAATTCGAACTTAGTGCATTTCAGGCAAATTTCTTCAAAAATCTTCTCCAGATCCAGCAGGCAGAATCTTGTGATATTTGGTATGCAACATTGTGGGGTGGATCTGATTCAAGCTTGTTCAAATCGGCCCCCTGGGTTTATATTTGGGCTCAGTATAGGAGCCCAAATTTGAACTTAGTGCATTTCAGGCAAATTTCTTTGAAAATCTTCTTCTCAAGATCCAGCAGGCAGAATCTTTGATATTGAGTATGCACCATGCTTAGGGGGGTGAGATTCAATTTTGTTCAAGCCAAGTCCCTGGGTTCATATTTGGGCTCACTGTGGGAGCCTAAATTATAACTTAGTTCAAAATGAGGAACTTTCTTTAAAAATCTTCTTTAGATCCAGCAGTCGGAATGTTTTGATATTTGGTATGCAGCATCCTTAGAGGGGTGAGATTCAAGTTTGTTCAAGCCATGTCCCTAGGTCCATATTTGGGCTCACTGTGGGAGCTTGAATTGTAACTTTGTTCGAAATGAGGAATTTTCTTAAAAAATCTTCTTTTTCAGATCCAGCAGTCAGAATGGTTTGATATGTGGTGAGTAGCATCCTTGGGGGGAGGGGGGATTCAAGTGTGTTAAAGCCAAGTCCATGGGTCCATATTTGGGCTCCCTGTGGGAGCCCAAATTATAACTTAGTCAATATGAGGAATTTTTCTTTAAAAATCTTCTTCTTCAGATTCAGCAGTTGGAATGTTTTGATATTTGGCATGGAGCAACCTTAGGGGGTTGAGATTCAAGTTTGTTCAAGCCAAGTCCCTTGGTTCATATTTGGGCTCACTATGGGAGCCTGAATGACAACTTGGTTCAAAATGAGGAATTTTCTTTAAAAATCTTCAGATCCAGCAGATGAATGCTTTTGATATTTTTTATGCAGCATCCTTAGAGGGGTAAGATTCAAGTTTGTTCAAGCCATGTCCCTAGGTCCATATTTGGGCTGATTGTGGGAGCTCGAATTGTAACTTGGTTCAAAATGAGGAATTTTCTTTAAAAATCTTCTTCTTCAGATCCAGCAGTCGGAATGTTTTGATATTTGGTGTGCAGAATCCTTAGGGGTGTGAGATTCAGGTTTGTTAAAGCCAAGTCCCTGGGTTCATATATGGGCTCCCTGTGGGAGCCCGAATTATGACTTAGTTCAATATGAGGAATATTCTTTAAAAACCTTTTTTTTTAGATCCACTGGTCAGAATATTTGGATATTTGGTATAAGCTTTTCTTAGGAGGAGCAGATGCAACTTGTTGAAATCAATTCTCTGGGTTGATATTTAGGCTACCATGTCAGGTGAGTGCCCACAGGCCCCCTGGGGCCTCTTGTTACTTAGTGCAATTTAAGAAAAAAAATTAAAAAATCTTCTTCTCCAGAACCAATGCGGCAGGATCTTTTGATATTTGGTATACAGCATCTTGGTATGGGTCTGATTCAAGTTTGTTCAAATTGAGTCCCTTGATCAGTATTGGGGCTCACTAAAGGGGTGTGAATTTTTACTTAGTGCAATTTAAGAAAATTTCTTTAAAAATCTTTTTTTCCGGACCCGATGAGCGGAATCTTTTGGTATTTGGTATACAGCATCTTGGTATGGGTCTGATTCTGGTTTGTTCAAATTGAATCCCCTGTTCAATATTGGGGATCACTGTGGGGGTGTGAATTTTTACTTAGTGCAATTTAAGAAAAAATCTTTAACAATCTTCTTCACCACAACCAGTGGGCAGAATCTTGATATTTGGTATGCAGCATCTTGGTATGGGTTGGATTCACGTTTATTCAAATTGAGTCTTTTGATCAATATTGGGGCATGAATGTTTACTTTGTGCAATTCAAGAAAAATTCTTTAAAAATCTTCTTCAGAACCATCATGCAGAATCTTTTGATATTTGATCAGCAGCATTGTCCCATTCAGTCCTGTTGATGTTTTAGTTCCACAGAGAGTATAGATTTACTCTGTAGAACCTTAACAATAGCTTTTGATAAAATTTGTGTCTTAACAGTATGGAACATTTCGGTGAGCGCCTAAGGCCCCCTGGGGCCTCTTGTTTTTGTAATTATTTCTTTGCCATCAAAAGTTCATTTTCTTGGTTTGTTTTATGTTTTAAACCTCATAATCTACAGAATAGCTTGGGTGGTGGTGTATTTCTGCTCTTGAGTGCAAGAAAGCTTTGCAGTACTAAGTCTTATGGCACTCAGGGGACAAATTTATCAATTTTATTAACTTGTGTAAAATATCTGACCTGAACCATTTAATTTTTATTTTTTTATGTTTTCTCTGGGGGGGGGGGGGGGGGGGAGGGGGCGGGAGGGGGTCCTGAGAAACGTTTTTTTTTAACTTTTATAGGCCATAACACAATTCTCTACACACTGAACAGTGATTACATTTGCACACACTTTGTTTTATACTTGTTACTGTCGTAAACAAGTTCTGTTTCACTAATGTAACAGGACTCAATAACTATCGCCTGGTTGCAAAGTACCCTAAAGGGGGCAGTATTGGTATAAATGATTGGCTAAGCCATACTTTATATTTGCATTGTGGTCAGGATATAGCCATTGATGCTGACAGTGACCAAATGATAATTTTTCATACATCTTAAAACTTATTATTCAACTGACAGTGATTACTTCTATTACCCAAATGCAATTAACAGGTCAATTTTGAATGACACAGTTTGCTGTCAAACAATTATAATCAATTACCCGGTAGCAGGGTTATTCTATTAACCCTTTATCTAACAAGTCAGCCACATCTGCCCTCGTAAAATACAAATTGAGTAGTTTAAATAAAAGATTATTTTCCCAAAAAACAAAAAACATATCATGTGACCCCCCTCATTGGAAGAAATGATGAGGGGGCAGATTATTATGATCCCTGATGAGTCTGGAGGTGGGATGGGAAAATCTCACCCGAGGGGCAAGATATTTGAACCAGACCCGAGACTTGCCGAGGGTCTAGTTCAAATATCTTGCCCTGAGGGTGAGATTTCCCCATTCCCACCTTCAGACTCATCGAGGATGATTTTTCTCCCCTGACCATGCAGCGATTACATTAGCCAGAGGTAATTGGGAGTCACATGCATATTCAATCAGCTCATTTTGTTTTCGTTGTTTTGAGAAACTGATGACACCACCGGAAAGAGCATGCACAAGTTATGTATATACCAAAGGTATATACAACAAAATTGATTAGGAACGGTGGCAGCTTGAGGGTTGAAGAGTTTTAGAGCATCGAACTTTGATCACACTGTATTCTGATGACGTCAATATGAATTAGTTGGTAGCAAGAAACTGATACGATAATATGCATAAAGTCATAATAACGTTATAAATGTATAATGTCACATGGGTCGGGAGTGATACATCTGTCTCTCCCTGCTATCTCACCCGGGACACATGTATGTTACACATGCAGTGGGGGGAGAAAGGTGGTGTACACATCATGCTGCCTGTTGTTATTTATTTATTTATTGGGGTTTAATGACACTTTTGACAGCCAAGGTCACCACGTGTCAGACAGTTTTATTGGTGGAGGAAGCCAGAGTACCCAAAGAGAACCACCAAGCAATGGCGAGCAACTGCCAGACACCCCAAGTTACTAACTCTGCACAAGCAGGATTAGCATTGGTTGAAGACAAGTGCACCATCAACGTGCAGTACACCTTAGTACAGAGCGCCAACGTGTCCCCACATGGGCAATCAGGGTAAAGTGCCTTGCCCTAGGACACAGTGCAGTAACCCCTGGCAGGGATCAAACCATAGATCTTTTCATTTGAAGTGCAAGCCATAACCAATGAGCCACCGTGCTCCCTACTGTTTGTTGACAAATGACTTACTTCAGTAGCAAGCCAGAAAATAAGCAGACTGACATCTGCAAAATGAGGTCCCCAGAGGGTGAATTTAGTGATGCTACCCTGCAGAGCAGGGTAGCATCACTAAATTTACCCTCTGTGAACCTCAATCTGAATCAGGGTCTCAAAACGAAACAGAAAGAGGTTCCTAGAGGATAAGCTGGCCCACTGTATGGGATAGCACCATCAATTGTCAGACTGCTTATTTTCAGGCCTGTCAGTAGGTACATTCAGCAAATACCCCCCAAAAACCAAAACAGATTTCACAAAAAACAGCGGAACCCTGTTAAATGAGAAGCCTTGGATGTTGCCATTTTAGTAAATGACCCATAATCAAGTGACAATGGTCTGACTATTATAACATATGCGAGAACGTCATAAACATTCAGAATGGTGAAACGTTCAAACCTATTATTTCCAAAAGGTTTACGAATCCCTGTGTGGTAAGATGGAGGTACTGATGCTTTAAAATGATGTAATTATCCAATTCAACTTTTATTGACAACTTTATCATCCTCGAGGGTTTTTCTAGCTTCAAGAAGGTACATTATGTATGCAAACAAACTCTTCCCACTGAGAGTAATTTTCTTTTCAGAGGATTAAAATAAAAAAAATATGTGTAGTTGGAGGAGTGAGGGGGATAGCAGCCTACTGCTCCATTTCCTGTCAACAGTCCCCTCTTGTTTTTTATGCCCCAACTTGAAAGTAGAGACCTCCGTCTGTCCGCACTAGTGTTTTCTCAGCCACTGCTACTCCGATTTGAATGCTTATTTGTAAAATTGCATGCGTGCGAGCAGTTTTTTATTTTTTGTTTCTGTAATTATTTCTTTGCCATCAAAAGTTCATGTTCTTGGTTTATGTTTTAGGCCTCATAATCAACGGAATAGCATGGGTGGTGGTGTGTTTTGTCCCTTGAGAGCAAGAAGGCTTTGCAATGCTAAAGCATTGCAAAGCCTTCTTGCACTCAGGGACAAATTTATCAGTTTTTTTAGCTTGGGTAAAATATCGGACATAAACCATTTAATTTTTAATTTTTTTAAGTTTACATTGGTTATAAAAAGAGAATGCGGCAGCAAAAAGGACTATGCGGGAAGGCCTGAGAAACAGATGTTTATTTTTTTTTATGCATTATTACTGCCGCAGTGATTTATTGTTCTTTAAGTTTTTGGTGTCTGCTAATTCTTACTTTAGCAAAATTCAAAATGAAAAGTCAGTAAGTCTGCAACAGTGTTGGGTTTTTGGTGACCAAGTCATCATCTGTAACTTCCATATGAACCATGAAGTTATGCTACAGCTGTTTAAAATTCAGAGAAGCCATACAATCAGATATTTGGAAACGGAAATCTTAGCCTGTATTTACCAGTGTTCAACTAGAGCACCAACTACATAGATGATGTGACCACTAAAACTCTTTCTGACATCATTTTAATGATTTACCAAATGCGCACAATATAAAAATGTGTTATATTAATTATTGTTTTTTAAATTTTTTAAATTTTACCCAAACCATATCATGTAATCCCTCATTTGGAATGAGCTCAAGGAGCTCATTTCACTGAGGTGGGGTGGGGGGGGGTGGGGTGGGGGGGGTCACATGATATTTATGGTTTTGTTGAAATGTTTTGAAAAATATAATTTTTTCAACTGTTTAATTTGTAAATTACGTGGGTGGATGTGGCAGATTCATTAGGTGAAGGGTTAACCTTTATGTAAACATAGTGATGTGACTGTTAAAGCTTTTTTCAACCTCATTTTTCCCATTAACATGACTCACTGAAAACACTTGTCAAGATTTTCTTGAATAACTGAAAATTATTTTTTGCCCCCAAAACATAGCTTGTTATGGTTTGCTACCGCCCAGAAATTGGACTTAAAAAAGAGTTTTTAGTGATTTGCCATGCATTTTAAATTCCTCAAATAGTTTAACCACATAAACCTGCTTTGTAGGAGTGTCCATCTGTCCAACCGTCTGTCCGTCTGTCCATCCATGGTATCCAATACTATCCATAACTTGTGAGTCTAATTTCAGAACATGCAGTTATGACCAAATTTTTTTTTTACCGATATATGTCTTCAAAGGTGTCTACTAGGGGTATGTTTTTATCAGGAATCTAATGGTGAGGTTTAAAAAAGTATCGGGTTGGGGGTGTAGATGGGCACCAAAAGTTATGACCAAAATTTTTCTCACCGATATAGATCTTCAAAGGGGTCTACTAGGAGTAATTAACTCAACTTTGGCAAAGCCAAATTTGAGGTATTGCCATGGCCCGTCGTCCGTCTGTCCATCTGTCTATCTGTCCGTCCGTCGCGTCATACACACGGTTCGGGCTAGAGGCCGTATTTGTGAACCGATCTTTACGAAACTTCTTGGGTACCTTTGTTATCACCGTGAGACGAGAATGAGAGTTTTTGTATGAATGTTTAGTAACATGGAATACATCACATATAATGCGGGTTTTTTTCTCGTGCAGTAATTATGCAAATTAGATGAACTTTGATTTATTCAGTGCTACTTATACACAGTAAGTGCAAATGTCAATATGGCTTGGGCTAGAGTCTGTATTTATGAACCGATCTTCACAAAACTTCTTGGGTACCTTTGTTATCACTTTGGGATGAGAATGTGTGTTTCTGGGTGCGATCCAAAATTCGAAAGGGCTGCCAGTGGCCATTTTGTACAGAAATTATGTCCAATCAGTTTTTTGTACACAACTTCTATACGGCTCAGGCTAGAGGCTGTATTTATGAACCAATCTTTACAAAACTCCTTGGGTACCTTTGTTATCACCGTGAGACGAGAACGAGTGTTTTTGGGTGCAGTCCAAAATTCAAGATGGCCACCAGCAGCCTTTTTGTAACAAAATTAGTGCAATCATTTTTTTGTACAGAACTTCTGTATGAAAGTTCTGATTTGAATAAATTTTTGTAGGAATGTTTAGTAACATGGAATACATCACATATAATGCAGGTTTTTTCCCGTGCAAAATTATTCAAATTAAATGAACTTTGATTTTTTCAGTGCAACTTATACACAAAGTGCACATGTCAATATGGCTCAGGCTAGAGTCTATTTATGAACTGATCTTCACGAGACTTCTTGGAGTACCTTTGTTATCACCTTGTGACAGGAACGAGTGTTTTGGGGTGCCTTTGTTATCACTGTGCTATGAGAACAAATATTTTTGGGTTCAGTCAGACCCACTCTAGGACTCAAAGATTTCTTTTCTAGTTTAGCATCTAACTGTCACCCCACTTTTACAGTACTTTACCTATATATTTGTTACAGGCTACGGTCAGCATTTATGTACAGACCATTACAATATTTTACATGTACCTTTGTTATCAGGGCATTACCTAGATGTTTGTCATTGCTGTGTCACATACTATACATGTACATGTCTTAAACAAGTTGAGCTACAGTGTCATTGACACTTTCATATTTACCAGGAATCTAATGGTGAGGTTTAAAAAAGTGCCGGAGTGGGGTGGGGGTGGGGGTGTAGAGGGGCACAGACAATCTAAAATATAGTATAGATTAAGGGAGAATACTCTCCTCGGCCCATGCAATGCCGGGTAACCCTGCTAGTAAATAAATAAAGGATCGTAGGCTGCTCACCCCGCATCTATCAAGTAAGCAAATGAAAGACATATCCTCCCTTAAAACTGATCCTCTAATAAATAAAAAAACATCTCAGCAGCAAACACCCTCGAGTGGCATATAAGGATTATAGGCTGCTTACTCTGTATCTCCTCTGCTAAATATCAAATAAGCAAATGAAAGACATCTCCCTTTAAACAGATCCTTTAATAAATACAAAAACATCTCGTGAAACTTGGATGTGTGGAAGCAGCAAACACCCTCGGGTGTGGCATATAAGGATCGTAGACTGCTCTCCTCTCATCAGCAAGGTCCCTCTGCAGGCCTGTTTTTATTACCTGCGTCGCCAATGGCAGAGCAGGTCTAGTAACCGCTCGACTCCGTCCGTCAGTCTGTCCGAAACACTTTTTCCGTCAAAGTTTTCTTGGCTTCTATGAAAGGGAATGATTTTATATTTGGTCTGCTGCTTCATAATGAGGAGTTGTATTGTGTAAGCAGTTTTCCGATCTGCCGTGCAGCCACTTCCTGTTTGCCCATACTTTGAAATTTTACTGTACCCACTGAACATGGAAATTTTCCGTCAAGGTTTTCTTGGCTTCTATGCAAGGGATTGATTTTATATTTGGTCTGCTGCTTCATAATGATGAGTTGTATCGTGTAAGCAATTTTCAGATCTGCCGTGCAGCCACTTCCTGTTTGCCGATACTTTGAAATTTTACTGTACCCACTGAACATGGAAATTTTCCGTCAAGGTTTTCTTGGCTTCTATGCAAGGGATTGATTTTATATTTGGTCTGCTGCTTCATAATGATGAGTTGTATCGTGTAAGTAATTTTCAGATCTGCCGTGCAGCCACTTCCTGTTTGCCGATACTTTGAAATTTTACTGTACCCACTGAACATTGAAATTTTCCATCAAGGTTTTCTCGGCTTCTATGCAAAGGATTGATTTTATATTTGGTCTGCTGCTTCATAATGATGAGTTGTATCGTGTAAGCAATTTTCAGATCTGCCGTGCAGCCACTTCCTGTTTGCCGATACTTTGAAATTTTACTGTACCCACTGAACACTGAAATTTTCCATCAAGGTTTTCTCGGCTTCTATGCAAAGGATTGATTTTATATTTGGTCTGCTGCTTCATAATGATGAGTTGTATCGTGTAAGCAATTTTCAGATCTGCCGTGCAGCCACTTCCTGTTTGCCGATTCAATTGCATGCAGCGACGCAGGTCCAGACCCGGTATTGGTCTTGTTTTTTTTTTTCTCTTTCCCCCAGTGTCCATTACGGAATTATTATAACCTCTATGGACATTCTCTAACTGTTAAGGAGTCTGATCATCCTTCGCTTCATCTCCAGAGGTGGTGTACCACCTCCGGGGAGGCGAGCATTGGTCCTGCGACCCTCTTTTCGCCCTTTTTGTAAATACCTCTAGTGTGCACTCCAGTCCCAGCCAAATAGGTTACATTGCAAACCTGCCCCCAAACCAGGAATGTATGGATGTATGGGTCTTTCTTTGTGTTAGTGGTGAAAGTTGCTTGATTGCCGAAGCCGAAACATCTCTTCCTCTCCGAAATTGCTAGAGGCAGAATGTACTTGACAGTGAATCCCTCAGAAACAGAATCAGAAATAGAAACAAAAACAACTGGCAGATTATACTTTCCTGAAGACCCTACCCCACTACCCTCAGGGAGAGGTAGTACCTTTATAGAGAGGACACTCACCTGAAGGAGGATAACACCTAAACTAGAACACAAAGAAGAATGCCAAGCCTGCTACCTCAGCCTTTCCATCTCTGCTGTCTCCTGCCATGGTCGTGTCCTTTGGAAAAACTTACACGTAAAAGAAGGGTCAAAATGGGCTTTCCCTTAACTGTCCCTGCATGCATTCGGCACATGAAACCATTAATGCATTGTTATCATAATCACCATCACTTGAATTTCATTTGCACCTTGGACCGATCAGGTGGAATTACCAACTGAGGTACAAAAGACACTGATAGACTCGAAGGCTGTCTTTGCCACCACTTAGAGTATCCAAGTGCACAAAGGCAAAATTCAGCTATCCGTGAATTTAGAGAGAACATAAGAACCAGAGTCCTTGGAGAGGTGTAGCACCTTTTGTTGGGGGATCTCCTCCTGCACTGGTCACCCTCCAACTGACCAGAAAAACTGAACATTGATTTAATCACCGGAAGCTGGGAAGAAAAGAAGAAGAGGAAGAGAAGGAAGGACCATCCGCAAGATGCCTGATGCCTATCGACAGTTGGAGTTTCTGGAGAGGAAGAAGATGAAAAGGGAAGAGAATGAGGCAGAGAGGGACATCAGAAGGACCATACCTTAACCTTTGGATGATCCATGTCCAGCTTGGCATACTCCTTGCAAGGGAAGCAGTTGGAAGATGCTGGATCACCAGGGGCAAGATCAATCTACAGCCCAACTCATTTTTCTTCCGAATGTGAGATGGAGGAGGGCGACCTTTCCTTGATGCAGGAAGTGGTTTTGGACGCTGTTCCTCAAACACCTCCAACTCTGACTGAACCGTCAATTCCAAACCACAGTTGGAACATCTGGTAGTGGAAACCTTTGAGGAGAGAAAAGAGAGAGATAGCATTAATAAGGGAAATACCAGTAGCCAGGCTTGCAGCAGCTGAACAACACCTCATCCAGCCAGGACCAGGTCAGTATCTCCACCACAGCCACCTCCTCCAAAGAAGAAAAGCAGAAGACATAAGCACCGCTGATGTGCCTGACACTTTCCTCCTTTTCCATGCATGGACATGGCATATAAACTCAACACACTGTTAAAGAGGGTCAAAAGGGACTTGCCCCACTGCATCCTTGTGCGTCTTCGGTGCGAGAAACCTTTATCGTTGTCGTTATCATAATTAATTGCAAGATACCAGTTTTTGTTCTTTAATACCAACATTCTCCAAAAGAGCTTTCCTTTACCCAATAACTGAATGTGGTATGCAGCTATAGTAGGTGACTTTTTTTTCTTATCCATGTGCACAGGGTGAGGCCATAAAATGTCCAGCATAAATTAGCGAGGCACAGCATTGCTGATTGCCACAAGTCAAATGGCATGCAGTTCACTCTGCTGTGGTTTATGTCAGAATTTCATGGCTGTCATCCCCATATTAAGAGGGATCATATCTTCAGCTAACATGGATGTTTTTTTGTAAAATAGAATGGATGTGTAAAAGATTTCCTGCCAAGTCTGCAAATTTTTCAACATTTTTTTTTGATGGAGGGGTGGAGAAGCCCAACTGATGCCCTTTACCTCTGTCCCTCTGAAACAATATGACCATTTAGTCCATAAACATCTTGTTTTGACTTGCATTGAATAAGCCATTTTCATATAGATAATATTGAGTTTATGGTATGGTTTGTGGTATAGTAAGGTCAACTGAAAATATTAGTGTTTTATTTTGTAACTAAAATTTGCCTGTTTGTGCTTGTAACTATACTGTATTTGCAGATGACTGTATGGATGATTATTTTTTTTTAGAGAGAGAGAGAACAAAAAGAGAGATAGGGGTGGGGTGGGGAGGGGGTTTCACATTGTCTTAAAATTAAAAAAAGTAGAAAACAAATAAATAAATACTCTGTTAATTACCCAATACGATGAGCTTGTTCCAATGAGGGGGGGTCACATGATATGGTTTTATTTAAATTTTTTGAAAATAAATTTTTTTCAACTGCTCAATTTGTAAATTATGCCTGTGTGGATATGACCGATTCATTAGGAAAGGGTTATACACCAATAAAACAATAATGAAATAATTAGATTTGATCTGGAATTCCCCGCTTAGTTGCAGTGACAGTATTGGTGTCACTGTACTAAGAGTTACCTACCTTGAAAAGTTGCAATCAGAAATTATGCAATCTCCGAAACTAAGCATTGAGAAAAAAATATTGATTTTAACCCTTTACCCAGCGAACTGCCCGCATCTGCCCGCATAATATGCAAATTCAGCAGCTGAAAAAATATTATTTTTCAAAAAATTTCAACAAAACCATATCACGTGACCCCTCTTTGGAACGAGCTCATCGAGCTCGTTCCAAAGAGGGGTCACATGATATGGTTTTGTTGAAATGTTTTGAAAATATTTAAAAAATGATATTTAAAATAATAAATTTTGAAATCGTCTGCTTTGGGTTAAGGGTTAAAAACCCTTGAAGCATTGTACTGAAATCTTGCATCATTGATGAATATTGCAGAGAAAAAAAGAGGGGTGATTTGATGATTTTTGGGGCCTAAAAAATACAATTGACTATTGGTGTGTTTTTGTGAGAAATTTTCCGAAAAAACTGTGCCTGTGACTGGTAGTTTCTTTCTTGTCAATTTTTCTCTCTTATGTGTTGCATGACCCCAGTTTTCAGGGATGAAAAAGTTGTCTGAAGGGCTATACTTGACAAAGATATTAGAATGGTGAAAGGAGAATGATGCGATCATAATTCTTTTCACGCAAATGTTATAATGGCAGCGTATGGAAAAGTATTTTGTACTGTGATAGCAACTGTCAGCTCCATCTGAATCATCCATTGGATTCGGAAGTAATTATTCAGATTAAGAGTTGATTAGTGGACCAAAGATATCAAAATTAACCCCTTGAGACTTGAATTATCCTGATGTTCAAATGTCACTGGAAATTCAGTTTCTTCAATGTTTTTCAAATTGTGGCGTCAGATGTCAGAAAGTACAAATAACAAGATATATTTCACAATAGTGATTATCTGGTTGAGGGCTAGTTATTTTTGGTGGTCAGAATTTGTTATTCAAAACTTGTTTTATTACAAATTGTTTGAGAGTGCCCACAACACTCAACCAGTTAAAAAATCTTGTCAGCAGGATTATATAAGTATTTTAAGCTGTGATAACATTTGGCTCAACGGTTGTCACTGATCACTATTTGGGAGAAAATAGGAATTGAGGTTAAAACTTTAAAAAATCGAAAACTAATAACAAAATAACCGACCACAAAGTATCAATATGCTGTTTGATTTCGTATGTCATAAGATGTACAAAAGAATCAAAGGGTTAATCTATAGAGTGGGCTGACATTTCTGATCAATCAAAATTTTCATTGCATTGCTTTCACATATTTTTACAAGAGTCCAGTAAACTTATTTTTTTAGCTCAATATTTTTTTTGTGTGAATGGTCCACCAAACATTTTCTGGAAAATTTTGACAATTTGAGAACCAGAATTACATTTTTTTTATAATAATTAAATTTGTTAAAAAATACTCAAGGAGCACTTGCAAGCCTTCAGTTTGTGATTGTATATGTCTCTTTTTGGAAGAAACCATTTATTTATCTGATGGAATATCCAGCCCAGTTTGTTCTTGCAGTAATCTTCTCTCCCCCTACTGTATACAGAAAGAAGTCAATGGAACTATTGTAAAAGTAACTGAAGCCAACCCATGGGCATTGCCAGGATTTTTCAAAAGGGGTTCAACTGTACCTGGGGTACACTTGACAGATTTGGAAGGCATGAGTATTCTAGGGGGCAGGCTTGAAAATAAGCCATCTGACATTTGCAGAATGAGGTCCCCAGAGGGTGAATTTGATCATGCTATCCCATACAGTAGGCCAATTTATCCTCTAGGTACCTCATTCTGTTTATTTTTGAGACTCCGATTCAGATTGAGGTTCACAGAGGGTAAATTTAGTGATGCTACCATGCTGTGCAGGGTAGCATCACTTAATTCACCCTCTGGGGACCTCATTTTGCAGATGTCAGTCTGCTTATTTTCTGGCTTGCTAGGAGGGTGGATCATACTCTTCCCCTTCCCTTCCCATGACATTTTTTTTAACTGAGTATCAAATGGAGCTCTCTGGTGGACTAATGGAGATTTATTTGCTTTCTCCGTACTTGAAAAAAATGTAAAAGGGTGTTTGGTTGGATTACTCCCGAATCCCCCCGCCCCCAAATACCCCCCGGCGATGCCTATGCAAGGGTATAAACCTATATTTTTATTTATGCTTGGAACACAACTAAACCCCTGTGGTAAACCAGCTCTGGTTCACTTGTAAAAGAGGACCCACTCACCAATGCTGGAGTGGAAGTCCTCTAAAAAGGGCAACAGGGGTATAAATGATTGACTAAACTTGACTTTATCTCAATGTTTTGGTTTTAATTTGCCATTGTGCAGAAATATATGACCTAAAGCACCAATAAATAAATTAATAAATAAATAAGGAAATTTGATTAAAAATGTAAATTGAGTGATGGATAAAAATGGCCTTACCACTAAGGAGCAGTCTAATAGTAAACAGATAAGGAAATGCAATAAGTCAGAATAAGAAGAAAGCAAATTGTTTTTTAATCAACATCTCATTTTGTGAAGATTTAATGATAAACACTTTTCAGATTTCCATTACCCAAGTTTGAATCATGGGGACAGTGGACTCTTGGAAGTGGTAGCCTAAAGACTAGAGTACTGCCAGTGCAAGCAAGAAAGACAGAAATCAAGGTCAGTGCTCTTTTAGTTTTTAGGTCTGCCTTTTTGCAGGTTGTGCAATGTCTTTTTTCACCAGATTTTTTTTTTCTATTCCCGTGGTTTGGCTGGGACATCTAAAATTATTTTTCTATAAGGGTGTACTTAGAGTATTTCTATTACAACGCATGGAAGCACAAGCATATAGTTACAACTGATGCCCCCCCCCCCCCCCCCCCACCCACCCACCCCAGTTAAACAGAGAGGTCCATTATTGAAACTTTTGCTTCTACAGTGGAACCCTGTTAACTGAATAATCATTTTACCAGTGAACAATATGCAGTTAACAGGGGATTTAGTAGTTTTCCTAAATTCCTGGTAATTTATTCCATTATATCTTGTTTGAGCTCAAGGAGCTCTGTCAGACAAGATATAATAGATTAACTGGTAGAGTGCCACTATTAGAGCCCTACTGAAAAGTTGAGCTCGTTCCAGTGAGGGGTCACATGATATGGTTTCGTTGAATTTTTTTTTTAAATTTGAAAAACAAATATTAAAATAATAAAATTTGATATTGTCTGCGTTGGGTAAAGGGTTAATAACCATGCCTTGAACAATATTGTGACTCTTGGATCTTTTATTAGCAATACAAATTATTGTTGACAGTATTGATAATTTATACATTACAGGGACCAGTGGCAATGTATATAGAAACACAACAGTTGGACAGATCGGAAGCAAGAGCTGATGCATTTACTGAACAGGAAGCCTTCTGGAATGTACCAATGCATGATGCTAATATTATCTGTGATATTGCAGTGACTAAAGGTAAAGGTGACCTTCTGGAATGTACCAATACATGATGCTAATATCATCTGTGATATTGTTGTGACTAAAGGTAGTATATATCTACTGAATTATTACACCCAAACGCATTCACAACGGCTCAGTATATCATCAAAGGCAATGATGCTCAAAACGTAACTGTACGTGTGTTGTAAAAATAACAGTAGGTGTTACAAGTATACAACTATATCAGTTCATGCTGTGTGTAATACAGATGAACATTATTAATGGGTTGAGTGCTAGAAGCCTCCATTATCAGAGCTTTAACCGTTTACCTAACATGGAAAGCAGACAACACAAAAAAAATTCTTGAATAACTAATTTTTTCATTTTTTGTCTCAGAAACATAGGTTATGACCCCTCGTTGGAACAAGCTCGATGAGCTCATTCCAACAAGGGTCATAACCTTTGTTTTTGAAACAAAAAATGAAAAAATTAGTTATTCAAGAATTTTTTTTGTGTTGTCTGAAAATTAATTGGCGATTTTTGAGAATGTGCTGACCGATTTTGGTCGTTACTTTGGGTAAAGGGCAGACCTTAATTTAAATGATGCGCGATCGATCTCATGTGCCATCACTCGCGCAATTACAATTTGTGGCGAACGATCAATTGCGCGAATGGAAAAAAAAGAAGTTACTTTTTTAGTTTACGTCAACAATTTCAGAGTTTCAGAAACTGTGTCTGTAAACACAAGACTGCCTCACCTATTTGATTAATCGAATAACCGTCGTAAGGTTCTATAGTCTACTATTATTTTTCATAGTCGTCTATTTTTTTTAGCCATATACATCATGCCACTGAATGATAATATTGGTCTGCGAGGGGCACGTAACATTTCTCGGTACCTTTTATCCTTCGTATTCATTGTTTATGTCACGAAAATAGGCAGTAATTTTTACTTTACCCTCGAATATTATTTCATGAAATGGACGTTATCATACCTAAACTATGCTCTGGAGCAAGCTATTGTGAACAAATTGTTGATAATTCATATTAATTTTTGCCATTTTAATTTTTAAATCCGATAAATTTAATATCGATGTGGAATTTATTGACACTAAATTTCTGAAAGAATGTGCATACTTTGAAGTGTTAGCATCACGTGACAGTCACTGACACAAAGTTGATTACGTCAATGAGGAATTCCTGGTAAACCCTAGTTTTTAGATGACCCGATTGGCTGGAATAAACACCATGTGCTATATTCCTAGCAATTTTCATCAAGCAACAGTTTCAAGATCCCCAAAATGACCCAAATGAAAACTTCAAGAGTCCAGATGGTGCTTTGATTTTCACTTGTGTTGTCAGAATTTTGAACTGCATTTACTTGTACCTTGCTAAATATTCCATTGCATATTATGCTTAAAAGTTAGAAATTTAGTGGCAATTATTATTATTATTATTACTTATTGGTGTTTAAGGTCACATACTTATGCACAATGGCTAATCATGACCATGACAGTTTTACGGGTGGAGGAAGCCGGAGTACCCGGAGAGAACCACCAAGCAACGACGAGCAGCTGCCAGCTCCCCAACATCGTAACTCCGCACTGCAGCACAGGCAGGGTTAGATTGGTTGAAGACATGCGCACCATCGACGTGCAGTATGCCTTAGTACTCAGCGTCATCGTGCTCCCATGTGGACAATCAGGGTTGAGTGCCTTGCCCAAGCACACAACATGGGAGTCCGAATCGATCGCTCAGACGGTCACCCATCTGAGGATTAACTGGGCTCGACATTGCTTATTTAGTGCAAGAAATTGTAATGTTTGTATCATTAAATTTAAACCAATTTGCACTTTATTTCATTTTTATATTATTATTTCGTAATTGCATCTCCTTTTTCCTTTTTGTGTCTCGAGGCATTTTCCCAAATCCGTGCGCCACCAAAGAAATCGCCTTGGCGTCATCTTGGGCACATGCTGTATAGTGCCAGGATTTTTTAAAACGAATGTCTGAAGGGGTTAACAAAATGAGGATGTCATAGCAAAAGCCAACATTTTTCTTGCTCACATTTCATATTCAGTCAAATGCAAATAATATTTTGTTGTAGAAATTTGGTTTCATTTTACAATTGTGTTGTAATAATGAAGGAATAAATGTTGAAACTAAACTTGAACAACAGTAAGCAATAATAAAGCATCAGAAATTGAGGGTAGTTAGGAAAAGTTTTTCAATAAGAAGAGAATGGGGACGTATACCTGATGGCATACATATGTCTGTCCATCCATCCTTGCATCCATCCGTCCATCTATCTGTGTGTCCATCCATCCATAGCGATATCTTACCAATCAGTGGCTGGATTTCATTGAAATTTGGTATGAGGGATCTTTATGACAAAATGCTGCTGCACATATTAAAAAAAGCTGCCTGCAATTTTTCAACAGAGTTATGGTCCTTACTTTGTTTTTAAGTCATTTATGCTTCATCAGTCCATCACTGCAGAGGGGGTATGATTGCCTCCAGCAATAGCTCTTGTTTAGCTCTGTTGAATTCTCCACTGCATCATGTAATATTGAGATTGCTGGAATCTTTTACATATGTAAACTGCCTTTTTAGCTCACATTGAAGAAGTCAAGCTGAGTTTATCTAATTGCTCTCCGTCCGTCGTCCGTCAACTCCATGTTTTGATCTTCTCAAACACCACTGGGCCAATTCAAGTGAAAGTTTGTGAGAGTGATGGCCCCAAAGGGGTATTGCATTTTTGTTTAACTCAACATGCCCAGCCCCATAGGGAGGGGGTGGGAGAAAATGCTCCAAAATATTTTTAAAATCTTATGAAGAAGAACCAGTGGGTACAATGACTTGATATTTGGTATGGAGCTTCCTTTTGAGGTATAGAATCAAGTTTGTTCAAACGAAGACATGAAACAATATTTGCCTTTGTAATTGTCTGATTTGAACCATATTTGGTATATGGTATTATTGGGTCATAAGTACTTGACTCATGCAAAAAAAACAGGAGCTATAAATAGAAATAATTTCAAATGCCCATCTTTCTCAAACCACACAGAACAGTGAGCTGTATTTGGAATGCTTTATCATTAGGACCATTAGAACTGAATGGTAAAATAAATTGCCATTGGTTATGACAGTCTTATGGGGTCTTCTTCAGAACCACCAGTCAGAATCTTTTAATATTTGGTATACATCATTGTTATGAGGGCAGATTCAAGATTGTTCAAACCAAGTCCCTAGGTTAATATTTGGGCTTCCTATGGAAGCCCATATTTTAACTTATTGCAATATTGGGGATAATTTTAAAAAAATCTTCTCCAGATCCACCAGTTTGAATGCTTTCATTTTAGTACGCAGCAGCTCAAAGGGGGTCAGATTCACGTTTGTTCAATTCGAGTGCCTGGGTGAATATTTGGGCTCCCTATGGGAACCCAAATTTTAACTTGGAGTAATATGTGGGAATTTGTTCAAAAGTCTTCTTCTGATTCACCAGTCAGGATCCTTTCATATTTGGTTTACATCTCTAGGGGAGTCAGATTCAAGTTTGTTCAAATTAGGTTGCTGGGTTAATATTTGACCTCTATGGTAGCCAAATTTTAGCTGGGTCCCTAGGATAATATTTGGGCTCGCTATGGTAGCCCAAATTTTAATTTAGTGCAATATGAGGAAATGTCTTCAAAATTATTCTTCTTCTGATTCACGAGTCAGAATCCTTTCATATTTACAACATCTCTAGGGGAGCCAGATTTATTTTTGTTCAAATTAAGTCCCTGGGTTAATATTTGACCTCCATATGGTAGTTTGAATTTTAACTTTGTGCAATGTGAGGAAATTTCGTCAAAAATTCTCATCTTCAGATCCACCAGTCAGAATACTTTTATATTTGGTATACAACATCTCTAGGGGGAGGGGGGGGTTGGGGTTAGATTCAAGTTTGTTCAAATCTGGTCCACAGGTTAATATTTGGGTTCGCATTGGTAGCCCAAATTTTAACTTAGTGCAATATGAGGAAATTTCTTTAAAATTCAATTTGAGTGCCTGGGTTAATATTTGGACTCCCTATTGGAACCTGACTTTTAACTTAGTGTGATATGAGCGAATTTCTTCAAAAATCTTCTGATTCACCAGTCAGAATCCTTTCATAATTGGTTTACAACATCTCTAGGGGAGTCAGATTCAAGTTTGTTCAAATTGGGTATATCGGTTATATTTGGGCTCCATATGATAGCCCAAATTTTAACTTGGTGAAATGTGAGGAAATTTAGTGCACTTTTCCTGCCTCCCCCCCCCCCCCCCCCAAAAAAAAAACAAAACAAAACAAAAAAAACAAAAAAGAAACAAACCACAAATAAACACCAAACTTCAACTTGCTATCTGACACAATCTGGGCACCTTTGAAGACCATGTCAGGCATTGTAGAAACTTGTGCTCTGATGGCGTCCATATTATCCAAATATGAGGTCTTTTTCCTGGAGCAATTCCCACAGATTCCAAACCAATGGGTGAGGGACACACTTTCCCATGCTCACACCCCTAGCTCTGGCCTATAACTTTTGGGATATGCCATAGGCGTCTTGACCTTGGACCTCCACATCTTTCTTAGCACCTAAGAATGCTATACATTATGTACCTGCTTTGTTATTTTGTGTTCAGTTTTAATTTCGATAGAATAAATAATTTTCACTTGTAACTTTTCTGTTATGTTTAACATCGCCATAATACAGGGACTCCATTCACTGTCCTGTTCCTTGATCTATTACTGGACGTATTGCCTCCTTTTGAAGTACTGAGTATGATCTCTCCCTCATGTTGTTATGTGTAAAATAAAATGGATTTAAGGCATCAATGAGTATCACATGGGGAGTAAATGGTCAAAGTAAATAACCCTATATAATTTTGATTATTATTTTATTTCATGCATTTAATATGAGACAAATATGACTGAAATGAAAAAATAAAAAATAAAGAACGTTCATGTGTTCCGAAATTCACCTAATTTTGTGCAGTAAAAACACTCACTGGCCATAATCATTCTTGTGTAGTCCCCACCAGCTATTCTCACAGTCAGATTGCGACTTATACAAAGGTAATATTCGTTGGGAAGGTATTTTGGCTGAAAATATTGGGTGCGATGTATATGTGGGAGCAACTAAAACATGGACATAATTATACAGAAATAATCGCTTTTGGATTTGCCCGTTCTGCTGACGTTCACTGCCATTTTAAAAATGAGATTATAAGGGTGGGCCGTTGTAAATTTTCGAAGTTTAACGCCAAAGTATGCAAAAACCGTTAGGCTATTTTTTTTGGCTCCTCGGTTTTTCAGTTTGCGGCAGAAACTGAACCGAAAACCCCAAGACCTCCATGCTCTACTTCACTTGTTGTTGAGAAAACTAATTGACAAAACTTTCCAGGACAGAATATCTTTTCTTATTTGGATATTTTAGGCTGTCAGATTTGAGCTCACTTTTCAGGACTCCAGCTTAACTCCTTTCATGCTGCTGATAGATATTCCTGTCCAGGACAGGAAATCTCTTCCACTAATTTAACCAAATTTACCCCTGTAAATTGAAATAACGTATTGACTAATGAGTCTAGATTTACATTCTGTTAATATTTTTATACTGTACCAATGACCCAGACATAGCTGGTGCTAACTCTAAAAAATCTAGGGCCAAACACAAATTTTGCCCCCCAATCCCCAAAATTTGCATCTAAAACCAAAAGAAATCATGTCCTGAAGGACCTCCATACTTTGCCCTTACTGCGCATGCGCAGTGTCAAGGACGTTCTGAAATTGGCGCCAATTATCATTCTCTGTTTGGCCCTTCATCAGTCAACATCTCACTGATCTTTGTGCTTGTAAATCTCAGTTTAAAGGATGCCAGACACGTAATTATTGGAGAAATGGTGATTCTAAGGAGGATATAGAAGGAGGAGAGGAAAAAGGAGTGACAAAAAATAATCAGGGCTGTACTTAAAATTTTTTATGAAATTATGTTAAGTTGCCTATTTTCGAGGCATGGGCCTGTTGTTGTCATTCTTGCTATAAAGTTGCACTGCTTATTCAGTGTTTCCTCTCCCCTGGTCTTCTAAGTCCCCCCTTGCTATTCTCCCATGCTTTTGGCATATTTTTGAGAAAGATCATTTCTAAATTCTCTTGGGAGAATTGGCTTGGTTACAGAATGAATTCTATTATTTTCCCCATAGTCATGTTTTCACCCATGGGTGTATAAACGTTGTGTTCTGCATCTTCCATCTGATGTTCTGCAGATTCTCCCCTGGGAGTCTCTGTCTTGCATCAGATAGAGTGTAATTTTGATGACTGATTTCGGGCCAGTTTTTTCAGTGCCTGAAGTCATGTTTTCTGGTGTTTTACACTGTTTGTTTACATTGGCAACAGTCTCTTTTGAGGGGGGCTGTCTGCCTTTGGAGTAGTTTATCTCACTATAAGATACATTATTATTATCCGTAAGTGTTGCATTAATTATTTAATATAATTTTAAAATTTTTGACCACACTTAGCCTTGGGATCCATTGGGGCTCAACGTTACTTTTCAGAAACTTGGGCTTTGCTGAAAATATTTTTCAAAAATTATTTTGATTTTCAATTGTTTTTTCAATATTAATGGATCATGTTATTATGTATCTTTGTGTTTAGGGGTTTGTGCGAGTACTAGGACTTGTTGTTGACTTTTCACAATGAAAGGATATTGTTCAAATTGTAATAGGAAGAAATCTTCCTCTGACTTTCATGATCATTGTATTAATTGTAGTCAGTGTACTCGCACTAATCCCTGTTCTATATGTCAATATTGGGATGACAAACATTGGAAACGTGTGTCACGATATGTTGTTAGTGGAGAAAGGGCTATGCCGGCTCTTTCTCCGCAGGGTCACTCTACTCTATCAGTTTCTATTTCAGAAGAACAAGAACAGGGTGATGTTTCCATGTTATCTTCCGCAAGTGCGCTTCCGTCGTCACAAATGAATACAGAGCTAGCGGCAAAAGTGCTCATGGAGATAAGACAAATGTCGTCCACTAGCTCGCCCGGTGTAGCGTCCATTCACCGAATGGTTCAGCAGCCGGGTTCGTCCGATGCGGTCCAGGAGGAAATGTTGGGTGATGCGAGCACTATAAACATACAACGTGCACACCCAGTGACGGCGGATACTAGGAGAGATCGGAGGAAGCCTTTGAGTCCGGTTCCTAGCTCGTCCAGGTCCAGCCGGGCCGCGAGCGAGAGAGGCCCCTCTCTCGTACAACAACATCTGGGACCAGATGTTGTGGTACAAAATGTGTCGCAAGTGGAGCACACGTCCGTCGCTCGGGACGCTCCGTTGTATAGGCAGTCCGCTCAGGCTTCTTCCTCTCACCAGCGCACACGACCACACCTTGGCTACGTGACCACCGATATTTTACCAGCTTCGCCGATCAGGGATTGTTCGGCGACCAGGTCACGCCATCCGGTAGCCAGGAACACGAGGCCGGTGGACTCCGGACATTCGCATAGGAAGAGTATGCGGGAGTCACCAGATGCGGAGCTGCCCTCGGCACAGCAGCGAAAGACTGCGCCTCTGCAGGCCTCGATGTCGGGCGTGCTTGTTCAAATAGCACAACTTATCGCAGCATCCCAGCAACCGACAGAAACGGTGTTGGATCGGGAATTATCTGACGGCGCTAGGTCGGTACGCTCCGCCGAAGCATCGGGTGCGGACGACCGGGAGCATCATGAGGTCCGACCGGATGGTGAAAGGGATACGGATGACTTGGAGCTATCCCTTTCGGAACAACATAAAGCTGCCGTGGACTTCATCCGGCACTTTCTTCCTCAAGTTGTTCCGTCGGGCCAGACTGCTGCGGTTCCGGACAAGAGAATTATAGCGTCATTGGACTCTGATTTCTTTGAGCAGTTCCGGGACATCGCTCCCGAGTTTCCGTCTCAGTCCAATAATGTCGCAAGAACATTTGAATTATTGAACGACGCTATATTTAAACTTGCTTCCAAAACAGGAAAAGCGGGTTTCTTGTCCGCCAATACTCTCAACCTGCCTTTCATTAATGCAAGGAATAAATTCGATATGGCAGGACAGGGTATCCCGAGAGTTCCTCTGCGTATGGACGACGAGGCGGAAGACTTAGAATTATCATTACCGTCATCTGCGTCTATTCCAACCGCGGTGTTGGAGACGACTATTTCGTCTAACAGAGCCAGTTTAGATGCTTTACCTCACGCAGACCACCTTACTAAGGCGTTATCACTGCGTCTTCAAGGGAAAGAATTCCAGGATATACAGTCCTCTTTAAGACTTCTTTCAAGGGCAGTAGCTTATTCCACGTGTAACTCCGCCCTTTCAGTGGCGAACCTGGAGTTGGTTAGCCGTGACGCAGCCCTAGCTACATCCACACCCGTAGATAGTAAGGTGAAGAACTCTCTCAGAGTCGCTTCAGTCTCCGGAGAACTTCTCTTCGACGGCAAGCTTTCTGCAATTTACGATAAAATTACTAAGAAAGCTTCGGATTCTCTGCTGTTCAAATCTGCTTCTAAGAAGTCGGACACGGCAGATAAGAGTAAGACAGGCACTTCTGGGTCTAATGCGCCCAAGAGAGGTTCCTATAGAGGTTCCGGTGCGTCCTCTTGGTCTTATTCAAGAGACCGTCAAGGCAGCGACTCACGTGCGGGACGTCCTTCAGGCCGGGACAACCGGTCGGACGCCCCGAGGTCGACGGGACGAGGTGCGGGTCGCGGAGGACATGGTTTCTCCTACCGCAGACCTCGCAGGTCCAGGAGGTGATGGCTTCAACCTCTATCGCGTGCCGGTTGGCGGAAGGTTGTCGAGTTTTTCACAAGAGTGGGCGTCGATTACGGACGACCCTTGGGTGAGAGGGGTGATTTCGGAAGATCTAAAGATATCCTTCAAACGAAAGCCTCCATTAACTCGAAGTCCAAAATGGACTCAACTTCCGTCAAATCCGCAGAAAAGAGACGCTCTGTTATCAGAGGTGCAGTCTCTTTTAATGAAGAACGCGGTAGAGGTCGTAGAAAACCAGGAGACACCGGGATTCTACAGCCATCTGTTTCTGTTTCCGAAACCAGATGGCTCGTTCCGTCCAGTCATAGATTTGAGCTGGATAAACAAGCTGATCGTCGCTCCGAAGTTTTATATGGAGACGATTCGATCGGTCAGAGCGAGTATTCGGGTGAACGATTATGCAACAAGCATAGATCTCAAAGATGCGTACTTTCACGTCATGGTACATCCGACATTCAGAAAGCATCTACGCTTCGCAGTCCTAGGGGTGGTATATCAATTCCGGGCGATGTGCTTCGGATTGAATCTAGCACCCTGGGCTATCACTCGGGTAATGAACTCGGTAATGATCTATTTCCGAGCTCATTCGTCTGCGGTAACGTCGGCCTACCTGGACGACATTCTTCAGAGGTACGGCAACGAGTTAACGCTTCAGAACGATGTGCAGAATCTGCTTCTATTGCTCCGACGTCTCGGTTTTATAATAAACGAGGAGAAGTCGGATCTAGTGCCGTCCAAGTCATTCACACATCTGGGAATGAGCTTCGAGACGCACAACAATCTCGTTCGTCTGCCGTTATCCAGAGCGAAATTAGTCAGTTGTTACGCTCGCTATTGTCTGCACGCAGACAAAGTCACAGCGAGGGAGTTCATGAGACTGATAGGTCTGTGCGGAGCCGCTGCGGATCTCATTCCGATGGGGCGGTTACGCACGCGTCCTCTCCAAATTTTCTTGACTCAGAATTGGAGTGTGAAAATTCATTCGCTCGACATAGACGTTCTCTTGTCAGATCAAGTGAAACGAGAGATTCAGACTTGGGCAAACATTCAGTGGTTAACTCAGGGAGTGCCGCTGCAGTTGCCGGATCCGAGTTTTACCATTATGACGGATGCCAGTCAAACAGGTTGGGGTGCTTCATTGATCCCAATGGATTCAAGATGCCAGGGTCTTTGGGATCCGCAATTCCTGGGCAAGCACATAAACATCAAGGAAATGATGTCAATTTGGCTTGCGTTACGTCATTGGATGGACATTATTCACAATGCTCATGTCCAAATCCTATCCGACAATACGACAGTAGTGGCGTATATACGGAATCAGGGAGGCACACATTCAATTCCGTTGTTCAATCTAACGGAAAGAATCCTTCTGTTTGCTCTAGAACATCAAGTTCTTCTTTCGGTCCGTCATATACCGGGTCGTCTGAACGTACTAGCAGACTCCTTTTCACGAAAGGGTCGCTTGTTGCCGTCGGAGTGGACTCTCAACAAACAAGTATTCAATCAGATTTGCTACCAATGGGAACGGCCAATGATAGACTTATTTGCGACACATCTCAACAATCAGTTGCAGACGTATGTGTCTCCGTGTCCGGATCCAAGAGCATTTGCAGTAGACGCTCTGTCCATCCCTTGGGACGGAATGATAGGATATGCGTATCCTCCAGCGCCGTTAATTCAGCAAGTATTGCTAAAGATAAAACAATCTCAATGCAAGATTCTGTTGGTAGCATCTCTGTCTCCACAGAGACCATGGATAAATCTACTCAGGTGTCTGTTGTGGGACCTACCGCGAAAGCTTCCTCCACGGGAGGATCTTCTTTCGCAGGGGAAATCGCGTCAACTCCATCACAACCCGCAAGGTCTCAACCTTCACGTTTTTCCGTTGTGCGGTCCTTCTTGCATGGCAAGCACTTTACAGGACAAGCAGTGGATGCGATTTCTAACTGTAGGAGGACCTCCTCTTCGCTAAACTATGCGGCTAAGTGGAAGGTTTTTCGTCGTTGGTGTAGGGATCATTCTGTTGATATTTTTGATCCCTCCATACCAGATATTGCAAACTTTCTAGTATACTTGTTTGACGAAATCAAACTGCAGCCTGTTACTATTAAGGGTTATAGGTCTATGTTATCTGATACCTATGCACATCATGATAGTTTACAAATTGGATCTAATGTCTCTTTATCTAAGTTAGTTAGAAACTTCTCGATAAATAGACCCAGAACTCTTAGGTTAATTCCTAACTAGAATTTAGCTTGGGTTCTTCTTAAACTGAAGGAAAAGCCATTTGAACCTCTTGGGACAGTAGATTTCAAATTCTTGTCTTATAAGACAGCTTTTCTCTTAGCTTTCTCTTCTGCTAGAAGAGTCAGTGAGCTTCATGCACTGTCGGTGGATGATTCTCACTATCGTAGTGTTGGGAACACTATCACCTTCACTACTAATGTGCGATTTTTAGCTAAGAATCAGGCTCCTAATAAATATCCGGAACCTATTGTTATTAAGGCTCTTCCGTCTTCAGACGGGCGTAGGCCTTTACTCTGTCCTGTTAGAGCGTTACGTATCTATAAACAGAGATCTCAGTTTATCAGAAAGGGACGAAAACGTTTCTTTCTGTCTCTGATGCCTAATAGAAAGGACATTTCGGTCCATTCTATTGCTAGATGGATTCAATTAACTATCCGTACTGCTTATGAAAATTTATCTTCTTCTCAGCAGTCTGTGCTTAAGATTTCGGCTCATGAAGTAAGAGCTCTTTCTACTTCTTGGGCTTACGCTAATAGTATTGCTATTACAGATTTAATGAAGGCTGCTTATTGGTCTCAGCCATCCACATTCACAAATTTTTATCTCAGAAATATTGAGTCCATTTCTGGAGACCTGCATTGTTTAGGTCCGTTATCTGTTGCTCAGAATGTCGTCCACTAAACAGTTGCAACTATAGTTATGCAGGCTTTCTGTTCCAGCAGTAACTCCATCCGGCTGCCCTCTTCGCTCTGGGCTATTTGACCCAGGGGAAGGGGGGGGGGGGGAGGGTGTTCCCTTAGGTCACCTGCTTTATAGTGAAAAGCAAGGGAATACATCCTCCGAAGTCAGTATTTCTGAGTCGTTTCCGGGATGGTTTTAAAGTGTAATATTAATGTTAAATTCATTCATGTCATATTTTTAAAGTGTAGCTTGGTGTGAAGCATTTGTATATGTCAAGTGTCAAACAGGCGTTAATATACAATCCTCGGACACTTTTAAAGAATATAAAGAGTCTCAATTCTCTGGACTAGCTTTATTTATTGGCTTACTTTAAAAATAATTAGTATAAAGGGTTATACTGGATGTTAATAGAGAACATGAATGTTATTGTGCTCAATTATGAAGGGTATTGTATCTTTCTAATTTAACATAAAATAAGAAAGATACATGTAAAGCCTAATACTCCTTTTCTCCTTGAGAGGTTGACTCTATATTATATAGTTGAGCTTATTGGATTTTCCTCTATGTCCTAGGCCCTCCAGCCTTTTTACTATTCAGCTATGTCTGGGTCATTGGTACAGTATAAAAATGTTAAAAAATTTATAGTAATTTATATATTTTTTATACTTACCAATGACCCAGACGGGGATGGCCCTCCCAGGAGTTGGGAACTCATACCTCTCCGCTGAGTACATAGCGCTGACCAGGCACTGCTTGTAAGAATGATAATTGGCGCCAATTTCAGAACGGCCTTGACACTGCGCATGCGCAGTAAGGGCAAAGTATGGAGGTCCTTCAGGACATGATTTCTTTTGGTTTTAGATGCAAATTTTGGGGATTGGGGGGCAAAATTTGTGTTTGGCCCTAGATTTTTTAGAGTTAGCACCAGCTATGTCTGGGTCATTGGTAAGTATAAAAAATATATAAATTACTATAAATTTTTTAACTTTTCCATCAAATTTAGTCATGGCTGCTGTACAGCAGCCATGACTAGATATGATGAAAAATATTTTGAAAATACTCAGCGGGTTAAAAGTTAATGGAATAAGTGAAATTAAAATAAATGATGACATCATTTAATATATTTCATTATTTACAGCTGAGAATAGATCACCAGGACAAGGCAGGTCAGACATTATCCACATAGCGACAACTAACCCTGTCATGATCTACACAATGAATCCTAAGACAAACAGTGTTAATAGCATTGATCTGTATGACATATTCCCCATTACATCAGGATCTTATAAACCAAGAGTTAAACTACTACCATTATCAGCTCCATTGGATGATCAGGTCGTTCTTCATGAAGAAGTGGTAAGTAAATTCAAACCTGTAAAATGATAGTGACAGTTTTTCCATTGGACAACTGTTACCACTGGGTTTCTCCATCTTAAACAACTCATGGGGAAGTCGAGGTGGCAGTGTAGCTGTCATCCACAGTGATGCCTTAAACATAAAACAGCATCCTGATTTATACAAATCTCCGCCATCTTTTGAAATGATTGACTGCCTTGTGTCAAGCAACCGTTCACTTCCATTACTCGTAGTTTACCGACCGCCACCATAAAAAAGGAACAAACTTACATCAGCACAGTTTCTAAATGGATTTTCTGAATGTCTGTCCTTCTATGCCTTTTATGGATGTGATATAGCTCTTGCCGGTGATTTCAACATCCATGTTGACAATTTACATGACACTTTTGCCAAGCAATTCACAAATTTGTTTGAATCATATGGCTATTCACAACTGGTCTCAAACCCTACCCACAAGAGAGGGCACACCTTGGATCTAATTCTTGTTCGTCAAAGTAACAGCACGTCAGTACAAAATGTCCATGTCACAGATCCAGCATTGTCTGATCACTATGCGGTCTTGGCCGAATTGACACTAGCAACTTCAAAAATCCCTCCCAAGAAAATAACTTATCGAAAATATAAATCCATAAACATTGATGCCTTGAAAATGGATATCAGTTCATCAATTCTGTGTTCAAACTATTTTTGTTGTAGTCATAAATCATCTGAGCAATTGCTATCTTTATTTGAAGAAACTCTTAAGGGCATCATGGCTGAACATGCACCACCCAAGTCAAAAATTATAACTAATAGGGAAAAAGTGGAGTGGTTTTCAGATGTTAGAGCTGCTAAACAACAGCGCCACAGACTTAGCGTCTTCACAATAAAACAAAGCTTGAGGTTCACCGGCAAATGTTCTGCTACCAAATAAATACAACTAATAAGATCATCAAAAAGGCAAAGAGGGAGTACTACAATTCTCTTATAGAAGAGTCATCTAATACAAGGGTGCTGTTCTCGCTAACCAATAGTCTCCTTGGTAAAGAACAAAAAGACATTCTCCCAGATCATCTAAATACTGAAGAAATTCTGGAAAAATTCCGCGACTCTTTCATAACTAAAATTCAAGTAATTCTGGATAGTATACCAGAGTTTGATCATCTTGACATAAAAATTGATTTTTCTAATTTTCACTCTGTCTCAGAAGACGACATTCGAAAATCATTATTATCATCATCCAATAAATCCAATGATCTAGATCAAATTCCAACATTCCTTTTAAAAGAGACAATTGATTATCTTCTGCCAGTTATAACATCTATTATATCTGCATCCCTACATGAAGGGTTTGTTCCAAATGCATTGAAAAAAGCACTTGTTACTCCACTCATCAAGAAACCATCTCTTGATCCTGACAACCTGAAGAATTATCGACCAGTATCGAACCTCTCTTTCTTGTCTAAATTGTTGGAAAGGGTTGTTGCTTTACAACTCAAAAATCATCTGCATGAAAATGATCTTTTAGAGCCCTTCCAGTCTGCATATAAAGCCAACCACAGTACAGAAACAGCCTTACTATGAGTCAACAATGTCATTGTTAAATCAGTGTCTGAGGGTAAGGCTTTACTGCTTGTTCTCTTGGATTTGTCAGCAGCATTCGACACTGTCGACCATGGTATTCTCATGCAGACATTGACACAGCATGGCATTTGTGGAACTGTCTTATCGTGGTTTGCATCATATCTAGAAGGTCGCAGTCAACAAATATACATCAATAAGATCGGTTCAGAAAGCAGGACGTTAAAGTGTGGTGTTCCTCAGGGATCAGTTCTTGGACCACTCTTGTTTACTCTGTACACTTCTTCTCTCGGTCGCCTTCTTAAAAAGCATGGCATATCATATCATCTGTATGCAGACGACACCCAACTGTACATCACATTCAACCCATCTGTTCCAAGTGACTCCTTCACCGCAGTCAATAACATGGAAACTTGCATAAATCTTGTGCGGGAATGGATGATAGACTTTAAACTGAAAATGAATGACTCTAAAACTGAATTCTTAGTGATATCCGGGGTTCGCATGCCTACACCCTCTGTTACATCAATTCTGGTTGGAAACAACATCACTATGAAAAGTGAATCGGCCAGGAATATTGGACTGATTATGCACTCAAATTTAAAACTTGACATCCATATCAATAAAATATGTCAAAAATGCTACTGGCAGCTTCGTAATGTTGGAAGACTGCAACCTTATCTTAACCAGTCAGCACTTGAAAAACTTGTGCACTCCTTCATCACCTCACAACTAGACTATTGTAATTCAGTGTTAGTGGGGCTGTCCCAGTGCCTGATTCAGAAGCTTCAAAAAGTTCAGAATACTGCTAGGATAATTACTGGTACCAAACGCTCTGAACACATAACACCTGTTTTAAGACAATTACATTGGCTTCCAGTTAAACAGACGATTGATTTCAAAATATTGATCTTAGTATTCAAATGTATCCACAAACTGGCTCCAGTTTACCTGCAAGAGCTCCTCACTGTATATAAACCAATGCGCAGTCTCCGATCTAAAAACCAAATTCAACTAGTTGTGCCGTTTAGCAGATCTAATCAGGTTCATGATCGTGTGTTCTCCATCGTGGGTCCCAGATTGTGGAATTCCCTGCCAATTAGTGTCAAAACTTCAGAAACTCTCGATGTCTTCAAAAGAAATCTTAAAACTTTCCTATTTACTGAAGCATTCTCCTAAACCTCTCTAAGAGGCAACCAAAACAGATGTGACTCTTCATTTCAGAAAAGTGTATTTATTTCTGTCAAGCGTTTTAGAGCACTATTTGTGGTTTTATGCTCTAGAAAATCAATTATTATTATTTATTTATATTATTTATTTATTTGTTTATTTATTTATTTATTATCGTCCAAGGTCGCATATTTCTGCACAATGTCTAATCATGACCACAACAGTTTTATGGAAGGAAGCCGGAGTACCCGAGGAAAACCCCTGAGCAATGGCAAGCAACTGTCAGCTCCCCAACATACTAACTCCACACAAGCAGGGTTAGCATTGGTTGAAGACAGGTGCACCATCGATGTGCAGTACGCCTTAGTACACAACTCCACTGTGCCCCCACATGGGCAATGGGGGTGAAATCATTGTAATTTGCTTATTAATTCTAGTTTGATGGAAAACTCCGTTTGGGAATCCCGGGAAGAGCTGTAGTACTGATTAATTGTGATAAACAAGCTCTGTTTTACTGGTAAAATAGGACCAGTCTGCAATGCTTGGCGTAGAAGTCCTCTAAAATGGGTGCGTGTGTATCAATGATTGACTAAACTTGACCTTATCTCCATGTTGAGGTCATGATTAGACAGATTAGCCATTGTACAGAAATATGTAATCTTAGACACGAATAAACAATAAATAATATTTTTTCAAATTTTCCCAAAAATTTCAACAAAACCATATCATGTGCCCCTCATTGGAATGAGTTCGATGAGCTTGTCCCAATGAGGGGATCACATGATATGGTTTTGTTGAATTTTCTTGAAAAATATGTTTTTCAAGTGATTAATATTTGTAAATTACGTGGGTGGATATGGCTGATTCATTAGGTAAAGAGATACAGTAGAGTACCCCTATGGAAAGCAATAATCTCACTTTTTTCCAATCCATACCATGCCTGTCATCTCTAACATGCAGGGGGCGTGATGGCGTCGCGGTAACCGGTTCTCGTCAGATCACCAAAAATTAAGCAACGTCGAGCGCGGTTAGTAGTTGGATGGGTGACCATTTCAGCGACTGATTCGTGTTTCCGCATTGTGTCCTTGGGCAAGGCACTTACCCCGATTGCCCACATGGGGGCACGATGACGCTGTGTACTAAGGCATACTGCACGTCGATGGTGCGCATGTCTTCAACCAATCTAACACTGCCTGTGCCGCGGTGCAGAGTACAGAGTTACGATGTTGGGGAGCTGACAGCTGCTCGTCGTTTCTCGGTGGTTCTCTCCGGGGACTCCAGCTTCCTCCACCCCTAAAACTGTCACCGACATGATATGACCCTGGCTGTTAATGTGTCGTTAAACCCTAATAAAAAAAAAACAAACTCTAACATGCAGCGTTTTTCAAGGTGATAATTTACAAAGGCAAAATAAAAACTTGAGTGCCGTCATGTTGAACACTATTTACAAACATTCCATAATTCAATGTCCCGCAATAAACAAATTATATCAAGAGTCAATCAGTCAAACTCAATACATTTGGCATCTGGTCAACTCGATGGAATATGACAATATCAATTAACCCTTTACCCAACTCAGACGATATAAAAATTTATTATTCTAAATACCATTTTTTCAAATTTTTCAAAAAATTTCAACAAAACCATATCATGTGACTCCTCGTTGGAACGAGCTCGACGAGCTCGTTCCAACGAGGGATCACATGATATGTTTCTGTTGAAATTTTTTGAAAAATAATATTTTTTCAACTGCTGAATTTTCATATGTGGGCGGATGAATATGTTCATTGGGTAAAGTGTTAACTGTTGTAATAATCTGTGTATATTATTTTATGTTCATTTATAGACCAATGTTGTGTTGGTAGTTAATGTGGAAAATGGAGAAGTTCAAAGATTATACAGTCCATCAATGCCAGAAACACCACATGAAAAAAGGAGGTTTCCTGCAATTACACAATCAGTTAAGGTAATGCTCTCAGTTTATTTACTCCCCCCACAAGGGAGGGATATAGCCAGGCCTGAAAATAAGCAGTTTGACATTTGCAGAATGAGGTCCCCAGAGGGTGATGATGCTATCCTGTACAGTGCGGCAATTTATCCTCTGGGTACCTCTTTCTGTTTAGTTTTGATACCCTGATTCAGATTGAGGTTCACAGAGGGTAAATTTAGTGATGCAACCCTGCTATGTATGGTAGCATCACTAAAATATACCCCCGCTATTCTGAGGATTGTGAGGTCTAAAATGTAATACAAACTGAGTATATGTTCCTCCAAGGGTAAAGAAAAAAATAATTCTAAAAATAAACCAAAATAATACCAACCCCCCCCCCCCCCCCCCACCCCTGGTCACACACATACATTTTTTATAAAAATGGCCTGAGAAACAGAAGATCTACTTTCTGTGGCCTTATTCAAAAATGACTGTGGCATATGTTGCTTATTTCTTATCAACCTACCTTGCAATTGTTTACTACAGGCTTGCACTACAGTAGAAGAACCTAACTCGGATAAAATACTCTCTATTTTAATATTTCCCAAGAGATTTGGGAAAGAAAAGTGGTGTAAAAACACCACGAAAAAATAAGCCAAAACTGGGTCGAGCGCCATCGGCGCACACCCAGTATGGGACGCTCTTCCATAGTACAAATCCACGACTTCTGTAAACCAAAGGGCAGTACGTCATAAATTCATCATTCTTTTGATTATCCGCACACGTGGTGGATGTGTGCCATTTTGCTCCATAACAGTGATAATTCAACTCGTCGATAATGGTTTTCCTGTGACTGGAATTATGGATCTGAAGATCTTATAATAACAGGACTGTGTTTTATATATTCTCGTTAATATTTTCAACCACATTCTCATTGTATATTATTTACTATTCTGTTTTCGCAAATGTTTTGTTTTCGACTTCGTGTCAACGCAGTTCGACAATGAATTTTTCGGATGATAAATTTAATTGTTATTGGAGTTAGGTGTCTATCAGGGACTGTCTGGACAGGATTTCTTCACTCTGTTGAGGGCTGAATTTCTGTTTTTCCGGTCCCTGTCGACCGTCTGGGTTCTGTCGTGTACCCACCGGTTTCTGCCACCTTCTCTCGTAGTTGAGGGTGTTCTTCTACTTTCTGTTTCTGTTGAGTTCACCTTTTTTCTTCTACTGCTCTCACCTCTGTCATTTCCAGTTCGGTTCCTTTAGGGCAATTCCTTTTGCCCTCGCCTTGGTTCGTGGCCGTTTCTTCCGCACTCGCGGGTGGTGTGGAATGCTGTTGTTTCAGGGCCCCCCGACTCGATCACGTCTGGTGTGAGTTTTACCTCCTCCGTGGGGGATGTGCACATCCTCCCACTCCCACGAGGGTGGGGAACACCGTCATTTTGGGGACGCCTGACTCGACCACGTCTGGTGAGAATTGCTCCCCCTCTGTGGGGGATGTACAGCTCCTCCCGCACCAGCGGGGGGTGGGGAACGCTGTCATTTTGGGGCTTCCCGACTCGACCATGTCTTGTGAGAGTTATTCCCCTTCCATGGGGAATGTGCAGTTTTTTTTTACCGTGGTGGATACTGTGGGAGCTGTTGGATTTCTGGTGAAGAGATGCCTGGTTCCGGGACTATGCGCCCTCTCCAGTCGACATCTGAGGCTGTCACTAGGGTTGTGACTCCTCCTTTGGAGGCCGAGCTAGGTGGCTCTCTCCGCTTTCCGCCAGTTCCAACAGCTCCCGTCGTATCTGCTGCTACTGCTGTTCCGTCTACAACGTCATTGGGCACCATTTTTAGCCGGCCTTGGCTTATCCCTGCAAGGGTCTGCAGGGATGTCTGTAGTGTGGTTGTGGAGTATCGGCCTCAGCCTTCCCCGAGTCAGAAGTGGCTGCCGACTGAACCCCCTACTGTGTCCTCTCAGCCGTTGAGCACAGTAGTTTTATACCTGCAGTGGTCTGCTGCGGCGTCTGGGAGTGTAGACGTGGGGGTATCGGCCTCAGCCTTCCCTGACTTCAACTCGGCGAAGTTGGAAGTGGTTGCCGGCCGGACCCTCTACTGTGGTCTCTGCGCCGTTGAGTACCACAATTTTGTCATTGGCATTTTCCGTCCACTCATTCTGGTCACATGGCTAGTTTTGCGGGACCAACACCTTCTATGCAGCCTGGACCTTCTGCTCCGCAACTCTCCCGAGTTCCCGCTATGTTGATCCTCGGGGGTGTCATACCCCAATACACGTCTGCCCGCAGATGTTTCGGCTGCCGCCCGTCGCTCTGCTTAGGGTGTATTGGAGGATCATGACCCTTCGCTGGTTAAGAGGTTCAGGTGTGAAGCCACTTTGCTGGTTCACTCCCATGTCGAACCGGCTGGTACGGGCAATGAGCTAAGGGAGGCCCTCTCCTTACTCACTCAGGTTCTGTCCAAGAGCCTTCCCGTTGTTTCCAGCGAGGCAGCAAGTGGTTTCCAGGTAACCCCTATGGTGCCGCCTCCTGGGATTGGAAACAGGCCACTTTCTGATCCCCCTGGTGCCTACACCATGGGAGGCATCAGCTGGCTTGCCCACGATGGGCTATGTGTCTTCCGACTCTGGGTAGGAGTCAGACATTCTTGATGTCGAGAGCCAGCAGTCTTCTGACTTGGGGGAAGCTCTTGACTTTGTATTTGGGTTCCTTCCAGATCTCAAACCATCAAACCAGCCGACAATATCAGCCAGGCCGTGATCATCGGTCACATGCCTACAGCCTGTGGAGCAACCTGCTTCTGGACGTCTTCGACCGTGCCAGTCAGTACAGGTGGTTGAAGCATTTTCAGCATTGGACTCTGAGTTTCAAGGCTGTGAAGGCTCCGTTCTTCACCAGGGTTGACACCTTTTGCCTCCGGTGCGTTATTGTTTCTACGATTTCGCCAATCCATCAGTCTGCCAGACTTTGACGGGTTTGGATCAGGAACTCCAATTCCCTCGGGCTTTCCAAGCCCAAGTCGGCCGTCATTCCTATGATGACTCTGGAGTCCATTTTGGGCTTATCGAGAGAAATGCTGGGTATGCTTTCTCTCTCCGATCACGTATCTGCCTCCAGATAGGTTTGACGATGTACAGACTCCTTTGCGTGTGCTGTCCAAGGCGCTCATGCATCTTACTCACACGCATGTCTGTGACACGGCTCTTTTGGAACTAGTTCGAAGGGACTGTGTGCTGGACACAGGCCGATCCCTTCCCGGGGGTAGCATGCTGCTCTTTGATCTGCTTCTTTGGCAGGTCTGCTACTGTTTCATGGGTTCCGTGTCGACGGTCTGAGATGACATCTATGTCATTCCAAAGATCAGCTGCTGCTTCGTCAGCTTGATCAGCCTTCTAGGGGAGGCAGGGACAGTTCAAAGCCTAACAAGTACCCTTCTGCTTCCTCTGCGAAGCAAAGGGCTGATCCTTCTACCACCGCTTCTACTTCTTACTCATGGGGTAAGGGTAAGCGCTGGCAGGCTAGAGGGAAGTCTCAGGATTCTTCATTCAGTAGAGGAGGTGGTTTTTCCTCTCACGGGTCTCTTCGGGGCTCGAACTGAAGATCCTCACCTCGATTCGTCCAGGTTGGAGGAAGGATAGCAGAGTTTGCAGACCGTTGGGCCACCATCACATCCGATCCTTGGGTGTTAGATGTTATTCGGTCTGAGTATCCTTCCGAATGCACCCTCTCTGTCCAGAGTGCCTCTTCCAACCACAGTTCCTTCAGACATTTTACGTCGGGAGCTTTTGTTCACGGAGATAGACAATCTCTGGCCAAGGGGGTGATCGAGGTCATCAAGAACATTCAGTCAGTCGGCTTTTATTCCCACCTGTTCTTGGTGTCGAAGAATGGCGGCCGACTCTGACCGGTTATCGATCTGAGTATCCTGAATCAGTCTATCATTGCTCCCACGTTCAGCATGGAGACTTTCATGTCGGTCCGCTGTTCCATTCACCAGGGAGTTTTCGCTTCCAGCATTGACCTTCGAGATGCTCACTTTCACGTTCCGATTCATCGGGTGATGCGAAGTATCTCAGGTTCGCTTTTCTGGCGCAAGTTTACCAGTTGAAGGCCATGCCTTTTGGCCTCAACCTGGCTTCGTGGGCCTTCACCCGACTGATGTCGCATGTGATATTCTTCCATCGCACACAGTCCAGGGTGACTACTTCGGCATATCTAGTCGATACCCTCCAGAGGCATTCCAATGCTGCCTTACAGGAGTTGGATGTCGACACTCTTTTGAGCTTGCTCACATCGCTAGGATTCAGAGTCAACAAGGAGAAGTCGGATCTGGTCCCTTCTCAGTCGTTTTGCCATCTGTGGATGGCCTTCCACACTCAGTTCAATACGGTGGCTGTTCCCCAGGCCAGGGTTGTGATTCTCTCAGCTTTTGCTCTGACTCTGTTCAAAGTCCACATCCGCGACAGCATGGGGTATTCTCCGGCTGCTCGGTCTCTGAGGTTTGGTGACGAATCTCATTCCTCTAGGTCGGCTGTATGTCAGACCTCTCCAACACATTCTGCTCACTCGTTGGAGGCTGAATGTCGATTCTCTGGATCTGGTGCTTCAGTTCCAGAATCTCTTATCCTCACCTTCTCCACTGGACGACTGTTCAGTGGATCACGCAGGGTGTCCCGTTGGACTTACCCACGTCCGATCGCATTCTGACAGCAGATGTCAGCGATCTCGGATGGGGTGCGATTTTGGATCCTCTAGGTCTTTCCCTTCACAGGATGTGGGACCAGGATCGGGCATCTCTACACATCAACCAGAAGGAGCTTCTTGCTTTTCTTCTGAGTTTCAGGCAGTGGATGCCTCACCTGTCGAATCGTCAGGTCCTTCTGTTGTTTGACCATTCGACAGTGGTTGCTTACATTCGGAACCAGGGTGGCACGCACTCGGTTCCAATGTACGAATTGGCTTGGAATCTTCTACTGCTCGCTCAGGATGTCAATGCCTGGGTGGTTGTTCGTCACATTTCCGGTCCTCTGAACGTCCTAGCTGACTCCCTGTTCCGAAGGGGCAGGTTCTTTTCCACCGAGTGGATGTTCCACATGGCAGTGTTCCATCGGTCTCTTTGTGACTCGTTGGAACCATCAGGTGGACACTTTTGTGTCCCCGTGTCCAGATGCTCTGGTTTTCGCCATGGACGCTCTGGCTTTCCTTTGGGACAGTCTTGTCGGCTACGCCTTCCTGCCAGATCCGATTCTGCCTCAGGTTCTCGCCCAGATATGAACCTGCAGTTGTCGAATCCTTTCAATCACACCCCTGTCTCCTCGGTGGGTGTGGATCAATCTGCTCCGCTCTCTGTTAGCGGCGGTTTCAGCATGTCTCCCTCTACGTCGCGACTTTCTTTGCCAAAGTCGCTCGAGGAGGTTTCCAGTGGACCCGACTTCATTGTGCCTTCGCACGTGTCTTTTATCGGGTCCTGTCGCCTCTGTAGTGGTTTTTCGAGACAAGAAGTGGAGTTGCTTTTCTTCTTCAAGGAGGCACTCACTCCACTGGTTTAGCCTCTCGATGGTGTGCGATCACTCTGTTGCTTCTGTCACTCCTTCGATCACACCACTTGTGGAGTTTCTGGTATATGTTTGTTTCTGGGGGTCTCCAGCAATGGGTAAGAGTCCATGCTTCGGAGACCTTTTTCATATGTGGTACCGCATTGTTTCGACACTCATCCTTGCCTCTCCAAGCTTGTTCACCTCTTTTCCTTGAAAAGGCCTAGGACTTTGCAGTTTACTCCAAGAAGGTCACTTTCTTGGGCGCTGCTCTGCTTGGGGGTGGGTGGCATTCGCCCCTTTATCCTGAATGGATATGCATTTTCTCACATGCCAGATCTCTCCTGCATCCATTTCTCGATGGATTTGTCTTGCTATTCTTGCACCTTCCACTCGTCTAGCAACTGGTGATTGTATTACCAATTGTTTTTTCTGCCACGAGGTGCGTGCATTGTCTTCCTCTTTTAATAACTCTGTCATGTTGTCGGATGACGGATGTTATACTGGCAGCCTACTGGAGAAATGCTACATTCTCCTTTTATCTGCGACAGTTGCAGGAGCCGACAGAGGACCTTTGTCCTAGGGGCCCTTTGTCTTCGGCTCAGGCTGTTGTCTATCCCAGCCATTCAATTTTTTTCAGGGTCAGTTCCAGCTCTGTACTGTTACTGCCCTTTCTGTCTGTGCGTCGCACTTCACCATACGCCTCATCTTTCATTGTCTTTTACTAATGTTTGTGATGCTATGGTTTGATAGGCCTAGGGATCTCTTCCTCTGTCCACTGTTCCAGTGCTATTGAGTTATGTGTGGGTTGGTTATGTGATTCCCTCCATCCTATTGTCTATTCAGCCTGTAGTAAACAATTGGAAGGTAGGTTGATAAGAAATATAAATTTTATAGTAAATTTCCTTTCTTATTATACCTACCGCAATTGTTTACATGGAGGCCCTCCCGTCTTCTTATTCGGGTAAGAATCCTTCCTCCCCGTTAATCACATAACTCCTGTGTTGCCGGAATCAAAAGAATGATGAATTTATGACGCACTGCACATTGGTTTACGGAAGTCGTGGATTTGTACTATGGAAGAGCGTCCCATACTGGCTTATTTTTTTGTGGTGTTTTTACACCACTTTTCTTTCCCAAATCTCTTGGGAAATATTAAAATAGAGAGTATTTTATCTGAGTTAGGTTCTTCCACTGTAGTGCAAGCCTGTAGTAAACAATTGCGGTAGGTATAATAAGAAAGGAAATTTACTATAAAATTTATATTTTTCATTGAATTCAGCCAGATAATAAATACTGAATCACTTTGTGTTTCTGTTTTGCAGAAAGCATTCAGATATTGTCCAGGATCAGGACAAGACTCATTCGGCACTGTTGTGTTTTATCAGGATAATGGGTAATTATTAATTAATTAACTACACGTCTTAAGTGACTTTAAATTCCTGGTTTTATATGTAATTATTTTTTCAATTCAAGATATTTTACTCAAATTGTGGCTAGTTGGTTTACAAGGATGAGATTTGATGAGTGCCAAGGTACTTTTTCGTTGAATGGCAGGATTATTTAAAAACTTTTGCATATTTTCCAAGGCAACATCAGAACAGGGTCATAAACCTAAAAGGCCTATTTTCGACTTTTACAACATCAAGGCAGGTGCCCTTAACATATCATCATGAGGAAGTTCTGCTGACAATAGGCAAATTAATTAGGCAGTGTTTCAAGTTACAGTCTTAGCTGCCTGTTAAGGCAGCCAAGACGTAACTAGAAATCACTGCTAAACCTTTGAACATTTAAAGGCTGTGGGTTGGTGGGAATTCAGGATACTTGTCATATTGGGTTAATCCTCTACCTGTTGAATATGACCACCATGGCAAGTAAAGACCTGCACAACCATTAGTGCTGAAACAAATATTTGGATACCCATTTATGAAAGGCAATATTAAAATGTTAAATTGGCATTTGCATATTTGCCTTTCCCTCGGCCTCCTCTTAACCATTAAAAACTTCAAATTGATTTTACAGTATTTACTACCATATATGCATGTCCACATCTGCATATAACTTGAAAGTGTTTCTGTACAGGCAGCCAACAATGATGTAAACACATTGTCAAGATAAATAAGTCTATAAGTTGAGTTCTATAGGGAGAATGCACTTGGGGCAACTTTTTTCAAAGCTATTTTATCATATGAGTCTACACAAAGTTCTATCATTTTTTAAAGTAATCAACCTTTTAACTGGCTAGATTATTTTTGCTTGTCTGAATTGTTCATCAATATTTGTTTTATTACAAACACTCCAATAATTTGTAATAAAACAATCTTATATAAACAAAATATTTTTTGCTTTTGAATGAAAAAGGAACATGAGCAAGGAAAATGTTGGCTTTTGCTCTGGTACCCTAATTTTTTGAAAGCCCTGGTAGTGGCTACTAATGGGCACTGTGGTTCAGTTGGTAGAGGTGCAGGCTGCAAGCCAAGAGGTTCTCGGTTCGAGTCCCACTTGCAGCAACTGCATTGTGTCCTTGGGCAAGACACTTCACACCTCCCCCCCCCCCGCCCCCCCCCCCCCCCCCATTGCCCACATGGGGGCACGGTGACGTTGGTGTACTAAGGCATACTGCACATTGATGGTGCACCTGTCTTCAACCAATGCTAACCCTGCTTGTGTGGAATTAGTATGTTGGGGAGCTGACCCCCACCCCCTCAACAAAAAAAAAAACAGTCCGGTTTCGGTATTTGAAAAATAAACAAAAAACTGCCCTGCCCAATTGCAAATAGCCAGCACTTTTCTCCAACTTTCTTCTATGTGCACTGGCCATTGTATAAATCACACCCTAAAATGTTCCGCTAAATACTCCCCTTTACATATAACTATTGTACAAGTCATAGTGACATTCAACCAGTGTTTTTTAACGGGTAGAGTGCTAAGTTATTTTTGGTTATCAAAATTTGCTGGCATCTCTTTGCTTTATTACAATTTATAGGAGAGTGCCTAGAGGCCATAAATTGTAACAAATGTAAATCCATATAGACAGAATAATGTCACTTTGAAGACAATATGAAGCATATCTACAGAATGGGAAGCCTTTAACCCTTTACCTAACGTGAAAAGCAGACGACACTTGCAAAAATAATTCTTGAATTACTCATTTTTTTCATTTTTTGTCTCAAAAACATAGGTTATGACCCCTCGTTGGAACGAGCTTGAAGAGCTCGTTCCAACGAGGGGTCATAACCTATGTTTTTGAGACAAAAAATGAAAAAAATAGTGAAAATTAATTGGTGATTTTTGAGAATAGCGCTGGCCAGTTTTGGCCGTTACGTTAGGTAAAAGGTTAAGCTGTGGTACCTACACTTCAGAATAAAGCCCAAATATGGGCTTCCAGCACTCTACCAGTTAGGAACACTCTCAGTACCATATATGGTATGTTCACCTCTGCCACGATTTGGAATGGAAGTTTGAATTTACAGACTACGTTGAATTCAGGGAATGAATACTTTGATACATTTTTGTTTATTTATTTCATGAAGTAAGTGGCCCAGAACATTACCAAAACTTATCCCTTATTTGTAGGGAAAAAGTGCTAGTAAAACACCAGCCAGGACTTCACACTTTTATTGCTGGAGAACCTGCATTGGGAGGAAGTAATTGGAGTTTAGCAAAGTTTTTTATCCAAGTTTTTTTTTTCTAAAAAAAAACTGAAACCTAAAACAAACTGCAAATCTCATAAACATCCATTTGGCTATGGAGAGGTCTTGCAATAAATGTGGTTATATATTGTTATATAGTCAGTTTCAATTGCAGTCCACTTCTGTGTTAGATCAGGTCTCAGATCATGCCATCATGAAGTCTTCCAAAGAAACATTAGATTACTTCGGCCATAAATCTGACCAACAAAACCTGTCTAAAATTTGCTACAGATATTATTTGATACTAGTTTCAAATAAACCCACTAAATTTTGGTGTTCCTTTTTGAGACCCCGAGTTTTGCAAAATGGTTTTAGCAATAGACAATTTTGTAAAGTCCATCAACATTACATGGCAATGTTGCTGACTGAATGCATATATTCAGAATTTAGGATGATTATGGATTAATGAATGCTACAGTAGCAACTTGTTAATTGTTAATATTCATTTTAACAGGTGTATTCAATGAACAAGGATAATGTAATTTTTCTGTATTCTTTTGATGAACTGAGAATTTATTCTTTAAAATCTTGTTGACAAATTAAATGCATGTGTTGGATATATGGAGGCTGAATAGATCTATAAACATAGTGAATGCAGTGATTGTCCAAGTAATTCTTTTTACTGGTAGAGTGCAGATTTACTCTTCAAAGACGATTTGTGACATGAGTTTTTTTTTCAAAGATATCATGCTAACAGTAAGGAGTCCTGAGTTTAGCAAGAATTTGTCCCTAAACATGTGTTTGATACTGTATATTAGAGGGTGCCTACTGACACTCCAATAAATTGTAACAATACAATTTTATACCAACATTTTATTTCTACTGCTCAGCCTAGAACAACAGGGCTTAAAATTCATACGAGATTCAGAATTGATAGATACTGAAACTGTTCTTGAAGGCCTAGAGAATTATACTTATTGTTTGCTCTCTCATAATAAGGAAACACTTTGACTTGGTTTGAGTGTCTAGTGAAGGCTTGGCTGCCTATAATGGCAGCCAAGACTTCACTAGACACCTCTATCAGGGAACTTTAACTCCCATCAACAATGGAACATGTTTTCTTCATGTACCTGTCAGACAAGAAACTCTCTAAAATTTGAACTAGGCCCTAATTTTGAAACACCAAACTGAAAACTAGGCCCAGGAGCAAGTCTGAAAATAAGCAGTCTGACATTTGCAGAATGAGGTCCCCAGAGGGTGAATTCGATGATGCTATCCCATACAGTGGGCCAATTTATCCTCTGGGTGCCTCTTTCTGTTTAGTTTTGAGACCCTGATTCAGTTTGAGTTTCACAGAGGGTGAATTTATTGATGCCAAATTCACCCTCTGGGGACCTCATTTTGTAGATGACAGTCTGCTTATTTTCTGGCTTGCCCAGGAGCATGGTGGCTCAGTGCCCTCATCAGACTACAACAGTACTCTAAAATTTTTAATTATTTCAGAACTGAACAATGATTCTCACAGCAGAAGTTTCGCAAAAATCAGAACTGATTCTTGTGAATTGGGACCAATTTTAAGGCCTGCAACAAGCTAAAGCATTCAGTGTAAAGCCCCTAAAGTGGCTTTCAGCACTGTTCAATAGAGCCATGATAGTGGCTTCTGGCACTTGACCAGTTAATATTACAAGAATGTTTATTCAGTTGGCCGGGGTTTACTCTATTACCTACATGCAATTAACAGAACAAATTTACATTGGAGGTATGGTGAACTGTTTTGTGTTTGGAAGTCATATTCAGTTAACAGGTTTATTCAATTAAGAGATATAGAATTGAGTGACTTCCACTGTATAATTATGCATTTAATGTTGTTTTTTTAAAGACTGTTTTCCTTTTTGATATGCTGAAGTTCTCTCAGATAAGCTTATGAATTGTGAGTTTTTCACTTACAGAGATACCATAGAAGTACTCAGTGTTTTAGAAGGTTTATCTGCAACAGTAACAGTTCCTTTCAACATAAAGTCTGTCCATCAGGTTTCTGCGAATAAATGGCTGGTGACAAGTTCAAATAAAAATCAGTAAGTGTTTTTTCTCAATTATATGTTTATGAGATTTCATTCATATAGATTGTGAATGGTGTAAATAGTCACTTGTATTCCTTCACTGCAGTTTATCTCACTGTGGCCCCACAAAGTAGATCTTCTGTCTCTCAGACCATTTTTTGTCAAACTGCATTGAGTGGGCGTTTTTTTATTTTATTTTTTATTTTTGTAATTATTTCTTTGCCATGAAAAGCTCATCTTCTTGGTTTGTTTTATATTTTAGATGTTGTAATCTACAGAATAGCATGAGTGGTGGTATATTTCATTACTTGAATGCAAGAAGACTTTGCAATGCTAAAGCATTGAAAAGCCTTGTTGCACTCGAGGGACAAATTTATCACTTTTATTAACTTGGGTAAAATATCAGACATAAACCATTTCATTTTTAGCTCAACTTTGACGAAGTCAAATTTGAGCTATTGTCATGGCCCGTCGTCCGTCTGTCCGTCCATCCGTCTGTCCGTCCATCTGTCTCCATCCGTCCGTCCGTCCGTCTGTCCGTACGTCAACAATTGGCTATGGCTCGGGCTAGAGGTCGTATTTATGAACCGATCTTTACGAAACTTCTTGTGTACCTTTGTTATGACCCTGGGACGGGAACGAGTGTTTTTAGGTGTGGTCCGAAATTCAAGATGGCTGCCAGCGGCCATTTTGTACCGATGATGCAAAAATCAGTTTTTTGTACAGAACTTCTGTATGAAAGTTCTGATTTGAATAAAGTTTTGTATAAATGTTTAGTACCATGGGATACATCACATATAATACAGGTTTTTTTCTCGTGCGTAAATTATGCAAATTAGACTGACTTTGATTTATTTAGTGTTACTTTCAGAGCTGTAAGTGCCAAGCTGCTATGGCTCGGGCTAGAGGCCGTATTTATGAACCAATCTTTACGAAACTTTTTGGGTACCTTTGTTATGACCCTGGGACGGGAACGAGTGTTTTTGGGTGTGGTCCGAAATTCAAGATGGCTGCCAGTGGACATTTTGTACCGATGATGCAAAAATCAGTATTTTTATACTGTACCAATGACCCAGACATAGCTGGTGCTAACTCTTAAAATATAGGGCCAAACACAAATTTTGCCCCCCAATCCCCAAAATTTGCATCTAAAACTAAAGAAAACATGTCCTGAAAGGCCCTCCACACTTCGCCCCTACTGCGCATGCGCAGTGTCAAGGACGTTCCGAAATTGGCGCCATTAATTATTCTAAGTTTGGCCCTTCATCAGTTAACATCTGACTGATCTTTGTGCTTATAAATCTCAGTTTAAATGATGCCAGACACATAAATATTAGTGAAATGGTGATTCTAAGGAGGATAGAGAAGGAGGAGAGGAAAAGAATGTGTGACAGAATATTATCAGGGCTGTAACTTAAAATTTTTTAATGAAATTATGTTAAGTTACCTATTTTCAAGGCAGCAGCCATTTTGTTGTCATTCTAATTATTTAGTTACACTGTTTTTTAAGTGTTTTCCTCTCTCCCTGTCCTTTAAGTTCCCCCTTGCTATTCTCCCATGCTTTTGGCATAGTTTCTGTAATTATTATTACTAAAATTTCTTGGGAGTTTTAGCTGAATAACAGAATGAATTCTGTTCTTTCCCCATGTTTACGTCTTCACCTACGGGTGGTTAGGCGTTGTGTTCTGCATCTACCATCTGATGTTCTGCAGTTTCTTCCCTGGAAGTCTCTGTTTTGCATCAGATAGTGTATTTTTGGTAACTGATTTCGGGCCTGGGTGCCTGGAGTCTTATTTTAGTGTTTTTACACTCATTGTTTACATTTACAACAGCCCTCTGTGTGAGGGGGGGATTTCTAAAAAATAATATCTTGATGTTATTTTAATCATAACTAGATACATTATTATTGTTCGTAAGTGTTGAATAAATTGTTTAAAATATTTTTAAAATTTTTGTCCACACTTAGGCTTGGGATCCATTGGGGCTCAACGTTACTTTTCAGAAACTTGGGCTGTTCTGAAAAAATATATTTTTATACTGTACCAATGACCCAGACTTAGCTGGTGCTAACTCCACAAAAACCAGGGCCAAACACAAATTTTGCCCCCCAATCCCCAAAATTTGCATCCAAAACAAAAAGAAATCATGTCCTAAAGGACCTCCATAGTACGACTCTACTGCGCATGCGCAGTGACGCAGTCGTCCCGAAATTGGCGCCAAATATCATTCTCTGTTTGGCCCTTCATCAGTCAACATCTCACTGATCTTTGTGCTTGTAAATCTCAGTTTAAAGGATGCCAGACACGTAATTCTTGGAGAAAATGTGATTCTAAGGAGGATAGAAGGAGGAGAGGAAAAAAGAAGTGGCAAAAAATAATCAGGGCTGTACTTAAAATTTTTTGTTAAAATTATGTTAAGTTGCCTATTTTCGAGGCAAACGCCTCTTGTTGTCATTCTTGCTAATTGTTGCACTGCTTATTCAGTGTTTCCTCTCCCCTAACCTTCTAAAGTCCCCCCTTGCAATTCTCCCATGCTTTTGGCATATTTTTGAGAAGTTTCATTTCTAAAATTTCCCTGGGAGAGTTGCTTGGTTACAGAATGTTTTCTGTTATTTTCCCCATAGTTACGTTTTCACCCATGGGTGTATAACGTTTGTGTTCTGCATCTTCCATCTGATGTTCTGCAGATTCTCCCCTGGGAGTCTCTGTTTTGCATCAGATAGAGTGTAATTGAGGACTGATTCCGGGCCAGTTTTTTCAGTGCCTGGAGTCATGTTTTCTTCTGTGTTTACACTGTTTGTTTTCATTGGCAACAGCCTTTTTTGAGGGGGGCTGTTTGCCTTTGAGGTAGTTTATCTCATTATAAGATACATTTATATTATCCGAAAGTGTCTCATTAATTATTTTATATAATTTTAAAATTTTTGACCACACTTTGCCATCGGATCCATTGGGGCTCAACGTTACTTTTCAGCAACTTGGGCTTCTCTGAAAAAATATTTTTTCAAAATTATTTTGTTTTGCAATTGTTTTTTCATTTATTAATGGATCATGTTATTATGTATCTTTGTGTCAGGGGTTTTTGCGAGTAACTAGGACTTATTGTTGTTCCTTCACAATGAAAGGAACTTGTTCAAATTGTAATAGGAAGAAATCTTCCTCTGACTTTCATGATTATTGCATAAATTGTAGTCAGTGTTCTCGCATTAATCCCTGTCCTGTATGTGAACATTGGGATGAGAAACATTGGAAACGTGTGTCACGATATGTTGTTTCTGGAGAAAGAGCGATGCCGGCTCTTTCTCCACAAGGTCACTCTACTCTCTCAGTTTCTATTTCAGAGGAACCAGAACAGGGTGATGTTTCCATGTTATCTTCTTCAAGTGTGCGTCCGTCGTCACAATTAAATACAGAGCTAGCGGCAAAAGTGCTCATGGAGATTAGACAAATGTCGTCCGCTAGCTCGCCCGGTGTAGCGTCCATTCACCGAATGGTTCGGCAGCCGGGTTCGTCCGATGCGGTCCAAGAGGAAATTTTGGGTGATGCGAGCACTATAAAAATAATAGATGCACACCCAGTGACGGCGGATAGTGAACGAGAACGGAGGAAGCCTTTTAGTCCGGTTCCTAGCTCGTCCAGGTCCAGCCGGGCCGCGAGCGAGAGAGGCCCCTCTCTCGTACAACAACATCTGGGACCAGATGTTGTGGTACAAAATGTGTCTTTAGCGGAGCATACGTCCGTCGCTCGGGACGCTCCGTTGTATAAGCAGTCCGCAGAGACTGTTAAGGCTTCCTCTTCTCGCCGGCGCACACGACCGCACCTTGGCTGCGTGACCTCCGATATCTTGCCAGCTTCGCCGATGAAGGATTATTCGGCGACCAGGTCACACCATCCGGCAGCCAGGGACTCGAGACCGATGGACTCCGGACGTTCGCATAGGAAAAGTATGCGGGAGCCATCTGATGCGGAGCTGCCCTCGGCAAAGCAGCGAAAGACCGCTCCTCCGCAGGTCTCGACGTCGGACATTCTAGTGCAGATAGCACAGCTTATCGCAGCATCCCAGCAGCCGACAGAGACGGTGTCGGATCGAGAATTATCCGACGGCGCTGGGTCGGTACGCTCCGCCGAAGCATCGGGGGCGGACGACCGGGAACATCGGGAGGTCCGACCGGATGGTGAAAGGGATACGGATGAATTGGAGCTATCCCTTTCGGAACAACACAAAGCTGCCGTAGACTTCATCCGGCACTTTCTTCCTCAAGTTGTTCCGTCGGGCCAGACTGCTGCGCTTCCGGACAGGAGAATTATAGCGTCATTGGACTCTGATTTTTTCGAGCGGTTCAGGGACATCGCTCCCGAGTTTCCGTCGCAGTCCAATAATGTTGCAAGAACATTTGAATTATTGAACGACGCTATTTTTAAACTTGCTTCCAGGACAGGGAAAGCAGGCTTCTTGTCCGCAAATACTCTCAACCTGCCTTTCATTAATGCAAGGAATAAATTCGACACGGCAGGTCAGGGTATACCGAGAGTTCCTCTGCGTATGGACGACGAGGCGGAAGACTTAGAGCTATCATTACCGTCGTCAGCTTCTATTCCAACCGCAGTGTTGGAAACAGCTATTGCGTCTAACAGAGCCAATTTAGATGCCTTATCTTACGCAGATCACCTTACGAAGGCGTTATCACTGCGTCTTCAAGGGGAAGAGTTTCAGGATATACAATCCTCCTTAAGACTTCTTTCAAGGGCAGTAGCTTATTCCACGTGTAACTCCGCCCTTTCAGTGGCAAATCTGGAGTTGGTTAGACGTGACGCAGCCCTGTCTACATCCACACTAGTGGATTCTAAGGTGAAGAACTCTCTTAGAGTCGCTTCGGTCTCAGGAGATCTTCTCTTTGACGGCAAGCTTTCCGCTATTTATGATAATATTAAAAAGAAAGCTAGTGATTCTCTGTTGTTTAGATCCGCTCCTAAAAGGTCGGATTCAGCAGACACGAATAAGGCGGGCACTTCTGGGTCTTATCCGCCCAAGAGAGGTTCCTATAGAGGTTCCGGTGCGTCCTCTAGCTCTTATTCGAGAGACCGTCAGGATAGCGACTCTCGTTCGGGACGTCCTTCAGGCCGGGACAATCGGTCGGACGCCCCGAGGTCGACGAGGCGAGGTGCGGGTCGTGGAAGACGTGGTTTCTCCTACCGCAGGCCTCGCAGATCCAGGAGGTGATGGCTCAAACCTCTATCGCGTTCCGGTTGGCGGAAGGTTGTCGAGTTTTTCTCAAGAGTGGGCGTCGATTACGGACGATCCGTGGGTGAGAGGAGTGACTTCGGAAGGTCTAAAGATATCCTTCAAACGAAAGCCTCCATTAACTCGAAGTCCAAAGTGGACTCATCTTCCGTCAAACCCTCAGAAAAGAGACGCTCTGCTATCAGAGGTGCAGTCTCTTTTAATGAAGAACGTGGTAGAGGTCGTAGAAAACCAGGAATCGCTGGGATTCTACAGCCATCTGTTTCTGGTTCCGAAACCAGACGGCTCGTTCCGTCCAGTCATAGATTTGAGCTGGATAAACAAGCTGATCATCGCTCCGAAGTTTTATATGGAGACGATTCGATCGGTCAGAGCGAGTATTCGGGTGAACGATTATGCAACGAGCATAGATCTCAAAGATGCGTACTTTCACGTCATGGTACATCCGACATTCCGAAAGTATCTACGCTTCGCAGTCCTAGGAGTGGTGTATCAGTTCCGGGCCATGTGCTTCGGATTGAATCTAGCACCCTGGGCTTTCACTCGGGTAATGAACTCGGTAATGATTTACTTCCGAGCTCATTCGTCTGCGGTAACGTCGGCCTACCTGGACGACATTCTTCAGAGGTACGGCAACGAGTTAACGCTTCAGAACGATGTTCAGAATCTTCTTCTATTGCTCCGACGTCTCGGTTTCATAGTAAACGAGGAGAAGTCGGATCTGGTGCCGTCCAAGTCATTCACTCATCTGGGAATGAGCTTCGAGACGCACAACAATCTCGTTCGTCTGCCGTTAACCAGAGCGAAATTAGTCAGTTGTTACGCTCGCTATTGTCTAAATACAGACAAAGTCACAGCGAGAGAATTTATGAGACTGATAGGTCTGTGCGGAGCCGCTGCGGATCTCATTCCGATGGGACGGCTACGCACACGGCCTCTTCAAATTTTCTTGACTCAGAATTGGAGTGTGAAAATTCATTCGCTCGATGTAGACGTTCTCTTGTCAGATCAAGTGAAACAAGAGATTCAGACTTGGGCAAACATTCAGTGGTTAACTCAAGGAGTTCCGCTGCAGTTGCCGGATCCGAGTTTTACCATTATGACGGATGCCAGTCAAACAGGTTGGGGTGCATCATTAATCCCAACGGATTCGAGATGCCAGGGTCTTTGGGATCCGCAATTCCTGTGCAAGCACATAAACATCAAGGAAATGATGTCAATTTGGCTTGCGTTACGTCACTGGATGGACATTATTCACGATGCTCATGTCCAAATCCTATCCGACAATACGACAGTAGTGGCGTATATACGGAATCAGGGAGGCACTCATTCAGTTCCGTTGTTCAATCTAACGGAAAGAATCCTTCTGTTTGCGTTGGAACATCACGTTCTTCTTTCGGTCCGTCACATACCGGGTCGTCTGAATGTGCTAGCAGACTCCCTTTCTCGAAAGGGTCGCTTGTTGCCGTCGGAGTGGACTCTCAACAAACAAGTATTCAATCAGATTTGCTACCAATGGGAACGGCCAATGATAGACTTATTTGCGACACATCTCAACAATCAGTTGCAGACGTATGTGTCCCCGTGTCCGGATCCAAGAGCATTTGCTGTAGACGCTCTATCGATCCCTTGGGACGGAATGATAGGATATGCGTATCCTCCAGCGCCGTTAATTCAACAAGTATTGCTAAAGATAAAACAATCTCAATGCAAGATTCTGTTGGTAGCATCTCTGTCGCCACAGAGACTGTGGATAAATCTACTCAGGTGTCTGTTGTGGGACCTACCGCGGAAGCTCCCTCCACGAGAGGATCTTCTTTGGCAGGGGAAATCGCGCCAACTGCATCACAACCCGCAAGGTCTCAACCTTCACGTTTTTCCGTTGTGCGGTCCTTCTTGCATGGCAAGCACTTTACAGGACGAGCAGTGGACGCGATTTCTAACTGTAGGAGGACCTCCTCTTCGCTAAACTATGCGGCTAAGTGGAAGGTTTTCCGTCGTTGGTGTAGGGATCATTCTGTTGATATATTTGATCCCTCTATACCAGACATTGCTAACTTTCTAGTATACTTGTTTGACGAAATCAAACTGCAACCGGTTACTATAAAGGGTTATAGATCTATGTTATCTGATACCTATGCACATCATGATAGTTTACAAATTGGATCTAATGTCTCTTTATCGAAATTGGTTAGAAACTTTTCGATAAATAGACCCAGAACTCTTAGATTAATTCCTAAGTGGAATTTAGCTTGGGTTCTCCTTAAATTGAAGGAAAAGCCATTTGAACCTCTTGGGACAGTAGATTTCAAATTCTTATCTTATAAGACAGCTTTTCTCTTAGCTTTCTCTTCTGCCAGAAGAGTCAGTGAGCTTCATGCACTATCGGTGGATGATTCTCATTATCGTAGTGTTGGGAACACTATCACCTTCACTACTAACGTCGGTTTTTTAGCTAAGAATCAGGCTCCTAATAAATATCCGGAACCTATTGTTATTAAGGCTCTTCCGTCTTCAGACGGGCGTAGGCCTTTACTCTGTCCTGTTAGAGCACTACGTATCTATAAACAGAGATCTCAGTTCATCAGAAAGGGACGGAAACGTTTCTTTCTGTCTTTGATGCCTAATAGAAAGGACATTTCAGTCCATTCTATTGCTAGATGGATTCAGTTAACTATCCGTACTGCGTATGAAGATTTATCTTCTTCTCAGCAGTCTGTGCTTAAGATTTCTGCTCATGAAGTAAGAGCTCTTTCTACTTCCTGGGCTTATGCTAATAGTGTTGCTATTACAGATTTAATGAAGGCTGCTTATTGGTCTCAGCCATCCACATTTACTAATTTTTATCTCAGAAATATTGAGTCCATTTCTGGAGACCTGCATTGTTTAGGTCCGTTATCTGTTGCTCAGAATGTCGTCCACTAAACAGTTGCAACTATAGTTATGCAGGCTTTCTGTTCCGGCAGTGACTCCGTCCGGCTGCCCTCTTCGCTCTGGGCTATTTGACCCAGGGCAAGGGGAAGGGGGGGGGCGGGTGTTCCCTTAGGTCACCTGCTTTATAGTGAAAAGCAAGGGAATGCCTCCTCCAAGACAGTATTTCTGAGTCGCTTCCGGGATGGTTTTAAAGTGTAATATTAATGTTTAATTTCATTCATGTCTTATTTTTAAAGTGTAGCTCGGTGTGAAGCATTTGTATATGTCAAGTGTCAAACGGGCTTTAATATACAATACTCGGACACTTTTAAATGATTATAAAGAGTCTCAATTCTCTGGACTACTTTATTTATTGGCTTGTTTTAAAAATAATTAGTATAAAGGTTATACTGGATATTAATAGAGAACATGAATGTTATTGTGCTCAATTATTAAGGGTAGTGTATCTTTCTAATTTAAATATTAAATAAGAAAGATACATGTAAAGCCTAATACTCCTTTTCTCCTTAAGGGGTTACCTCTTTATTTTATAATTGAGCTTATTGGATTTTCCTCTATGTCCTAGGCCCTCCAGCCTGTTTACTATTCAGCTAAGTCTGGGTCATTGGTACAGTATAAAAATGTTAAAAAATTTATAGTAATTTATATATTTTTTATACTTACCAATGACCCAGACGGGGATGGCCCTCCCTGAGTTGGGAACTCTTGCCTCCCCGCTGAGTACATAGCGCTGACCAGGCACTGCCAGTAAGAATGATATTTGGCGCCAATTTCGGGACGACTGCGTCACTGCGCATGCGCAGTAGAGTCGTACTATGGAGGTCCTTTAGGACATGATTTCTTTTTGTTTTGGATGCAAATTTTGGGGATTGGGGGGCAAAATTTGTGTTTGGCCCTGGTTTTTGTGGAGTTAGCACCAGCTAAGTCTGGGTCATTGGTAAGTATAAAAAATATATAAATTACTATAAATTTTTTAACTTTTTCAAAATATTTTGATTTCAATTATTTTTTCTATATTAATGGATCATATTATTATTATGTATTTTGATTGCCAGGGGTTAGTGCGAGTACCAGGACTTGTTTTCTTTTCACATTGAAAGGATATTGATCAATTGTTTTAAGAGGAAGTCTTCCTCTGACTTTATTATCATTCTATATGTGGTCAGTGTACTCGCTTTAACTCCTGTTCTGTATCGTATGATTTCGATGACAATATGGGAAGCGTATGTCACGGTATGTTGTTGGGGATTTGGACACTCCGGTCCTTTCCCCGCAGGGTCACTCTACTTTATCAATTTCTATTTCAGACGATCAAGATTAGGGTGATGTATCTGTGATGTCTTCCAACAGTGTGCCTCCGTCGTCACAATTAATGAAGGGCTAGCGGAAAAGTGCTCATGTAAATACGCCAATTGCCTAAGAGGACCCTAGTAGGTTCGACGGCCTTTGACGTCCGCTAGCTCGCCCGGTGTAGCGTCCATTCACCGAATGGTTCGGCAGCCGGGTTCGTCCGTTGCGGTCTAGAAGGAATTTTGGGGTGATGCGAGCACTATAAATTAACTTAATGCACACCCAGTGGCGGCGGATCGGAGGGAGAACGCAGGAAGCCTTTTAGTCCGGTTCATAGCTCGTTCCGGTCCATCCGGACGGCAAGCGAGAGAGGCCCCTCTCTCGTTCAACAACATCTGGCCCCAGATGTTGTGGTACAAAATGTGTCGCAAGCGGAGCATACGTCCGTCGCTCGGGACGCTCCGTTGTATAGGCAGTCCGCTGAGACTGCTAAGGCTTCCTCTTCTCGTCAGCGCACACGACTGCACCTTGGCTGCGTGACCGCCGATATATTACCAGCTTTGCCGATCAAGGATTCTTCGGCGACCAGGTCACACCATCCGGTAGCCAGGGACACGAGGCCTGCAGACTCCGGACGTTCGCATAGGAAGTGTGCGGGAGTCAACGTACACGGAGCTTCCGGCGGCAATGCATCGTAAGACCGCTACTGCACAGGCCTCGGGAACGGACATGCTTTCCTTAATAGCACAGTTTATCGCAGCATCCCAGCATCAACTGAATCTGTCGCATATATTTTATCCGACGATGCTGGGTCGGGACGCTCCGCGGAAGCGGGTACGGACGTCCGAAAGTTTCATCCGGTCCAACGGGATACCGAAAGGGATTCGGAGGATTTCGAGCTTTCCCTTTCGGAACATCATATGCTGTTGTATATGTCATCTGACTTGGTCTTCTACAGCTTCTTTCGTCGGACCAGAATGCTGCGATGCCGGATAAGAAACTGATAGCGTCGGTGGACTTAGAAATTTTTGGTTCGGTTCAGGGACATCGTCCCTCAGTTCCGACATAGTCCAATAATGTCACACAAACTTTCGAATTATTGAACGACGCTATATATATTATTATTTTATGCTTGCTATCCAAGCATTTCTGGTTTCTTGTTCGAAGAGTTATGGAGATGTCTTTCAAAAGTGTGCCTCTGTCGTCATAGTTAATGAAGAGTTAGCGGCAATAAGTGCTCATGGAATATGTCTATCGCTTACGGAGTGACATTCGCTAGCTCACCCGGTGTAGCGTACATTCATCGAATGGTTCGGCTGCCGGGTTCGTCCGTTGCGGTCTAGGAAGGAGATTTGGGTGATGCGAGCACTTTAATTACTTTAGTACTCACCCAGTGACGGCAGATTGAGGACAGATCGGAGGAAGCCTGTTAGTCCGGTTCCTGGCTTGTCCAGGTCCGTCCGGGCTGTGAGCGAGAGAGGTCCCTCTCTCGCCCAACAACATAGGGGACCGCATGTTGTGGTTCAGATATTTGACATTCGGAGCATATGTCCGTTGGTCGGGACGCTCCGTTATATTGACAGTCCGAGAGACTGTCTTTAATGCTTCCTCATCCTCACAGCAGGGCACACGACCGCACATTGGCTACGTGACCTCGAGTATCCGATCAGTTTCGGCATTCAGTGATTCCACGGCGAATAGGTCGCGCCATCCGGTAGCCAAGGGACACGAGGCCTATACACTCCGTTCGCTCGCATATTGGTAGTATGCACGGGGTAACGATCACGGAGCTTCCAGCGGCAATGCATCGTAAGACCGCTTCTCCTCAGGCCTCAGTGACGGACGTGCTATCCGAGTTAGCACAGTTGTTTCGCAGCATCCCAGCAATTGACAGTTTCTCGGTCGAATCAGGAATTATCCGACGGCGCTGGGTCGGTGCGGTCCGCGGTTGAATCTGCTACGGACGACCGAACGCTTTATAGGGTCCGACAGGATGGCGAAAGGGATTCGAAAGATTTCGAGTTTTCCCTTTAGTAGTATCGGAAGATGCCTTTCATATCTTCTGGCATTATCTTCCAGTGATTATTATTTCGGACTTCATTGCTGCGATCTTGGATAAGAGACTTATAGCGTCATTGGACTCGGATTTTTCGATCGGTTCAGGGACATTGTCCCTGACTTACCGACGCAGTCCAATATTGTCATTACAACATGTGTTTTATTTTTCGATGCTATATATATATATATACAAGCCTGCTACTAAGCATGATAGTTTAGTTTCTTGTCCGCGTTGCTCATTTCTGCCATTTTATCATTTATACAAATAGTTTATTTTGGCAGAGCAGGGCATACCGAGAGTTCATAGGCGTCTAGACGGTGTGATTAAAGACTGCATATATTCTTTTTCGCCGTTTATGTCTTTTCCAATTTCAATGTTGGGAACGACATTATGTATAGTAGACTTAACTTAGACGCTTTATTATACGTAATCCGCCTTACTGAGGCGTTATCATTACGTCTTCAAGAAAAGATTTACGGGATATTATTCTCAATGTAATTTGAGGGCAGTAGTTTGTTCACGTATAACTCCGCCCTTCAGTGGCTGATTGGAGTTAGTTAGACGTGACGCAGCCCTAGCTACATCCACACGCGTGGATAGTAAGGTTAAGAACTCTCTCAGAGTCGCTTCGTTCTCGGAGGAGCTTCTCTTCGACGGCAACTTTTCGGCAATCCATGAATTGCTCGATTTATACGTTCTCTTGTCTATCTAGTGTTACAAGAGATTCAGACTGGGGCAAACATTCGGTGGTTGACTCAGAGAGTGCCGCCGCAGTTGCCGGACCCGAGTGTGGCTGTTATGACGGTTGCCAGTCAAACAGATTGGGATATAATACTGATCCCTACGGATTCGAAGTGCCAGGGTCTTTGGGTTCCGCAGTCTTTTAGCAATCAGTTTAACTTCCGCGGAATAATGTTTTTTAGGCTTGCTTTATGTCATTGCATGAACATTATTCAGAAATGCATGCCCAAATTCCTGTCCTTTAATTCGACAGTAGTGGCGTATCTCCGGAACCAGGGAGGCACTCTTTCGTTTCCGTTATTCAATTTAATGGAAAGAATCCGTCTGTTGGTTATAGTACACCAAGTTCAGTTTTGGTCCGTCATATTCCGGGTCGTCTGATTGTTTTATCGGACTCCCGTTCTCTTACGGGTCGCTTGTTGCTGTCAGAATGGACTCTCAACAAACAAGTATTCAATCAGATTTGCTATCTATGGGAGCGCCCAATGATGATTTATTTATGACACAGCTTGCTAATCAATTGCAGACGTATGTGTTGGCTTGTCCAGATCTCTGAGCTAATATTGTTAACGCTCTATTGATCTATAGGACGGAGTGATAGGATACGCGTATCCTCCGGCGCTGTTGTTTTAGCAGGTATTGCTAAGATAAACAACCACAATACATTTCTGTTGATAGCATCTCTATCTTCACAGAGATCATGAGTAATTTACTCTCTTGTCTACTGTGGGTCTTAACGTGAAATCTTCCTCTATGTGAGGATCTTTTTCACTGGGTAAATCGTGTCATCTTTATCACAACCAGCAAGGTCGCAACCTTCATGTATTCCGTTGTGTGGTCCGTATTGCATTGTAAGCACTGTACTGGACGAGCTTTGGACGCGATTTCTTACTATAGGAGATCCTCTTCTTCGCTATTCTATGCGGCTAAAGTGGAGGCTCTTCCGTCGTGGTGTAGGGATCATTATGTTCATATTGTTGATCCCTCCATACTACTCATTGCTATTTTTTAGTATACTTGTTTCACAAGATCTACTGCAGCCTGTTATTATTTAGGTTATAGGTTTATGTTACCTCATACCTATGCACTCTACGATAGTTTACAATTGAGTCTTTTGTCTCTTTATCTAAGTCAGTTAGTAACTTTTTGATAAATAGACTTAGAATCTTTAGATTAAATTCCTATACGGATTTTAACTTCGGTTCTTATTTAGCTAAGTAATCATTTGAGCCTCTGGAAACAGTAGTTTTCAAATTCTGACCTTTTAGACAGTAATTCTGTTGGTTTCTCTTTTAATGTAGAGTCAGTGAGTTTCATGCACTATCGATGGATGATTTTCACTTTCATAGTTTCGGAATCAATACTTCCGTTACTATTTAGGTTGGATTGTTGCATAAGAGTTAGGCTCCTATTATCCGGAACCTATTATTTTAAGGTCCTTCCGTCTTCGTATGGGCATAGGCCTTTACTCTTTCCGGGTACAGTTTATGTATTTATAAACAGATATCTGTTTATTACAAAGGGCGTAAGCTTCTTCTGTCTTTGATGTCTAGTAGAAGGACGTTACGCTCCATTTTATTGTTAATGGATTCTATTAACTATCGGTACTGCTTATGGTATATCATTGACTTAGCAGTTGTGCTTAAGATTTCGGCTCATGAAGTAAGAGTTCTTCTACTTCTTGGGCTTACATTAATAGTGTCGCTATTATAGATTTTTGAAGGCCGCTCATTGCGCTCAGCCATCCACATTCATGAATTTTATCTTAGAAATATCGAGTCCATTTCTGGAGGTCTCTATTGTTAGGTCTATTATCTACTGCTCAGAATGTCATTCACTTAACAGTTGCTACTATAGCTAGGTAGGCTGTCTGTTTCGGCAGTGTCTCCGTTCGGCTGCCCTCTTCGCTCTGGGCTATTTGACCCAGGGCAAGAAAAAGGTGGGGGGGGGGAGGGTGTTCCCTTGGGTCACCTGTTTTACTATGAAAACAAGGGGATACCTCCTCCGGAGTTAGTAATTCTGAGCTGTTATTGGGATGGTTGTTTAGTGAGAAGTTTAGGTTTTTAAATTCATTCAAGTCTTAGTTTTTAAAGTATAGCTTTTGAATATTGCATATGTCAACGGACATGATTATGCAATCCTCAGACACTTTTAGGAGTATAAGAGTCTCTATTCTCTAGACTTACTTTATTTATTGGCTTACTTTAAAAATTATTAGTATAAGGATTATATTGGATATTAATAGAGTACATGGATGTATGAAGCTCAATTTTGGAAGGTGTTGTATCTTTCTAATTTATCATAAATAAGAAAGATACATGTAAGGCCTATTACTTCTTTTTCCCTACAGGGGATGACTCTATTTTATTTTATTGAGCGTATTCCATTTTGCTCTATGTCCTTGGCCCTCCAGCCTTTTTACTATTCAGCTATGTCTGGGTCATTGGTACAGTATAAAAATGTTAAAAAATTTATAGTAATTTATATATTTTTTATACTTACCAATGACCCAGACGGGGATGGCCCTCCCAGGAGTTGGGAACTCTTGCCTCCCCGCTGAGTACATAGCGCTTACCAGGCACTGGTTATTAGAATGATTAATGGCGCCAATTTCGGAACGTCCTTGACACTGCGCATGCGCAGTAGGGGCGAAGTGTGGAGGGCCTTTCAGGACATGTTTTCTTTAGTTTTAGATGCAAATTTTGGGGATTGGGGGGCAAAATTTGTGTTTGGCCCTATATTTTAAGAGTTAGCACCAGCTATGTCTGGGTCATTGGTTAGTATAAAAAATATATAAATTACTATAAATTTTTTAACTTTTTGTACAGAACTTCTGTATGAAAGTTCTGATTTGAATAAAGTTTTGTATAAATGTATAGTACAATGGGATACATCACATATAATACGGGTTTTTTTCTCGTGCGTAAATTATGCAAATTAGACTAACTTTGATTTATTTAGTGTTACTTTCAGAGCTGTAAGTGCCAAGCTGCTATGGCTTGGGCTAGAGGCCGTATTTATGAACCAATCTTTACGAGAATTCTTGGGTACCTTTGTTATGACCGTGGGACGAGAACGAGTGTTTTTGGGTGCAGTCCCAAATTCCAGATGGCTGCCAGCAGCCATTTTGTACCGACGATGCCGAAATCTGTATATTTTTATACTGTACCAATGACCCAGACATAGCTGGTGCTAACTCTTAAAATATAGGGCCAAACACAAATTTTGCCCCCCAATCCCCAAAATTTGCATCTAAAACTAAAGAAAACATGTCCTGAAAGGCCCTCCACACTTCGCCCCTACTGCGCATGCCCAGTGTCAAGGACGTTCCGAAATTGGCGCCATTTATCATTCTAAGTTTGGCCCTTCATCAGTTAACATCTGACTGATCTTTGTGCTTTTAAATCTCAGTTTAAATGATGCCAGACACATAAATATTAGTGAAATGGTGATTCTAAGGAGGATAGAAAAGGAGGAGAGGAAAAGAATGTGTGACAGAATATTATCAGGGCTGTAACTTAAAATTTTTTAATGAAATTATGTTAAGTTACCTATTTTCAAGGCAGCAGCCATTTTGTTGTCATTCTGATTATTTAGTTACACTGTTTTTTCAAGTGTTTTCCTCTCTCCCTGTCCTTTAAGTTCCCCCTTGCTATTCTCCCATGCTTTTGGCATAGTTTCTGTAATTATTATTACTAAAATTTCTTGGGAGTTTTAGCTGAATAACAGAATGAATTCTGTTCTTTCCCCATGTTTACGTCTTCACCTACGGGTGGTTAGGCGTTGTGTTCTGCATCTACCATCTGATGTTCTGCAGTTTCTTCCCTGGAAGTCTCTGTTTTGCATCAGATGGTGTATTTTTGGTAACTGATTTCGGGCCTGGGTGCCTGGAGTCTTATTTTAGTGTTTTTACACTCATTGTTTACATTTACAACAGCCCTCTGTGTGAGGGGGGGATTTCTAAATAATAATATCTTTATGTTATTTTAATCATAACTAGATACATTATTATTGTTCGTAAGTGTTGAATAAATTGTTTAAAATATTTTTAAAATTTTTGTCCACACTTAGGCTTGGGATCCATTGGGGCTCAACGTTACTTTTCAGAAACTTGGGCTGTTCTGAAAAAATATTTTTTCAAAATATTTTGATTTCAATTATTTTTTCTATATTAATGGATCATATTATTATTATGTATTTTGATTGCCAGGGGTTAGTGCGAGTACCAGGACTTGTTTTCTTTTCACTTTGAAAGGATATTGATCAATTGTTTTAAGAGGAAGTCTTCCTCTAACCTTATTATCATCTATATGTGGTCAGTGTACTCGCATTAACTCCTGTTCTGTATCGTATGATTTCGATGACAATATGGGAAGCGTATGTCACGGTATGTTGTTGGGGATTTGGACACTCCGGTCCTTTCCCCGCAGGGTCACTCTACTTTATCAATTTCTATTTCAGACGATCAAGATTAGGGTGATGTATCTGTGATGTCTTCCAACAGTGTGCCTCCGTCGTCACAATTAATGAAGGGCTAGCGGAAAAGTGCTCATGTAATACGCCAATTGCCTAAGAGGACCCTAGTAGGTTCGACGGCCTTTGACGTCCGCTAGCTCGCCCGGTGTAGCGTCCATTCACCGAATGGTTCGGCAGCCGGGTTCGTCCGTTGCGGTCTAGAAGGAATTTTGGGGTGATGCGAGCACTATAAAATTAACTTAATGCACACCCAGTGACGGCGGATCGGAGGGAGAACGGAGGAAGCCTTTTAGTCCGGTTCATAGCTCGTTCCGGTCCATCCGGACGGCAAGCGAGAGAGGCCCCTCTCTCGTTCAACAACATCTGGCCCCAGATGTTGTGGTACAAATGTGTCGTTAGCGGAGCATACGTCCGTCGCTCGGGACGCTCCGTTGTATAGGCAGTCCGCTGAGACTGCTAAGGCTTCCTCTTCTCATCAGCGCACACGACCGCACCTTGGCTGCGTGACCGCCGATATATTACCAGCTTCGCCGATCAAGGATTCTTCGGCGACCAGGTCACACCATCCGGCAGCCAGGGATTCGAGACCGATGGACTCCGGACGTTCGCATAGGAAAAGTATGCGGGAGCCATCTGATGCGGAGCTGCCCTCGGCGAAGCAGCGATAGTCTGCGCCTCCGCAGGTCTCGACGCCGGACATTCTTGTGCACATAGCACAGCTTATCGCAGCATCCCAGCAGCCGACAGAAACGGTGTCGGATCGAGAATTATCCGACAGCGCTGGGTCGGTAGCCGGGGACTCGAGGCCTGCAGACTCCGGACGTTCGCATAGGAAGTGTGCGGGAGTCAACGTACACGGAGCTTCCAGCGGCAATGCATCGTAAGTCCGCTACTGCACAGGCCTCGGGAACGGACGTGCTTTCCTAATAGCACAGTTTATCGCAGCATCCCAGCATCAACTGAATCTGTCGCATATATTTTATCCGACGATGCTGGGTCGGGACGCTCCGCGGAAGCGGGTACGGACGTCCGAAAATTTTCATCCGGTCCGACGGGATACCGAAAGGGATTCGGTGGATTTCAAGCTTTCCCTTTCGGAACAACATATGCTGCGATGCCGGATAAGAAACTGATAGCGTCGGTGGACTTAGAAATTTTTGGTTCGGTTCAGGGACATCGTCCCTCAGTTCCGACATAGTCCAATAATGTCACACAAACTATCGAATTATTGAACGACGCTATATATATTATTATTTTATGCTTGCTATCCAAGCATTTCTGGTTTCTTGTTCGAAGAGTTATGGAGATGTCTTTCAAAAGTGTGCCTCTGTCGTCATAGTTAATGAAGAGTTAGCGGCAATAAGTGCTCATGGAATATGTCTATCGCTTACGGAGTGACATTCGCTAGCTCACCCGGTGTAGCGTACATTCATCGAATGGTTCGGCTGCCGGGTTCGTCCGTTGCGGTCTAGGAAGGAGATTTGGGTGATGCGAGCACTTTAATTACTTTAGTACTCACCCAGTGACGGCAGATTGAGGACAGATCGGAGGAAGCCAACAACATAAGGGACCGCATGTTGTGGTTCAGATATTTTACATTCGGAGCATATGTCCGTTGCTCGGGACGCTCCGTTATATTGACAGTCCGAGAGACTGTCTTTAATGCTTCCTCATCCTCACAGCAGGTCACACGACCGCACATTGGCTACGTGACCTCGAGTATCCGATCAGTTTCGGCATTCAGTGATTCCACAGCGAATAGGTCGCGCCATCCGGTAGCCAAGGGACACGAGGCCTATACACTCCGTTCGCTCGCATATTGGAAGTATGCACGGGGTAACGATCTCGGAGCTTCCTGCGGCAATGCATCGTAAGACCGCTGCTCCTCAGGCCTCAGTGATGGACGTGCTATCCGAGTTAGCACAGTTGTTTCGCAGCATCCCAGCAATTGACGGTTTCTCGGTCGAATCAGGAATTATCCGACGGCGCTGGGTCGGTGCGGTCCGCGGTTGCATTAAGCTACGGACGACCGAACGCTTTATAGGGTCCGACAGGATGGTGAAAGGGATTCGAAAGATTTCGAGTTTTCCCTTTAGTAGTATCGGAAGATGCCTTTCATATCTTCTGGCATTTCTTCCAGTGATTATTTTTCGGACTTCATTGCTGCGATCTTGGATAAGAGACTTATAGCGTCATTGGACTCGGATTTTTCGATCGGTACAGGGACTTTGTCCCTGACTTATCGACGCAGTCCAATATTGTCATTACAACATGTGTTTTATTTTTCGACGCTATATATTTATATATATATACAAGCCTGCTACTAAGCATGATAGTTTAGTTTCTTGTCCGCGTGGCTCATTTCTGCCATTTTATCTTTTTTACATATAGTTTATTTTGGCAGAGCAGGGCATACCGAGAGTTCATATGCGTCTAGACGGTGATTAAAGACTGCATATATTCTTTTTCGCCGTTTATGTCTTTTCCAATTTCAATGTTGGGAACGACATTATGTATAGTAGACTTAATTTAGACGCTTTATTATACGTAATCCGCCTTACTGAGGAGTTATCATTACGTCTTCAAGAAAAGATTTACGGGATATTATTCTCAATGTAATTTCTTTTGAGGGCAGTAGTTTGTTCACGTATAACTCCGCCCTTCAGTGGCTGATTGGAGTTGGTTAGACGTGATGCAGCCCTAGCTACATCCACGCGTGGATAGTAGGTTAAGAACTCTCTCAGAGTCGCTTCGTTCTCGGAGGAGCTTCTCTTCGACGGCAACTTTCCGGCAATCCATGAATTGCTTGATTATACATTCTCTTGTCTATCTAGTGTTACAAGAGATTCAGACTGGGGCAAACATTCGGTGGTTGACTCAGAGAGTGCCGCCGCAGTTGCCGGACCCGAGTGTGGCTGTTATGACGGTTGCCAGTCAAACAGATTGGGATATATACTGATCCCTACGGATTCGAAGTGCCAGGGTCTTTGGGTTCCGCAGTCTTTTAGCTATCAGTTTAACTTCCGCGGAATAATGTTTTTTAGGCTTGCTTTATGTCTTTGCATGAACATTATTCAGAAACGCATGCCCAAATTCCTGTCCTTTAATTCGACAGTAGTGGCGTATCTCCGGAACCAGGGAGGCACTCTTTCGTTTCCGTTATTCTATTTAATGGAAAGAATCCGTCTGTTGGTTATAGTACACCAAGTTCAGTTTTGGTCCGTCATATTCTGGGTCGTCTGATTGTTTTATCGCACTCCCGTTCTCTTATGGGTCGCTTGTTGCTGTCAGAATGGACTCTCAACAAACAAGTATTTAATCAGATTTGCTATCTATGGGAGCGCCCAATGATGTTTTATTTATCACACAGATTGCTAATCAATTGCAGATGTATGTGTTGGCTTGTCCCGATCTCTGAGCTAATACTGTTAACGCTCTATTGATCTATAGGACGGAATGATAGGATACGCGTATCCTCCGGCGCTGTTGTTTTAGCAGGTATTGCTAAGATAAACAACCACAATACATTTCTGTTGATAGCATCTCTATCTTCACAGAGATCATGAGTAATTTACTCTCTTCTCTACTGTGGATCTTAACGTGAAATCTTCCTCTATGTGAGGATCTTTTTTCACTGGGTAAATCGTGTCATCTTTATCACAACCAGCAAGGTCGCAACCTTCATGTATTCCGTTGTGTGGTCCGTATTGCATTGTAAGCTCTGTACTGGACGAGCTTTGAACGCGATTTCTTACTATAGGAGATCCTCTTCTTCGCTATTCTATGCGACTAAAGTGGAGGCTCTTCCGTCGTGGTGTAGGGATCATTATGTTCATATGGTTGATCCCTCCATACTACTCATTGCTATTTTTTAGTATACTTGTTTCACAAGATCTACTGCAGCCTGTGTTATTTAGGTTATAGGTTTATGTTACCTCATACCTATGCACTCTACTATAGTTTAGAATTGAGTCTTTTGTCTCTTTATCTAAGTCAGTTAGTAACTTTTTGATAATAGACTTAGAATCTTTAGATTAAATTCCTATACGGATTTTAACTTCGGTTCTTATTTAGCTAAGTAATCATTTGAGCCTCTGGAAACAGTAGTTTTCAAATTCTGACCTTTTAGACAGTAATTCTGTTGGTTTCTCTTTTACTGTAGAGTCAGTGAGTTTCATGCACTATCGATGGATGATTTTCACTTTCATAGTTTCGGAATCAATACTTCCGTTACTATTTAGGTTGGATTGTTGCATAAGAGTTAGGCTCCTATTATCCGGAACCTATTATTTTAAGGTCCTTCCGTCTTCGTATGGGCATAGGCCTTTACTCTTTCCGGGTACAGTTTATGTATTTATAAACAGATATCTGTTTATTACAAGGGCGTAAGCTTCTTCTGTCTTTGATGACTAGTAGAAGGACGTTACGCTCCATTTTATTGTTAATGGATTCTATTAACTAGCGTACTGCTTATGGTATATCATTAGCTTAGCAGTTGTGCTTAAGATTTCGGCTCATGAAGTAAGAGTTCTTCTACTTCTTGGGCTTACATTAATAGTGTTGCTATTATAGATTTTTGAAAGCTGCTCATTGCGCTCAGCCATCCATTCATGAATTTTATCTCAGAAATATCGAGTCCATTTCTGGAGGCCTCTATTGTTAGGTCTATTATCTACTGCTCAGAATGTCATTCACTTAACAGTTGCTACTATAGCTAGGTAGGCTGTCTGTTTCGGCAGTGTCTCCGTTTGGCTGCCCTCTTCGCTCTGGGCTATTTGACCCAGGCCAAGAAAAAGGGGGGGGGGGGAGGGTGTTCCCTTGGGTCACCTGTTTTTTCTATGAAAACAAGGGGATACCTCCTCCGGAGTTAGTAATTCTGAGCTGCTATTGGGATGGTTGTTTAGTGAGAAGTTTAAGTTTATAAAATTCATTCAAGTCTTAGTTTTTAAAGTATAGCTTTTGAATATTGCATATGTCAACGGACATGATTATGCAATTCTCACACACTTTTAGAAGTATAAGAGTCTCTATTCTCTAGACTTACTTTATTATTGGCTTACTTTAAAAATTATTAGTATAAGGATTATTGGATATTAATAGAGTACATGGATGTATGAAGCTCAATTTTTGGAAGGTGTTGTATCTTTCTAATTTATCATAAATAAGAAAGATACATGTAAGGCCTATTACTTCTTTTCCCTACAGGGGATGACTCTATTTTATTTTATTGAGCGTATTCCATTTTGCTCTATGTCCTTGGCCCTCCAGCCTTTTTACTATTCAGCTATGTCTGGGTCATTGGTACAGTATAAAAATGTTAAAAAATTTATAGTAATTTATATATTTTTTATACTTACCAATGACCCAGACGGGGATGGCCCTCCCAGGAGTTGGGAACTCTTGCCTCCCCGCTGAGTACATAGCGCTTACCAGGCACTGGTTATTAGAATGATAAATGGCGCCAATTTCGGAACGTCCTTGACACTGCGCATGCGCAGTAGGGGCGAAGTGTGGAGGGCCTTTCAGGACATGTTTTCTTTAGTTTTAGATGCAAATTTTGGGGATTGGGGGGCAAAATTTGTGTTTGGCCCTATATTTTAAGAGTTAGCACCAGCTATGTCTGGGTCATTGGTAAGTATAAAAAATATATAAATTACTATAAATTTTTTAACTTTTATACTGTACCAATGACCCAGACATAGCTGGTGCTAACTCTTAAAATATAGGGCCAAACACAAATTTTGCCCCCCAATCCCCAAAATTTGCATCTAAAACTAAAGAAAACATGTCCTGAGAGGCCCTCCACACTTCGCCCCTACTGCGCATGCGCAGTGTCAAGGACGTTCCGAAATTGGCGCCATTATCATTCTAAGTTTGGCCCTTCATCAGTTAACATCTGACTGATCTTTGTGCTTTTAAATCTCAGTTTAAATGATGCCAGACACATAAATATTAGTGAAATGGTGATTCTAAGGAGGATAGAAAAGGAGGAGAGGAAAAGAATGTGTGACAGAATATTATCAGGGCTGTAACTTATAATTTTTTAATGAAATTATGTTAAGTTACCTATTTTCAAGGCAGCAGCCATTTTGTTGTCATTCTGATTATTTAGTTACACTGTTTTTACAAGTGTTTTTCCTCTCTCCCTGTCCTTTAAGTTCCCCCTTGCTATTCTCCCATGCTTTTGGCATAATTTCTGTAATTATTATTACTAAAATTTCTTGGGAGTTTAGCTGAATAACAGAATGAATTCTGTTCTTTCCCCATGTTTACGTCTTCACCTACGGGTGGTTAGGCGTTGTGTTCTGCATCTACCATCTGATGTTCTGCAGTTTCTTCCCTGGAAGTCTCTGTTTTGCATCAGATGGTGTATTTTTGGTAACTGATTTCGGGCCTGGGTGCCTGGAGTCTTATTTTAGTGTTTTTACACTCATTGTTTACATTTACAACAGCCCTCTGTGTGAGGGGGGGATTTCTAAATAATAATATCTTTATGTTATTTCAATCATAACTAGATACATTATTATTGTTCGTAAGTGTTGAATAAATTGTTTAAAATATTTTTAAAATTTTTGTCCACACTTAGGCTTGGGATCCATTGGGGCTCAACGTTACTTTTCAGAAACTTGGGCTGTTCTGAAAAAATATTTTTTCAAAATATTTTGATTTCAATTATTTTTTCTATATTAATGGATCATATTATTATTATGTATTTTGATTGCCAGGGGTTAGTGCGAGTACCAGGACTTGTTTTCTTTTCACATTGAAAGGATATTGATCAATTGTTTTAAGAGGAAGTCTTCCTCTGACCTTATTATCATTCTATATGTGGTCAGTGTACTCGCATTAACTCCGGTTCTGTATCGTATGATTTCGACGACAATATGGGAAGCGTATGTCACGGTATGTTGTTGGGGATTTGGACACTCCGGTCCTTTCCCCGCAGGGTCACTCTACTTTATCAATTTCTATTTCAGACGATCAAGATTAGGGTGATGTATCTGTGATGTCTTCCAACAGTGTGCCTCCGTCGTCACAATTAATGAAGGGCTAGCGGAAAAGTGCTCATGTAATACGCCAATTGCCTAAGAGGACCCTAGTAGGTTCGACGGCCTTTGACGTCCGCTAGCTCGCCCGGTGTAGCGTCCATTCACCGAATGGTTCGGCAGCCGGGGTTCGTCCGTTGCGGTCTAGAAGGAATTTTGGGGTGATGCGAGCACTATAAAATTAACTTAATGCACACCCAGTGACGGCGGATCGGAGGGAGAACGGAGGAAGCCTTTTAGTCCGGTTCATAGCTCGTTCCGGTCCATCCGGACGGCAAGCGAGAGAGGCCCCTCTCTCGTTCAACAACATCTGGCCCCAGATGTTGTGGTACAAATGTGTCGTTAGCGGAGCATACGTCCGTCGCTCGGGACGCTCCGTTGTATAGGCAGTCCGCTGAGACTGCTAAGGCTTCCTCTTCTCGTCAGCGCACACGACCGCACCTTGGCTGCGTGACCGCCGATATATTACCAGCTTCGCCGATCAAGGATTCTTCGGCGACCAGGTCACACCATCCGGCAGCCAGGGATTCGAGACCGATGGACTCCGGATGTTCGCATAGGAAAAGTATGCGGGAGCCATCTGATGCGGAGCTGCCCTCGGCGAAGCAGCGATAGACTGCGCCTCCGCAGGTCTCGACGCCGGACATTCTTGTGCACATAGCACAGCTTATCGCAGCATCCCAGCAGCCGACAGAAACGGTGTCGGATCGAGAATTATCCGACAGCGCTGGGTCGGTAGCCGGGGACTCGAGGCCTGCAGACTCCGGACGTTCGCATAGGAAGTATGCGGGAGTCAACGTACACGGAGCTTCCAGCGGCAATGCATCGTAAGTCCGCTACTGCACAGGCCTCGGGAACGGACGTGCTTTCCTTAATAGCACAGTTTATCGCAGCATCCCAGCATCAACTGAATCTGTCGCATATATTTTATCCGACGATGCTGGGTCGGGACGCTCCGCGGAAGCGGGTACGGACGTCCGAAAGTTTCATCCGGTCCGACGGGATACCGAAAGGGATTCGGTGGATTTCAAGCTTTCCCTTTCGGAACAACATATGCTGCGATGCCGGATAAGAAACTGATAGCGTCGGTGGACTTAGAAATTTTTGGTTCGGTTCAGGGACATCGTCCCTCAGTTCCGACATAGTCCAATAATGTCACACAAACTTTCGAATTATTGAACGACGCTATATATATTATTATTTTATGCTTGCTATCCAAGCATTTCTGGTTTCTTGTTCGAAGAGTTATGGAGATGTCTTTCAAAAGTGTGCCTCTGTCGTCATAGTTAATGAAGAGTTAGCGGCAATAAGTGCTCATGGAATATGTCTATCGCTTACGGAGTGACATTCGCTAGCTCACCCGGTGTAGCGTACATTCATCGAATGGTTCGGCTGCCGGGTTCGTCCGTTGCGGTCTAGGAAGGAGATTTGGGTGATGCGAGCACTTTAATTACTTTAGTACTCACCCAGTGAATGGCAGATTGAGGACAGATCGGAGGAAGCCAACAACATAGGGGACCGCATGTTGTGGTTCAGATATTTTACATTCGGAGCATATGTCCGTTGCTCGGGACGCTCCGTTATATTGACAGTCCGAGAGACTGTCTTTAATGCTTCCTCATCCTCACAGCAGGGCACACGACCGCACATTGGCTACGTGACCTCGAGTATCCGATCAGTTTCGGCATTCAGTGATTCCACAGCGAATAGGTCGCGCCATCCGGTAGCCAAGGGACACGAGGCCTATACACTCCGTTCGCTCGCATATTGGAAGTATGCACGGGGTAACGATCTCGGAGCTTCCTGCGGCAATGCATCGTAAGACCGCTGCTCCTCAGGCCTCAGTGACGGACGTGCTATCCGAGTTAGCACAGTTGTTTCGCAGCATCCCAGCAATTGACGGTTTCTCGGTCGAATCAGGAATTATCCGACGGCGCTGGGTCGGTGCGGTCCGCGGTTGCATCAAGCTACGGACGACCGAACGCTTTATAGGGTCCGACAGGATGGCGAAAGGGATTCGAAAGATTTCGAGTTTTCCCTTTAGTAGTATCGGAAGATGCCTTTCATATCTTCTGGCATTTCTTCCAGTGATTATTTTTCGGACTTCATTGCTGCGATCTTGGATAAGAGACTTATAGCGTCATTGGACTCGGATTTTTCGATCGGTACAGGGACTTTGTCCCTGACTTACCGACGCAGTCCAATATTGTCATTACAACATGTGTTTTATTTTTCGACGCTATATATTTATATATATATACAAGACGGCTACTAAGCATGATAGTTTAGTTTCTTGTCCGCGTGGCTCATTTCTGCCATTTTATCTTTTTTTACATATAGTTTATTTTGGCAGAGCAGGGCATACCGAGAGTTCATATGCGTCTAGACGGTGTGATTAAAGACTGCATATATTCTTTTTCACCGTTTATGTCTTTTCCAATTTCAATGTTGGGAACGACATTATGTATATTAGACTTAACTTAGACGTTTTTTTATACGTAATCCGCCTTACTGAGGCGTTATCATTACGTCTTCAAGAAAAGATTTACGGGATATTATTCTCAATGTAATTTCTTTTGAGGGCAGTAGTTTGTTCACGTATAACTCCGCCCTTCAGTGGCTGATTGGAGTTGGTTAGACGTGATGCAGCCCTAGCTACATCCACGCGTGGATAGTAGGTTAAGAACTCTCTCAGAGTCGCTTCGTTCTCGGAGGAGCTTCTCTTCGACGGCAACTTTCCGGCAATCCATGAATTGCTTGATTTATACATTCTCTTGTCTATCTAGTGTTACAAGAGATTCAGACTGGGGCAAACATTCGGTGGTTGACTCAGAGAGTGCCGCCGCAGTTGCCGGACCCGAGTGTGGCTGTTATGACGGTTGCCAGTCAAACAGATTGGGATATATACTGATCCCTACGGATTCGAAGTGCCAGGGTCTTTGGGTTCCGCAGTCTTTTACCTATCAGTTAACTTCCGCGGAATAATGTTTTTTAGGCTTGCTTTATGTCATTGCATGAACATTATTCAGAAACGCTTGCCCAAATTCCTGTCCTTTAATTCGACAGTAGTGGCGTATCTCCGGAACCAGGGAGGCACTCTTTCGTTTCCGTTATTCAATTTAATGGAAAGAATCCGTCTGTTGGTTATAGTACACCAAGTTCAGTTTTGGTCCGTCATATTCTGGGTCGTCTGATTGTTTTATCGCACTCCCGTTCTCTTACGGGTCGCTTGTTGCTGTCAGAATGGACTCTCAACAAACAAGTATTCAATCAGATTTGCTATCTATGGGAGCGCCCAATGATGTTTTATTTATGACACAGCTGGCTAATCAATTGCAGACGTATGTGTTGGCTTGTCCAGATCTCTGAGCTAATACTGTTAACGCTCTATTGATCTATAGGACAGAATGATAGGATACGCGTATCCTCCGGCGCTGTTGTTTTTAGCAGGTATTGCTAAGATAAACAACCACAATACATTTCTGTTGATAGCATCTCTATCTTCACAGAGATCATGAGTAATTTACTCTCTTGTCTACTGTGGATCTTAACGTGAAATCTTCCTCTATGTGAGGATCTTTTTTCACTGGGTAAATCGTGTCATCTTTATCACAACCAGCAAGGTCGCAACCTTCATGTATTCCGTTGTGTGGTCCGTATTGCATTGTAAGCACTGTACTGGACGAGCTTTGGACGCGATTTCTTACTATAGGAGATCCTCTTCTTCGCTATTCTATGCGACTAAAGTGGAGGCTCTTCCGTCGTGGTGTAGGGATCATTATGTTCATATGGTTGATCCCTCCATACTACTCATTGCTATTTTTTAGTATACTTGTTTCACAAGATCTACTGCAGCCTGTTGTTATTTAGGTTATAGGTTTATGTTACCTCATACCTATGCACTCTACGATAGTTTACAATTGAGTCTTTTGTCTCTTTATCTAAGTCAGTTAGTAACTTTTTGATAAATAGACTTAGAATCTTTAGATTAAATTCCTATACGGATTTTAACTTCAGGTTCTTATTTAGCTAAGTAATCATTTGAGCCTCTGGAAACAGTAGTTTTCAAATTCTGACCTTTTAGACAGTAATTCTGTTGGTTTCTCTTTTACTGTAGAGTCAGTGAGTTTCATGCACTATCGATGGATGATTTTCACTTTCATAGTTTCGGAATCAATACTTCCGTTACTATTTAGGTTGGATTGTTGCATAAGAGTTAGGCTCCTATTATCCGGAACCTATTATTTTAAGGTCCTTCCGTCTTCGTATGGGCATAGGCCTTTACTCTTTCCGGGTACAGTTTATGTATTTATAAACAGATATCTGTTTATTACAAGGGCGTAAGCTTCTTCTGTCTTTGATGTCTAGTAGAAGGACGTTACGCTCCATTTTATTGTTAATGGATTCTATTAACTAGCGTACTGCTTATGGTATATCATTGGCTTAGCAGTTGTGCTTAAGATTTCGGCTCATGAAGTAAGAGTTCTTCTACTTCTTGGGCTTACATTAATAGTGTTCTATTATAGATTTTTGAAGGCTGCTCATTGCGCTCAGCCATCCATTCATGAATTTTATCTCAGAAATATCGAGTCCATTTCTGGAGGCCTCTATTGTTAGGTCTATTATCTACTGCTCAGAATGTCATTCACTTAACAGTTGCTACTATAGCTAGGTAGGCTGTCTGTTTCGGCAGTGTCTCCGTTCGGCTGCCCTCTTCGCTCTGGGCTATTTGACCCAGGGCAAGAAAAAGGGGGGGGGGGGAGGGTGTTCCCTTGGGTCACCTGTTTTTACTATGAAAACAAGGGGATACCTCCTCCGGAGTTAGTAATTCTGAGCTGTTATTGGGATGGTTGTTTAGTGAGAAGTTTAAGTTTATAAAATTCATTCAAGTCTTAGTTTTTAAAGTATAGCTTTTGAATATTGCATATGTCAACGGACATGATTATGCAATTCTCACACACTTTTAGGAGTATAATAGTCTCTATTCTCTAGACTTACTTTATTATTGGCTTACTTTAAAAATTATTAGTATAAGGATTATTGGATATTAATAGAGTACATGGATGTATGAAGCTCAATTTTTGGAAGGTGTTGTATCTTTCTAATTTATCATAAATAAGAAAGATACATGTAAGGCCTATTACTTCTTTTCCCTACAGGGGATGACTCTATTTTATTTTATTGAGCGTATTCCATTTTGCTCTATGTCCTTGGCCCTCCAGCCTTTTTACTATTCAGCTATGTCTGGGTCATTGGTACAGTATAAAAATGTTAAAAAATTTATAGTAATTTATATATTTTTTATACTTACCAATGACCCAGACGGGGATGGCCCTCCCAGGAGTTGGGAACTCTTGCCTCCCCGCTGAGTACATAGCGCTTACCAGGCACTGGTTATTAGAATGATAATGGCGCCAATTTCGGAACGTCCTTGACACTGCGCATGCGCAGTAGGGGCGAAGTGTGGAGGGCCTCTCAGGACATGTTTTCTTTAGTTTTAGATGCAAATTTTGGGGATTGGGGGGCAAAATTTGTGTTTGGCCCTATATTTTAAGAGTTAGCACCAGCTATGTCTGGGTCATTGGTAAGTATAAAAAATATATAAATTACTATAAATTTTTTAACTTTTTGTACAGAACTTCCATATGAAAGCTCTGATTTGAATAATTTTTTGTATGAATGTTTAGTACCATGGGATACATTACATATATTACAGGTTTTTTTCTTCTGCGTAAATTATGCAAATTAGGCTAACTTTGATTTATTTAGTGTTACTTTCAGCACTGTGAGTGCAAATCCCAATACGGCTCGGGCTAGAGGCCGTATTTATGAACCGATCTTCACGAAACTTCTTGGGTACCTTTGTTATCACTGTGGGACGAGAAGGAGTGTTTTGGGGTCCAGTCTGAAATTCAAGATGGCCACTAGCAGCCATTTTGTTCAAAATTAAGTGCAATCAGATTTTTGCACAGAACTTCCAAATGAAAGATCTGATTTGAATAAATTTTTGTATGAATGTTTAGTACCATGGGATACATTACATATAATACAGAGTGTTTCTCGTGAATAAATTATGCAAATTAGGGGTCCGGGTGGGACTTAGAAAATTTTGGACCAAAATCCGGAAATTAGTTTTTTGGTTTTTTATGCGTTTTGGTCAATTTTAAGACAAAAAAAAAAAAATTTTTTTTACACTGAAAATTTGGGGTCCGGGTGGGACTTCGAAAATTTTGGACCAAAATCCGGAAATTAGTTTTTTGTGTTTTGATGCATTTTGGTCAATTTTAAGAAGAAGAAGAAAAAATTTTAGTCTGAAAATATTTTGTTTGGGACTGAAAATTTCCACACAGAAATAATAATCTACAATGATTGGTCTTAATCTGTAGTCCATTATAGTCACCTTATAATTCTTTTATTATTGTTGACTGGGCCAAAACAAATACTAATTCCTGTCATATTCATTATTCAGTTGTCTTGGTCGCAGCAAGTACTAATTCCTGTCATATCCAAGTTGAGCTACAGAGTCATTGACTCTTTCATTTTTTGGAGGTTGCATTGTTTATAAAAAAGGGCGGCAGCCATAAGGACCATGCAGGAGGCATCTGAGAAACAGATTTTTAACTTTTTTAGGCCTATCCATCCAATATATTATATATTATACCACGATTGTTGTGTGTATTCAAGTCACCTGATACAATACACACATTTACAAATGTGATAGAGGCACCATGCATAGAATCCTGCCTTCATGTAAGAATGTCATGTAAGAATGCATCTGATTTGCTCTTACCTATCTGATTGATGTTATGACTTGAATGAAATGTAGTGACACAAAACAGCAGCAAGCAAGGAAGTAAATCATCAGCTTCATTCACTTAATTCAAGTTTAATTGTGGTATAAATACAAAACACATCTGAGGTAAGGTGTACGGGTAACAGTGACAGGCCTGAAAATAAGCAGTCTGTCATTTGCAGAATGAAGTCTCCAGAGGGTGAATTTGATGATGCTATCCCATACAGTTAGCCAATTTATCCTCTGGGTACCTCATTCTGTTTAGTTTTGAGACCATGATTCAGATTGAGGTTCAGAGAGGGTAAATTTAGTGATGTTACCCTGCTGTGCAGGGTAGCATCACTAAATTCACCCTCTGGGATCCTCATTTTGCAGATGACAGTCTGCTTATTTTCTGACTTGAACAGTGATCAACCGCCCTTGTGGGAGTTGTTCCTATATTTCATCTGCACCTATGGTGCTCGTGATTTATTTAGAAAACTCCAGTTTAGACAGTTGATTCCTGTCCTTTGTACTCCACCCTCATGTGTTCTGTCTTGTTTCTCTCAACTGCTATCTGTCCCTTTGGCCATGTCCTCTGTCAGATTGGAGGTGATGGGGAGGGGGTGCTGAATAGTCATCCTGTTGTCAATTTTAGGAAATGCCCTAATCATTAAAAAAAAGAAAGATTCAACTGCCTCTTTGAACCCAATGAAAACTTCAGTTGTTTTTATACTCCCGCCACTTGGTGGGGGTATATAGCATTCCTTGTGTCCATCAGTACGTCCGTCCATCCCAAAAGTTGTATCATGCACTACACTCACACCTTTCAAGACAGCCATCCAAAATTTTACACAATGCAAAAGTACATTAAGCACATTACCATGTTAGAATGTCAGACAACTCTGTTTGTTTTTGTCACAGTTATTGCCCATTATCAACTTCCCCATGTTTTTTTTAACTGAAGGTACCTTCATGGTGTAATCAACTCCTCCTTTGGCATTGCTTTAGTTATTTCTGAAGATTTAAGGTTGTTCAAACCAAGACCAGAGGTTAATTTTTGTGCTTCCTATGGGAACTCAAAGTTTCAACTTGGGGCAATAGGAGGAACATTCTTTAAAAATATTCTTCTCCAGAACCACCAGTTAAAATCTTTTGATATTTGGTATGCTACATGCTCAGGTGGGTCAGTGGGTCGTATTGTAGTTTGTTCAAATCACGCCTCCTGGGTTTATATTTGAGGAATATATTTTGAATATCTTCTTTTTCAGATCCACCAGTCAATATTTTTATACTGTACCAATGACCCAGACATAGCTGGTGCTAACTCTTAAAATATAGGGCCAAACACAAATTTTGCCCCCCAATCCCCAAAATTTGCATCTAAAACTAAAGAAAACATGTCCTGAAAGGCCCTCCACACTTCGCCCCCACTGCGCATGCGCAGTGTCAGGGACGTTCCGAAATTGGCGCCATTTATCATTCTAAGTTTGGCCCTTCATCAGTTAACATCTGACTGATCTTTGTGCTTTTAAATCTCAGTTTAAATGATGCCAGACACATAAATATTAGTGAAATGGTGATTCTAAGGAGGATAGAGAAGGAGGAGAGGAAAAGAATGTGTGACAGAATATTATCAGGGCTGTAACTTAAAATTTTTTAATGAAATTATGTTAAGTTACCTATTTTCAAGGCAGCAGCCATTTTGTTGTCATTCTGATTATTTAGTTACACTGTTTTTTCAAGTGTTTTCCTCTCTCCCTGTCCTTTAAGTTCCCCCTTGCTATTCTCCCATGCTTTTGGCATAGTTTCTGTAATTATTATTACTAAAATTTCTTGGGAGTTTTAGCTGAATAACAGAATGAATTCTGTTCTTTCCCCATGTTTACATCTTCGCCTACGGGTGGTTAGGCGTTGTGTTCTGCATCTACCATCTGATGTTCTGCAGTTTCTTCCCTGGAAGTCTCTGTTTTGCATCAGATAGTGTATTTTTGGTAACTGATTTCGGGCCTGGGTGCCTGGAGTCTTACTTTAGTGTTTTTACACTCATTGTTTACATTTACAACAGCCCTCTGTGTGAGGGGGGGATTTCTAAATAATAATATCCTTATGTTATTTTAATCATAACTAGATACATTATTATTGTTCGTAAGTGTTGAATAAATTGTTTAAAATATTTTTAAAATTTTTGTCCACACTTAGGCTTGGGATCCATTGGGGCTCAACGTTACTTTTCAGAAACTTGGGCTGTTCTGAAAAAATATTTTTTCAAAATATTTTGATTTCAATTATTTTTTCTATATTAATGGATCATATTATTATTATGTATTTTGATTGCCAGGGGTTAGTGCGAGTACCAGGACTTGTTTTCTTTTCACATTGAAAGGATATTGATCAATTGTTTAAGAGGAAGTCTTCCTCTGACTTTATTATCATTCTATATGTGGTCAGTGTACTCGCATTAACTCCTGTTCTGTATCGTATGATTTCGATGACAATATGGGAAGCGTATGTCACGGTATGTTGTTGGGGATTTGGACACTCCGGTCCTTTCCCCGCAGGGTCACTCTACTTTATCAATTTCTATTTCAGACGATCAAGATTAGGGTGATGTATCTGTGATGTCTTCCAACAGTGTGCCTCCGTCGTCACAATTAATGAAGGGCTAGCGGAAAAGTGCTCATGTAATACGCCAATTGCCTAAGAGGACCCTAGTAGGTTCGACGGCCTTTGACGTCCGCTAGCTCGCCCGGTGTAGCGTCCATTCACCGAATGGTTCGGCAGCCGGGTTCGTCCGTTGCGGTCTAGAAGGAATTTTGGGGTGATGCGAGCACTATAAAATTAACTTAATGCACACCCAGTGACGGCGGATCGGAGGGAGAACGAAGGAAGCCTTTTAGTCCGGTTCATAGCTCGTTCCGGTCCATCCGGACGGCAAGCGAGAGAGGCCCCTCTCTCGTTCAACAACATCTGGCCCCAGATGTTGTGGTACGAAATGTGTCGCTAGCGGAGCATACGTCCGTCGCTCGGGACGCTCCATTGTATAGGCAGTCCGCTGAGACTGCTAAGGCTTCCTCTTCTCGTCAGCGCACACGACCGCACCTTGGCTGCGTGACCGCCGATATATTACCAGCTTCGCCGATCAAGGATTCTTCGGCGACCAGGTCACACCATCCGGCAGCCAGGGATTCGAGACCGATGGACTCCGGACGTTCGCATAGGAAAAGTATGCGGGAGCCATCTGATGCGGAGCTGCCCTTGGCGAAGCAGCGATAGACTGCGCCTCCGCAGGTCTCGACGCCGGACATTCTTGTGCACATAGCACAGCTTATCGCAGCATCCCAGCAGCCGACAGAAACGGTGTCGGATCGAGAATTATCCGACGGCGCTGGGTCGGTAGCCGGGGACACGAGGCCTGCAGACTCCGGACGTTCGCATAGGAAGTGTGCGGGAGTCAACGTACACGGAGCTTCCGGCGGCAATGCATCGTAAGTCCGCTACTGCACAGGCCTCGGGAACGGACGTGCTTTCCTTAATAGCACAGTTTATCGCAGCATCCCAGCATCAACTGAATCTGTCGCATATATTTTATCCGACGATGCTGGGTCGGGACGCTCCGCGGAAGCGGGTACGGACGTCCGAAAGTTTCATCCGGTCCGACGGGATACCGAAAGGGATTCGGAGGATTTCAAGCTTTCCCTTTCGGAACAACATATGCTGCGATGCCGGATAAGAAACTGATAGCGTCGGTGGACTTAGAAATTTTTGGTTCGGTTCAGGGACATCGTCCCTCAGTTCCGACATAGTCCAATTAATGTCACACAAACTTTCGAATTATTGAACGACGCTATATATATTATTATTTTATGCTTGCTATCCAAGCATTTCTGGTTTCTTGTTCGAAGAGTTATGGAGATGTCTTTCAAAAGTGTGCCTCTGTCGTCATAGTTAATGAAGAGTTAGCGGCAATAAGTGCTCATGGAATATGTCTATCGCTTACGGAGTGACATTCGCTAGCTCACCCGGTGTAGCGTACATTCATCGAATGGTTCGGCTGCCGGGTTCGTCCGTTGCGGTCTAGGAAGGTGATTTGGGTGATGCGAGCACTTTAATTACTTTAGTACTCACCCAGTAACGGCAGATTGAGGACAGATCGGAGGAAGCCTGTTAGTCCGGTTCCTGGCTTGTCCAGGTCCGTCCGGGCTGTGAGCCAACATAGGGGACCGCATGTTGTGGTTCAGATATTTTACATTCGGAGCATATGTCCGTTGCCCGGGACGCTCCGTTATATAGACAGTCCGAGAGACTGTCTTTAATGCTTCCTCATCCTCACAGCAGGGCACACGACCGCACATTGGCTACGTGACCTCGAGTATCCGATCAGTTTCGGCATTCAGTGATTCCACGGCGAATAGGTCGCGCCATCCGGTAGCCAAGGGACACGAGGCCTATACACTCCGTTCGCTCGCATATTGGAAGTATGCACGGGGTAACGATCACGGAGCTTCCAGCGGCAATGCATCGTAAGACCGCTTCTCCTCAGGCCTCAGTGACGGACGTGCTATCTGAGTTAGCACAGTTGTTTCGCAGCATCCCAGCAATTGACAGTTTCTCGGTCGAATCAGGAATTATCCGATGGCGCTGGGTCGGTGCGGTCCGCGGTTGCATCAGCTACGGACGACCGAACGCTTTATAGGGTCCGACAGGATGGCGAAAGGGATTCGAAAGATTTCGAGTTTTCCCTTTAGTAGTATCGGAAGATGCCTTTCATATCTTCTGGCATTATCTTCCAGTGATTATTAGTTCGGACTTCATTGCTGCGATCTTGGATAAGAGACTTATAGCGTCATTGGACTCGGTTTTTTCGATCGGTACAGGGACATTGTCCCTGACTTACCGACGCAGTCCAATATTGTCATTACAACATGTGTTTTATTTTTCGACGCTATATATATATATATATATACAAGCCTGCTACTAAGCATGATAGTTTAGTTTCTTGTCCGCGTTGCTCATTTCTGCCATTTTATCATTTTTACAAATAGTTTATTTTGGCAGAGCAGGGCATACCGAGAGTTCATATGCGTCTAGACGGTGTGATTAAAGACTGCATATATTCTTTTTCGCCGTTTATGTCTTTTCCAATTTCAATGTTGGGAACGACATTATGTATAGTAGACTTAACTTAGACGCTTTATTATACGTAATCCGCCTTACTGAGGCGTTATCATTACGTCTTCAAGAAAAGATTTATGGGATATTATTCTCAATGTAATTTCTTTTGAGGGCAGTAGTTTGTTCACGTATAACTCCGCCCTTCAGTGGCTGATTGGAGTTGGTTAGACGTGACGCAGCCCTAGCTACATCCACACGCGTGGATAGTAAGGTTAATAACTCTCTCAGAGTCGCTTCGTTCTCGGAGGAGCTTCTCTTCGACGGCAACTTTCCGGCAATCCATGAATTGCTCGATTTATACGTTCTCTTGTCTATCTAGTGTTACAAGAGATTCAGACTGGGGCAAACATTCGGTGGTTGACTCAGAGAGTGCCGCCGCAGTTGCCGGACCCGAGTGTGGCTGTTATGACGGTTGCCAGTCAAACAGATTGGGATATATACTGATCCCTACGGATTCGAAGTGCCAGGGTCTTTGGGTTTCGCAGTCTTTTAGCAATCAGTTTAACTTCCGCGGAATAATGTTTTTTAGGCTTGCTTTATGTCATTGCATGAACATTATTCAGAAACGCATGCCCAAATTCCTGTCCTTTAATTCGACAGTAGTGGCGTATCTCCGGAACCAGGGAGGCACTCTTTCGTTTCCGTTATTCAATTTAATGGAAAGAATCCGTCTGTTGGTTATTGTACACCAAGTTCAGTTTTGGTCCGTCATATTCCGGGTCGTCTGATTGTTTTATCGGACTCCCGTTCTCTTACGGGTCGCTTGTTGCTGTCAGAATGGATTCTCAACAAACAAGTATTCAATCAGATTTGCTATCTATGGGAGCGCCCAATGATGATTTATTTATGACACAGCTTGCTAATCAATTGCAGACGTGTGTGTTGGCTTGTCCAGATCTCTGAGCTAATAGTGTTAACGCTCTATTGATCTATAGGACGGAATGATAGGATACGCGTATCCTCCGGCGCTGTTGTTTTAGCAGGTATTGCTAAGATAAACAACCACAATACATTTCTGTTGATAGCATCTCTATCTTCACAGAGATCATGAGTAATTTACTCTCTTGTCTACTGTGGGTCTTAACGTGAAATCTTCCTCTATGTGAGGATCTTTTTTCACTGGGTAAATCGTGTCATCTTTATCACAACCAGCAAGGTCGCAACCTTCATGTATTCCGTTGTGTGGTCCGTATTGCATTGTAAGCACTGTACTGGACGAGCTTTGGACGTGATTTCTTACTATAGGAGATCCTCTTCTTCGCTATTCTATGCGACTAAAGTGGAGGCTCTTCCGTCGTGGTGTGGGGATCATTATGATCATATTCTTGATCCCTCCATACTACTCATTGCTATTTTTTAGTATACTTGTTTCACAAGATCTACTGCAGCCTGTTATTATTTAGGTTATAGGTTTATGTTACCTCATACCTATGCACTCTACGATAGTTTACAATTGAGTCTTTTGTCTCTTTATCTAAGTCAGTTAGTAACTTTTTGATAAATAGACTTAGAATCTTTAGATTAAATTCCTATACGGATTTTAACTTCGGTTCTTATTTAGCTAAGTAATCATTTGAGCCTCTGGAAACAGTAGTTTTCAAATTCTGACCTTTTAGACAGTAATTCTGTTGGTTTCTCTTTTACTGTAGAGTCAGTGAGTTTCATGCACTATCGATGGATGATTTTCACTTTCATAGTTTCGGAATCAATACTTCCGTTACTATTTAGGTTGGATTGTTGCATAAGAGTTAGGCTCCTATTATCCGGAACCTATTATTTTAAGGTCCTTCCGTCTTCGTATGGGCATAGGCCTTTACTCTTTCCGGGTACAGTTTATGTATTTATAAACAGATATCTGTTTATTACAAGGGCGTAAGCTTCTTCTGTCTTTGATGTCTAGTAGAAGGACGTTACGCTCCATTTTATTGTTATTGGATTCTATTAACTATCGGTACTGCTTATGGTATATCATTGACTTAGCAGTTGTGCTTAAGATTTCGGCTCATGAAGTAAGAGTTCTTCTACTTCTTGGGCTTACATTAATAGTGTCGCTATTAGAGATTTTTGAAGGCCGCTCATTGTGCTCAGCCATCCACATTCATGAATTTTATCTTAGAAATATCGAGTCAATTTCTGGAGGCCTCTTTTGTTAGGTCTATTATCTACTGCTCAGAATGTCATTCACTTAACAGTTGCTACTATAGCTAGGTAGGCTGTATGTTTCGGCAGTGTCTCCGTTCCGCTGCCCTCTTCGCTCTGGGCTATTTGACCCAGGGCAAGAAAAGGGGGGGGGGAGGGTGTTCCCTTGGGTCACCTGTTTTACTATGAAAACAAGGGGATACCTCCTCCGGAGTTAGTAATTCTGAGCTGTTATTGGGATGGTTGTTTAGTGAGAAGTTAATTCATTCAAGTCTTAGTTTTTAAAGTATAGCTTTGGAATATTGCATATGTCAACGGACATGATTATGCAATTCTCAGACACTTTTAGGAGTATAAGAGTCTCTATTCTCTAGACTTACTTTATTATTGGCTTACTTTAAAAATTATTAGTATAAGGATTATATTGGATATTAATAGAGTACATGGATGTATGAAGCTCAATTTTGGAAGGTGTTGTATCTTTCTAATTTATCATAAATAAGAAAGATACATGTAAGGCCTATTACTTCTTTTCCCTACAGGGGATGACTCTATTTTATTTTATTGAGCGTATTCCATTTTGCTCTATGTCCTTGGCCCTCCAGCCTTTTTACTATTCAGCTATGTCTGGGTCATTGGTACAGTATAAAAATGTTAAAAAATTTATAGTAATTTATATATTTTTTATACTTACCAATGACCCAGACGGGGATGGCCCTCCCAGGAGTTGGGAACTCTTGCCTCCCCGCTGATTACATAGCGCTTACCAGGCACTGGTTATTAGAATGATAAATGGCGCCAATTTCGGAACGTCCCTGACACTGCGCATGCGCAGTGGGGGCGAAGTGTGGAGGGCCTTTCAGGACATGTTTTCTTTAGTTTTAGATGCAAATTTTGGGGATTGGGGGGCAAAATTTGTGTTTGGCCCTATATTTTAAGAGTTAGCACCAGCTATGTCTGGGTCATTGGTAAGTATAAAAAATATATAAATTACTATAAATTTTTTAACTTTTTTGATATTTGTTATACAGCATCCATAGGGGTTCAGATTCAAGTTTGTTCAAATCAAGTAATTTAGTTCCCTTCATATTTGGGCTCCCAATGGGAGCCTGAATTTGAACTTTGTGAGGTTTGTCACACAAGATACAATAGATTAATTTCTTATATTGAAAGCAATCAAGCTCCATGTGCCTGTAAAGCTAGGCCAGTCAGTGGGTATCAAAGCAATTTTTTGATAGATCATGCCCCCCTCCCCCTCCTGTGGGAACCTACAAAGTGAAGCAGTGCTTGTTTACTGTGGTAAACAAGGTCTGTTTTACTGGTAAAATATGACCTAGTCCCCAAGGCTTGGAGTGGAATTCCTCTAAAATTGGCAACATAGCTAAACTTGACTTTATCTCCATGTTGCAGTCACGATTATGGAGAAATATGTTACCTTAACCCTTTACCCAATGAATCGGCCGCTTCCGCCCGCGTAATATGCAAATTCAGCAGTTGAAAAAATATTATTTTTCAAAAAATTTCAACAAAACCATTCCATGTGACCCCTCATTAGAATGAGCTCGTCGAGCTCATTCCAACGAGGGGTCACATGATATGGTTTTGTTGAAATTTTTTGAAAAATTTGAAAAAATGATATTTAAAATAATAAATTTTGATATTGTCTGCATTGGGTAAAGGGTTAAACTCCAATAAATAAATAAATAAATTTGATAGATCACAATATTGTTTATTCAATTCACAGGGATTTAATCTATATAAAGCTATATCCATTTAAACAGTTCAAATTTCAACCAAAGATTGAGTAAACATGATTACTCTGTTAAATTATATTAAATTAAATGGGCTTCATGTCACTACAATTCACATTTGTACATTATCAATTAACTGGTAGAGTGCTGGAAGTCCATATTTGGGCTTTAAACACAAGTCCAGGTACTGTAACTTAAAGGCTTCATGTTCAGCAGATATGATTCATATAATCTTTGTAGGAAAATTACATAGTCTGTATAGATTTACCTTGTTAGAATTTGTGGGAGAGGGTCCATTGGCACTCTTCCATAAATTGTAACAAGGCAAAGACATGTGAACAAATTATCTCTACCAAAAATAATTTAGCACTCTACCAGTTAAAATGGCTTGTGAAAAAAACTTTCTCTTTTCAAATATTGTCTGTCTTGTTGAAAAATGATTTTTGAAAACCACTTTGGGAGAATTTGCAAAGAATCATATTTTTCTCTTGAAACAAATATGCATATATATTATAATTCATTATAACATTTCAAAAGAAAATAATTTTCAAAAAAAATTTTTTCAGAAGAGCCCAAGTTCCCAATGGGAACCTTGAGCCCAAGGGTCCCAAAAAAGCCTAAGTGTGGACAAAATTTTTTTAATGATTTTGAAAAATTAATGTAACACTTATGGACAATATTAATGTATCTTGCTATGAACTAAATTAAGCAGAAGACAAGTAATCACTGTCAGAAGTAACAGTTGTGAACATAAGCAAAAGTGTCAACAAACCGGAAACATGACTCCAGGCACTGAAAAAAACATAGCCCGAAATCAGTTACCAATTTAAACACTATCTGATGCAAAACAGAAGCTTACAGAGAAGAAACTGTAGAACATCAGATGGTAAATGCAGACCAAAACGCCTAAACACCCCTGGGGTGAGGACGTAAACATAGGGCAAAAACAGAAAATAATTCTGTTACCATGCCAAAACTCCCAAGAAATTTTAGTAATAAACATTACAAAAAATAAGCCAAAAGCATGGGAGAATAGCTAGGGGGGAATAAAGGAAAGGGAGAGAGGAAACACTGATTAAACAATGGAACATTCATAGCAAGAATGACCACAACAAGGTCATGCCTTGAAAATAGGTAACATAAATAATTTCGTAAAATAATTATAAGTTACAGTCCTGAACATTTGTTTCCACTGTTTTTTCCTCTCCACCTTCTATTTCCACCATATATCCACCATTTCTCTCATAATTATGCATCTGGCATCATTTAAACTGAGATTTACAAGCACAAATATCAGTCAGTTGTAACTGAATTTAGGGCCAAACAAAGAATGACTTTTGGCGGCAATTTCGAGACCTCCTTGACACTGCACATGCGCAGTGGAGTAAAAGTGTGGAGGACCATATAGGACATGTAATTTTCAGTTTTAGATGCAAATTTTGGGGATTGGGGGGTAAAATTTTCGTTTGGCCTTAAATATTTTAGAGTTAGCACCAGCTAAGTCTGGGCCATTGGTAAGTATAAAAAATATATAAAATACTATAAATTTTTTAACTTTCAGAATCATTTTTTTCTCAAAGTAAAAATATATAGCATCAGAAATAGCCATATAAGTAACAACATAAACATTTTACGAGTCAGTATAATTGGTCTTTTAATGTGTTGTCGAGTTATCGGCCAGCACTAGGCCTTTATCAAGATAAATCAGACAGCTAAACTTCTGCTGTCTTATTCTCCTTACACCATTTGACTAAACAAGATGTCATTATAATCTCACCATGTTCCAATCATCACTAGGGGTGGTATTCAGTATCATTTAGACTTATTTTGGGATCCTATTGCCAATTTTTTGTATTAAATGAATTCTGATTCTGTTTTCCTAGCTTCTTGATCTATGCATCTTCCCTTATACGTCTCTCCTATTGACTACCACTGATCATTTCTGAGACTGCACTGCATAAATCTCTCAAACCTCGTATAAGAGAAGATGTAGGGTTTAGTCAAATGGATAGAGGTAAACAATGTAGGGGAAGGGTAAGCCTTTACCCAACAAATCACCCACATCCACCTGCGTAATATGCAAATTCAGCAGTTGAAAAAATAGTATTTTTAAAACAAATTACAACAAAACCATATCATGTGACCCCTCTTTGGAATGAGCTCAACGAGCTCGTTCCAAAGAGGGGTCACATGATATGGTTTTGTTGCAATTTTTTGAAAAAAATTTTAAAAATGATATTTAAAATAATAAATTTTGATATTGTCTGCGTTGGGTAAATGGTTAACTTGATAAAAAGACCTAGTGCTGACTAAAAGCTTGATAACATATTAAAAGAGTGATTGTACTTGCTAAAACAATATTTAGATGTGCCTTTTTCAGTATCAAAGAATGCATTGTGGAATTAAATGTTATTTAAAAGTATATTGCTATTTAATAAGGCCTAAAAAAGATAAAAATCTGTTTCTCAGGCCCTTCCACATAGTCCTTTTGGCTGCCGCATGCTCTCTTTTTATAACCAATGCAAACTTTAAAAAATAAAAATTAAATGGTTTATATCTGATATTTTACCCAAGTTAATAAAATTGATAAATTTGTCCCTTGAGTGCAACAAGGCTTTGAGTAACATTGCAAAGCCTTCTAGCACTCACGGGACGAAATACACCATCACTCTTGCTGTTCTGTAGATTATGAGGCCCTAAAACATAAAACAAACCAAGAACATGAACTTTTGATGGCAAAGAAATAATTACAAAAATAAAAAAAATGCCCAACCAAAAGCAGTTTTACAAAAAAATGGCCTGAGAAACAGAAGATCTTCTTTGTGGGGCCTAAGTTAAATTTTTGTTCTTTTAGGAAATATATGATGGAACGGAAACATTTAGATGAATTTGTTTTGATGCCCATCCAAGCACAGGATGGTAAGTAATATGATTGGTTGTTAGTAGTACAATGGACCATGAATAGCCACTTTGCCATTAAAAATGATTCAATTAACAGGAGTATTCAATTAACAGTGATTAGATCACAATTTCCACTCATTCATTTAGGTAACTGATAGAGTGCAAGATTAGTTTTGGTGGTTGAAATTAGTTGATCAGAATTGTTTTGTTACAGTGTATTGGAAAGTGCATGTAGGCACTCTCCAAGAAATTGTAACAAAACAAATTCATATCAACAAAATTTATTACATGCCCGTTCTATGTAATCCCCATCTACAGCAACACTAAACCATGCGGAAAAGGAAAATCTGTTCCTTACATATGTGTGGAATGGAAATCGATGACCAACTATTTTTAAATAGAAGCGAAATTTCACTGGAATTTTCTACAAATTGCGCAAGGCAATTACATTTAGAATTGTTAGCAATAGCTGAAAATCATCCCCTGAGTTCCATTGTGTTCTATGTGCCAGTAGGCACATAGAACACATTGGAACTCAGGGGACGAAATAATGCGACCTCTCGTTCTCTCCTTCTGCACTCAGGCTATATCGATTAACCCATTCACTCACATGTGGCGTTCTGTGTATATCTGTTACTTCTAGTTGAATAACAAGTACTTGCTAAGAAATGAGAACTTCACTGTAACACATAGACTATTTGATGAAACTTAGATTTGGGCTTCAATGAGCCATCAACATGCTGTACGCCTTAGAAAACAGCACCACCATTGGCAATCATGGTTACATGTTTTGCCCAAGGACACAACACAGTAACCCCTGGTGGGGATTGAACCATGGGCCTGGCGGGGATTGAACCATGACAAACTATTTGTAAATAGAAGCGAAATTTCACTGGAATTTTCTACGCGCAAGACAATTACAATTTGAATCGCTAGCAATACCTGAAAATCATCCCCTGAGTTCCAATGTGTTCTATGTGCCAGTAGGCACATAGAACACATCGGAACTCAGGGGACGAAATAATGTGGCCTCTTGTTATATCCTTCCGCACTGGCACTCTGGCTATATCGATTAACCCTTTCACTCACGTGTGTCATTCTGTGTATATATCTGTTACTTCTAGCTGAATAACAAGTACTAAGAAATGAGAACTTCACTGTAACACATAGACTATTTGATGAAACCTAGATTTGGGCTTCAATGAGGCACCAACATGCTGTACGCCTTAGTACACAGCACGACCATTGGCAATCATGGTTACATGTCTTGCCCAAGGACACAACACAGTAACCCCTGGCGGGGATTGAACCATGGGCCTTCAGTTTGAGGCCCAGTGCCATAACCACTGAGTCACCATGCTCCCTGAGACAGTTAATTGGTTAAATAGACTTTTATAAAGTCAAACAAGGTATTTATCATTGTCAATCGGTGTTTTGAGTGTCATGATTTTTTGCCCTTATCTTTCCACTGGGAATGGCACTTGAGGCTATCTGACTCAACGAACAGTCTGAAGTTGGTTTTATTCCATCATCTAAGAGTTTTCTTTTGCCAGTTTTCAAATGATAAATTAAGTTTCAGGATTCAATATATTCTGTCACAAAATTGTACAAATTAAATATGTTTCTTCACTTTTTATTCCAGGTGGTGTTATTTTATAGGTAAAAGGTCAGTGACTCAATGAAAAAAATATTGACTTCACTTTTCTTGCATGTGACTTTTATTCACCAAACCCCAAAGATATCTGCTTTATTGAATTAGAATCTGAGCGGCAAGCACGTAAATGTGCAGCAAGAAAACCCAACCAGACTTGTGTACAGTATGGCAGCCGTCGACTGGTCACTTACCACGGGTGTGCAATATTTTCACTTATGCAATATTAGATTCCAAACACTAATTACAGGAATAATCATCAAAAATTTAATTTATGAAGCACCAGGTACAACCTAGTGCTTCATTCATTAGAATTTTGCTGATACTGATTTTTATTACCTGTTAAATGCACGCATGGACATCTTTGCCCTTGCATGGATTGCAACCAGTCCAAGACGACTGTACTGTACTAGCATCATTGTTTAGGTCAGTGCGTGCATTGGTTGCAGTGGGCTTCCTGGTATTTTGGGGGAATTCTGATAATTTGGTGTGTTGGATCAGACAATGATCCTTTGAACATTGTAGGACATAGAACCCATAATATGGTGGTTTTGGAGAAGACCCAGCATCTATGCTATGGAAGTTACAAAACCTCCATGGAAAATGGCTACTTTTGTGGACAGCATTTTGTTGTGACAATAGAAATACTATATTAGCAACATATAAAACTGTTTTCTATGAAGTTTTAATTAATAGTGTTATGGAATATTGTTATTTTTTTCAGAAATCAAATCGATTCAGTTGTCATCTCAGACACCTTTGTCAGACAGTGTGCTGGGTAGAGTTCTTGGTGAAGACATCAGTTGCCCAAACAGAGTGCTTGTGACACCAAACAGTTATGCCAGTATATTGGTCGGCTTTCCTGATTTGGTTGGTATAAAACCAGCTTAACCCTTTATCCAACACAACAAGAAAACCACACTCATGAACAAAGATTCTTGAATAAATTTAATTTTTTTCCCTCAGAAACATAAGTAAAGACCATTCATTGGCATGAGCTCATTAAACATCTTGCAGTGAGGCATTACAAGCTGCTTTTTGAAAGCAAAAAATTTAACTGGTATAGTGCTAAATTCTCTTTCAAAGGTGATTTGTAACACTTTTTTTCAAGGATACAATGCCACCAGCAAAAGGAGACTTATTATAGGAAGTTTTTGTTCATGAACAATTATTTTGTTACAATTTATTGGAGAGTGCCAAAAGGCACTCTCCAATAAATTGTTACAAAATAATATTTTTATTCTGTACCAATGACCCAGACATAGCTGGTGCTAACTCTTAAAATATAGGGCCAAACACAAATTTTGCCCCCCAATCCCCAAAATTTGCATCTAAAACTAAAGAAAACATGTCCTGAAAGTCCCTCCACACCTCGCCCACACTGCGCATGCGCAGTGTCAAGGACGTTCCGAAATTGGCGCCATTTATCATTCTAAGTTTGGCCCTTCATCAGTTAACATCTGACTGATCTTTGTGCTTTTAAATCTCAGTTTAAATGATGCCAGACACATAAATATTAGTGAAATGGTGATTCTAAGGAGGATAGAAAAGGAGGAGAGGAAAAGAATGTGTGACAGAATATTATCAGGGCTGTAACTTAAAATTTTTTAATGAAATTATGTTAAGTTACCTATTTTCAAGGCAGCAGCCATTTTGTTGTCATTCTGATTATTTGTTACACTGTTTTTTCAAGTGTTTTTCCTCTCTCCCTGTCCTTTAAGTTCCCCCTTGCTATTCTCCCATGCTTTTGGCATAGTTTCTGTAATTATTATTACTAAAATTTCTTGGGAGTTTTAGCTTAATAACAGAATGAATTCTGTTCTTTCCCCATGTTTACGTCTTCACCTACGGGTGGTTAGGCGTTGTGTTCTGCATCTACCATCTGATGTTCTGCAGTTTCTTCCCTGGAAGTCTCTGTTTTGCATCAGATGGTGTATTTTTGGTAACTGATTTCGGGCCTGGGTGCCTGGAGTCTTATTTTAGTGTTTTTACACTCATTGTTTACATTTACAACAGCCCTCTGTGTGAGGGGGGGATTTCTAAATAATAATATCTTTATGTTATTTTAATCATAACTAGATACATTATTATTGTTCGTAAGTGTTGAATTATTTATTTATTTATTGGTGTTTAAGGTCACATACTTATGCACAATGGCTAATCGTGACCGTGACAGTTTTACGGGTGGAGGAAGCCGGAGTACCCGGAGAGAACCACCGAGCAACGACGAGTAGCTGTCAGCTCTCCAACATCGTAACTCTGAACTCTGCACCGCAGCACAGGCAGGGTTAGATTGGTTGAAGACATGCGCACCATGGACGTGCAGTACGCCCCAGTACACAGCGTCCTCGTGCCCCCATGTAGGCAATCGGGGTGAAGTGTCTTGCCCAAGGACACAACGCGGCTGCCGCAGGTGGGATTCGAACCGAGGACCTCTCGGCTTGCAGCCTGCACCTCTACCAACTGAGCCACCGCGCCCCGCCTTAAGTGTTGAATAAATTGTTTAAAATATTTTTAAAATTTTTGTCCACACTTAGGCTTGGGATCCATTGGGGCTCAACGTTACTTTTCAGAAACTTGGGCTGTTCTGAAAAAATATTTTTTCAAAATATTTTGATTTCAATTATTTTTTCTATATTAATGGATCATATTATTATTATGTATTTTGATTGCCAGGGGTTAGTGCGAGTACCAGGACTTGTTTTCTTTTCACATTGAAAGGATATTGATCAATTGTTTTAAGAGGAAGTCTTCCTCTGACCTTATTATCATTCTATATGTGGTCAGTGTACTCGCATTAACTCCTGTTCTGTATCGTATGATTTCGATGACAATATGGGAAGCGTATGTCACGGTATGTTGTTGGGGATTTGGACACTCCGGTCCTTTCCCCGCAGGGTCACTCTACTTTATCAATTTCTATTTCAGACGATCAAGATTAGGGTGATGTATCTGTGATGTCTTCCAACAGTGTGCCTCCGTCGTCACAATTAATGAAGGGCTAGCGGAAAAGTGCTCATGTAATACGCCAATTGCCTAAGAGGACCCTAGTAGGTTCGACGGCCTTTGACGTCCGCTAGCTCGCCCGGTGTAGCGTCCATTCACCGAATGGTTCGGCAGCCGGGTTCGTCCGTTGCGGTCTAGAAGGAATTTTGGGGTGATGCGAGCACTATAAAATTAACTTAATGCACACCCAGTGACGGCGGATCGGAGGGAGAACGGAGGAAGCCTTTTAGTCCGGTTCATAGCTCGTTCCGGTCCATCCGGACGGCAAGCGAGAGAGGCCCCTCTCTCGTTCAACAACATCTGGCCCCAGATGTTGTGGTACAAATGTGTCGTTAGCGGAGCATACGTCCGTCACTCGGGACGCTCCGTTGTATAGGCAGTCCGCTGAGACTGCTAAGGCTTCCTCTTCTCGTCAGCGCACACGACCGCACCTTGGCTGCGTGACCGCCGATATATTACCAGCTTCGCCGATCAAGGATTCTTCGGCGACCAGGTCACACCATCCGGCTGCCAGGGATTCGAGACCGATGGACTCCGGACGTTCGCATAGGAAGTATGCGGGAGCCATCTGATGCGGAGCTGCCCTCGGCGAAGCACCGATAGACTGCGCCTCCGCAGGTCTCGACGCCGGACATTCTTGTGCACATAGCACAGCTTATCGCAGCATCCCAGCAGCCGACAGAAACGGTGTCGGATCGAGAATTATCCGACAGCGCCAGGTCGGTAGCCGGGGACTCGAGGCCTGCAGACTCCGGACGTTCGCATAGGAAGTGTGCGGGAGTCAACGTACACGGAGCTTCCAGCGGCAATGCATCGTAAGTCCGCTACTGCACAGGCCTCGGGAACGGACATGCTTTCCTTAATAGCACAGTTTATCGCAGCATCCCAGCATCAACTGAATCTGTCGCATATATTTTATCCGACGATGCTGGGTCGGGACGCTCTGCGGAAGCGGGTACGGACGTCCGAAAGTTTCATCCGGTCCGACGGGTTACCGAAAGGGATTCGGTGGATTTCAAGCTTTCCCTTTCGGAACAACATATGCTGCGATGCCGGATAAGAAACTGATAGCGTCGGTGGACTTAGAAATTTTTGGTTCGGTTCAGGGACATCGTCCCTCAGTTCCGACATAGTCCAATAATGTCACACAAACTTTCGAATTATTGAACGACGCTATATATATTATTATTTTATGCTTGCTATCCAAGCATTTCTGGTTTCTTGTTCGAAGAGTTATGGAGATGTCTTTCAAAAGTGTGCCTCTGTCGTCATAGTTAATGAAGAGTTAGCGGCAATAAGTGCTCATGGAATATGTCTATCGCTTACGGAGTGACATTCGCTAGCTCACCCGGTGTAGCGTACATTCATCGAATGGTTCGGCTGCCGGGTTCGTCCGTTGCGGTCTAGAAAGGAGATTTGGGTGATGCGAGCACTTTAATTACTTTAGTACTCACCCAGTGACGGCAGATTGAGGACAGATCGGAGGAAGCCAACAACATAGGGGACCGCATGTTGTGGTTCAGATATTTTACATTCGGAGCATATGTCCGTTGCTCGGGACGCTCCGTTATATTGACAGTCCGAGAGACTGTCTTTAATGCTTCCTCATCCTCACAGCAGGGCACACGACCGCACATTGGCTACGTGACCTCGAGTATCCGATCAGTTTCGGCATTCAGTGATTCCACAGCGAATAGGTCGCGCCATCCGGTAGCCAAGGGACACGAGGTCTATACACTCCGTTCGCTCGCATATTGGAAGTATGCACGGGGTAACGATCTCGGAGCTTCCTGCGGCAATGCATCGTAAGACCGCTGCTCCTCAGGCCTCAGTGACGGACGTGCTATCCGAGTTAGCACAGTTGTTTCGCAGCATCCCAGCAATTGACGGTTTCTCGGTCGAATCGGGAATTATCCGACGGCGCTGGGTCGGTGCGGTCCGCGGTTGCATCAAGCTACGGACGACCGAACGCTTTATAGGGTCCGACAGGATGGCGAAAGGGATTCGAAAGATTTCGAGTTTTCCCTTTAGTAGTATCGGAAGATGCCTTTCATATCTTCTGGCATTTCTTCCAGTGATTATTTTTCGGACTTCATTGCTGCGATCTTGGATAAGAGACTTATAGCGTCATTGGACTCGGATTTTTCGATCGGTACAGGGACTTTGTCCCTGACTTACCGACGCAGTCCAATATTGTCATTACAACATGTGTTTTATTTTTCGACGCTATATATTATATATATATATACAAGCCTGCTACTGAGCATGATAGTTTAGTTTCTTGTCCGCGTGGCTCATTTCTGCCATTTTATCTTTTTTACATATAGTTTATTTTGGCAGAGCAGGGCATACCGAGAGTTCATATGCGTCTAGACGGTGTGATTAAAGACTGCATATATTCTTTTTCGCCGTTTATGTCTTTTCCAATTTCAATGTTGGGAACGACATTATGTATAGTAGACTTAACTTAGACGCTTTATTATACGTAATCCGCCGTAGTTTGTTCACGTATAACTCCGCCCTTCAGTGGCTGATTGGAGTTGGTTAGACGTGATGCAGCCCTAGCTACATCCACGCGTGGATAGTAGGTTAAGAACTCTCTCAGAGTCGCTTCGTTCTCGGAGGAGCTTCTCTTCGACGGCAACTTTCCGGCAATCCATGAATTGCTTGATTATACATTCTCTTGTCTATCTAGTGTTACAAGAGATTCAGACTGGGGCAAACATTCGGTGGTTGACTCAGAGAGTGCCGCCGCAGTTGCCGGACCCTAGTGTGGCTGTTATGACGGTTGCCAGTCAAACAGATTGGGATATATACTGATCCCTACGGATTCGAAGTGCCAGGGTCTTTGGGTTCCGCAGTCTTTTAGCTATCAGTTTAACTTCTGCGGAATAATGTTTTTTTAGGCTTGCTTTATGTCTTTGCATGAACATTATTCAGAAACGCATGCCCAAATTCCTGTCCTTTAATTCGACAGTAGTGGCGTATCTCTGGAACCAGGGAGGCACTCTTTCGTTTCCGTTATTCAATTTAATGGAAAGAATCCGTCTGTTGGTTATAGTACACCAAGTTCAGTTTTGGTCCGTCATATTCTGGGTCGTCTGATTGTTTTATCGCACTCCCGTTCTCTTACGGGTCGCTTGTTGCTGTCAGAATGGACTCTCAACAAACAAGTATTTAATCAGATTTGCTATCTATGGGAGCGCCCAATGATGTTTTATTTATGACACAGCTTGCTAATCAATTGCAGACGTATGTGTTGGCTTGTCCAGATCTCTGAGCTAATACTGTTAACGCTCTATTGATCTATAGGACGGAATGATAGGATACGCGTATCCTCCGGCGCTGTTGTTTTAGCAGGTATTGCTAAGATAAACAATACATTTCTGTTGATAGCATCTCTATCTTCACAGAGATCATGAGTAATTTACTCTCTTGTCTACTGTGGATCTTAACGTGAAATCTTCCTCTATGTGAGGATCTTTTTTCACTGGGTAAATCGTGTCATCTTTATCACAACCAGCAAGGTCGCAACCTTCATGTATTACGTTGTGTGGTCCGTATTGCATTGTAAGCACTGTACTGGACGAGCTTTGGACGCGATTTCTTACTATAGGAGATCCTCTTCTTCGCTATTCTATGCGACTAAAGTGGAGGCTCTTCCGTCGTGGTGTAGGGATCATTATGTTCATATGGTTGATCCCTCCATACTACGCATTGCTAGTTTTTAGTATACTTGTTTCACAAGATCTACTGCAGCCTGTTGTTTTTTAGGTTATAGGTTTATGTTACCTCATACCTATGCACTCTACGATAGTTTACAATTGAGTTTTTTGTCTCTTTATCTAAGTCAGTTAGTAACTTTTTGATAAATAGACTTAGAATCTTTAGATTAAATTCCTATACGGATTTTAACTTCGGTTCTTATTTAGCTAAGTAATCATTTGAGCCTCTGGAAACAGTAGTTTTCAAATTCTGACCTTTTAGACAGTAATTCTGTTGGTTTCTCTTTTACTGTAGAGTCAGTGAGTTTCATGCACTATCGATGGATGATTTTCACTTTCATAGTTTCGGAATCAATACTTCCGTTACTATTTAGGTTGGATTGTTGCATAAGAGTTAGGCTCCTATTATCCGGAACCTATTATTTTAAGGTCCTTCCGTCTTCGTATGGGCATAGGCCTTTACTCTTTCCGGGTACAGTTTATGTATTTATAAACAGATATCTGTTTATTACAAGGGCGTAAGCTTCTTCTGTCTTTGATGTCTAGTAGAAGGACGTTACGCTCCATTTTATTGTTAATGGATTCTATTAACTAGCGTACTGCTTATGGTATATCATTGGCTTAGCAGTTGTGCTTAAGATTTCGGCTCATGAAGTAAGAGTTCTTCTACTTCTTGGGCTTACATTAATAGTGTTGCTATTATAGATTTTTGAAGGCTGCTCATTGCGCTCAGCCATCCATTCATGAATTTTATCTCAGAAATATCGAGTCCATTTCTGGAGGCCTCTATTGTTAGGTCTATTATCTACTGCTCAGAATGTCATTCACTTAACAGTTGCTACTATAGCTAGGTAGGCTGTCTGTTTCGGCAGTGTCTCCGTTTGGCTGCCCTCTTCGCTCTGGGCTATTTGACCCAGGCCAAGAAAAAGGGGGGGGGGGGGGGGAGGGTGTTCCCTTGGGTCACCTGTTTTTTCTATGAAAACAAGGGGATACCTCCTCCGGAGTTAGTAATTCTGAGCTGCTATTGGGATGGTTGTTTAGTGAGAAGTTTAAGTTTATAAAATTCATTCAAGTCTTAGTTTTTAAAGTATAGCTTTTGAATATTGCATATGTCAACGGACATGATTATGCAATTCTCACACACTTTTAGGAGTATAAGAGTCTCTATTCTCTAGACTTACTTTATTATTGGCTTACTTTAAAAATTATTAGTATAAGGATTATTGGATATTAATAGAGTACATGGATGTATGAAGCTCAATTTTTGGAAGGTGTTGTATCTTTCTAATTTATCATAAATAAGAAAGATACATGTAAGGCCTATTACTTCTTTTCCCTACAGGGGATGACTCTATTTTATTTTATTGAGCGTATTCCATTTTGCTCTATGTCCTTGGCCCTCCAGCCTTTTTACTATTCAGCTATGTCTGGGTCATTGGTACAGTATAAAAATGTTAAAAAATTTATAGTAATTTATATATTTTTTATACTTACCAATGACCCAGACGGGGATGGCCCTCCCAGGAGTTGGGAACTCTTGCCTCCCCGCTGAGTACATAGCGCTTACCAGGCACTGGTTATTAGAATGATAAATGGCGCCAATTTCGGAACGTCCTTGACACTGCGCATGCGCAGTGGGGGCGAGGTGTGGAGGGCCTTTCAGGACATGTTTTCTTTAGTTTTAGATGCAAATTTTGGGGATTGGGGGGCAAAATTTGTGTTTGGCCCTATATTTTAAGAGTTAGCACCAGCAGCTATGTCTGGGTCATTGGTAAGTATAAAAAATATATAAATTACTATAAATTTTTTAACTTTTATAAACATTTTTGTCTTTCTGCAGCTGAAAAAATAAGTTAATGAGTACAGTGTAATGCTGCTAAATTTTGCTAAGTGTAAAGCTACTAAGTGTCCTCCCCCGTGTGAACTCTGGTATATGAAGCAGTGCTTGTTTACTGTGGTAAACAACTTCTGTTTTACGGGTAAAATAGGATCCAGTCACTAATGCTTGGGGTGGAAAAGTCTTCTGAAATGGGAACATGGGTATAAATGATTGATTAAAATTGACTTTATCTCCATATTTTTAGGGACCTGCAAATTGCCGATTTTCATCAAATTGAATATCAAATCGAATTGGAGAAAACGAATCAAATTTTGAATTGAATATTGAATTGAACTTCAAATCGAATCACAGTGAATGAATACGTCATCAAAAGAAAAGTTTGTAAACTAATACCCCTGACTATTAAAAGACACACAGTTATGTAGAGTGCATTTTTCGCCTCATGACTTCCCATGCTATAAACCAAGATATAAACCAATGTACTAGCTATTGATTGAAACTCTTCAAATTATTGACTTTGTAGCTTTGAAACTGCAGCAATAAACATTTTTAAACGAACCTGACTGATAGGGCTGATATGTCTCTTTTATCTAATAATCAGGTGTATTCTTTTAGAAAACCATTCTTATTGAAGATGTATCCAGTAACAGTGATCGAACAAAAAAAATTCTCTATATAAAATAATGTGATCATGTTGTGGAACAAATCATTTATTGAAGTTGAATAGTTGAATAACTTTTCAAAGTTCGAAACTTGAATTTTTTATAAATTATCACTGGTCATAATGCACAATAAGTTGAAATGAACAGTTGTAGCAGTAACAGTGTTTGTGGCGATGTAGCTACAACTATTGTACAGTTGTAGCTGCATTGCTACAAACACTGTTACTGCTACAAGTCAGTTGAGTTTCCACTCAGAACAATACTCAATATAAAATAATGTGATCAGTTACAATCTGTAAACATTCACAGCTATGGTCAAAGTATATTTGAAAATATTTGAATTTCCAATTTCAAATCGAAGCAAATATTGACTTTCGAATCAAATTTTGAATCGAACTTCAAATTTTCACAGGAGCTAAAGTATTTTGGTCATGATTAGCTATCGTACAGAAATATATATGACCTTAAACACCAGTGAATAACTGAGCTTCCTGCAATTTTTTAGAGAGCCATGGTAGTGATTTCAAGTACTCAGTTAAGAATAATTCAATTTGAAAGGCAATGTTTGTGAACAGTGCCGGCCATTTTTGACCATTGCATTATTTAAAGGGTTAAGGAATAAGCTCAGCTTTTTTTCTATCTTAAGAAAAGCTACTGACAGTATTTGTGTCAAACCTGTTCTCTGCCAATAGCATAAATCAAAGCTGGTCAGTCTTCATGGTGTATCAGTTTAGCAGAGAAATTATGCTTTAATAACTTGCTGAACTTGTGACTTATCTGCAGATTTTCACTGTTCACATTGCCAATGAAAACTTGGAATTTCCTTGGCTTTGATGATGAACTGCTTTTCCATAATAGGTTTTAACAGTTTCTTGAAAGTGCTTTTTTAACTAAAGGACAAAGGCCCCACAAAGTAGATCTTCTATTTCTTGGGCCATTTTTTGTAAAATTGCATGTTGCTGGGCTGATTTTTATTTTATTTTTTATTTGTGTAATTATTTCTTTGCCATCAGAAGTTCATGTTTTTGGTTTGTTTTGTTTTAGGCCTCATAATATACAAAATAGCATAGGTGGTGCTGCATTTCATCCCTTGATTGCAAAGCCTTGTTGCACTCAAGGCACAAATTTATCAATTCTATTAACCTGGGTAAAATAACAGACATAACCATTTTATTTTTTAAAGTTTGCATTGGTTATAACAAGAAAGCAGCATCCAAAAGGACCATGTGGGGGGAGGTGGGGGTGGGGATGGGTGGGGGAGGGTCTCTGAGAAACAGATTATTAACTTTTTCAGGACTAATTCAAATATATGTACCTGAAAATAGGTATTCCACCATGCAGCCATAAAGAAATCCAAGAGAATAACCAAACTACTCTGCCAATGGTACCTAGTTAAGTCTTGTCTTAGCCGCCGAGACTTGACCAGAAATCACTGCCAAACCTTGTTAGGCTTTCAGACAATAGTTTATTCACTTGTTCAGAATTGTTCATGCCCTTAAGAGCTGAATTTTTGTTATCAGTTTCCATGTCCTTGAAACCATACAAAACCTGGGGTGGGGGTTTTTATACTTAAAATAACTTTTTCACAGAATGTTATATTTATCAAGAAATGATATCAGAGACAGTTATTATCAGTGGAGGTAATTAGAATGAATGCTCTTTTTTCAGAAATGTAGTCACAAGAGTAAATAATTTGCTACTAATAAAGTTCTGGCCTTAGGAACTTAAGTCATATGAGGAGGTACATGAAGGGTGAAAAAGAGGTTGGAAAAAACAAATTATTCAAATATCCTCTCAAGAACCACCTGGTGAAAAAAAAAGTATTTAAATGTGTTTGAAGTTTTTGAATTGAGTCTGATTTAGTGACTTAAAATTTGTTGTTAGGCTTTTAGGACTATCACCGTTGACCAGCTAGTTGTAGTTAACCCTTTAATCAACATAATGGCTCAAACTGGCCAGCACTATTCACAAAAATCTCCAATTAATTTTCATTATTGTTTTCAATTTTTGTCTCAAAAACATAGATTATGACCCCTCTTTGGAACAAGCTCATCGAGCTTGTTCCAAAGAGTGGGCATAACCTATGTTTTTAAGACAAAAAATGAAGAAAAAATTAGTTAAAGAATTTTGTTTGCAATTGTCTTCTGCTTTTCCTGTTAGGTAAAGGGTTAAGTGAAAATTGTGAAAAGATATTGAAGCTTTCAAAGATTAACACTATGGGACTGAATTGTGACTTAACAAACTTTGTGGCCAAGGAAGTAGAATCACAACACACATCCATAAAGAATGCTTTCAGACCATTATCAAACTTCCATGGAGTTAGTTATAGTCTTTCCTTGGCTGTTTATACATGCAGCCAAGACAGGACTAAAAAGTGCTGGCAACCCTTGGCCTCTAGATATGTAAATAATGGTGTGATGTAAAGTTTTGAAAATTCACCAAGCCCTTAAGGGTAAACCTTGCACTTGTTTGTTATTTTACATTTTATCCTTTCCAGGTTTCAACTGAAGTGTATGCATGTCTAAGAGAGCCACTTCCTGAACAGGATTCATCGAACAAAGATCAGTTTGCAAATATGATAACAAAGCCTGCTGTACCAAATCTTAGAGCATCTGTGTGTTTCTTACCTGATTGTGGACAGATTATTAGAGCTCTCCCAACATGGAAGGTCCCAGAAGAAGTTTTTCCCGAAGGTTCTTGATTTAACTTACATTATGTTTTCAGTATGTCAGATTCAGCAGATTTAGTGTGTTATTAACCCATTACTTTAGAGTCCTGTGAAGTTTCAGAATTCGATTTGATTTGAGACTGTCCCAATGATTTGATTCAATTTGACTTGGGTCAAGCTGATTCCGAAATTTTCGAATGTTTCGAAATGTTCTCAAAATCTTGTCAAGTGTCTCCTCTTGAACTTGTGTTCTATCATCAAGTCTCCTGTACAGGAGGGGGTGGGTGGTAAGGTGTACTGTACAGGATACCTGATGACAGAATAAGAGTTCAAGGAAGTTCCAGTTTCGAAACTATACTACTCAAAGTTTGCTAATAACCAAGTACATCCAATTACCTGTTTTACGTTTTAGTTGAAATATTGTAATGAAAAGTGTATATATTTTTTATTTAATTATATCTTTAATCATTTAAGCACAAAAAAGATTTATTTGGGTTTGACATTATTTTTTAGCTTTTGAATACGGTAACTATGGAAAATTGATATTGTTGATAAAAGAGGAAATTTTTCAATATGCCAAAAAGTTGACGGAGCAAACTGGTATTGCTTCAGAATCGTGCATGAGACCCATTACTGTTAATTACAGCTTGACAACGCCTTCTCATGCTACCAATCAGGTTCCTGGTGGTCCTTTGTGGGATGTTGTTCCATTCTTGGACCAGCATGGCACCAAGCTCCTGGGTGGGACTGGATGGGCTGATATTGCAAGCTGCAACTCATTCCAGACATGTTCGATTGGATTGAGGTCAGGGGATCTTGCTCTATCACCCACTGCACCTGCATACAATCTGACGTGGACATCCAGGATCTCATCAATATACCGTTGTGCAGTCAATGTACCATGTTCAAGGACACAGAGCTCTGTTCATCCATCCCAGCTGATGCCACCCAAGACCATGATTGACCCTCCACCAAAGAGGGCATGCTCAGCAATGATGGCTGCATGGAACCGCTCCCCTGGTCTTCTCCATACCCTAGAAAGCCTATCTGTGTGGTCTAGGGAGTACCTTGACTCATCTGTAAAAAGGACAAGTCGACAATCTTTTCTGGTCCATCCAACGTGATCCATGGCCCATTCATATCGTGCCTGGTGGTGGTTCTGGGACAGCGGAATGCGAATACCTAGTCTTCTCGATCTGAGACCACCTTCGTGCACCCTTGCCCGGATAGTCTGCATCGAAACATTTACCCAGATGCATTTACCTACGGGCCTGAATGATCAAAAACCAGTCTTCAGCTGCATATGTTGCCCTGTCTCTGCCACCACCATGCTGTCTTACTGGTGTGCCATACTGCTAAAAGGGGGTGCGGTGGTGTTGCGATAACCGGTTCTCGTCAGATCACCGAAGTTAAGCAACATCAAGCCCGGTTAATCCTTGGATGGGTGACTGTCTGAGCGATCAATTCGGACTCCCACGTTGTGTCCTTGGGCAAGGTACTTAACCCTGATTGTCCACATGGGGGCACGATGACACTGTGTACTAAGGCATACTGCACGTCGATGGTACACATGTCTTCAACCAATCTAACCCTGCCTTTGCTACAGTGCAGAGTTACTATGTTGAGGAGCTGGCAGTTGCTCGTCATTACTCAGTGATTCTCTCCGGGTACTCTGGCTTCCTCCACCCGTAAAACTGTCATGGTCATGAATAGCCATTGTGCATGAGTATATGACCTTAAACACCAATAAATAAATAAATAAATACTGCTGAAATCTTGCCCAGGCTCTGGTGATCACCATATGGTGCACACCAAGAGTGTCACCAACCTGGCAATGGGTAGCCCCTTGCTCCACCATCCCTACAGCCTGCCACATTTCTGCTTCAGACAAATGTCTTCTTACATTTGCATTTGCCATATTCAATCATTAAATCACAAAGGTTTGTGTTGAAATGAAGATTGAATACCCTACACATGTCATGTACATGTATACAGTACACGAAAACATCATGGAAATCAAGATGTACATGCTTTCCATGACTGTCACGAAAAGTCTGCCTGTCAAGAGAGCTAATGTAAACAAACACTGGGGACCATCTCAATACATTCCTCAATCATTTCCACCAAAAATATCGCAAATATGTCACAAGAAAATTTCACAATGATGTGTCAAATATTTGTTGCTAATCAAACTTTGAGTGGTATACTTTGATTTCACAATTTTAATATTCCATTTTTGTCCCCTGCCAAAATGAAGTTTGTGGGGGATATAGAAATGGGGTCCATCCATCCTTCCATTCATTCGTCCATTTGTTCATCCTTCCATCTGTCCATTCCATCCATCCATCCATCCGTACATTCCATCCATCTGTCCATAACAACTTTGAACCGTCATACAGTTAAAACTAGAAGTCCTGTTGCGAATAGTGCGCTTATCTAGGCTTAATTGTGCGTTGGAAATGCGTGCAATTGCCATATCGAATGAGATACAAAGCACAGCAGGTTTCCTGGTTACTCATAGCAAACACATGCATTGTTTCTGCCAGTGGACCTCCGGGTTTTGCAAACAAAGTTCCTGTTTACTCTATTTCCTCTCTGAGTTGAGACACTTCATATATTTGTTGGACACCTGTATTTTACACAAACTTCTATGTTTTACCTTCAAAAGTGAACTAGGGTCTCCACAATACCATGGTTTATTTCAAGCAATACAGAACATAACAGCCCATTTGTAACTGTTTATAGTAAAATTCACAAAACTTGTCCATTAAATTAAATCTTGGCTGTGCCATTTTGTTTAGTCCAAATGCAATTTCAAAACTTGTTTCATAAATTTTGGCTATTAACTGGTAGAGTGCTAAATTATTTTTCAAAGGTGATTTGTAACAGGCATATTTTTTTATGCCCCTGCAAATGTGGCAAGGGGCATTAAGTGTTACCCTTGTCCACCAACCGGTCCATCCATGAGTCCAATTGTCCTATGTATGTACGCATAACCACATAATACAGGTTGGGATTGATAGTGAGCTTGGTCTGATATTTTTTGGCAGGGTTCTGGCCCTTTTTTAGCTGCGACTAGCAGCTCTATAAGTGGCAATGTTGGTCTGTCGGTCTGTCTGTCTGTCTGTCAGTCAGTTGGTCTGTCGGTCGGTCTGTCTGTGACCAACGAGTTTCAAAACTCAATAATTTTTGAGTACTTGATGGAATGACTTTATATTTGGCATGTAAGTGTATCTTATTGATGTCTAGCCACTGTTCATGTGTTGTTCCAAATATTTTTCTTGGAGTTATGGCCCTTGATGAACTTAGAACTTTGTGAGATTACACCACCCATCGCAGCTGCGGCGTCGAAGTCGCGATTTTTGAATTAAAAGACATATTGATTTTGGTTTCTGGTCGATAACTTTAGTTTGACTGAACGAAATGAAACAAAATGTTATACATAGGCTTATAACCACATAATACAGGTTGGGATTGACAGTGGGCTTGATCTGTTGTATATTGGTTTGTGAATGGTAACCTGGGTTATAGGTGTCTGATTTCAATCAAACTTTGAATATAGCTTACTGTAGACAATATACCTAACAGGTTTGATTCTGAATGTTGTACAATAATTTTTATCTTAGTTATGGCTCCTTTTATGACTTTGTTAACCCTTTACCCAACAAATCGCCCACATCCGCCCACGTAATATGCAAAATTCAACAAAACCATATCATGTGACCCCTCATTGGAACAAGCTCGACGAGCTCGTTCCAACGAGGGGTCACATGATATGGTTTTGTTGAAATTTTTTGAAAAATTTAAAAAAATGATATTTAAAATAATAACTTTTGATATCGTCTGCATTGGGTAAAGGGTTAACCACTAAATATAGTTTATCATAAAGCAGTGGCATTAGTGTCGCATTTGGTGGCCTGCTGTATTGGTGTTATATGAGCTGATGTAGATAAGATAAGATAAATTTATTAACCCTTTACGTGAATAATATCGATATAGCAAAAACACAGAAGTGGTTTGACCAACATGAACTGTATGACAAAAAAGAGAAGGGCGATTCTGTTCTATGTCCTCTGGACTGTCAGCGGAAGAAAGAGACAGTGTCAGCTGAAATTGAGTAAGTAGGAGCGAAAATCCACAACAAACTTGACAATGCCAAAGTTTTGGAAGCTTCATCAAGAGGGGGTGAGGAGGTCCATACTCTAGGATATCTGATCTCGGGCATGAAGCTGGATAATCACAGTCGCCATTGATCCATCCAAAGAGAGAATAATGATTTGTCACCATACTTTGTGTACGAGCTAAATGTTATGCCAACAACTCTTTTAAAAGACTTTTCTCTCCGAAAGTCAGCAAAGGCTCATCTTGCAACTGCAATCACAGAATATGTAAAACTCTGTAAGCCACCTACTGACGCTATGAATGTACCTGATGGAGGTGCCTACTGCCAAATTCAGCTTGCATTGATTGTGTTTCATGTCCTACCCTCCAATGACAGATATATATATTGATGGAGGAGCCAACAACCAAATTCAGCTTGCATTTTTTTTTGGTTTCATGTCCTACGCTCCAATGACTAAGACATATATATTGATGGAGGAGCCAACAACCAAATTCAGCTTGCATTGATTTTGTTTCATGTTCTACCCTCTAATGACTGAGATATATATATTGATGGAGGAACCAACAACCAAATTCAGCTTGCATTTATTTTTTTTCATTTCCTACCCTCCAATGACTGAGATATATATATTGATGGAGGAGCCAACAACCAAATTCAGCTTGCATTGCTTTTGTTTCATGTCCTACCCTCCAATGACTGAGATATATATATTGAAGGAGGAGTCAACAACCAAATTCAGCTTGCATTTATTTTGTTTCATGCTCTATCTACCAATGACTGAGATATATATATTCTTCCCAAAGGTTTCACACCTTGAATGACACCAAAACCAGCTTCTAGCAATTTTTTTGCAGGGGGAGGGGAAAGAGGGTTCAAAATATGTAACACCTGACCTAATAATCAAAAATATTACATTGCAGGTAACAGACCATCACATTTGAGTGGTTATTTAGAAGTATGTGATATAGCCAATCATAGAGTGAGATACATTCCTGTACCTGGGTAAGAGTTATTATCTTTTCAGATAACTGATTTCTATACAAATTGTCTGCTGGAATGCTAGTTGGTCAAAAAATGTCATCTGCTTGTTGCTATAAATAGACATTGCTGAAAGACAACAACTTTTCTCAAAAGTTTTCAAAAGGCTTAACAGTCACTGATCTCTTTTTAAAGTATGTGCTTTTGATGTCTGTGGAAAATGACGGCTGATGATAATAATGATAAAAATAATAATGCAATGTTAACGTCTAGAATCCACCGCAGTGCTCTCTGACTTACATTATTTTCCTGTATCACAGGTGTCCAAACACATTGTTCATTCTATGACATTCTCATCTCAACTCAATGGAGCATACTGCCGGTGTTCCACAGATGGGCACACAAGGTATGCACCTCAACAGGTCCCTATTTTACACCTAGGTACGGTGGGGATTGCGTAGTACTGGTAAACATTCTCAACCTTCACAGCTGGCATGTGATACAACATCGCAGAATCACACACTCAAATTTCGCTGATCACACACCAGCCACTACTACAGGAAGCACTTGAATCAATCGCCAAATGGTCACCCATCCAAGGATTAACCGGGCTCGGCTTAGCTTAACTTTGGTGATCTAACGATAACCAGTCTCGCTTCGCCAGTGCTCCCCATTTGATGATGTGTATATTTTTCACGGCAATACAAATTGAATATTTACAACATATTTTAGTTATTTACAGAAAACAACTGGCGAGGTTGTAAAGTTTTTGTGCATGGCTTTGGTTTGATGACTTGAAAGCTGTTATGCTGTGACTACAGTCACAGCATAACAGCTTTCACATCACCAAACACCATTGAGGGGAGGAGTAGTGTCATCTTAGGGGGCAGATTGAGTTGGGACATATTTTTATACTGTATACCAATGGCCCATACTAGCTGGTGCTAACCCAAAAATATCTAGGGCCAAACACAAATTTTGCCCCCAAATCCCCAAAATTTGCATGCAAAATCGAAAATTAGAAGTCCTATCTGGCCCTCCATACATTTACCCTCCGCGCATGCGCAGACGCCAGGAAGTCACCGAATCTGGCGCCAACATCATTCTTTGTTTGGCCCTTGTCAGATAACATCAAACTGACATTTGTGCTTTTTAAATCTCAATTAATAATGATGCCAGACACAAATCAGTGGTCAATTGGTGGATCCAAGGACACAACTGGATGAAGGAAGGAAGAAATGGTGGTTTGAAATGCTCAGGGCTGTAATTTTTTAATATTTATAAAAATTAGTTCATGTTCCCTAATTTCGGGACATGAGCCTGACATTATCACTGATTGATTATGATCTATCCACTGTTTATTTAGTATTCCTTGGGGATGTGAAACTTTTTTAACAGTGTTTTGAAGGAGTTGAAAATGAGTGGAGTTATGGCCCTTAATTAGTTAATTTTTGCCTTTTTTCAGCTCGTTAGCTCAATTACTTGAACAAAATATTAATGGATTTGGTCAATATTTCCTGTGTGAAACTTTCTTACTGATGTCTTGCTTGAGTTTGAAAACTGGTGTAGCTTGGCAATACTGAACAGAGTTATGGCCCATGAAAAGTTAATTTTTGACTGTTTTCAGCTCGTTAGCATGATAACTTGAACAAATATTAATGAATATGATTTTCTTATAATGACAAGCCTTACAAATATGAAAAAAATGTGACCCCACATGAGTGATTCGTAAAACCTGAACAAATATCACTGGATTTGATTTTCTTATAATGACAAGCCTTACAGGTACGAAAAAACTTTCCCCTTGCATCGGCAATGCATAATCCTTGTTTTCGTAGCTGAAATAATACCTTACCTGATACTGATTATAGGGCAGTTCTCTGTTTTTCTTCTGCTTTGGATAATGTGTAATGTAAAGCAAAGGTTCTTCAAAATGCATGAAAATTCTATAGAAATGTCCTTAAAGGTCTTGTATTATTTTCTTTTTTCTGAAATACTTTATGTCATTACAAATTGTTTTGTGGTTACTATTTTATTTTTTTAGTGCTTCAAGAGTTTCTCCATATGCATCATGGCTGTTAAGTATATCTGATGTTAACATATTTATGTCACCGATGTCAAATGATGGATTAGCAACAGTTGATGCTGGTGGTTGTGTACGTCTTTGGGAGACATCCCCAGTCAGTTTAGAAAGATCATTGAGAGAGTGGAGGACCATGATTGGATTTGAAGATGGCAAAGCATTACAGGTAATCAAGCCAGGAAATAAGCAGACTCTTATCTGCAGAATGAGGTCCACAGAGGGTGAATTTGGTGATGCTACCCTGCACTGCAGGGTAGCATCACTAAATTTACCATCTTTGAACCTCAATCTGAATCAAGGTCTCAGTCTTAAAGAAAAATCGGTACCCAGAGGATAAATTAGCCCACTGTATGCGATAACATCACCAAATTCACCCTCTGGGGACCTCATTCTGCAAATGACAGATTGCTTCTTTCCAGGTTTGGTTGTTTATGTTTCTGAATTGGATGTTCACAACTTTGTTTTGACTTTATGAAGTACATATTTCTTCATTTCACATGAGGAACCATAAATTTATTATCCCGGTTGTCTTTAATTTTTAATGCAAATGAAATGGTATCCTTACCTGTCACTGATAGTGAATCTGGGATCAATTGGAAATTGGGAAAGAGAGAAATTCTTGTACATGTATTAAAAATTATAATAGTCAGTCCCAGGAGTCGATTGTTGGGATCAAATATGAAATATATTATGCAATATGTAAGAGAAACTTGCTGTTATTAGTGGAGCACTTTATTCATTTTGAGATTTGATATTTAGGGATGTATTGCAAGTACCTTGTACTGAAAAGTTCATTGCATCTGCAAATTATATATACATTTTGTTTATTTGTTTGTTGTGGGGCTTAATGACATTTTCAGCAACCAGGGTCATATCATATCAGACAGTTTTATGGGGGGAAGAAGCCAGAAGACCCAGAGTGAACCACCAAGAATAGTAGAGTGGACACCTGTTACTTGAGAAGCCACTTTTCCAGGCTAGTTAACAATAGTTTTCTGTTAACAGGAATGTGACCATTTTTTACCCTCTTCTGGCATTTAGATCTTGAGCATCATTCTATTATATCTTCTTTGACAGAGCTCATGGAACACTAAAAGTCTGGTGCTTAGAAGTTATTATAAGTTATCTCCGCCAACATGTATGGTATATGGAGATTTAAAACCTGGATGTCGGTTTTTAAACACCGAGCCTGCGGCTCTTTGATTAAATTAGACATCCAGGTATTAAATCTCCATATACCATACATGTTGACGGAGATAACGTTTTTGTCTCGTCTGAAACACAATAGAAACATAGTGGAGAAAAATTTGTGGATGCGTTTCTCACGCTCTGTAATCAGCGGGACCAAAATCGTGAATAACTTTTTAGTTTTTACAAAAGCAGAAGATAACAGATAGAGTTACATGCCTTGGATCGTTAAGGAAACGAGTAAACAGTATTTTGTTTACATTTCATCCCCGAGTTCCAGTGTGTTCTATGTGCCTACTGGCACATAGAACACATTGCAACTGACGGGTCAATATTTGCTCTTATTTTTTTTTTCTCAAACTGTTTCATTTAATTATTCAACTATTTAATTTATAACAGCAAAATATGATTAAATTGTCAGAAATCTTGGTGATACTTGTGACTATTTTCATGTTTGTTTGTTCGATTTTTATATCGAGGCAAGCAGAAGCGAAACGATTTCATTTAAACCATATACCCCTGATGTTTCGCGTGCGCTTATACCTTGGATGTTGCATGCTCTCATATACCTTGGATGCTGGGTGCACCCTTTGCCATGGCTATTTGTCCAAGGCATTCTGACCATTCAAAAAGCTGAATTTATCGGAATATAGGGACAAATGCAATTAACTTGGTTATTCAGTTTGGAAATCTCCAATTCAGTGGGCTCTTTTGATAATAGATACAGGATCTCTAATGAGACACTATTTGATATAAATTTCTGTATTGAGTTCACTAAATTGATCTGAGCTGAGGTTTACCGAGGCCCTGCCTGATCTTAGTGACTGAAGTTCAGAAATTTCATGTCAAATCATGACGAATTTGATCACATAATTCTTTTTATCACATACAGTAGAAAATGTCTTGAGAGACCACCCTTTTTGTCAAGCAAACGTAGTGTCTCAAAATAGGTGGTCTTTCAAGAAAGGTCCATTACAGAGTAAAACAACCAAAGGGTACAAGGTCACATCAGTCTCTGAAGACAGGTGGTCTCTCATGACAGTGGCCTCTCAAAACAGGTTTTCCTGTAATGTATATTTTAACCTTTTTTAGCTCACCTGAGCGAAGCTCAAGGGGAGCTTCACTGATCACTTTCCGTCTGTCGTCCGTCGTCCGTCGTAAGCTTTACAAAACCAACTTCTCCTCCAAAACCACTAGCCCAATTTTTATTAAAATGTTGGGTAAATGTTTATTACCCAATGCCAATTCGGATTTGTTCAAATGAAGTTGCTCCTCTCCCTGGGTGGTGCCACGCCCCCAAGGGAGACCAAAATCTTCAAAAATCTTCTCCTCATGAACCAGCAGAAGCAGAGGCTTGATATTTGGTGTGCAGCTTCCTTATGTGTTGTAGACTCAGATTTGTTCAAGAGAAGTTCGAGGAGCTATATTTGCCTTCGTTATGGGAGGGGCAAGAATTGTCACCCGCCCGAAATTTCTATTTTCCAAACTGAGAGGCAGATTTGAACCAAATTTGATATGAGGGCTTATTGGGTCATAAGTACTTAATTTATGCCAAAGTTTTTTTTCCTGTCTTCCCATGGGAACCGCAGGAGCTAAAATGGAAAAAAATTAAAACGCCCATATCTCCAAAACTAGGGGGCGCGGTGACTCAGTTGGTAGAGGTGCAGGCTGCAAGCCGAGAGGTCCTCGGTTTGAATCCCACCTGCGGCAACCACGTTGTGTCCTTGGGCAAGACACTTCACCCCCATTGCCCGAGTGGGGGCACGGTGACGCTGTGTACTAAGGCGTACTGCACGTCGATGGTGCACCTGTCTTCAACCAATGCTAACCCTGCTTGTGTGGAGTTGGTATTTTGGGGAGCTGACAGTTGCTCGCCGTTGCTCGGTGGTTCTCTCCGGGTACTCCGGCTTCCTCCACCCGTAAAACTGTCATGGTCATGGTTAGCCATTGTGCAGAAATATGTGACCTTAAACACCAATAAATAAATAAATAAATAATAAATAAATATATCTCCAAAACTACACAGCACTGAGAATTCTTATTTGGTGTGCAGCTTCCTTAAGACCAACAGAATGGAATGGTAAAAAAAACTTGCTATCGGTTTCATCATGGGGTACGTGTTGGGGATTTTGAAAAAGTGCTGAGTCAGCATTTTTTAACACTGTGGGTAATGGGAAAAACATTGAAGACTACTTTTCTCCCAAACAACTGCTCCAAAAAAAAGCTTTCAAATTTCACATATAACATCTTTGGAAGATTGTTTCGCATGTTTATTGAAATCAGTTCCCTGGGCCCATATTTGGGCTCTCTATGCGAGCCCAAATGTTTAAATTAGTGCAGTATGAGGAATATTCTTTAAAAATCTTCTTCTTCAGATCTACCAATGAGAATCTTTTGATATTTGGTATGCAACATCCTTAGGGGGGTGAGATTCAAGTTTGTTCAAGCCAAGTCCCTGGGTTCATATTTAGGCTGAAAGTTTGGGGTCCCGGTCCGGACTTAGAAATTTTGGACCAAAATCCAGAAATCATTTATTTTTATACTGTACCAATGACCCAGACTTAGCTGGTGCTAACTCTAACAAAACCAGGGCCAAACACAAATTTTGCCCCCCAATCCCCAAAATTTGCATCCAAAACAAAAAGAAATCATGTCCTATAGCACCTCCATACTACGCCCCCACTGCGCATGCGCAGTGTCAAGGACGTCCCGAAATTGGCGCCAATTATCATTCTCTGTTTGGCCCTTCATCAGTCAACATCTCACTGATCTTTGTGCTTGTAAATCTCAGTTTAAAGGATGCCACCCACGTAATTTTTGGAGAAATGGTGATTCTAAGGAGGATATAGAAGGAGGAGAGGAAAAAGAAGTGACAAAAAATAATCAGGGCTGTACTTAAAATTTTTTGATGAAATTATGTTAAGTTGCCTATTTTCGAGGCATGGGCCTCTTGTTGTCATTCTTGCTAAATGTTGCACTGCTTATTCAGTGTTTCCTCTCCCCTAGCCTTCTAAAGTCCCCCCTTGCAATTCTCCCATGCTTTTGGCATATTTTTGAGAAAGTTCATTTCGAAAATTTTCCTGGGAGAGTTGCTTGGATACAGAATGTTTTCTGTTATTTTCCCCATAGTTACGTTTTCACCCATGGGTGTATAAACGTTGTGTTCTGCATCTTCCATCTGATGTTCTGCAGATTCTCCCCTGGGAGTCTCTGTTTTGCATCAGATAGAGTGTAATTTTGATGACTGATTTCGGGCCAGTTTTTTCAGTGCCTGGAGTCATGTTTTCTGGTGTTTTACACTGTTTGTTTACATTGGCAACAGCCTTTTTTGAGGGGGGCTGTTTGCCTTTGGTGCAGTTTATCTCACTATAAGATACATTTATATTATCCGTAAGTGTCTCATTAATTATTTAATATAAATTTAAAATTTTTGACCACACTTTGCCATCGGATCCATCGGGGCTCAACGTTACTTTTCAGCAACTTGGGCTTCGCTGAAAAAATATTTTTTCAAAATTATTTTGATTTGCAATTGTTTTTTCATTTATTAATGGATCATGTTATTATGTATCTTTGTGTCAGGGGTTTGTGCGAGTAACTAGGACTTGTTGTTGACTTTTCACAATGAAAGGATATTGTTCAAATTGTAATGGGAAGAAATCTTCCTCTGACTTTCATGATCATTGTATTAATTGTAGTCAGTGTTCTCGCACTAATCCCTGTTCTATATGTCAATATTGGGATGACAAACATTGGAAACGTGTGTCACGGTATGTTGTTTCTGGAGAAAGGGCTATGCCGGCTCTTTCTCCGCAAGGTCACTCTACTCTCTCAGTTTCTATTTCAGAGGAACAAGAACAGGGTGATGTTTCCATGTTATCTTCTACAAGTGCGCTTCCGTCATCACAAATGAATTCAGAGCTAGCGGCAAAAGTGCTCATGGAAATTAGACAAATGTCGTCCGCTAGCTCGCCCGGTGTAGCGTCCATTCACCGAATGGTCCGGCAGCCGGGTTCGTCCGATGCGGTCCAGGAGGAAATTTTGGGTGATGCGAGCACTAGAAACATACAATGTGCACACCCAGTGACGGCGGATAGTAAGCGAGAACGGAGGAAGCCTTTGAGTCCGGTTCCTAGCTCATCCAGGTCCAGCCGGGCTGCGAGCGAGAGAGGCCCCTCTCTCGTACAACAACATCTGGGACCAGATGTTGTGGTACAAAATGTGTTGCAAGCGGAGCATACGTCCGTCGCTCGGGACGCTCCGTTGTATAGACAGTCCGCGGAGACTGCTAAGGCTTCTTCTTCTCGTCAGCGCACACGACCGCACCTTGGCTGCGTGACCGCCGATATCTTACCAGCTTCACCGATCAAGGATTCTTCGGCGACCAGGTCACACCATCCGGCAGCCAGGGATTCGAGACCGATGGACTCCGGACGTTCGCATAGAAAAAGTATGCGGGAGCCATCTGATGCGGAGCTGCCCTCGGCGAAGCAGCGAAAGACTGCGCCTCCGCAGGTCTCGACGCCGGACATTCTTGTGCAGATAGCACAGCTTATCGCAGCATCCCAGCAGCCGACAGAAACGGTGTCGGATCGAGAATTATCCGACGGCGCTGGGTCGGTACGCTCCGCCGAAGCGTCGGGGGCGGACGACCGGGAGCATCATGAGGTCCGACCGGATGGTGAAAGGGATACGGATGATTTGGAGCTATCCCTTTCGGAACAACATGAAGCTGCCGTGGACTTCATCCGGCACTTTCTCCCTCAAGTTGTTCCGTCGGGCCAGACTGCTGCGGTTCCGGACAAGAGGATTATAGCGTCATTAGACTCTGAATTTTTTGAGCGGTTCAGGGACATCGCTCCCGAGTTTCCATCGCAGTCCAATAATGTTGCAAGAACATTTGAATTATTGAACAACGCTATATTTAAACTTGCTTCCAAGACGGGGAAAGCAGGTTTCTTGTCCGCCAATACTCTCAACCTGCCTTTCATTAATGCAAGGAATAAATTCGACACGGCAGGACAGGGTATCCCGAGAGTTCCTCTGCGTATGGACGATGAGGCGGAAGACTTAGAGCTATCATTACCGTCGTCGGCTTCTATTCCAACCGCGGTGTTGGAAACAGCTATTTCGTCTAACAGAGCCAATTTAGATGCCTTATCTTACGCAGATCACCTTACTAAGGCATTATCACTGCGCCTTCAAGGGAAAGAGTTTCAGGATGTACAATCCTCTTTAAGACTTCTTTCAAGGGCAGTAGCTTATTCCACGTGTAACTCCGCCCTTTCAGTGGCAAACCTGGAGTTGGTTAGACGTGACGCAGCCCTAGCTACATCCACACTCGTGGATACTAAGGTGAAGAACTCTCTCAGAGTCGCTTCGGTCTCTGGAGAACTTCTCTTTGACGGCAAGCTTTCTGCTATTTATGATAAAATTACAAAGAAAGCTTCGGATTCTCTGTTGTTCAAATCTGCTTCTAAGAAGTCGGATACAGCAGACAAGAATAAGACAGGCACTTCTGGGTCTAATGCGCCCAAGAGAGGTTCCTATAGAGGTTCCGGTGCGTCCTCTTGGTCTTATTCGAGAGACCGTCAGGGTAGCGACTCTCGTTCGGGACGTCCTTCGGGCCGGGACAACCGGTCGGACGCCCCGAGGTCGACGGGGCGAGGTGCGGGTCGTGGAGGACGTGGTTTCTCCTACCGCAGGCCTCGCAGGTCCAGGAGGTGATGGCTTAAACCTCTATCGCGTACCGGTTGGCGGAAGGTTGTCGAGCTTTTCACAAGAATGGGCGTCGATTACGGACGACCCTTGGGTGAGAGGAGTGACTTCGGAAGGTCTAAAGATATCCTTCAAACGAAAGCCTCCATTAACTCGAAGTCCAAAGTGGACTCAACTTCCGTCAAATCCGCAGAAAAGAGACGCTCTGTTATCAGAGGTGCAGTCTCTTTTAATGAAGAACGCGGTAGAGGTCGTAGAAAACCAGGAGACTCCGGGATTCTACAGCCCTCTGTTTCTGGTTCCGAAACCAGACGGCTCGTTCCGTCCAGTCATAGATTTGAGCTGGATAAACAAGCTGATCGTCGCTCCAAAATTTTATATGGAGACGATTCGGTCGGTCAGAGCGAGTATTCGGGTGAACGATTATGCAACAAGCATAGATCTCAAAGATGCGTACTTTCACATCATGGTACATCCGACATTCCGAAAGTATCTATGCTTCGCAGTCCTAGGAGTGGTGTATCAATTCCGGGCGATGTGCTTCGGATTGAATCTAGCACCCTGGGCTTTCACTCGGGTAATGAACTCGGTAATGATGTATTTCCGAGCTCATTCGTCTGCGGTAACGTCGGCCTACCTGGACGACATTCTTCAGAGGTATGGCAACGAGTTAACGCTTCAGAACGATGTTCAGAATCTACTTCTATTGCTCCGACGTCTCGGTTTTATAGTAAACGAGGAGAAGTCAGATCTGGTGCCGTCCAAGTCATTCACTCATCTGGGAATGAGCTTCGAGACGCACAACAATCTCGTTCGTCTGCCGTTAACCAGAGCGAAATTAGTCAGTTGTTACGCTCGCTATTGTCTGCACACAGACAAAGTCACAGCGAGAGAATTTATGAGACTGATAGGTCTGTGCGGAGCCGCTGCGGATCTCATTCCGATGGGGCGGTTACGCACGCGTCCTCTCCAAATTTTCTTGACTCAGAATTGGAGTGTGAAAATTCATTCGCTCGACGTAGACGTTCTCTTGTCAGATCAAGTGAAACAAGAGATTCAGACTTGGGCAAACATTCAGTGGTTAACTCGGGGAGTTCCGCTGCAGTTGCCGGATCCGAGTTTTACCATTATGACGGATGCCAGTCAAACAGGTTGGGGTGCATCATTAATCCCAACGGATTCGAGATGCCAGGGTCTTTGGGATCCGCAATTCCTGTGCAAGCACATAAACATCAAGGAAATGATGTCAATTTGGCTTGCGTTACGTCATTGGATGGACATTATTCACAATGCTCATGTCCAAATCCTATCCGACAATACGACAGTAGTGGCGTATATACGGAATCAGGGAGGCACTCATTCAGTTCCGTTGTTCAATCTAACGGAAAGAATCCTTCTGTTTGCGCTAGAACATCAGGTTCTTCTTTCGGTCTGTCACATACCGGGTCGTCTGAATGTGCTAGCAGACTCCCTTTCACGAAAGGGTCGCTTGTTGCCGTCGGAGTGGACTCTCAACAAACAAGTATTCAATCAGATTTGCTACCAATGGGAACGGCCAATGATAGACTTATTTGTGACACATCTCAACAATCAGTTGCAGACGTATGTGTCTCCGTGTCCGGATCCAAGAGCATTTGCAGTAGACGCTCTGTCGATCCCTTGGGACGGAATGATAGGATATGCGTATCCTCCAGCGCCGTTAATTCAACAAGTATTGCTAAAGATAAAACAATCTCAATGCAAGATTCTGTTGGTAGCATCTCTGTCTCCACAGAGACCGTGGATAAATCTACTCAGGTGTCTGTTGTGGGACCTACCGCGAAAGCTTCCTCCACGAGAGGATCTTCTTTCGCAGGGGAAATCGCCCCAACTCCATCACAACCCGCAAGGTCTCAACCTTCACGTTTTTCCGTTGTGCGGTCCTTCTTGCATGGCAAGCACTTTACAGGACGAGCAGTGGACGCGATTTCTAACTGTAGGAGGACCTCCTCTTCGCTAAACTATGCGGCTAAGTGGAAGGTTTTTCGTCGTTGGTGTAGGGATCATTCTGTAGATATTTTTGATCCCTCTATACCAGACATTGCAAACTTTCTAGTATACTTGTTTGACGAAATCAAACTGCAGCCTGTTACTATTAAGGGTTATAGGTCTATGTTATCTGATACCTATGCACATCATGATAGTTTACAAATTGGATCTAATGTCTTTTTATCTAAGTTGGTTAGAAACTTCTCGATAAATAGACCCAGAACTCTTAGATTAATTCCTAAATGGAATTTAGCTTGGGTTCTTCTTAAATTGAAGGAAAAGCCATTTGAACCTCTTGGGACAGTAGATTTCAAATTCTTATCTTATAAGACAGCTTTTCTCTTAGCTTTCTCTTCTGCTAGAAGAGTCAGTGAGCTTCATGCACTGTCGGTGGATGATTCTCACTATCGTAGTGTCGGGAACACTATCACTTTCACTACTAATGTGGGTTTTTTAGCTAAGAATCAGGCTCCTAATAAATATCCGGAACCCATTGTTATTAAGGCTCTTCCGTCTTCAGACGGGCGTAGGCCTTTACTCTGTCCTGTTAGAGCGTTACGTATCTATAAACAGAGATCTCAGTTTATCAGAAAGGGACGGAAACGTTTCTTTCTGTCTTTGATGCCTAATAGAAGGGACATTTCGGTCCATTCTATTGCTAGATGGATTCAATTAACTATCCGTACTGCTTATGAGAGTTTATCTTCTTCTCAGCAGTCTGTGCTTAAGATTTCCGCTCATGAAGTAAGAGCTCTTGCTACTTCTTGGGCTTATGCTAATAGTATTGCTATTACAGATTTAATGAAGGCTGCTTATTGGTCTCAGCCATCCACATTCACAAATTTTTATCTCAGAAATATTGAGTCCATTTCTGGAGACCTGCATTGTTTAGGTCCGTTATCTGTTGCTCAGAATGTCGTCCACTAAACAGTTGTAACTATAGTTATGCAGGCTTTCTGTTCCGGCAGTGACTCCGTCCGGCTGCCCTCTTCGCTCTGGGCTATTTGACCCAGGGCAAGGGGAAGGGGGGGGGGGGGGAGGGGGGGGGCAGGTGTTTCCTTAGGTCACTTGCTTTATAGTGAAAAGCAAGGGAATGCCTCCTCCTTGTCAGTATTTCTGAGTTGCTTCCGGGATGGTTTTAAAATGTAATATTAATGTTAAAATTCATTCATGTCTTATTTTTAAAGTGTAGCTCGGTGTGAAGCATTTGTATATGTCAAGTGTCAAACGGGCTTTAATATACAATACTCGGACACTTTTAAATGACTATAAAGAGTCTCAATTCTCTGGACTACTTTATTTATTGGCTTACTTTAAAAATAATTAGTATAAGGGTTATACTGGATGTTAATAGAGAACATGAATATTATTGTGCTCAATTATTAAGGGTATTGTATCTTTCTAATTTAATATTAAATAAGAAAGATACATGTAAAGCCTAATACTCCTTTTCTCCTTAAGGGGTTACCTCTTTATTATATAGTTGGGCTTATTGGATTTTCCTCTATGTCCTAGGCCCTCCAGCCTGTTTACTATTCAGCTAAGTCTGGGTCATTGGTACAGTATAAAAATGTTAAAAAATTTATAGTAATTTATATATTTTTTATACTTACCAATGACCCAGACGGGGATGGCCCTCCCAGGAGTTGGGAACTCTTGCCTCCCCGCTGAGTACATAGCGCTGACCAGGCACTGCCAGTAAGAATGATAATTGGCGCCAATTTCGGGACGTCCTTGACACTGCGCATGCGCAGTGGGGGCGTAGTATGGAGGTCCTATAGGACATGATTTCTTTTTGTTTTGGATGCAAATTTTGGGGATTGGGGGGCAAAATTTGTGTTTGGCCCTGGTTTTGTTAGAGTTAGCACCAGCTAAGTCTGGGTCATTGGTAAGTATAAAAAATATATAAATTACTATAAATTTTTTAACTTTTTTGTTTTTTATGCGTTTCGGCCATTTTAAGACAAATTTTTTTTTTCAACGCTGAAAATTTGGGGTCTGGGTGGGACTTAGAAAATTTTGGACCAAAATCTGGGAATTAGTTTTTTGGTTTTTTATGCGTTTTGGTCAATTTTAAGAAGAAGAAAACAAATTTTTAGACTGAAAATATTTTGTTTGGGACTTCGAAAATTTCCAAACAAAAATAAACAAAAATCTGTTTTTTATGCGTTTATTTCAATTTTGGAACGTAAAAGTGCAGGAACTGAAAATAGAAGGAAAATCCTGTGTATTGTGTGGGCACAATCGCTTCATCTAGTTTTAAAATCCATTCCTTAGTATTTTTCCATCAATTATGCCTTTCAAACTGCAGTGACATAACAACCCTTAGATTATGACAGTGCTTGTCTACAGTGGATGGAATTGGACCCTGTCAGCAGGACCTATGAAAATTTTCATGACTTTATTTCCCTATAGTGTTGATTAGCCATGACTAGCTGAATGTGACCTAAAATGCTCCTTTGAACTACTTTTGTCAGGTGAGCGATTTAAGGCCCCTTGGGGCCTCTTGTTTTCTAATGTAATGACTAAAGCTGGGTAGCACAATTCACAAAAATTGCCAGCCAAATTTTATTATTTTTAATTTTGCCTCAAAAACATAGCTTATGACCCTTACTGGAACAAGCTCATTGAGTTTGTTCCAATGAGGGTCATAAGCTTTGTTTTCAAGACAAAAAATTAAAATATTTTGATATTCATGAAATGTTTTCTGCAAATGTCAACATTGCCTTCTGATATCATTCTCATCTTAGATGTGTTGTGAACAATATTTTCCATTATGAGCTATTTGATGCTGATTATGTGATAAATCTTTTTATCACATGACTTGTCCGTTTTGTTCACTTTAAAACATTTGATATTTTGTTTTCATATTGATCAGTGGTAAATAAAGCCTTCTGTCAATTTCATTGGTCAATTTCAAAACTAGACAATTTGATTGGCTGAACAAAATAAAACTGGGCCACATTTTCATAATTTGCATAATTAGTGTTGGGAGCTTTCATTAGTCAATTTCAAAACTGGACAATTTGATTGGCTAAACAAAATACAACTGAGGTGACATTTGCATAATTTCAGTAGGGAGAATTTACGTTATCTGTCCTATTTAGGGTGGGTTATATTGCATTAATCTTTTACCTTCAAGAAAAACGCCATTCATTTTTTTTTATATTTTCACTTTTTGTTTCCAAAACATAGGTTATGACCCCTCATTGGAACAAGCTCGACGAGCTCGTTCCAATGAGGGGTCATAACCTATGTTTTGGAAGCAAAAAATTAAAATTTTTAGTTATTCGAGGATTTTTTTTCCAAGTGCCGTCTGCAACTGAAGTTAGGTGATGGGTTAAAAAGTCGTACCAAGTGGCTAATTTGTGCGTGTGTGTGTCATATGATAAATAGAATATGAAATGAGTGTTTTTCTCATATAATATTTATGAAACTTGTCCGAATTTTCCGTTTGGGCTCGCCAAAATGGAAAATTCTTAGATTCGTTTCATAAATATTATATGAGAAAGACACTCATTCCATATCTTCTATATATGTACTGGTCTTATTACACTATGCACTTGTTTTGCTTGTTGACCGCCTATTCCCAACCAGTGGATGTCAACCCATACCCATATTTATTGGACAAGTAGAAATTTCAGGACCTGAAAGGTAAATTTGCAGTTCATGACCACTGCATAATTTACTTGGAAGTTAATAAAATTTGATTGTTTGGTCTTTTAGTTTCTTTTTTTCAAGCAAGTAAGTGTAGATTTGTGCTGTGCCTATGCAGTCAATATGATTCGGAATAACTAATTGTAGGCTAAGAAAGCAACCCCCATGTAAATTTACCCCCCACACACAACACACACAAGCATACACCCACAATGGACATTCTTTTTGACTTTTATTGAATTGTAGTGTCTTCCAATGTTAGTATGAAATCATGAGACTTTAAAATCTACCTTTTCCAATGATGATATTCATTAGCGCACGTTTTCAAAAAGCTGGATTACCAGTGCTTCAAGTACATATTTGGGCTTTATTCTGAAGTGCAGATACCACAGATTAAAAGCTTCATATTCTGTGGATGTGATTCATAAAATCTTTGGAGTGACTTATTTAGCCAGTATGAATTTTGCCTTGTTACAATTTATAGGATAGTGCCTATAGACACTCTGCCATAAATGTTAATAAGGCAAGAACAGGGGAACAAATTTTTCCATCGAAAAATAATTTACCACTCCTATCAGTTTATCAAATCCAAAAAATAAAAAAAATGAAAGCCACCTCCCTCATTGATTTGAAAAATTAAATGCCTCAGAGGGGGCTTGGTGGCTCAGTTGGTAGACGTGCAGGCTGCAAGCCGAGTGGTCCTCGGTTCGAATCCCACCTGTGGCAACCACGTTGTGTCCTTGGGCAAGACACTTCACCCCCATTGCCCACGTGGGGCACGGTGATGTTGTGTACTAAGGCGTACTGCACGTCGATGGTGCACCTGTCTTCAACCAATGCTAACCCTGATTGTGTGGAGTTGGTATGTTGAGGATCTGACAGTTGCTCGCCGTTGCTCGGTGGTTCTCTCTGGGTACTCCGGCTTCCTCCACCTGTAAAACTGTCACGGTCATGGTTAGCTATTGTGCAGAAACATGTGACCTTAAACATCAATAAATAAATAAATAATGCCTGAGAACCAAGTGTATTTTTTTTATTTGGCCTAATAGGAAGATTTTATTGAGAGATGTTCAATTTTCAGATGACAGTGGAGAAAGAAAGTGAGCAGAATCCAGAGGAAGCAGATCCCAAACATGGCAAAATAGATCCATCAAATGCTCCCCATGTTGGTGGAAGCACATGGGCAGGAGGAACAGGTGAGTGTATTCCTGTTGTACAACAGTCATTTTCAGCTTACTTGACTAAATCAGGATGAGCTATTCTCAACTAAATGTTCATTTGAGTGATGGTTAGAATTGGATATTTTGTTTTGATCAAATTGTAGGCCCTTTGAGTAGATCATAGGGCAATAATCCTCCCACTTTATGAAATATCCTCTCATGAACCAATGGGTGCAATGGCTTGATATTTGGAATTCATTCAGCTCCGTTTTGAGGTGTAGAATTCAGTATTTTAACCCTTAACTTACCGAGTGCTAGAAGCCCATATTTGGGCTTTATTCTGGAGTGCAGGTACCACAGCTTGAAGGCTCGTATTCAGTGGATGTGTTTTGTATTATCTTTGAAGTGATATTAATAAGTCTGCAAAGGATTGTCTTGTTACAATATATTGGAGAGTGCCTATAGGCACTCTCCAATAAATTGTAACAAGGCAAAGACATGTACAAGATTTGATAGTCAAAAATAATTTAGCACTCTACCAATTAAAGGCCAATTTCCATCTTTTACAACCTCAGAACAGGTACCCTTAATATGTCTTGATGAGGAGGTCCTGGTGACAACAGACGAATTAGGTAGGCAGTAGTTTTTAGTCAAATCACTCCTTAGCCACTGGACATAGGGGCTGTGTGCTGGTGGGAATTCCGGACACTTGTCCAGGCCCTAAGGGTTGCAATGAAGTCTGATGAGCATTACTTGTAGTCATTCTGAGAGGACAAAATTTTTTACCCTGCCCAAAATTTCCAATTTTTTGAACTCAGAACTACAGCTTATGATGCATATGAGGTAATACAATCATTTCAAAATTTTACATTGATATTTTCAAAGAGTACACTTCATTCGATTTTGACAAAAAGTAAATAATATTGTGGCTTAATTTTAGGTGGCAGTGGAACAGCTGGCCTGGGTGGTTTTGGTGGACCCTATAGATTAGATGCTGGACATGATGTTTACCAGGTACCTGATGCTCAGAAAGATGCAGTTCCAGAACATGTAAGTATTCTTACTTACAGTAGTAAATTATCACTCTTCATAGCTTTTTGTTTGGGTAAATAAGTTTCTTTAATGTATCTCACCATCATCAAAAGAGTGTTTTTTATGCCCCCAATGGTGAGGGACATATAGTGTTACATTTATATGGCTGTCATTCCATCATTCAATCTTTGCATCATTCAAAATAACAGTTTTTCAGATTTTTTTCATCTTACTTTTAGATAATTGACTGATTTCTGGTATGTGGCTTTGTCATGGATACCTACAAATTGAGTTTGAGTTTGGTCTCAGTCAGATGCTTTTTCATGGAGTTAAAATTATTGAGTTTTTGACCTTGAACTTAGTTTATGAAGTGAAAACTCAGAGAATCAATTTTCTGAACTGCTTTTTGCATGTTGGAGCTTACGTGTCTTAATGACACATCTAGTTTTATTGTTGGCATCATCAGGGTTCATGTTTAGCCTTAAAAATCTTGAAAATTATGGAAAAATTTGTCAACCTTTAGAAAAAGGTTGCCAATAGTAAGAATTTTACTTTAGTATATTCTGGTACAGTGGAGCCCATTTAATTGGATATCTCTTAATTGCATATACCTGTTAATTGAATATAATTTCCCAGCACAAAACCATTTACCATACCTCCAGTACAAATATGACCTGTTAATTGGATATAGATTATAGAGTAAACTTCTGTTAATTGAATAAAAAATCTTGTAACCTGTCGAGAAATTACTCTGACTTTCCCCAGTTTTCCTTTGTTTTTTTACCTATTTGGCCTCAGTACATCCAATACAGGCATTTAATCTATTATATCTTGTTTGACAGAGCTCATGGAGCTCTGTCAAACAAGATATAATAGAATAAATGCTAAGCTTTTCTCTAGGAAACAGGAAAGTGACACAATCGAATACTCCTGTTAATTGAATAATATTTTTATACTGTACCAATGACCCAGGCATAGCTGGTGCTAACTCTAAAAAATCCAGGGCCAAACACAAATTTTGCCCCCCAATCCCCAAAATTTGCATCTAAAACCAAAAGAAATCATGTCCTAAAGGACCTCCATACTTTGCCCTTACTGCGCATGCGCAGTGTCAAGGACGTTCCGAAATTGGCGCCAATTATCATTCTCTGTTTGGCCCTTCATCAGTCAACATCTCACTGATCTTTGTGCTTGTAAATCTCAGTTTAAAGGATGCCAGACACGTAATTATTGGAGAAATGGTGATTCTAAGGAGGATATAGAAGGAAGGATAGGAAAAAGGAGTGACAAAAAATAATCAGGGCTGTACTTAAAATTTTTTATGAAATTATGTTAAGTTGCCTATTTTCGAGGCATGGGCCTGTTGTTGTCATTCTTGCTATAAAGTTGCACTGCTTATTCAGTGTTTCCTCTCCCCTGGTCTTCTAAGTCCCCCCTTGCTATTCTCCCATGCTTTTGGCATATTTTTGAGAAAGATCATTTCTAAATTCTCTTGGGAGAGTTAGCTTGGTTACAGAATGTATTCTGTTATTTTCCCCATAGTTACGTTTTCACCCATGGGTGTATAAACGTTGTGTTCTGCATCTTCCATCTGATGTTCTGCAGATTCTCCCCTGGGAGTCTCTGTCTTGCATCAGATAGAGTGTAAATTTGATGACTGATTTCGGGCCAGTTTTGTCAGTGCCTGGAGTCATGTTTTCTGGTGTTTTTACACTGTTTGTTTACATTGGCAACAGTCTCTTTTGAGGGGGGCTGTTTGCCTTTGGAGTAGTTTATCTCACTATAAGATACATTATTATTATCCGTAAGTGTTGCATTAATTATTTAATATAATTTTAAAATTTTTGACCACACTTAGCCTTGGGAACCATTGGGGCTCAACGTTACTTTTCAGAAACTTGGGCTTCGCTGAAAAAATATTTTTCAAAAATTATTTTGATTTTCAATTGTTTTTTCAATATTAATGGATCATGTTATTATGTATCTTTGTGTTTAGGGGTTTGTGCGAGTACTAGGACTTGTTGTTGACTTTTCACTATGAAAGGATATTGTTCAAATTGTAATAGGAAGAAGTCTTCCTCTGACTTTCATGATCATTGTATTAATTGTAGTCAGTGTACACGCACTAATCCCTGTTCTATATGTCAATATTGGGATGACAAACATTGGAAACGTGTGTCACGATATGTTGTTAGTGGAGAAAGGGCTATGCCGGCTCTTTCTCTGCAGGGTCACTCTACTCTATCAGTTTCTATTTCAGAGGAACAAGAACAGGGTGATGTTTCCATGTTATCTTCCGCAAGTGCGCTTCCGTCGTCACAAATGAATTCAGAGCTAGCGGCAAAAGTGCTGATGGAGAAGACAAATGTCGTCCGCTAGCTCGCCCAGTGTAGCGTCCATTCACTGAATGGTTCGGCAGCCGGGTTCGTCCGATGCGGTCCAGGAGGAAATGTTGGGTGATGCGAGCACTATAAACATTCAACGTGCACACCCAGTGACGGCGGATAGTAGGAGAGATCGGAGGAAGCCTTCGAGTCCGGTTCCTAGCTCGTCCAGGTCCAGCCGGGCCGCGAGCGAGAGAGGCCCCTCTCTCGTACATCAACATCTGGGACCAGATGTTGTGGTACAAAATGTGTCACAAGCGGAGCACACGTCCATCGCTCGGGACGCTCTGTTGTATAGGCAGTCCGCGGAGACTGCTCAGGCTTCTTCCTCTCACCAGCGCACACGACCACACCTTGGCTACGTGACCGCCGATATTTTACCAGCTTCGCCGATCAGGGATTCTTCGGCGACCAGGTCACGCCATCCGGTAGCCAGGGACACGAGGCCGGTGGACTCAGGACGTTCGCATAGGAAGAGTATGCGGGAGTCACCAGATGCGGAGCTGCCCTCGGAGAAGCAGCGAAAGACTGCGCCTCCGCAGGCCTCGATGTCGGAGAGGCTTGTTCAAATAGCACAACTTATAGCAGCATCCCAGCAACCGACAGAAACGGTGTTGGATCGGGAATTATCCGACGGCGCTGGGTCGGTACGCTCCGGCGAAGCATCGGGTGCGGACGACCGGGAGCATCATGAGGTCCGACCGGATGGTGAAAAGGATACGGATGACTTGGAGCTATCCCTTTTGGAACAACATAAAGCTGCCGTGGACTTCATCCGGCACTTTCTTCCTCAAGTTGTTCCATCGGGCCAGACTGCTGTGGTTCCGGACAAGAGAATTATAGCGTCATTGGACTCTGATTTCTTTGAGCGGTTCAGGGACATCGCTCCCGAGTTTCCGTCTCAGTCCAATAATGTTGCAAGAACATTTGAATTATTGAACGACGCTATATTCAAACTTGCTTCCAAAACAGGAAAAGCGGGTTTCTTGTCCAACAATACTCTCAACCTGCCTTTCATTAATGCAACAGGGTTCGTACGTGGGTCTGGAATCCTGGAAAAGCTATGGAATTTGAAAAAGTGGTTTCCAGGCCTGGAAAAGTCTGGAAAATAGAACCTTTTTTGATTGTGGCATGGAAAAGTCTTGGAAATTAGTAAACGTCAGGGAAAGGGTCTGGAAAAGTCATGGAATTCAGTCTATAACATCGGGGTGTTTCTTTTTGGTTCGTCCCGGGGGCAATTGGGGCAATTCCAAGGCCTAAACGTACACCGGACACAACTTGTCCGAATTTTGTACACAATCTGTTGTCCATATCCATGTACAAGTTGGATTGTGCCGCCAATTGTTATTTGTGGTAAATCGAGTGCCTTCAATCAAACAAAAAAAGATAACTGACCTCCTTGATTCGCTTTGTCGGTTTTCAACAATAGACTTAAATAATATGCCCGGGAATTGCATTTTTCGTGACAAGTGGATCACAGACACACGTTTTGAAGTATGGATTGCTCGTGGAAAAGACAAATCGAAAGCCAAGTGCCAGCTTTGTGACAAAGACGTTGATATTCGCAACATGGGCGAAGCGGCCCTTGTCAGCCACATGAATTCGAAAAAACATGATGATGCTGTGAAGAACCAGCGGACTGCAACTTCGAAATTGAGTGAATTTTTTAAGAAACAAGATCACACAATCGAAGTTGTTAATAAACCCTCTGTTACTAGTGTTGGTGAAAAAGTGACTCTCGCCAAAGATGTCATGAAATCTGAGGGTGCTGGTCAAAACGTCCCAAACCAAAATGTCCCCAAAAATAAATTGGTCAAAACATCCCCAAGCATTGGTCAAAACGTCCCCAAACATTGGTCAAAACGTCCCCAAACATTGGTCAAAATATCCCCAAGCATTGGTCAAAACGTCCCCAAACATTGGTCAAAATATCCCCAAGCATTGGTCAAAACGTCCCCAAGTGTTGGTCAAAACGTCCCCAAAGGTTGGGCAACAAATATAATAAAATATTTAGTCAACAACGCAATTGGAAATTACAAACCAAAATTAGGGTAAAAGGGCAATGCATTATTTGAAGAAAAAAGGACCGTTATCTCTCCTGCATGCCTTCATATACCGGTTTGGAAAAGTTATGGAATTTGTGAAGTCGAAAGTCTTGGAAATTTTCTAAAAATCCTGGAAAAAGTCTGGAAAAGTCATGGATTTTTATCTGCATAGAGGTGTATGAACCATGTGCAAGGAATAAATTCGATACGGCAGGACAGGGTATCCCGAGAGTTCCTCTGCGTATGGACGACGAGGCGGAAGACTTAGAATTATCATTACCGTCGTCTGCGTCTATTCCAACCGCGGTGTTGGAGACTACTATTTCGTCTAACAGAGCCAGTTTAGATGCTTTATCTTGCGCAGACCACCTTACTAAGGCGTTATCACTGCGTCTTCAAGGGAAAGAATTCCAGGATATACAATCCTCTTTAAGACTTCTTTCAAGGGCAGTAGCTTATTCCACGTGTAACTCCACCCTTTCAGTGGCAAACCTGGAGTTGGTTAGACGTGACGCAGCCCTAGCTACATCCACACTCGTGGATAGTAAGGTGAAGAACTCTCTCAGAGTCACTTCGGTCTCTGGAGAACTTCTCTTCGATGGCAAGCTTTCTGCAATTTATGATAAAATTACTAAGAAAGCTTCGGATTCTCTGCTGTTCAAATCTGCTTCTAAGAAGTCGGACACGGCAGATAAGAGTAAGACAGGCACTTCTGGGTCTAATGCGCCCAAGAGAGGTTCCTATAGAGGTTCCGGTGCGTCCTCTTGGTCTTATTCAAGAGACCGTCAAGGCAGCGACTCACGTGCGGGACGTCCTTCGGGCCGGGACAACCGGTCGGACGCCCCGAGGTCGACGGGACGAGGTGCAGGTCGTGGAGGACGTGGTTTCTCCTACCGCAGGCCTCGCAGGTCCAGGAGGTGATGGCTTCAACCTCTATCGCGTGCCGGTTGGCGGAAGGTTGTCGAGTTTTTCACAAGAGTGGGCGTCGATTACGGACGACCCTTGGGTGAGAGGGGTGATTTCGGAAGGTCTAAAGATATCCTTCAAACGAAAGCCTCCATTAACTCGAAGTCCAAAATGGACTCAACTTCCGTCAAATCCGCAGAAAAGAGACGCTCTGTTATCAGAGGTGCAGTCTCTTTTAATGAAGAATGCGGTAGAGGTCGTAGAAAACCAGGAGACACCAGGATTCTACAGCCATCTGTTTCTGGTTCTGAAACCAGACGGCTCGTTCCGTCCAGTCATAGATTTGAGCTGGATAAACAAGCTGATCGTCGCTCCGAAGTTTTATATGGAGACGATTCGATCGGTCAGAGCGAGTATTCGGGTGAACAATTATGCAACAAGCATAGATCTCAAAGATGCGTACTTTCACGTCATGGTACATCCGACATTCAGAAAGTATCTACGCTTCGCAGTCCTAGGGGTGGTGTATCAATTCCGGGCGATGTGCTTTGGATTGAATCTAGCACCCTGGGCTTTCACTCGGGTAATGAACTCGGTAATGATGTATTTCCGAGCTCATTCGTCTGCGGTAACGTCGGCCTACCTGGACAACATTCTTCAGAGGTACGGCAACGAGTTAACGCTTCAGAACGATGTGCAGAATCTGCTTCTATTGCTCCGACGTCTCGGTTTTATAATAAACGAGGAGAAGTCGGATTTGGTGCCGTCCAAGTCATTCACACATCTGGGAATGAGCTTCGAGACGCACAACAATCTCGTTCGTCTGCCGTTAACCAGAGTGAAATTAGTCAGTTGTTACGCTCGCTATTGTCTGCACGCAGACAAAGTCACAGCGAGAGAGTTCATGAGACTGATAGGCCGCTGCAGATCTCATTCCGATGGGGTGGTTACGCACGCGTCCTCTCCAAATTTTCTTGACTCAGAATTGGAGTGTGAAAATTCATTCGCTCGACATAGACGTTCTCTTGTCAGATCAAGTGAAACGAGAGATTCAGACTTGGGCAAACATTCAGTGGTTAACTCAGGGAGTTCCGCTGCAGTTGCCGGATCCGAGTTTTACCATTATGACGGATGCCAGTCAAACAGGTTGGGGTGCATCATTGATCCCAACGGATTCGAGATGCCAGGGTCTTTGGGATCCACAATTCCTGAGCAAGCACATAAACATCAAGGAAATGATGTCAATTTGGCTTGCGTTACATCATTGGATGGACATTATTCACAATGCTCATGTCCAAATCCTATCCGACAATACGACAGTAGTGGCGTATATACGGAATCAGGGAGGCACTCATTCAATTCCGTTGTTCAATCTAATGGAAAGAATCCTTCTGTTTGCCCTAGAACATCATGTTCTTCTTTCGGTCCGTCATATACCGGGTCGTCTGAACGTCCTAGCAGACTCCCTTTCACGAAAGGGTCGCTTGTTGCCGTCGGAGTGGACTCTCAACAAACAAGTATTCAATCAGATTTGCTACCAGTGGGAACGGCCAATGATAGACTTATTTGCGACACATCTCAACAATCAGTTGCAGACGTATGTGTCTCCGTGTCCGGATCCAAGAGCATTTGCAGTAGACGCTCTGTCGATCCCTTGGGACGGAATGATAGGATATGCGTATCCTCCAGCGCCGTTAATTCAGCAAGTATTGCTAAAGATAAAACAATCTCAATGCAAGATTCTGTTGGTAGCATCTCTATCTCCACAGAGACCGTGGATAAATCTACTCAGGTGTCTGTTGTGGGACCTACCGCGAAAGCTTCCTCCACGGGAGGATCTTCTTTCGCAGGGGAGATCGCGTCAACTCCATCACAACCCGCAAGGTCTCAACCTTCACGTTTTTCCATTGTGCGGTCCTTCTTGCATGGCAAGCACTTTACAGGACGAGCAGTGGACGCGATTTCTAACTGTAGGAGGACCTCCTCTTCGCTAAACTATGCGGCTAAGTGGAAGGTTTTTCGTCGTTGGTGTAGGGATCATTCTGTTGATATTTTTTATCCCTCCATACCAGACATTGCAAACTTTCTAGTATACTTGTTTGACGAAATCAAACTGCAGCCTGTTACTATTAAGGGTTATAGGTCTATGTTATCTGATACCTATGCACATCATGATAGTTTACAAATTGGATCTAATGTCTCTTTATCTAAGTTAGTTAGAAACTTCTCGATAAATAGACCCAGAACTCTTAGGTTAATTCCTAAGTGGAATTTAGCTTGGGTTCTTCTTAAACTGAAGGAAAAGCCATTTGAACCTCTTGGGACAGTAGATTTCAAATTCTTGTCTTATAAGACAGCTTTTCTCTTAGCTTTCTCTTCTGCTAGAAGAGTCAGTGAGCTTCATGCACTGTCGGTGGATGATTCTCACTATCGTAGTGTCGGGAACACTATCACCTTCACTACTAATGTGGGATTTTTAGCTAAGAATCAGGCTCCTAATAAATATCCGGAACCTATTGTTATTAAGGCTCTTCCGTCTTCAGACGGGCGTAGGCCTTTACTCTGTCCTATTAGAGCGTTACGTATCTATAAACAGAGATCTCACTTTATCAGAAAGGGACGAAAACGTTTCTTTCTGTCTCTGATGCCTAATAGAAAGGACATTTCGGTCCATTCTATTGCTAGATGGATTCAATTAACTATCCGTACTGCTTATGAAAATTTATCTTCTTCTCAGCAGTCTGTGCTTAAGATTTCGGCTCATGAAGTAAGAGCTCTTTCTACTTCTTGGGCTTACGCTAATAGTATTGCTATTACAGATTTAATGAAGGCTGCTTATTGGTCTCAGCCATCCACATTCACGAATTTTTATCTCAGAAATATTGAGTCCATTTCTGGAGACCTGCATTGTTTAGGTCCGTTATCTGTTGCTCAGAATGTCGTCCACTAAACAGTTGCAACTATAGTTATGCAGGCTTTCTGTTCCGGCAGTGACTCCGTCCGGCTGCCCTCTTCGCTCTGGGCTATTTGACCCAGGGCAAGGGGAAGGGGGGGGGGGGGGAGGGTGTTCCCTTAGGTCACCTGCTTTATAGTGAAAAGCAAGGGAATGCCTCCTCCGAAGTCAGTATTTCTGAGTCGTTTCCGGGATGGTTTTAAAGTGTAATATTAATGTTAAAATTCATTCATGTCATATTTTTAAAGTGTAGCTCGGTGTGAAGCATTTGTATATGTCAAGTGTCAAACGGGCATTAATATACAATCCTCGGACACTTTTAAAGAATATAAAGAGTCTCAATTCTCTGGACTAACTTTATTTATTGTCTTACTTTAAAAATAATTAGTATAAAGGGTTATACTGGATGTTAATAGAGAACATGAATGTTATTGTGCTCAATTATGAAGGGTATTGTATCTTTCTAATTTAACATAAAATAAGAAAGATACATGTAAAGCCTAATACTCCTTTTCTCCTTGAGGGGTTGCCTCTATATTATATAGTTGAGCTTATTGGATTTTCCTCTATGTCCTAGGCCTTCCAGCCTTTTTACTATTCAGCTATGTTGGTACAGTATAAAAATGTTAAAAAATTTATAGTAATTTATATATTTTTTATACTTACCAATGACCCAGACGGGGATGGCCCTCCCAGGAGTTGGGAACTCTTACCTCCCCGCTGAGTACATAGCGCTGACCAGGCACTGCTAGTAAGAATGATAATTGGCGCCAATTTCGGAACGTCCTTGACACTGTGCATGCGCAGTAAGGGCAAAGTATGGAGGTCCTTTAGGACATGATTTCTTTTGGTTTTAGATGCAAATTTTGGGGATTGGGGGGCAAAATTTGTGTTTGGCCCTGGATTTTTTAGAGTTAGCACCAGCTATGTCTGGGTCATTGGTAAGTATAAAAAATATATAAATTACTATAAATTTTTTTAACTTTCATTGGCAAAGTTGCTATTCAATTAACAGGGTTCCACTGTAGTAATAAAACAGTTATTTTTGAACAATATCTTGCTTAACTAATGCTTCCCTTGTTGGTAGCAAGGTCAAATTTGAAAAAAATACTCATATTTCAAATCACCTTTGAAAAATAATTGAGCACTTTACCAGTTTATTTATTTATTCATTTGGGATTGATAACACTTTCGACAGCCAGGGTCACCTCATGTTGGACAGTTTTACGGGTGGAGGAAGCCAGAGTACCCAGAGAGAACCACTGAGCAATGGCAAGCAACTGTCAGACTTCCTAACATAGCGAACTCCACACAAGCGGGATTAGCATTGGTTGAAGGCAGGTGCACCATCGACGTGCAGTATGACATAGTACACAGTACCAATGAGCCCCCCCCCCCCCCCCCCCACCTGGGCAATCAAGAGTAAGTGCCTTGCTCAAGGACACAATTCAGTTGCCCCTGGCAGAGATCAGACTGTAGCCCTTTTGGTTTGAAGTCCATTTCCGTAACCACTGAGCAACCACGCTCCCACTTTACAGTTAAAAGATCAAAGCTCCAAAGACCTTAGTTAGTGCTGGAAATGAATAAAATTGACGGGTGCAGTTTTAAGCTTCCGTGAAATTAGAGATGAGAGTAAATTGCACCTGTAAATTGTTAGTGTATCAATTTTGAGGGAATACTGTCACCAAACACCAGAAACTTTAAATGTAAAAGGACCTTCTAAACTAGGACTAATTTCCCATTGACCACAGGGTACAGCTTTCTCGAAACAACACACATTTATTAGTCCAAACATGGCCTGAAAGTCCGTAATTAAAGTTTTTGGTTTGGTCCGACCTTTCAAAGGATGTACCAAACCAAAAAATTAAATTACAGACTTTCAGGCCATGTTTGGTCTAAACAGACGTACATGTACCAAAGTAAAAAAAATTAAATTATGATCTTTCAGGCCATATTTGGACAACACATTTATATGCCCTCACAGTATATAAGTGTTTCACAATATTTTTCAACAAGTGCATATTTTTATACTATAAACCAATGGCCCGGACTTAGCTAGTGCTAACTCAAAATTATCTAGGGCCAAACACAAATTTTGTCCCCCAATCCCTAAAATTTGCATGCAAAACCAAAAATTAGAAGTCCTATCTGGACCTCCATACATTTACTCTCTGTGCATGCGCAGACGCCAGGAAGTCACCGGAACTGATACCAACATCATTCTTTGTTTGGCCCTTCAGTCAGATTACATTAAACTGAGATCTTTGCTTTTAAATCTCAGTTTTAATGATGCCAGACACAAATCAATAGTTAATTTGGTGGATCCAAGGACACAACTGGATGAAAGAAGGAAGAAATGGTGGTTTGAAACGTTCAGGGCTGTAACTTTATTATATTTTAAAAAAATTATTTCATGTTTCCCAGTTTTGGGAACACGGGCCTGGCATCATCATTATTATTAATGATTTTCCACGGATTGTTAAGTATTCCTTCCCTAATCTTCCTTGAACCCCCAAGTTAAACTCCTAAGCTTTTTGGCTTGTTTTATTGAAATTTTTTTTTTATAAAATTTCTTAGGAGTTTAACGTTTTATACAGAAGGTTTATTCAATACATCCCCATGGTTACGTCCTCACCCTAGGGGTGTTTAGGCATTTTGATCATGCATCATACATCCGATGTATCGTTTTTTCTTCTGCTGAAGATCTTACTTTACATCAGGTAGTTTTTATTCTGTCACTGACTTCGGGCCATGTTGCCTGGGGTCTTGTTTCCGGTTTTTATTCTGAAGTTGTTTACATTGACATTACTTTATTTGTATAGGTAGTTTCCTATTATTTTTAGGGAAATGACGGTTGTAAGTAACATAAAATATTCCAGTAGTGTGGCAATTAATTTTGGGGATAATATTATAATTTTGTCCACACTTAGGCTCGTTTGGGCTCATCGTTCCCTTTGGGAACTTGAGCTCTTATATAAGAAAAATTTTTTCAAAATATTTTCTTTTGGGTGTAATTATTTCTCAATTATATATTTTAATGTTATCTTATATTTAATGTAGACTTGGTGGTAGTAAAATCGACCTTTAGCTTTTAGGTAATAATATTTCTCAAATAGCAGGGCAAAAAGAGGAAGCCTTTCCTCTGTTTACATGGTCGTCTTGCTTGTAGTCGATGTACTCCCACTAATTCTTGCACAACATGTGTCAGATTTAGACAACGTTGGAGACGGGTGTCATGGTTTGTTGTTTGAGGTGAGAGGACGCTACCGGTCCTCTCGCGGCGAGGGAACACTGCTGGTCCGCTCGCCAAAATGTCACTCTAGTTTTTTAGTTTCTATTTACAGAGGAACAAGAACATGGAGAGGTTACCTGACGCCGTCAGAGAGTGTGCTTCCGTCGTCGCAATATACAATTAGAGCTAGCAGCAAAAGTGCTCAATATTACTAGACAAGGAACTGGGCCTTAGCATTTGAGGTTTACTTCCTTGTCGCCAGCTAGCTCGGCCAGTGGAGCGATTACTCAGGATTTGAGTAACGTGATGCCGGATAGGTCCGTAGCGGTCAAGGAGAGAAAAAAGTGTGTAGTGAGCACCAGGGGTCAGCCTGGCAGCTGATTTTAGGGAGAAGTGACTTCTCCCTTCAGAGACTTTAGGGAGAAGTCAGGACCCAGGAGGGAGAAGTCAGTGGACATGAAGGAGAAATCAGAAAAAAAACCCATAAAACGTATATGACATTGTGACAAAATAAATGAACATAGAGGACACAATTGTGGAGAAAAAAATAAATAAAAGTTTATACAAACACACACAAAACTAAGTCAAGATGGTTACATAACAGAATGTAGGTTAAAATCCCCCACCCTACAAAAAACTGTGTCGTTCATGGTTTCTGAATACCCCCTAACTCTTTGCCTAACAGTGATGACTAAGGTTACCGTGCAGTTGGTTTTGTATTTGCCTCAACGATGTGGATTTGAAATTTAGTATGACCCATGGTGAGAGTGTTCTTCTCTGTAACAGAAGGTATATTCTTTTTAAAAAAATATTTAAAGTGTTTAAAATAAATTTCAAGTTCATATAAGAAGCTGGGTCATTCATGGTTTCTGAATACCCTAACTGAGTTGAAAAGCGTAGTTAAAAAAGTTTTCGATATCCTTCGTAAATTAAGCGTTATTAACAATTTGGTGAGTTAATTAATTTCTTTGGTAAATGACAAAACATTTCAGTTGTCTCCCTTCCTGGCTGCGCTGGGTAAACTAATAAAACACTGTTCAGAAAACTGACAATTTCTGCCAACCATCTTTCACTGACACGTGCGATTGGTGCTTTGAAGGTCTGCCATTCTTATCCATCCAAATACCTGTGATTTCTATTGTAGCCTTATTACATTTAACCCCCTTCCAACAAACTTCACAAGTTTTTCAAGAAAAACATTCAATGCAAATTGCGGGGCGAATTTCAATGCAGCCAATTTTTCAGTGGAACAGAGCGTAACCGCAAGCAATTTCGATATGGACGAACTGTCTCCAATACATTTTTTTTGTTTTGAAACGATGGTTAACTTTAATAAATTCTAATTAACTCGATGCGTGTCTTGTGTGATTCGTTGTTGTCTGGTACTTTGTTTTTAAATAGCCATTTTGTGCTGGTTGCTATCAGTTGGGGCGAATTGTTCGAACGACTATGCCATTGCAATTCTTTTCAGAAATATAAAATTGGGCTAGTTTAGGCTATTTTCATAGCCGTGTGACGGACTTTAACAGCAACCGTGTTTACTGTTTTTTGCGGAAGCGTGTGTTTTTAAAAAATAAAACATAAGAAAATACAGTAAACTGCCATGTCTCCCAAGGAAGTTTGGGAGGGCGACTTGAATTTCGCCCCCAATGTAAGCCAAGGCGACTTGAGGAATGACAAGGCGACTTCTTCGCCCAAGTCGCCCACTCGGCTGACCCCTGGTGAGCACTATAAAATCCAAACATGCTCACCCTGCGACGACGGAAAGGAGGAAGCCTGCAAGTTCTGAGGTGTGCTCGTCCAGGTCTGCCATGACCGCGAGCAAGAGAGAGGCCCCTCTCACTTACAACAACATATGGGGTAAGAGGTTATTGGTAGGAACTTGCGTCAGTTGGAGCTTACGTCCATGCCTTCTGTCCGGGATGCTCCTTCTAATAGGCTGATGGGGTCGGCTAGTCTTATGGCTTCCTCTATGTCTGAAAAGCACACACGACCGCACAAAAAGTCCGTTGTCACATTTAGACAGGGCTAAAAGCCATGGCACATGGTTTTAGTTCCCTGTCACCAGTTTGCTCAACTGGTGAAGCGGTTACTCAGTCCTCTGAGGACTGTGATGCCGGTGTGTCCATTCTGCTCTAGGAGATGATAAAGGGTGGAGCGAGCACTATAATATACAGTCATGCTCACCCTGCGACGATGGAAGGAGGAAGCCAGCAAGTTCTGAGGCACGCTCGGCCAGGTTTGCCAGGACTGCGAGCAAGAGAGAGGCCTCTCTCTCTTTCAACATCATCTGAGGCCAGATGTTGTTGGTAGGAACTTGCGTCAGTCGGAGCTTAAGTCCATGCCTCCTGTCCGGGACGTTCCTTCTCATTGGCAGCCGAGGCCGGCTAGTCTTATGGCTTCCTCTTCATAATGGCTAAAATGCTCTCAATATTGCACAGGGCTATAAACCACGGCTCATGGTTTCAGTTCCGTGTCACCAGTGAAGCGGTTACTCTTGAATATGAGGACCGTGACACTGGGTGTGTCGCATTTACATAGTAAATCAGGTCACTCGGGTCTGATGCCCAGTTTTGCGGGACTGTCGCTTTTTGTGCAGCCTGGACCTTCTGTCCCTCAGAGGTCTGTGGCAACTCTCCAGAGTTCCCGCATTGTTGATCCTCGGGGTCTAGTATACCCCTATCAGCATCTGCCTGCAGATGTTTAGGCTGCCACCCGTCGCCCCGCATCGGGTGTTCTGGAGGATCGTTGACCCTTTGCTGATTCAGAGGGTCAGGATTGAAGCCACTTTGGCTGTTTGTTCTCACGTCAAACTGGCTGCCACGGGACGTTACCTTAGGGAGGACGTCTCCTTGCTCACTCAGGTTCTTTCTAAGGGCCTTCCTGTTGCCTCCAGTGAGGCTACCAGTGGTTTCATGTACCCCCACAGCACCACCTCCTGAGATTGGAAGCAAGCCGCTTTCTGATCCCCCTTGTGTGCCTACACCCTAGCAGGCATCGGCTGGTTTGCCCATGATGGGCTATGTGTCTTCCAAACTCAGAGGATGGGTCAGACATACCTGACATTAAGGGCCAACAGTCTTCTGACTTGGGGGTAGCTCTTGACTTTCTGTTGAGTTCCTTCCAGATCTCAAACCAGCCGACAGAGTCAGCCAGGCCACGATCATTTTACTAATGTTTGTGATGCTATGGTTTGATAGGTCTTGGGAACTCTTCTTCTGTCCACGGTTCCAGTCGGGTTATGTGGGGGTTGGTTATGTGATTCCCTCCTCCTATTGTCTATTCAGCCAGTAGTAAACAATTGTAGGGTAGGTTGATAAGAAATCTAAATTTTATAGTAAATTTTCTTTCTTATCATACCTACCACAATTATTTACATGGCGGCCCTCCTGTCTTCTTATTCGGGTAAGAATCCTTCCTCCCTGCTGATCACATAACTCCAATGTTGATGGATTCAACAGAATGATTTATTAGTTACTGACTGTGCATTGGTACCGGAAGCTGTGGATCTGTACTAGGAGAAGAGCATCCCTACTGGGTGTGCACCGGTAGCACTCGACCTAGTTTTGGCTTATTTTTTTATATCAGGGTAATTTTTTGACATATTACAAGGTTTTTTTTATTCAATTAACAAGAGTTTACTCTATAACCCATATGCAATTAACAGGTCAAATTTGTACTGAAGGTATGGTAAATGGTTTAGTGTTTGGAAATTATATTCAGTTGATAGGGATGTTAAATTAATTAAGAGGGTTTCACCGTATTATCTTATTCCAGATAAGACAAGCTGCAAGACAGATGGCAGAGAAAGCATTCAAAGAAAGGTATCTAACATTAGCCCTCAATTTAAAAAGTAGTCATATTTAAAACCTGAATTGTTTTTATTTCATTCCATATCCATAGAATCAAGTTCTCCTGATTTCATTTCTCCCATAAAATACTCTGATCTGGTGATTTATTTTTTGCAAGATTTGTATAAGTTACAATTGTCAGACTTCACTGAACTAAAACAAAAGTTTTTCAACATCTGTCATGAATGAATGGTTAACCGGTAACAGAAATCATGACCAGAAAAACCTTGCAGCCATTCTGGTACAGATTAATAGATTAATCATTTCAACACTAGTAAACAAGAAAATTTTTTGCAAACACAGCTGCTTGAAAATAGAACCATGAAAACCTCTATTTTGTGCGAATGTAATGTAATGTCTTCATATCAGAACATAAATAATCTGGTTCTATGTTGATCATAAAAAGAATCTAGAAACTGAAAGTAATTATGAAGAGTTACGAGGAGGGTGTGTCAAAAAATTAATTAATTCATTGCTTTGGTTCACATTCAGAACCCACCCCAAAATATATATACTTTCACCACAACCAAACGAACATTAGAATGGAATAGATAGAGAGTAATCGCTTGGCTGGGCTGGTTACGTGAAAATAATTCTTGAGAGGTGAGGGACGTTGTACAAACACGAGTGCGTGAATGCGCACAAGTGTTTTACAATATAGTCCCTCGCCTCAAATGAATTCCATAACCAGTCCATTCAAGCAATTACTCTGTTTATTACTTTTCATTATTAACGATAATTATATTATTTAATCCTTTACCTTACGTAACGATCAAAAACGGCCAGCGTTATTCTCAAAACTCACCAATTAATTTTCATTATTTTTTCATTTTTTGTCTCTAAAACATAGGTTATGAACCTCATTGGAATGAACTCACCAAACTTGTTCCAATGAGGGGTCATAATCTATGTTTTTAAGACAAAAAAAGAAAATAATAGTTATTGAAGAATTTTTTTTGCAAGTGTCGTCTGCTTTTCATGTCAGGTAAAGGGTTAAAAAAAGCAAAAAATACAAAACATTGAAGTCCCCATTACACCCACGGCAAAGCGTCTTTGTTTGTGCACACGGATACATGACACATTTATTGATTGAATAATTCACTTGTGAAGTTATCATTTATAATCAAACCCGGAAATTCCGGTAAATCACACTTTGGAAAGTAATAAATATTCTTTCACCACAACTAAACAAACTTTAGAATGGAGTAGAACATGATAATTAGAACATCCAGTTGGAAACTCAATGATATATTTTACTTTCGTGTGGAATTTTTATCTTGATAGTGTATTATTCGTAACCAAAGAATGACTAAAATGGTGAAATGTCCTAGTGCGAAATGTAGAAGGGAGGGCAGAATAAATTGTTGTTAATATCCTTATAGGTCTTTACACAAATAAACTTCTAAAAAAACAGTTAATACTAAAACAAGAAATATCACTTTACTGTAGAAGCTTCAGTGGGAATATAATTTGAACAAAAACCCCTGCTGGTCCGGAAGAACAGAAGTATGACATGCCAGAAGTCTAATCTTCAAACTAATGCTTTCTCATCACAGACCAGTAGCTGGTCTATTTCATACCTTGCATTTTCCTTAAAAAAATTTTTTTTTAAAATAACAGGTTGAACTCAAACATTCCTATGAAAAATGAAGATTTTTCTGGATGTTTTTTTTTTCTAAATACCCAGTGTCAACTAACAAATTCACTTAAGAATTGTAAACAGTATGTCACTTCAGTGGAGTATATGTGAGGGGATGTCAAAAAGATTTGAGCCTTACATAAATAAAGCTGGAATATCGGTACAGAACATGTTTGTTTTTTCAACATAGTCCCCTTGTAATTCAGTACACTTGTTTCACCTGGTCTGCCAGTCATTGATGTCACGTCTGTAGAAGTCCATATCTTGGTTCTGTAGCCAAGCTTCCACAGCAGCAGTAAGTTCCTCATCATCTTGAAATCTTTGACCACTTAAGTGTTTCTTCAGATTTGGAAAGAGATGGTAGTCACAAAGTGACTACCATCTCTTTTCAAATTTGAAGAAACAATTATGGTGTCAAAGTGACTTCCATCTCTTTCTCACTTTAAGGCAAACTAGACAGCACAAATTCAGTTCGAAAATTCATAAAAGTGACATTGTGGAGATTGCTTTATGGCTCATTCGAACAAAATATCATCTGTTAAGTGTCCCATGGTGCCATCTGCAATGCTCCAGCATTGCAGATGGCACCTTTTTGCACTCACAGGACAATAAATAACTTTTTCTTTGATCACCTTTGTGATACCTATCAATTTTCTAATAGTCTAGTTTGCCTGTTGAATTCAAGGTTCATGACTGAGATAGACACCACCAGCAAGCTGTAGTATTGTAGCAATTGAAAAGTGGATTTGATTCAAGATTCAGTTTCGAACCTGTTGCGTGATTCGATTAGAAAAAAACATCATGAATCATCGGATCCTAGATGGGTAATAATAATATGCTCAGTGTGATGCTCCTTGTAACATGTAAACTTTTAATGCATCATCGATGAGATCTTACGCCTATTTTGCACATCGCTTCATGTCTACTTGTCACCACATCAGATAACCCAACCTACTCATACCCAAGAATAATTCCAATCACAAAAATCTACTTTTGTGAAGAAGATATTCCATATTGAAAAAAAATATTTTTAACAACCCATGTAAATACTAATTTGTAACTTCTTCAGTTCAATACAATAGATGTAGCCATGTTTAACTCTTTGCATGCTGCTGGCAGATATTCCTGCCCAGCACAGGGTTTCTCTTGTCACTGATATAGGTATAATTTGGGCATATTTAAACATATTTTCCCCTGCAAATTGAATGAATTTTTTCACCAATGATTTCTTGTTATATTTAGATTAATTTTTCATCAACTCTAGTCATGGCTGCTTTGCACCAGCATGACTAGATTTGATGGTAAATATCTTAAAATTGCTCATAGGGTTAAGAATTAATGTCTACTAGTCATTCTTTTGATGGGCAATCACAAATTAGTGTTTTGATGCCGTGGCTTCATGAAAATAATAGCACAGAAAGTGTTAGGGAATAAATGTAGCCAGTTAATCGTTTAGTTATAACTGATCCATTTCTGATTACCCATCCGTTACTTTGTAACAGAGAATGTGTACATGACAGAATGCGATAATGTTGTGAGGACCTAAATAGAAGTAATTTGTATTGCTGGATTCAGACAATGTGAAAAACTCAAAATATAATTATTTCATGAAAAACTTGAGTCTGAAATTAACTCTGTTAACCCTGTACCTAACATGACGGCACTTGCAAAAAAAATTCTTGAATAACTCATTTTTTGTCTCTAAAACATAGGTTATGACCCCTCAATGAGCTCGTTCCAATAAGGGGTCATGACCTATGTTTTTGAGACAAAAATGAAAAAATAATGAAAATTAATTAACAATTTTGGGGAATAGTGCTGGCTGGTTTTGGCCGTTAGGTTGGGAAAAGGGTTAACTGAATCGAAAATATTGTGATTTATTATTTGTACCTTATAAGGCAGTAAATATTTATACACAGAATGTCACGATATGTGAATGCATTCATCAGTACAGCACTCATGCCATCATGGAAGGATAGAATTCAAGACACATATCATGTTCATTACCTGGCTCTATAAAATAGAATCCATTAATTTAAAAATTCAGTTTCATTTGTAAATTTGATAGTTCTGACATCTGCTTGAAATAAAAACAAAAGAAAACTCAGTTGTGATTGTCAAACACTTGTAACAGATGGATACATAAACAAAAAAATATAAATGAAATTTGTGTCCGGATAGTTTGTTTGTTTCATATTTTCAAAAAGATAGTTACCATTATCTGAGAAAGATTCACTTCAAAGTCAGATTTAGGGTGTTGTAAGGGGGCGCGGTGGCGTCGCGATAACCGGTTCTCTTCAGATCACTGACGTTGAGCAATGTTGAGCTGGTTAGTCCTTGGATGGGTGACCGTCTGAGCGATCGATTCGGACTCCCGTGTTGTGTCCTTGGGCAAGGCACTTAACCCCAATTGTCCACATGGGGGCACGATGACGCTGTGTACTAAGGTGTACTGCACATCAATGGTGTGCATGTCTTCATCCAATCTAACCCTGCCTGTGCTGCAGTGTGGAGTTACTATGTTGGGGAGCTGGCAGCTGCTCGTCGTTACTCGGTGGAACTTTCCAGGTACACCAGCTTCCTCCACCCTTAAAACTGGCACGGTCATGATTAGCCATTGTACATAAGTATGTGACCTTAAACACCAATAAAATAAAAGGGTGTTATAAAATCACTTCCCAGTTATAAAATAAATTTAATTGTACTACTTTTGGTGGATTTGAACAAAAACATTTTCCAATTTACATTTGATGCGTCGACTGTCACTGTAGCTTCTGAATTGATCTTGGTCAGAATGTGACATTTCAATTGGCTGATTACTAAAATGAGTGGAGTTTAATTCTATTATCCAGAGGAAAAAATAGTCAATCAACAGAAATTTGTATAAAATATGTGTTCTGAAATATGGAACTGGAAGAAAAGTAATAGGCGTGTAATAAAAACCTTTAACTTACATGAAAAGCAGATGACATTTGCAAACAAAATTCTTGAAGAACTAAATTTTTTCGTAAAAAAACTAGCTTATAACTCCTCATTGGAAAGGGTTCAACGGGATCGTTCCAATTAGGGCTCGTAAACTATGTTTTTTGAGACAAAAATTTAAAAAAATAGTTATTCAGTAATGAAAATTGAATTGTGATTTTTGTGTTGCCACCCCACGAAGTGGGGAGCGACATATAGGGATTACTTTTGTCGTCTTGCGTCGTCCGCGCCACACTTTCTCTTATCCGCCACTCCTCTTTAACCTATGAATGGATTTTGATGAAACTTTCAGTGATTCTTTATCACATCATGGCATTGTGCACCTCCTATTTTATTTTTTGATCCGCTGTATTTTTTCCAGAGTTATGCCCCTTTTCCACTTAGAATTCTGTCTGAAACACCAGGCGACACACATTTTCCATGGAAGACTCACATCTAAGTTAGCTTAACTTGACAAAGTCATCATAAGCTATTGCCACCACGCATACAGAAGTCTGTTAGTCTGTGAGTCTGTTCACATTTTCCTTTAGCACAAGCTACACCCCATAGTTCTTGTCCGATCATCACAAAATTTCATATGCCTCGTTGGGGGTCATGTCTAGATGAGAACGTCCCCTTTTGGTCGCGATCGGTCAACTGTGATGGCTGCCCGATCCCAAAACTCAGAAACCTTTAGCACAGTCTCCAGGTCGTATTTATGAAGAGATTTCATTGTATCTTGGTAGGATGCCTCTGTGTAATATGTAGATGAGAACGTCCCCTTTTGGTCATGATCTGTCAACTGGGATGGCTGCCCAAGCCCGAAACCCAAATACCTTTAGCACAGTCTGCAGGTCATATTTAATATGGAGGGATTTCATTGTAACTTGGTAGGATGACTCTGTATGATCTCTAGATGAGAACTTCCCCATTTGTTCGCAATCTGTCAACCGTGACGACTGCCCAAGCCCAAAACCCGAAAACCTTTAGCACAGTCTACAGGTCATATTTATGGAGGGATTTCATTGTAACTAGGTATGTTGACTTCATATAATGTCTAGATGAGAACATCCCCTTTTGGTTGCGATTGATCAACTGTGACAGCTACAGGGGCCTGAAGCCCAAAAACCTTTAGCACAGTCTACAGGTCATATTTATGAAGGGATTTCATTGTAACTTGGTAGGATGACTCCAAATAATGTCTAGATGAGAACGTCCTCTTTTGGCCGTGATTGGTCAACTATTACGGCTACAGGGGCCTGAAGCCTGAAAACCTTTAGCACAGTCTACAGATCATATTTATGAAGGGATTTCATTGTAACTTGGTAGGATGACTCCAGATAATGCCCATATGAGAATGTCCCCTTTTGGTCGTGATCATTCGACCATGACGGTTGCCCAAGTCCAAAACCCAAAAAACTTTAGCACAGACTACAGGTCGTATTTATGAAGGGATTTCATTGTAACTTGGTAGGATGACTCAGCATAATGTTTAGATGAGAACATCTCACCTTTTGGTTGCGATCAGTCAACCGTGATGGGTACACAGGCTCAACCGTGATGGGTACACAGGCCCAAAGCCCAAAAATCTTTAGCACAGTCTACAGGCCGTATTTATGAAGGGATTTTATTGTAACTTGATAGGATGACTCGTTTAGGAATAATTTCACTGTAACTTGATAACTTTTGTTGACATACATTATCGGTGAGGGCCACATACATTAACTGTGAGGGCCACATTAACCCACCCCACAAATCTTTAGTACTGCCTACGCCTCATATTAGTTTTATTGAAAACATAGCATACAGGGAACAGAAATTAACATACTCCCAATTATCACAATTCTTGTCTTATTTCATAATCCTTTCATAAGCATTGAACATTATCCTTTTCACCAAACACAACACACAGACAAGTTAAGCTACAGTGTCATTGACACTTTCATTGTGAATAGCGCTGGCTAGTTTTAACCATTATGATGGGTAAAGAGTTGACAAAAAATTTTCAATATCTGTTGTTACTTTAGATATGAGATAATATCTCTTCAGAAGTGATGCATGTTATGCAATAAGTTCAGATCAATATCAGTGTGGGTTTTGGGTGTTTCAAATGCAATTAAACCATCACAATGCATATAATAAAAAGAATACCCACTGTGTTTCTATTTGGTACGATAATTATTTTGGAAGTGACTGTAAAGGGATATAAGTTTCCCCACTTATGAAAACTTAGATTTTTATACTGTACCAATGACCCAGACTTAGCTGGTTCTAACTCTAATATTCTAGGGCCAAACATAAATTTCCCCCCTCCCCCCCAATCCCCAAAATTTGTATCAAAATCCAAAAATTAGATGTCCTATGTGGTCCTCCATACTTTTATCCACTGCGCATGCGCAGTGGTCAAGGAAGTCCAAAATTGGATCCAAATCCTCATTCTTTGTTTGACCCTTCAATCAGTAACATCACATTGATATCTGTGCTTAAAATCTCAGTTTAAATGATGCCAGACACATAATCATGAGAGAAATGGTGGATCTAAGGATGAAATAAAAGGATGAGAGGAAGAAACAGTGGAAGGATGTGTTCAGGGCTGTAACTTGTAATTTTTATGAAAAATTATTTCATGTTCCCTAATTTCGGGGCATGGGCCTGATATTTTCATTCTTGCTATGAAATTTCCATTGTTTGTTCAGTGTTTTCTTTCTTCCTTTCCTTAATACCCCCCTTGCTATTCTTCCATGCTTTTGGTATAATTTTTGTAATTTTTTTACAATGAAATTCTTGGGAGTTTTGGCTTGGTAACAGAATGATTGATTATTCTGTTTTTCCCCATGGTTACGTCCTCCCCCTTGAGTGGTTAGGCATTTCAGTCATTCATCTACCATCTGATGAACTGCAGTTTCTTCTCAGGAAGCCTCTGTTTTACATCGGATAGTGTTAAAATTGGTTACTGATTTTGGGCCATATTTTCAGTGCCTGGAGTCTTGTTTCCAGTTTTATTCACTTTTGTTTACATTGACAACGGTTACTTCAGATAGTGATTCCTTGTCATCTATTAAGTTCTGCTCATAGCCAGATACGTAATATTGTCCGTAAGTGTAACATTAATTTTTAGACATGATTTAAAATTTTTGTCCACACTTAGACTTATTTGGGATCCATTTGGGCTCATCGTTCCCATTGGGAACTTGGGCTCAACTTGAACATTTTTTTGAAAAATTTTTCTTTCAAATTATTTTTCGAAATATTTGTAATGGATTATATTATTATCATGTATCTTGTTTTCAAGGGTTAGTGCGAGTACGATGACTCTTTAACTTTTTTCAAAATGAAAGAAGTTTGTTCAAATTGTAATTCGAGGAAGTCTTCCTCTGATTCTCATTGTATTATTTGTAGTCAGTGTACTCGCACTAATTCTTGCTCTGTGTGTACCAGTTGGAATGACAAACGTTGGAGACGTGTGTCACGGTATATTGTTCGTGGTGAGAGGTCCATGCCGGTCCTCTCTCCACAGGGTCACTCTAGTTTTTCAGTCTCTTTTTCAGAGGAACAGGAACAGGGTGATGTTTCTGTGATGTCTTCACGGAGTGTGCCTCCATTGTCGCAGACAAATGAAGAGCTAGCGGCTAAAGTGCTCAATGAAATTCGGCAAATGCCTAAGAGGTCCCACGTAAGATAGACGGCATTGTTGCCCGTTATCTCGCCCGGTGAAGCAATCATTCACGAAATGGTTGTGACGCCAGGTTCGTCCGTTGCGGTCCAGGAAAGGAGATCGGGTGTTGCGAGCACTATAAACATGGATAGTGCACACCCGGCGACGACGGATCCAAGGATAGAAAGGAGGAAGCCAATCAATTCGGTACCTAGCTCGTCCAGGTCTGCCCGGACCGCGAGCGAGAGAGGCCCCTCTCTCTTACAACAACATCTGGAACCAGATGTTGTTGTATGTAATGTTCGTCAGTCGGAACATACGTCCACTCCTCGGGAGACTCTGTCGTATAGACAGTCCGGTGTGACTAGTCTATTGGCTTCCTCTTCCTCACGGCAGCACACACGACCGCAACTTGGCTATGTGACTTCTGATATACAGCCTGCTTCACCGACCAGGGATTCCACATCGATCAGGTCACGCCATTCGGTAGCCAAGGACACGAGGCCTTACCAGTCGGGACGATTGCATAAAAGAAGTATGCAGGCATCAACATCCCAGGAACTCCCAGCAGCTAAATCACGTAAGACCGCGGCTCCACAGGCCTCCATGACAGACTGGCTATCACAGGTAGCTCAACTCATTGCAGCATCCCAGCAGCCATCAGAAATTTTTTGGAACAGGAATTGTCTGAGGAAGCTGGGTCGGTTCGCTCCCCTGCAGAGTCAGAAAGGGATGACCGAGAATCTCATATGGTCCAGTCGGATAGTGAAAGGGAATCAGCAGAGCTGAAATTTTCCCTTTCCGAACAACATAAGGTGGCCGTAGATTTCATAAGGCAACACCTTCCAGATGTTGTTCCTCTGGACCAAAATGCTGCATTACCGGATAAGAGACTGATAGCGTCACTGGACACAGACTTTTTTGGCCGTAATAAGGACACTGTCCCTGAGTTTCCGACCCAGTCCAGAAATGTCTCACGGACATTTGAACTATTGAATGACGCTATATTCAAGCTAGCCTCTAAGACTGGCAAATCCGGTTTCTTATCGCCTAGTGCTATACAGCTGCCTTTCATCAATTCAAGAAATAGATTTGAAACGGCAGGACATGGCGTGCCGAGAGTTCCTCTGCGTTTGGACGACCAGGCAGAAGACTTGGAGTTGTCATTGCCAGTGTCCATGTCTATTAACTCCAGTATTCTGGAGATGACAATCTCGTCTAATAGAATTAAATTAGATGCATTATCTTACCCAGATCACTTTACCAGAGCGTTATCATTACATCTCGAAGGAAAAGAATTCAAGGATGTTCAAACTTCCTTAAGAGTTCTTTCGCGGGCTATAGCATATTCTACGTATAACTCCGCCCTTTCAGTGGCAAATCTGGAGTTAGTCAGACGTGATGCTGCCCTGGCTGCATCCACTAGAGTGGATAGTAAGGTGAAAAACTCTCTTTGAGTCGCCCCGGTCTCCGGAAAGCTTCTCTTTGACGGAAGGCTTTCTATTTATGATCAGATTACTAAGAAAGCTTCGGATTCTCTGCTTTTTAAATCTGCTTCTAAAAAGTCGGACTCAGCAGAGAGGAGTAAGGCAGGCACTTCGGGGGCGAATACGTCCAAGGGAAGTTCCTATAGAGGATCTAAGAAAGCCTGTACGTCTTACTCCAGAGACCGTCAGAGTAGCGACTCGGGAAGGGGCCATTATGCTGGCCAAGATAACCGTTCAGATGCCCCTAGGCTGACTGGACGAGATGCGGGTTATGGAGGATGTGGTTTCTCCTCCCGCAAGCCTCTCAGGGCCAGGAGGTGATGGTATAAACCTCTATTGCGTTCCTGTTGGCAGAAGGCTGTCGAGATTCTTGACCAATTGGTTGTCAATTGCGGACGACCCATGGGTGCAAGGGGTGATTTCCGAAGGTCTAAAGCTGTCCTTCAAAGAGAAACCTCCGTTAACTCGAAGTCCACGTTGGACTCAGTTTCCATCAGATGTTCAGAAGAGAGAATCGCTTCTATCAGAAGTTCAATCTCTTCTGGACAAGAACGCTATAGAGGTCGTAGAAAACCAGGAATCTCCAGGTTTCTACAGTCACCTGTTTCTGGTTCCGGCCAGTCATAGATCTGAGCTGGATAAACAAACTGATCGTGGCTCCAAAATTTTATGTGGAGACCATCCGATCGGTCAGAGCGAGCATTCAAGTTAACGACTATGCTGCGAGCCTAGATCTCAAAGATGCGTACTTTCATGTCATGGTACATCCAGCGTTCAGAAAGTATCTTTGCTTCGCTGTCCTAGGAGTCGTTTATCAGTTCCGAGCGATGTGCTTCGGTCTGAATCTAGCGCCCTGGGCATTCACTCGATTAATATTGAACTCGGTAATGACTCATTTCCGAGCTCATTCGTCTTTAGTAACGTCGGCCTACTTGGCATTCTTCAGAGATATGGCAATGAGTTAACGCTGCAGAATGATGTTCAGAGTCTGCTTCAACTGCTCCGATCTCTCGGTTTCATAGTAAATGAAAAGAAGTCGGATCTAGTGCCATCCAAGTCATTTACCCACCTGAGAATGAGCTTCGAGATGCACAACAATCTCGTTCGTCTACCGTTAACCAGAGCGAAATTAGTCAGTTGTTACACTCGCTTTTGTCTTCACTCAGATGTAGTAACAGTGAGAGAATTCATGAGACTGGCAGGTTTGTGCGGAGCCGCTGTGGATCTTATTCCGATGGGGTGGCTACGCACTCGTCCACTCCAGATATTTTTTACTCAGAATTGGAGTGTGAAAACTCAATCGCTCGAAACGAACATCGTCTTGTCGAATCAAGTGAAACAAGAGATTCAGACTTGGGCAGATATTCAGTGGTTAACTCAGGGAGTACCACTGCAACTGCCGGATCCGAGTTTTACGATAATGACGGATGCGAGTCAAACAGGTTGGGGGCGCTACTCTGAGCCCAACAGATTCGAGGTGCCAGGGTCTTTGGGATCCACAGTTCCTAAACAAGCACATAAACATCAAAGAGATGATGTCAGTTTGGCTTGCGCTACGTCAGTGGATGAACATTCTTCAGAATTCGCATGTTCAAATTCTGTCCAACAATTCAACAGTAGTAGCGTACATTCGGAACCAGGGAGGCACTCATTCCATTCCGTTATTCTAACGGAAAGGATTCTTCTGTTTGTCCTAGAGCATCAAGTTCTCCTATAGGCCCGTCATATTCCGGGTCATCTGAATGTTCTAGCAGACTTCCTTTCTCGGAAAGGTCGCATGTTGCTGTCAGAATGGACTCTCAACAAACAAGTATTCAATCAGATTTGCTACCAATGGGATCGTCCAATGATAGACTTATTTGCGACGCATCTCAACAATCAGTTGCAGACATATGTGTCGCCATGCCTAGATCCTCGAGCATTTGCAGTAGACGCCCTCTCGATCTCTTGGGACGGAATGATAGGATACGCATATCCTCCAGCTCCGTTGATTCACCAGATATTGCTAAAAATCAAGCGATCTCACTGCAAGATTCTGTTGGTAGCATCTCTGTCACCCCAGAGACCATGGATAAATCTACTCAGGTGTCTGTTGTGGGACATTCCGCGGAAGCTTCCTCCACAGGAGGACCTTCTTTTGCAGGGGAAATCACAACCCGCAAGGTCTCAACCTTCACGTATTTCCGTTGTGAGGTCCTTCTTGCACGGCAAGCATTTTACAGGACGAGCAGTGGACGCAATTTCTATCTGTAGGAGGACCTCCTCTTCGCTAAATTATGCTGCTAAGTGGAAGGTTTTCTATCGGTGGTGTAGGGATCATTCTATTGAGATTTATGATCCCTCCATTCCAGACATTGCTAATTTTCTGGTATTCTTGTTTGACGAGATCAAACTGCAGCCCATAACCATTAAGGGTTATAGGTTTATGCTATTGGATGCCTATGCTCATCATGATAGGTTACAGATTGGATCTAATGTCTCTTTATCTAAGTTAGTGAAAAACTTTTCGATAAATAGACCTAGAACTCTTAGGTTAATTCCTAAGTGGAATTTAGCTTGGGTTCTTCTGAAGCTAAAAGAAGTGCCATTTGAGCCTCTTGATACAGTGGACTTCAAATTCTTATCTTATAAGACAGCTTTTCTCTTAGCCTTCTCTTCTGCTAGAAGAGTTAGTGAGCTTCATGCACTATCTGTTGATGATTCGCACTATCGTAGTGTTGGTAATACTATTACTTTAACTACTAATGTTGGATTTTTGGCTAAGAATCAGGCTTCTAATAAGTATCCTGAACCTATTGTTATTAAGGCTCTTCCGACGGTCATAGGCCTTTGTTCTGTCCAGTTGGAGCCATGTGTATTTACAAACGTAGACCTGAGTTTATCAGAAAGAGACGTAAGCATTTCTTTCTGTCTCTGCTGCATAATAGAAAGGACATTACAGTCCATTCTATTGCAAGATGGATTCAATTAACTATCCGTACTGCTTATGAAAAATTATCTTCAACTCGGCAGTCTGTGCTTAAGATTTTGGCGCATGAAGTAAGAGCGCTGTCTACATCTTGGGCTTATGCTAATAGTGTTGCTATTACCGATTTGACGAAGGCTGCATATTGGTCTCAGCCTTCCACGTTCACAAATTTTTATCTTACAAATATTGAGTCCATTTCTGAAGACCTTCGATGTTTAGGTCCGTTATCTGTTGCTCAGAATGTCGTCCACTAAACAGTTGCAACTATAGTTATGCAAGCTTTCTGTTCCGGTAGTGACTCTGTCCTGCTGCCCTCTTCGTTCTGGGGTATGGTGTTCCCTTATATCACCTGCTTTATAGTGAAAAGCAAGAGAATACCTCCTCTGGAGTCAGTAATTCCGAGTCGATGCCGGGATGGTTTTAAAGTGTAAAGCTAATGTCTATCTCATTTATGTAATATTTTTAAAGTGCAGCTCGGTGTGATGCATTTGTATATGTCACGTGTCATACGAGCACTAATATACAATCCTCGGACACTTTTAAATGAGTATAAAGAGTCTCATTCTCTGAGTTATCTTTATTTATTGGCTTTCCTTTAAAAAGATTAGTATAATGGGTTATACTGGATGTTAATAGAGATCATTGATGTTATTGTGCTCAATTACGGAATGGTATTGTGTCTTTCTTTTTTGGTACAAACAAGAAAGATACATGTAAAACCTGTTCTCCTCTTCTCCTTGAGGGGATAATTCTGTTTACATGTAATTGAGCCTATTGGATTTTCCTTTATGTCATAGGCCCTCCAGCCTTTTTTCTATTCAGTTAAGTCTGGGTCATTGGTACAGTATAAAAATGTTAAAAAATTTATAGTAATTTATATATTTTTTATTCTTACCAATGACCCTGACGGGGATGGCCCTCCCATGAGTTGGGAACTCATACCTCCCCGCTGATTACATAACACTTACCAGGCACTGCTTGTAAGAATGAGGATTTGGCTCCAATTTCGGACTTCCTTGACTACTGGGCATGCGCAGTGGATAAAAGTATGGAGGACCACATAGGACAACTAATTTTTGGATTTTGATGCAAATTTTGGGGATTGGTGGGGCAAAATTTGTGTTTGGCCCTAGAATATTAGAGTTAGCACCAGCTAAGTCTGGGTCAGTGGTAAGTATAAAAAATATATAAATTAGTATAAATTTTTTAACATTTCCTTGCAGTCTTAACCAATGAAGATGCCATGAGTTGTTCATATTTGTTTCCAGCAAACATTCCTTTTTAACCCTTTACCCGACGTAACTGTCAAAACCGTCCATTGTATTCCTTAAAATCACCATTCAGTTTTCCTTATTATTTCATTTTTTATCTCAAAAACATAGCTTATGACCCCTCATTGGAACATGCTGCGTCATAAGCTATGTTTTTGATGCAAAAAATAAAAAAATACAGGTATTCAGGAATTGTTTGCAGATGTTGTCTGCTTTGCATGTTAGGTAAAGGGTTAAGAGCTGCAAAAAATTATGTTATTTCAAGCCTATTTTGCTTTTTTGGAAAATAACTCTCTCATTCCCAATTATTATATTGATGTAGGTTACGTCAGATTCAGATGAGTGAATATGATGCTGAAACATACGAGAAGTTTTCGAGTAGTGTAAGAAGACAAGTACAGTCTCTAAGAGTCATCCTAGAGAGCCTACAGGTAAAGACAAAGAGATGAACACATTGTTGTTCATGCATGCTTTATAGATTGGAGTCAAATCTGTCAACTCCCCAATGGGAGACTCACATTTTAATGCCCAATCTCCCTCCCTCTTTGTAACATCTTGTTTTTTCTCCATCGTTAGCACTTTTCGCAATAGTTATTCAGTGAACCTTCACATTTGCTTGTGTGTACAAATGTTGAAATCAGGAGTTTGCAAAATTATAGAAGTTAGAGTGAAACATCATCACTGTTGTCATCTTCTGCCCAAATTCAGCTTTCTTTAACCCTTAAAGGCCAAATTCCGACTTTGATAACTTTTTAATGCAAAGGAACAGGTGCCCCAACATGCATGGTTTGGTAAACTCAAAACTTGTTTTCTAAGTACCTTGTCAGTTGTTTCTAGGCAGGTCTTGACTGCCTCTGTACAGTACAGTCACCGTGGATTGGTGGTAATCCATGCGTGGACAGTGATGTCCACGCATGCATTTACTAGGTACTATAAATCATGCATCATCAGCAAAATTTTAATTAATGAAGCACCGGGTTGTACCCGGTGCTTCATTAATTAAATTTTTGATGATTATTCCTATAATTAGTGTTTGGAATCTAATACTATTGCATCTGTGGAATTACTGCACCTCCGTTGAAAGTGACCAATCCACAGCAACTGTACTGTAGGCAGCCAAGACTTGACAAGAAAGAACTGAAAAGCCATGTCAGGTAGACTTTCAATGTATAGCGAAAATGTATAAAAGTCTCCAGGAAGTACAGTACAGTCGTCGTGGATGGGTCGTAATCTATGCGTGGGCAAAGATGTCCAGGTATGTGTTCACCAAGTAATAAAAATCATCATCAGCCAAATTTTAATTAATGAAGCACTGGGTTGTACCGTAATCAAAAGGACCATAACATTTCAGCATGGCAGTCAAAACTGATACAGTCCTCAGAAGACCTGGAATTGAATAGAACTTTGTTAATAAAACCATTCAAATATGGATGATATTGGAACAAGCTCCGAGATCTTTTATTGATAAATATTATTTAACCCTTAGGGGCCTGGAGATTTTTTGTACATTTTTTGTGACACTTTGACAGTGTAACTTCTGCTGCTTTGTAGTTGTTTCTAGGCAGCTATTGGCTGCCTACATTGGCAGCCAGTACATTACCTAGAAACCTCAGCCAAGGTACATAAAATAGAAGTTTTGAGTTCACTCAAAGAATGTATGTTGGGCATCTGTTCTGCAGTAATAAAAAATTGATCAAAGTCTGAATTAGGCCCCTAAGGGTTACATTGCTCATATAAAATGAAATATTAGGATAGAGTAAAGGTTGGGAGTGGGAAGCGTGAAATGTAAATTATTATTTTTTCAGTGTTTACTTCAAACAAAATTCCTCTTGATCCATCATTAACCCTTTACCTAATGTAGAGAATATCAAAATTTATTATTTTAATTACTATATTTTTATACTGTACCAATGACCCAGACTTAGCTGGTGCTAACTCTAAAATATTAAGGGCCAAACGCAAATTTTACCCCCCAATCCCCAAAATTTGCATCTAAAATCGAAAATTACATGTCCTATATGGTCCTCCATACTTTTACCCCACTGCGCATGCGCAGTGTCAAGGAGGTCTCGAAATTGCTGCCAAAAATCATTCTTTCTTTGTTTGGCTCTCAATTCAGTTACAACTGACTGATATTTGTGCTTGTATTTGTTATGCCAGACGCATAATTATGAGAGAATTGGTGGATATATGGTGGAAAAAGAAGGTGGAGAGGAAAAAACAGTGGAAACAAAATAATGTTCAGGGCTGTAACTTATAATTATTTTACGAAATTATTCATGTTACCTATTTTCGAGGCATGACCTTGTTGTGGTCATTCTTGCTATGAATATTCCATTGTTTAATCATTGTTTCCTCTCTCCCTTTCCTTTATTCCCCCCTAGCTATTCTCCCATGCTTTTGGCTTATTTTTTGTAATGTTTATTACTAAAATATCTTGGGAGTTTTTGGCTTGGTAACAGAATTATTTTCTGTTTTTTCCCCATGTTTACGTCCTCACCCCAGGGGTGTTTAGGCGTTTTGGTCTGCATCTACCGTCTGATGTTCTACAGTTCCTTCTCTGGAAGGGCTTTGCTTGTTTCAGTGCCTGGAGTCATGTTTCTGGTTTGTTGACACTTTTGCTAATGTTGACAACTGTTACTTCTGACATGATTACTTGTCTTCTGCTTAATTTAGTTCATAGCTAGACACATTAATATTGTCTGTAAGTGTTACATTAATTTTTCAAAATCATTAAAAAATTTTGTCCACACTTAGGCTTTTTTGGGATCCTTGGGCTCAAGGTTCCCATTGGGAACTTGGGCTCTTCTGAAATTTTTTTCAAAAATTTTTTTTTTGAAAATTATTTTCTTTTGAAATGTTATAATGAATTATAATATATATGTATATTTATTTCAAGGGTTAGTGCGAGTAATATGACGGTGTATATTTTTTCTGGTTGGAAAAAATATTCTTCATTCGTAATGCGAGGATATCTTCCTCTTATTCACAAGTTCATTGTGTTTCTTATAGTCTATGTAGTCACATTAATTCTTGCTCTGTGTGTGTTGATTGATATGACATCGTTGGAGACGGGTGTCACGGTATTTTATTAGCGGTGAGAGGTCCATTACGGTCCTCTCTCCGTAGGGTCACTATATTCTATCATTTTCTTTTTCAGAATTCAGAGTGATGTTTCCGTGATGTCTTCAATAAGTGTGTCTCTGTCGTTGCAATAGTAGGGCTAGCGGGAAGTGCTCAAGGTATTACGACAATTGCTGGGAGTTAGCTAGTTCTATCGAAGGCATTGTCGCCCACTAGTCCGCCCGGTGTCGCGTCCATTCACCAGGAAAGAATGGTACAGCACCCGGGTTAGTCCGTTGCGGTCCAAGGAAGCGGATTGGGTGATGCGAGCACTATAAAACTTCAGATGTGCACACCCAGCAACGACAGATCCGAGGATAGCACGGAGGAAGCCTGTCAGTCCAGTAGCTAGCTCGTCCAGGTCCCCCAGACCGCGAGCGAGAGAGGCCCCCTATCTCTTGCATCAACATCTGTGCCGCGATGTTGTTGTTCGCTTAGTCGGAGCTTACGTCCACTCCTCCTGCTTGAGACGTTCCGTCGCATGACAGTCCGACGCGGCTGCTATATTGGCTTCCTCATCCTTGTCAACACACACGACCGCACCTTGGCTAAGTGACCACAGATTTCCAGGGGACGTTCACATATTATATAAATGCAGGACTGAACGTCCCTGTTGCTCCTGCTTCGCCAACCAAGGAATACACGTCGACCAGGTCACTCCATCTGCTAGCCAAGGATACAAGACCTTTCCAGTTGGAACGTTCGCATATTATATAAATGCAGGAATGAACGTCCCGGGAGCTTCCAGCAGATATTTCACGTAGGACCGCGGCCTCACAGGTCTCATAGGGTAACATGAACTAGGTATTGTTACTGTGAAGTCATTGTAAATGTGCTTCCGTTGTCACAGTCAAATGAAGAGCTAGCGGTAAAGTGCTCATACAAATACGTCAATTGCCTAAGAGGTCCCAAGTAGGATCGATGGCGTTGACGTCTGCTAGCTCGCCCGGTGTCGCGACCATTCACCGAATGGCTCAGCACCCGGGTTCGTCCGTTGCGGTCCAGGAAGGAGATTTGGGTGATGCGAGCACTATAAAATAAAATGTGCACACCCAGTGACGACGGATACGAGGATGGTACGGAGGAAGCCTATTAGTCCGGTTCCTAGCTCGTCCAGGTCCATCGGGCTGCGAGCGAGAGAGGTTCCTCTCTTGTATAACAACATCTGGGCCCAGATGTTGTGGTACAAAACGTTCCTCACTTGGAGCATACATCCGCCGTTCGGGACGCTCCGTTATATAGACAGTCCGGAGAGACTGCTCTTTCGGCTTCCTCATCCTCACGGCAGCACTCGCGACCGCACCTTGGCTACGTGACCTGTGATATTCAACCAACATCGCCGACCAGGGATTCTACGGCGACCAGGTCACACCATAGGGTAGCCAAGGATACGAGGCCTTCATACTCCGGACGTTCACATATTAGATGTATGCAAGAGTGAACGTCCAAGGAGCTTCCAGCGGCTAAATCCTATAAGACCGCAGCTCCACAGGCCTCTGTTACAGACATGCTATCGCAGATAGCACAATTATCGCAGCATCCCAGCAACCGACAGTAACTCTGTCGGATCAGAAATTATCCGAGGAAGCTGGGTTGGTACGTTCCACTGCAGGTTCAGACACGGACGACCAAGAATTACAAGTGGTCTGACAGGATGGAGAAAGGGATACGGATGAGTTGCATTTTCCCTTTTCGGAACAACATAATTGCCGTAGAGTGCATCCGGCATTGTCATCTGACGTTGTTCCTCCGGACCAAAAAATGCTGCGTTGCCGGATAAGAGACTGATAGCGCCACTGGACACAGAATTCTTAATCGGTTTAGAGTCATCATCCCTCAGTTATTTATTATTTATTTATTGGTGTTTAAGGTCACATACTTATGCACAATGGCTAATCGTGACCGGGACAGTTTTACGGGTGGAGGAAGCCGGAGTACCCGGAGAGAACCACCGAGCAACGACGAGCAGCTGTCAGCTCTCCAACATCGTAACTCTGAACTCTGCACCGCAGCACAGGCAGGGTTAGATTGGTTGAAGACATGCGCACCAGCGACGTGCAGTACGCCTCAGTACACAGCGTCATCGTGCCCCCATGTAGGCAATCGGGGTGAAGTGTCTTGCCCAAGGACACAACGCGGTTGCCGCAGGTGGGATTCGAACCGAGGACCTCTCGGCTTGCAGCCTGCACCTCTACCAACTGAGCCACCGCGCCCCCATCCCTCAGTTTCCGACATAGTCCAGATATGTCTCACGGACATTGATCTGTTGAATGACGCTATATTATTTAACTTGCTACCTAAATGGGCAGGTCAGGTTTCTTATCAGCAATATGTTCTACATCTGCCTTTCATCAATTCAACGAATGTTTTGAAACGGCAGGACAGAGCATTCTGAGAGTTCACTGCGTCTAGACGACCAGGGCAGGACCTAGTATTGTTTTTTTTTACTGTCAATTCCAACCACGATGTTGAAAATAATAATATCGTCTAGCAGGGTCAGCTTAGATGCATCATCGTACGCTGATCACCTTACCAGAACGTTATCATTACATCTCAAAGGGAAAAGAATTCTAGGATGATAATATCCTTAAGAGTTTTTCAAGGGCCTCACGTAAAACTCTGTCCTTTAGTGACAATATGGAGCTGGTTAGACGTGCCACGGTCCTGGCTACATCCACGCGTGTAGATAGTAAGGTTAAAAACTCTCTCAGAGTCGCTCCGGTCTTCCGGAGAGTTTTCTTCGACGGCAAGCTTTCCGCACTCTATGATCAGTTAACTAAGAAAGCTTTAGACTCTCTGCTATTAAAATTCGCTTCCATATAGTCGGATTCAGCAGAGAAGAGTAGGACAGGCAATTCTGGGATGAATACGTCCAAGCGAAGTTCCTTTAAGGTTCCTACGCGTCCTCTAGGTCTTATTCTAGAGACCGTCAGGGTAGCGACTCATATAGGGGCCGTAATTACGGTCAGATGTCCCTAGGTCGACGGGGCGAGCTGTGGACCGTGGAGGACATGGCTTCTCCTTCCACAAGCCTCGCAGGATCAGGAGGTAATGGTTTTAACCTCTATCGTGTACTAGTGAGCGGAAGACGGTCGAGTTTCTCAATTATTTGGGAATAGATTACGGACTTCCCTTGGATTCAAGGGGTGATTTCGAAAGGACTATGTTCCTCAAACGAAATCCTCTGTCAACTCGTTCCGTTCACTCATTATTCGGAACTGGATTATTTCTTCATTCAGCAGTCTGTGTTTTAGTTTAAGCTCATGAAGTAAGAGTTCTTCTACTTCATGGGTTTAAGCTGTTAATATGGTTATTGCAGATTTAATGAGGGCTGCATATTAGTGTTAGCCCTCCATTTTCACGATTTTGTATCTGAGAATATTGAGTCCTTTTCTACAGATTTATATTGTTTAGGTCCGCTATTTTTTACTCTGAAGGTCGTCTACTAAATAGTGGCAACTATGTGTGTATAGGCTTTCGGTTCCGGCAGTGACTCTGTCCTGCTGCCCTATTTGCTCTGGAGTATTTGATCCAGGACAAGGGAAAGGGGGGGGGGGGGGGGGGTGTTCCCTTAGGTCACCTGCTTTATAGTGTAAAGCAAGGGAATACCTCCCTTGGACTTAGTAATTCCGTGTCGGTTCTGAGATAATTTTAGGGTTAAGCCTATGTTTACTCATCTGTGTAATATTTTTTAGTGTTAATTGGTGTGAAGTATTCGTATATATCACGTGATTAATTGAGCGTTAATATACAATCCTTGAACACTTTTAAATGAGTATATAGAGTCTCATTTCTCTAGACTCCCGCATTAGTTGGCTTTCCTTAAAAAATATTAGTATAAAGGGTTATACTAGATGTTTATAGACATCATTGATGTTATTGTGCTCAATTACAGAATAGTATTGTGTCTTTCTTTTTTGTTACAAATAAGAAAGATAAATGTAAGACTATCTCTCCTTTTCTCCTTAAGGGGATAGGTCTGTTATAGGTAATTGAGTCTATTGGATTTTCCTTATGTCCTAGGCCCTCCAACCTTTTTACTATTCAGCTAAGTCTGGGTCATTGGTACAGCATAAAAATGTTAAAAAATTTATAGTAATTTATGTATTTTTTATACTTACTAATGACCCAGACGGGGATGGCCCTCCCATGAGTTGGGAACTCATTCCTCCCCACTGAGTACATAACACTTACCAGGCACTGGTTGTAAGAATGATTTTTAGTGGCAATTTTGAGACCTCCTTGACACTGCGCATGCGCAGTGGGGTAAAAGTATGGAGGACCATATAGGACATGTAATTTTCGGTTTTAGATGCAAATTTGGGGGATTGGGGGTAAAATTTGCTTTTGGCCCTTAATATTTTAGAGTTAGCACCAGCTAAGTCTGGGTCATTGGTAAGTATAAAAAATATATAAATTACTATAAATTTTTTAACTTTTTAAAATTTTTCCAAAAATTTCAACAAAACCATAACATGTGACCCCTCATTTGAACAAGCTCGGTGAGGTCGTTCCAATGGGGTGTCACATGATATGGTTTTGTTAAAATATTTTGAAAAATATATAATTGTTTTAACTGCTTAATTTGCAAATTACGCGGACGGATGCGGGCGATTCGTTAGGTAAAAGGTTCACTTTGGTATGAGCTCAGTAAGCACATTCAAATGAGATATAGTTTGAAAACAAACATTAAACATTTTGCATTATTTACCCTGAAGGGTTAACAAATCTGTGTCACAGTAAAAAATGTGGCACTGTAGCTGGTAAAAGTCTTAGATATTATATTCTGTGATCATGATCTGTTCAAGGCTAAAGGTAAAGAGAGACAATGGTTGAAGAACCAGCCTTATGGTGACCTTGATGATGCAAGACTTATTGAAGGATTGACAGGAGAGAAGGCAATATACAAAAGGAGAGGAGAAAAAGAACCGGAGGTAATTCTTATATTAATAATCAATTTCTATTATATAACCTTTTTTAACTCAGAAAGAAATAATTTTTCCCCCAGTGTTGTGAATTTTTATGCATCCTTGTGAAGGCTTCTAGTAAAGTGGGTGCATTAGTGTCCTATGGACACAATTGGTGGGCTGCCATACTGATGTGTGAATTGGGGATGGGCATCAAGGTCAATGAAACATATATTAGCCATCCTTGGTTTTATTCTAGCATTTTAAGTCAGAGGGAAGGTCTTCCAAATAAAATATCTGTATGTTAGAATTGTTTGACATACAAACTCACTATTTGTGCAGATGTAATGTGTTTTTATTTATTGGAAGATATAACAAACAAATTTGTTTTTCATAAATTAACAAATGGTCCTTGAGCTGTACACTGGTTTCTTGAGTCAACAGTTGTTTACTCATAAAGTAAGAAATGTACAGTGAAGCCCACTTAATTGTATATCTCCTAATTGAATAACCCTCTTAATTGAATATAATTTCCAACCACCAAACCATTTACCGTACTTTCAGTGAAAATTTGCTCTGTTAAATGCATGTGGGTTATAGAGTAAACTCCTGTTAATTGAATAAAAAATCTTGCAATTGGTCTTGGAAATACCCTGAAAATGACCAAATTGTCCTTGTTTATAGATATACATGTCCTTATAGGCATTTAATCTATTACTTGCTCACTTGGCCTAAAAGGCCATGTGTGCTTTTCACATCACTTGGCATCCATCGTCTGTTCTGTTGGCCGTAAACTTTTCACATTTTCATCTTCTCTGTAACCGTTGAGCCGGTATGAACCAAACTTGGCAATAATGGTCTATAGGAGGTCCTCTACAAACGATCCTCATTTTGTTTCCATCGGATGAAAAACATGGCTTTCAGAGGCATTCTTTGCTTCTGGTTGGTGGATTTTCAAAAATCTTCTCCTCTAAAACCGTCAGGCCAAATGTTTTGAGACTTCACATAAATGATGACTGAGACACCCTCTACCAACGATCCTCATTTAATGTTGATCGGGTTGCAAACATGGCTGCAATTGTGGCTGAAATTGTGGCTTATAGTTACTATAGAAACCAAATTTTAAATCACATTTTCATTTTCTTCTCTGGAACTACTGAGCTGATGTGAACCAAACCTGGCGGGGATAGTCCATGGCAGGTCCTCTACAAACGCTCCTCATTTTGTTACCGTGCATTGAAAAACATGACTGCCAGAAGCATCTTTTGATTCTGATAGGTGGATTTTGAAAAATCTCCTCTGAAATCACAGGGCCAAATGTTTTGAAACTTTGCATGGTTGATGACTGAGACACCCTCTACCAATGATCCCCATTTAATGTTGATCGGGTTGCAAACATGGCTGCAATTGTGGCTTATAGTTACTATAGAAACCCAATGGAAAATCACATTTTCACCTTCTTCTCTGGAACTGCTGTGCCGACATGAACCAAAATTTGCGGGAATGGTCTATAGGAGGCACATTTTCACCTTCTTCTCTGGAACTACTGAGCCGACATGAACCAAAATTTGCAGGAATGGTCTATAGGAGGCCCTCTACAAACGATTCTCTTTTTATTCCTGTTGGTTGGAAATATGGCCACCAGAGACATTCTCTGATTCTGATAAATGGATTTTGCAAAAATCTTCCCCTCTGAAACTACAAAGTCAAATGTTTTGAAACTTCACATGATTGAGGTCTGAGTCACCTTCTACCAATGATCCTCATGTAATGTTGATGTAATTTTGCAAACATGACCACAATTGCAGCTCATAGTTACCATGGAAAGCCTATGGGATATCACATTTGTATATGTAGTTCCAGGTGAGTGATTACAGGCTCTGGTATCTTGTGTATCAGAGCTCGAGGAGCCAGGCCTGAAACTAAGCAATCGGACATTTGCAGAATGAGGTTTCCAGAGGTGAATTGGATGATGCTATGCCATACAGTGGGCCAATTTATCCTCTGTACCTCTTTCTGTTTAGTTTTGAGACCCTGATTCAGATTGAGATTCACAGAGGGTAAATTTAGTGATGCTACCCTGCTGTGCAGAGTAGCATCACTAAATTCACCCTCTGGGGACCTCATTTTGCAGATGACAGTCTGCTTATTTTCTGGCTAGCTTGGAACTCTGTCAAACATGATATAATAGAATAAATACTCAGTTTATCTCTAGAATACAGCACAGTGACAAATCCTTGTTGATTGAATACTCCTGTTGAGTAATTTTCACTGACAAAGTGGCTATTCAATTAACAGGCTTCTACTGTATCAAGCTGATGTACTCTTTGTGCAAAAGTAGTTTTTATACGCCCGTTTGAAAAACGGGACGTATTATAGTATGGCGTTGTCCGTCCGTCCGTCTGTCCATCCATCCGTCCGTCCGTTTGGTTTCCGAACAATAACTTTAGTATTTGTTTTCCGATCGGCTCCAAATGTGGTATGTGGTTTAATCACAACAAAATACAGGTCAAGTTCGAATATGGGGTCGGTCCGAACATTTTTCGCCTGAATTATGGCCCCAGTTGGACTTAGAATTTGTCAAATATTTGGTTTCCGGATGATAACTTTAGTATTTGTTTTCCGATCGGCTCCAAATGTGGTATGTGGTTTAATCACAACAAAATACAGGTCAAGTTCGAATATGGGGTCGGTCCGAACATTTTTCGCCTGAATTATGGCCCCAGTTGGACTTAGAATTCGTCAAATATTTGGTTTCCGGATGATAACTTTAGTATTTGTTTTCCGATCGGCTCCAAATTTGGTATGTGGTTTAATCACAACAAAATACAGGTCAAGTTCGAATATGGGGTCGGTCCGAACATTTTTCGCCTGAATTATGGCCCCAGTTGGACTTAGATTTCGTCAAATATTTGGTTTCCGGATGATAACTTTAGTATTTGTTTTCCGATCGGCTCCAAATTTGGTATGTGGTTTAATCACAACAAAATACAGGTCAAGTTCGAATATGGGGTCGGTCCGAACATTTTTCGCCTGAATTATGGCCCCTGTTGGACTTAGAATTCGTCAAATATTTGGTTTCCGGATGATAACTTTAGTATTTGTTTTCCGATTGGCTCCAAATTTGGTATGTGGTTTAATCACAACAAAATACAGGTCAAGTTCGAATATGGGGTCGGTCTGAACAATTTTTGCCTGAATTATGGCCCCTGTTGGACTTAGAATTCGTCAAATATTTGGTTTCCGGATGATAACTTTAGTATTTGTTTTCCGATCGGCTCCAAACTTGGTATGTGGTTTAATCACAACAAAATACAGGTCAAGTTCGAATATGGGGTCGGTCTGAACAATTTTTGCCTGAATTATGGCCCCTGTTGGACTTAGAATTCTTCGTCAAATATTTGGTTTCAGGATGATAACTTCAGTATTTGTTTTTCGATTGGCTTCAAACTTGTTAGTCTTTTTCTCAAATGACTGAAAAATTTAGTCATTTCACAAAATTACTGATTTCAGAGTCTGACCGTAACATATATATATATGCCAGTATAAATTTCTCGCACTCTAAAAAAATTGCAAATGTGTTAAAATGGTACAATTTGAACAGTTCACGGGCATATGATGCAATGCCCAGCGGTGCTCTTGTTACATTGAAAGACGGATGATCCAGTTTGTCCAAACTGCTATTTAAACTTTTCCCATTCAAGCAGCTACAATTAAAGTTAGAAGTCCTGTCATGAACTATGTGCTTATTTTGACATAATTTCCTGTAGTAATTGCACAAAATTTCCCTATCGAATGGCATCCAAAGCACGACAGATTCACCTGGTTATCAATAGAAAGCACAAGCAATGTTTTAACCTCAGAGTTAAACCAAGATGTTCATTGACTGAAACATTGCTTGTGCGGGAAGTTGTGCCCAGAGCATATATACAGAATTGTCATAACAAGCAGACATGCTATATACACAGTGTGACATGCTATTTGCAGGCAATTCATATTTTAACTGTAGATGGCAATTAACCTTTTTCCTAATGTAATCGCCATATCCAACCAGGGCTATTCCCAAAAATCAGCCTTAAAATTTTACTACTAAATTTTTTTATTTTTTCAATTTTTGCTACTAAAATGTAAATCTGTTGTGATCAGATTGCAATTCTGTGGTCATCTCATCAATATAAAGAATGCTTTTCCGATCACAGTACTGTAGTTTTCAAACAATGCAACAAAGTTTACTGGCAAACTGTGACATCATCCTCAAACACTTTCAAGAACATACAGTGTTTTATCCACAATTTTATCACATAATCTCCATCAAATAGCTCATTATGGGAAATATCATTCACAACACATCTAATCAAGCCTGAAAATAATTTTCATTGTGCTTCCAGACAAAATGTCAGACACCAAATGAATCATGTCTTTCATTTAAGAATGATATCTGACATTACAAAATGGAGTTTGAGTATTCGAAATAAAGTGTTTTAGGTGTACCTTCATCTTAAAACTGCTCAGAATTCATCCAACCTCATAATTCCTCAGTGAGCCCTGCCAAACAAGGTATGATTGGTTTGATTCTGAATTGGAACTGAATTACCCTTCAGACATAATTTAGATACATGTATGGCTATATCAAATCGTATTCCTTCACATGCTGTTAATACTGATGACCTATACAGTCACTTTCTTCACACTTCACAACTTGCCAGGACCAGAAATCACAATAACTATTAATTTTAGGCTTGCTAGTTATGTCTCCCCTTCCCAGAAGGGAGACATATTGTTTCTCCTTCTTCTTCTTTTCTTCTTCTTCTTCTTCTTCTTCTTCTCATACAAACTTTGTCCGGGCCATACCTTTTTTTGTCTGTTGACCTACACCTTAGATACCTGGCATGTGGATGTATCACCATGAGCCGGTGTCCAGTGTACCATAGTGACCTTCATGTGACCTTGACCTTTGACCTGAAGGTCAGATTTATGTGTTTTTTTAAGGGAAACATCACACAAACTTTGTCCGGGCCATAACTTATTTGTCTTTTGACCTACACCTTAGATACTTGGCATGTGGATGTATCACCATGAACTGGTGTGCAGTGTACCATAGTGACCTTGACATTTGACCTGAAGGTCAGATTTATGTGCTTTTTAAGGGAAACTTTGTCCGGGGCATAACTTTTTTGTCTTTTGACCTAGACCTTAGATATTTGGCATGTGGATGTATAACCATGAGCCGGTGTGTCGCGTACCATATTGACCTTCATGTGACCTTGACCTTTGACCTGAAGGTCAGATTTATGTGCTTTTTAAGGGAAACTTTGTCCAGGGCATAACTTTTTTGTCCTTTGACCTAGACCTTAGATATTTGGCATGTGGATGTATCACCATGAGCCGGTGTGTCACGTACCATAGTGACCTTCATGTGACCTTGACCTTTGACCTGGAGGCCAGATTTATGTGCTTTTTTAAGGGAAACTTTGTCCGGGGCATAACTTTTTTTGTCTTTTGACCTAGACCTTAGATATTTGGCATGTGGATGTATCACCATGAGCCTGTGTGTCGTGTACCATAGTGACCTTCAGGTGACCTTGACCTTTGACCTGAAGGTCAGATTTATGTGCTTTTTAAGGGAACCTTTGTCCGGGGCATAACTTTTTTGTCTTTTGACCTAGACCTTAGATATTAGTGTACCATAGTGACCTTCATGTGACCTTGACCTTTGACCTGAAGGTCAGATTTATGTGTTTTTTTAAGGGAAACATCACACAAACTTTATCCGGGCCATAAGTTTTTTGTCTTTTGACCTACACCTTAGATACTTGGCATGTGGATGTATCACCATGAACCGGTGTGCAGTGTACCATAGTGACCTTAATGTGACCTTGACCTTTGACCTGAAGGTCAGATTTATGTGCTTTTTAAGGGAAACTTTGTCCGGGGCATAACTTTTTTGTCTTTTGACATAGACCTTAGATATTTGGCATGTGGATGTATCGCCATGAGCCGGTGTGTTGCATACCATAGTGACCTTCATGTGACCTTGACCTTTGACCTGAAGGTCAGATTTATGTGCTTTTTTAAGGGAAACTTTGTCCGGGGCATAACTTTTTTGTCTTTTGACTTAGACCTTAGATATTTGGCATGTGGATGTATCACCATGAGCCAGTGTGTTGCGTACCATAGTGACCTTCATGTGACCTTGACCTTTGACCTGAAGGTCAGATTTATGTGCTTTTTTTAAGGGAAACTTTGTCCGGGGCATAACTTTTTTGTCTTTTGACCTAGACCTTAGATATTTGGCATGTGGATTATCACCATGAGCCGGTGTGTCGCGTACCATAGTGAACTTCATGTGACCTTTGACCTGAAGGTCAGATTTATGTGCTTTTTTAAGGGAAACTTCGTCCGGACCAGAACTTTTTTGTCTTTTGACCTAGACCTCAGATATTTGGCATGATTGTCAATATTATTCGTGTATATATAATTTGCAGTGCATTAAATAGAAAGGAAGGGGAGACATATGTTTTAGTGTGCTAAAACAGTTTCTAGTTATATACATGATTTCCAGCATGCATGATGTTCTAATATCTGAACTTCATTGATAATTTTGGCGTCAGACATTTTGACTGATGATTTAAACCTCAGTCAGACGTTGGCCTTTTTGTACCTGACATTGTCCTTGTCTGACCACTTATTTTCTGGTATGTGTCTAATATAGGAATGACATCAGAAGTCAATGTCAACATGGTTACAATGCGGAGGAGTTGGTTTCAGAAGTAGAATTAAATTAATCTTCTCTTATATTTCATTAACTGTCTACTGAATACAAAAGCAGACGACATTTGCAGAAAACATTTCTTGAATAACTAAATAGTTTCATTGTATGTCTCGAAAACATAGCTTATTACCCCTCATTGGAATAAGCTTGTTGAGCTCCTTCCTATGAGAGTTCATAATCTATGAATTTGAGGCAAAAATTGAAAATTGGTTATTCAAGAAATGTTTTGCAAGTGTTATCTGATAGTTATGTTTGGTAAAGAGGTAAAATATTCCTTGGTTATGTGAAACATTCAACTTGTACCTTGTACCCTCTCTGACCCATTCACTCGACTGCAAATTTCTTCCATTTATTTTCAGATGGGATCACCTCAGGAACTACCAAAATTATTGCGACTTGTTGTGGATGTGTCAGGTAGTATGTACAGGTTCAATGGATATGATGGAAGATTAGAGAGGGAAATGGAGAGTGCATTGATGGTGATGGAAGCATTTGAAAATTATGAAGAGAAATTTAAGGTTTTGTGTCTATTGTTTTTTGTGAACTCTTTGCTTTTATTTATTTAATTTCATTTAATAAAAGATCAGTGCATTTCAGATACAATTTAACCCTTCACCTAACATATCAGCCAAAAATGATCAGCACTATTTACAAACATCACTATTCAAATTGTTCTGTTTTTTTAATTTATGCTTTATTCCAAGGGAGGTGGGGGTGGGGGGAAGAGGGGGGTGTTAAAGCTATGTGCTTGTTGCAAAAAATGAAAATGTTTAGTTATTAGGCCTAAAAAAAGTAACAAATCTGTCTCCCAGATACACCTCCCCCCCCCACCACCCACTCCCCCGCATTGTCCTTTTAGCTGCTGCATGCTCTCTTTTTACAATCAGTGCACATTTAAAAAAATACAAATTAAATGGTTTATGTCTGATATGTTCCCCAAGTTGATAAAATTGATAAATTTGTCCCTTGGGTGCAACAAGGCTTTTCAATGCTTTCAAGGGACGAAATACACCACAACCCATGCTATTCTGTAGATTATAAGGCCTAACATATAAAACAAACCAAGAACATCAACTTTTGATGGCAAAAAAATAATTCCAAAACTAACAAACAAAAAAATAAAAAAACACCCACCCACATGCAATTTTACAGAAAATGGCTTGAGAAACAGAAGAGCCACTTTGAGGGCCTTAAAGAAATATTTTTGCAACTGTTGTCATCTAGTCATGTTAAATTAGGGGTTACATGATAGAGTTCTAGATCAATTTTATTAGAAAATCAAATATTTTTGTGTTAGATTTATTAGCGAATGTGATAAACTCAGATAAATTGTAATAAACCTCAACAAAACCAGCAGTGTAGATATAAATAGAGCTTAGGGATGGCCACTCCACAAAGATTTTATTGAAAATTTAGAGTTTAGTCAGTTTCATTTCCTAAATGGTCCTTTTATACTTCATTGAGCAAGTTCAAATGAAGCGTCATAAGCTATATTTTGGCAGCAAAAAAGGATAATTTTCAGTTTTTCAAGAATTTGGGGTGGGGGTGGCATATTTATATTTGGGCCTGATCAGCAAGTTTATATATCTGACAGGTACTTGCTGCAGCTGACTAATTCTCTAGATTAACCCCTAACACACTGGTAGTTCAATAGAATTTTCTCCAGTCACTGTTCTTCTCTTGTTTAACTTTGAATTTAACCCTTTACCTAACATGAAAAGCAGACGACACTTACAAATAAAATTCTTGAAGCACTAATTTTTAAATTTTTTTTTGTCACAAAAACATAGCTTCTGACCCCTCATTGGAACGAGCCCGATGAGCTCGTTCCAATGAGGGGTCATAAGCTATGTTTTTGTGACAAAAAAATGAAAAGGTAATAGAAATTGGATGGAGAATTTGTGAATAGCCCCGGCTGGTTTTGGTCATTACGTTGGGTAAAGGGTTAAATAATTATATCATGCTGTCAGACAAGGTATATTTGCTTAAATATCAAACTGCATTATAGGTAATATTTGCTGCTGAAAAAACACGAAAAAAAACCCAACAAACAACTTTGCCATTTTGACATCAGAATTCAGAGGGTTAAAACTTTTGGAAAAGGTGCAGTTATGTAATACTTTGATAAACAAACAAACAAACAAAATGGCAGAATCGTTCAGATTTATAACTAATATTTAGCTGTTACTTACACAGTTGAAACAATGTTCTTGTTTTTCATTTTAGTATGATATCTATGGTCATTCAGGTGAGGATCACAAGACTGAAGTATTAAGTTCTGACAAGCTTCCCAAGAATAACAAAGACAGGCTGATTGTTTTGCAGGTAAGAAGACATATTTTGTACAGTTTTCATTTGGATACTAAAAGTGCTTGAATTTCAAAACCACATTTCCAGATCCTTCAATCGTACTTTCTCTGAAAAAGTCATGGAAAATCATTGAAAAAAGTATTTTAACAGCTGCTTGAGTGTTAGAAGCCACTATCAGGGCATTCAAAAAACCCCAACAGCTCAGCATATAACCATAGTTACTGAAAGTGTCTTTAAACACCAATAAATAAATAAATTTATAGCCCTGACAACATTAATCTTATGCTTGTGTCATATTTCAGACAATGCATGCTCACTCTCAGTTTTGCTTGAGTGGAGACCACACATTTGAAGCAACTAAACATGCAATCGAGTCAATTGGAGAGAAAGAAGCTGATGAGAGATTTGTCATTGTACTCAGTGATGCTAATTTTGAACGATATGGATTGTCACCCAAACGATTTGGAGAAATTTTGATGTCAAATGATGATGTCAATGCATATGCAATATTTATTGGATCACTAGGCGATCAAGCTGTCAGGTGAGTTAACTTCTAGGGATCGATAATATTCTTTCTGGAAATCCTGGAAATTCTTTGAATTTGATAAATTCCAGGGCCACTGAAACACCTAGGATTATGTGGTAGTGTGAAAACTTTCATGAAACCTTCTTGAATTTTATCATTTTCTTTGGACAATCTCACTTATTCAGTTGTGTTGCAAGGAATTAAATATTAGCAAAAATTAATTGTTCAGTAATTCGATGTTAAGAAGCAGAGAGAAAAAATATTATTCAACACGCAAAAAATGGGGAAATCCCCTGTTTCTAACCTGTGGAATGCTATTGTTGTCTCACTCAAAGTAAACAGTAATTCAGAAAATATTCATGATCCTCATAGGAACCTGGGAAGTGAAGCAGTGCCTGTTTACTATGGTAAACAAGCTGTTTTACTGGTAAAATAGGATCTGGTAACCAGTGCCTTGGAAGTCTTCTGAAATGGGGAACATGGGTATAAACAGTTGGCAGGATTTGACTTTATAGCCGTGCTGTGGTCACAATTGACCATTGTTAAAAAATATTTCACCTTGAACACAGATAGATAAATAAATAAATAAATAAATAAATAATTAAAGTAACTTTTCTGATATTTTATTGCTTGCAACCCAGTATATTAACCCTCGTCACCCTGATGCCAAAACACCGAAATTTCATGCAGAAGATTTTTAGCTCCGCTGACAAAGTCAGCAGAGCTTTTCTTATACTGATTCGTCCGTCGTCCGTCATCCGTCGTCCGTCATCTGTCGTCCGTCATCCATCTGTCCGTCCGTCCGTCCGTCCGTCCGTCGTCAACATTTTATTTGTCCGAGCCATAATTTCTAAACCGCTGAATATTTTTCCACCAAACTTCATAACAATATGTATTATCAATAGACGGTGTGTCATCAATTATTCTGCGGTCTGTAAATCCACAGGGTCAAGGTCACAGGATCAAGAAAATCTTTATAACGTCATCTAATGTCAATAGGCGGTGTGTAATCGATCCAAGCCATAATATTTTTATACTGTACCAATGACCCAGACTTAGCTGGTGCTAACTCCACAAAAACCAGGGCCAAACACAAATTTTGCCCCCCAATCCCCAAAATTTGCATCCAAAACAAAAAGAAATCATGTCCTAAAGGACCTCCATAGTACGACTCTACTGCGCATGCGCAGTGACGCAATCGTCCCGAAATTGGCGCCAAATATCATTCTCTGTTTGGCCCTTCATCAGTCAACATCTCACTGATCTTTGTGCTTGTAAATCTCAGTTTAAAGGATGCCAGACACGTAATTTTTGGAGAAAATGTGATTCTAAGGAGGATAGAAGGAGGAGAGGAAAAAAGAAGTGGCAAAAAATAATCAGGGCTCTACTTAAAATTTTTTGTTGAAATTATGTTAAGTTGCCTATTTTCGAGGCATGGGCCTCTTGTTGTCATTCTTGCTAATTGTTGCACTGCTTATTCAGTGTTTCCTCTCCCCTAGCCTTCTAAAGTCCCCCCTTGCAATTCTCCCATGCTTTTGGCATATTTTTGAGAAGTTTCATTTCTAAAATTCCCTGGGAGAGTTGCTTGGTTACAGAATGTTTTCTGTTATTTTCCCCATAGTTACGTTTTCACCCATGGGTGTATAACGTTTGTGTTCTGCATCTTCCATCTGATGTTCTGCAGATTCTCCCCAGGGAGTCTCTGTTTTGCATCAGATAGAGTGTAATTGATGACTGATTCCGGGCCAGTTTTTTCAGTGCCTGGAGTCATGTTTTCTAGTGTGTTTACACTGTTTGTTTTCATTGGCAACAGCCTTTTTTGAGGGGGGCTGTTTGCCTTTGTGGTAGTTTATCTCATTATAAGATACATTTATATTATCCGAAAGTGTCTCATTAATTATTTTATATAATTTTAAAATTTTTGACCACACTTTGCCATCGGATCCATCGGGGCTCAATGTTACTTTTCAGCAACTTGGGCTTCTTTGAAAAAATATTTTTTCAAAATTATTTTGTTTTGCAATTGTTTTTTCATTTATTAATGGATCATGTTATTATGTATCTTTGTGTCAGGGGTTTTTGCGAGTAACTAGGACTTATTGTTGTTCTTTCACAATGAAGGGACTTTGTTCAAATTGTAATAGGAAGAAATCTTCCTCTGACTTTCATGATCATTGTATTAATTGTAGTCAGTGTTCTCGCATTAATCCCTGTCCTATATGTGAACATTGGGATGAGAAACATTGGAAACGTGTGTCACAATATGTTGTTTCTGGAGAAAGAGCGATGCCGGCTCTTTCTCCACAAGGTCACTCTACTCTCTCAGTTTCTATTTCAGAGGAACCAGAACAGGGTGATGTTTCCATGTTATCTTCTTCAAGTGTGCGTCCGTCGTCACAAATAAATTCAGAGCTAGCGGCAAAAGTGCTCATGGAGATTAGACAAATGTCGTCCGCTAGCTCGCCCGGTGTAGCGTCCATTCACCGAATGGTTCGGCAGCCGGGTTCGTCCGATGCGGTCCAAGAGGAAATTTTGGGTGATGCGAGCACTATAAAAATAATAGATGCACACCCAGTGACGGCGGATAGTGAACGAGAACGGAGGAAGCCTTTTAGTCCGGTTCCTAGCTCGTCCAGGTCCAGCCGGGCCGCGAGCGAGAGAGGCCCCTCTCTCGTACAACAACATCTGGGACCAGATGTTGTGGTACAAAATGTGTCTTTAGTGGAGCATACGTCCGTCGCTCGGGACGCTCCGTTGTATAAGCAGTCCGCAGAGACTGTTAAGGCTTCCTCTTCTCGTCGGCGCACACGACCGCACCTTGGCTGCGTGACCTCCGATATTTTGCCAGCTTCGCCGATGAAGGATTCTTCGGCGACCAGGTCACACCATCCGGCAGCCAGGGATTCGAGACCGATGGACTCCGGACGTTCGCATAGGAAAAGTATGCGGGAGCCATCTGATGCGGAGCTGCCCTCGGCGAAGCAGCGAAAGACTGCTCCTCCGCAGGTCTCGACGTCGGACATTCTAGTGCAGATAGCACAGCTTATCGCAGCATCCCAGCAGCCGATAGAAACGGTGTCGGATCAAGAATTATCCGACGGCGCTGGGTCGGTACGCTCCGCCGAAGCATCGGGGGCGGACGACCGGGAACATCGGGAGGTCCGACCGGATGGTGAAAGGGATACGGATGAATTGGAGCTATCCCTTTCGGAACAACATAAAGCTGCCGTGGACTTCATCCGGCACTTTCTTCCTCAAGTTGTTCCGTCGGGCCAGACTGCTGCGCTTCCGGACAGGAGAATTATAGCGTCATTGGACTCTGAATTTTTTTAGCGGTTCAGGGACATCGCTCCCGAGTTTCCGTCGCAGTCCAATAATGTTGCAAGAACATTTGAATTATTGAACGACGCTATTTTTAAACTTGCTTCCAGGACGGGGAAAGCAGGTTTCTTGTCCGCAAATACTCTCAACCTGCCTTTCATTAATGCAAGGAATAAATTCGACACGGCAGGTCAGGGTATACCGAGAGTTCCTCTGCGTATGGACGACGAGGCGGAAGACTTAGAGCTATCATTACCGTCGTCAGCTTCTATTCCAACCGCAGTGTTGGAAACAGCTATTGCGTCTAACAGAGCCAGTTTAGATGCCTTATCTTACGCAGATCACCTTACTAAGGCGTTATCACTGCGCCTTCAAGGGGAAGAGTTTCAGGATATACAATCCTCCTTAAGACTTCTTTCAAGGGCAGTAGCTTATTCCACGTGTAACTCCGCCCTTTCAGTGGCAAATCTGGAGTTGGTTAGACGTGACGCAGCCCTGGCTACATCCACACTAGTGGATTCTAAGGTGAAGAACTCTCTTAGAGTCGCTTCGGTCTCAGGAGATCTTCTCTTTGACGGCAAGCTTTCCGCTATTTATGATAATATTAAAAAGAAAGCTAGTGATTCTCTGTTGTTCAGATCCGCTCCTAAAAGGTCGGATACAGCAGACACGAATAAGGCAGGCACTTCTGGGTCTTATGCGCCCAAGAGAGGTTCCTATAGAGGTTCCGGTGCGTCCTCTGGCTCTTATTCGAGAGACCGTCAGGATAGCGACTCTCGTTCGGGACGTCCTTCAGGCCGGGACAATCGGTCGGACGCCCCGAGGTCGACGAGGCGAGGTGCGGGTCGTGGAAGACGTGGTTTCTCCTACCGCAGGCCTCGCAGATCCAGGAGGTGATGGCTTAAACCTCTATCGCGTTCCGGTTGGCGGAAGGTTGTCGAGTTTTTCTCAAGAGTGGTCGTCGATTACGGACGACCCGTGGGTGAGAGGAGTGACTTCGGAAGGTCTAAAGATATCCTTCAAACGAAAGCCTCCATTAACTCGAAGTCCAAAGTGGACTCATCTTCCGTCAAATCCTCAGAAAAGAGACGCTCTGGTATCAGAGGTGCAGTCTCTTTTAATGAAGAACGCGGTAGAGGTCGTAGAAAACCAGGAATCGCTGGGATTCTACAGCCATCTGTTTCTGGTTCCGAAACCAGGCGGCTCGTTCCGTCCAGTCATAGATTTGAGCTGGATAAACAAGCTGATCGTCGCTCCGAAGTTTTATATGGAGACGATTCGATCGGTCAGAGCGAGTATTCGGGTGAACGATTATGCAACGAGCATAGATCTCAAAGATGCGTACTTTCACGTCATGGTACATCCGACATTCCGAAAGTATCTACGCTTCGCAGTCCTAGGAGTGGTGTATCAGTTCCGGGCCATGTGCTTCGGATTGAATCTAGCACCCTGGGCTTTCACTCGGGTAATGAACTCGGTAATGATCTACTTCCGAGCTCATTCGTCTGCGGTAACGTCGGCCTACCTGGACGACATTCTTCAGAGGTACGGCAACGAGTTAACGCTTCAGAACGATGTTCAGAATCTTCTTCTATTGCTCCGACGTCTCGGTTTCATAGTAAACGAGGAGAAGTCGGATCTGGTGCCGTCCAAGTCATTCACTCATCTGGGAATGAGCTTCGAGACGCACAACAATCTCGTTCGTCTGCCGTTAACCAGAGCGAAATTAGTCAGTTGTTACGCTCGCTATTGTCTGAATGCAGACAAAGTCACGGCGAGAGAATTTATGAGACTGATAGGTCTGTGCGGAGCCGCCGTGGATCTCATTCCGATGGGACGGCTACGCACTCGGCCTCTTCAAATTTTCCTGACTCAGAATTGGAGTGTGAAAATTCATTCGCTCGATGTAGACGTTCTCTTGTCAGATCAAGTGAAACAAGAGATTCAGACTTGGGCAAACATTCAGTGGTTAACTCAAGGAGTTCCGCTGCAGTTGCCGGATCCGAGTTTTACCATTATGACGGATGCCAGTCAAACAGGTTGGGGTGCATCATTAATCCCAACGGATTCGAGATGCCAGGGTCTTTGGGATCCGCAATTCCTGTGCAAGCACATAAACATCAAGGAAATGATGTCAATTTGGCTTGCGTTACGTCACTGGATGGACATTATTCACGATGCTCATGTCCAAATCCTATCCGACAATACGACAGTAGTGGCGTATATACGGAATCAGGGAGGCACTCATTCAGTTCCGTTGTTCAATCTAACGGAAAGAATCCTTCTGTTTGCGTTGGAACATCACGTTCTTCTTTCGGTCCGTCACATACCGGGTCGTCTGAATGTGCTAGCAGTCTCCCTTTCACGAAAGGGTCGCTTGTTGCCGTCGGAGTGGACTCTCAACAAACAAGTATTCAATCAGATTTGCTACCAATGGGAACGGCCAATGATAGACTTATTTGCGACACATCTCAACAATCAGTTGCAGACGTATGTGTCCCCGTGTCCGGATCCAAGAGCATTTGCAGTAGACGCTCTGTCGATCCCTTGGGACGGAATGATAGGATATGCGTATCCTCCAGCGCCGTTAATTCAACAAGTATTGCTAAAGATAAAACAATCTCAATGCAAGATTCTGTTGGTAGCATCTCTGTCGCCACAGAGACCGTGGATAAATCTACTCAGGTGTCTGTTGTGGGACCTACCGTGGAAGCTTCCTCCACGAGAGGATCTTCTTTCGCAGGGGAAATCGCGCCAACTCCATCACAACCCGCAAGGTCTCAACCTTCACGTTTTTCCGTTGTGCGGTCCTTCTTGCATGGCAAGCACTTTACAGGACGAGCAGTGGACGCGATTTCTAACTGTAGGAGGACCTCCTCTTCGCTAAACTATGCGGCTAAGTGGAAGGTTTTCCGTCGTTGGTGTAGGGATCATTCTGTAGATATATTTGATCCCTCTATACCAGACATTGCAAACTTTCTAGTATACTTGTTTGACGAAATCAAACTGCAGCCTGTTACTATAAAGGGTTATAGATCTATGTTATCTGATACCTATGCACATCATGATAGTTTACAAATTGGATCTAATGTCTCTTTATCGAAATTGGTTAGAAACTTTTCGATAAATAGACCCAGAACTCTTAGATTAATTCCTAAGTGGAATTTAGCTTGGGTTCTCCTTAAATTGAAGGAAAAGCCATTTGAACCTCTTGGGACAGTAGATTTCAAATTCTTATCTTATAAGACAGCTTTTCTCTTAGCTTTCTCTTCTGCCAGAAGAGTCAGTGAGCTTCATGCACTATCGGTGGATGATTCTCATTATCGTAGTGTTGGGAACACTATCACCTTCACTACTAATGTCGGTTTTTTAGCTAAGAATCAGGCTCCTAATAAATATCCGGAACCTATTGTTATTAAGGCTCTTCCGTCTTCAGACGGGCGTAGGCCTTTACTCTGTCCTGTTAGAGCACTACGTATCTATAAACAGAGATCTCAGTTCATCAGAAAGGGACGGAAACGTTTCTTTCTGTCTTTGATGCCTAATAGAAAGGACATTTCAGTCCATTCTATTGCTAGATGGATTCAGTTAACTATCCGTACTGCGTATGAAGATTTATCTTCTTCTCAGCAGTCTGTGCTTAAGATTTCTGCTCATGAAGTAAGAGCTCTTTCTACTTCCTGGGCTTATGCTAATAGTGTTGCTATTACAGATTTAATGAAGGCTGCTTATTGGTCTCAGCCTTCCACATTTACTAATTTTTATCTCAGAAATATTGAGTCCATTTCTGGAGACCTGCATTGTTTAGGTCCGTTATCTGTTGCTCAGAATGTCGTCCACTAAACAGTTGCAACTATAGTTATGCAGGCTTTCTGTTCCGGCAGTGACTCCGTCCGGCTGCCCTCTTCGCTCTGGGCTATTTGACCCAGGGCAAGGGGAAGGGGGGGGGGGGCGGGTGTTCCCTTAGGTCACCTGCTTTATAGTGAAAAGCAAGGGAATGCCTCCTCCAAGACAGTATTTCTGAGTCGCTTCCGGGATGGTTTTAAAGTGTAATATTAATGTTTAATTTCATTCATGTCTTATTTTTAAAGTGTAGCTCGGTGTGAAGCATTTGTATATGTCAAGTGTCAAACGGGCTTTAATATACAATACTCGGACACTTTTAAATGATTATAAAGAGTCTCAATTCTCTGGACTACTTTATTTATTGGCTTGCTTTAAAAATAATTAGTATAAGGGTTATACTGGATGTTAATAGAGAACATGAATGTTATTGTGCTCAATTATTAAGGGTAGTGTATCTTTCTAATTTAATATTAAATAAGAAAGATACATGTAAAGCCTAATACTCCTTTTCTCCTTAAGGGGTTACCTCTTTATTATATAATTGAGCTTATTGGATTTTCCTCTATGTCCTAGGCCCTCCAGCCTGTTTACTATTCAGCTAAGTCTGGGTCATTGGTACAGTATAAAAATGTTAAAAAATTTATAGTAATTTATATATTTTTTATACTTACCAATGACCCAGACGGGGATGGCCCTCCCTGAGTTGGGAACTCTTGCCTCCCCGCTGAGTACATAGCGCTGACCAGGCACTGCCAGTAAGAATGATATTTGGCGCCAATTTCGGGACGACTGCGTCACTGCGCATGCGCAGTAGAGTCGTACTATGGAGGTCGTTTAGGACATGATTTCTTTTTGTTTTGGATGCAAATTTTGGGGATTGGGGGGCAAAATTTGTGTTTGGCCCTGGTTTTTGTGGAGTTAGCACCAGCTAAGTCTGGGTCATTGGTAAGTATAAAAAATATATAAATTACTATAAATTTTTTAACTTTCGTGACAACTGAAAATTTTTCGGCTAAAGTTTGTAACAATATTAGTATTAAAAAACATGCCCATGCGATCAGTGGCCCTCAGCGGAGCTCTCTAGGCGTGACAGGCCTCTTGTTTAATTTGTTAATACACTTCTTTAATCTTGCGATAGTTTTTTTTCACAGTAGAATAAACCCTGCACAAGCGTGGATTCAAGAAGAAAGCAGTGATAATGAAGAATTCAAAGTATATATTCTGATATGCAATGTACTGCAGTATTAAGAGGGACCCCATCAATTCTACAAAAGATAGATGAATCAAAAAATAGCAATGGTCAGTTTCCATTCAAGCTACTGTTTACCTGTGTAAAATTTATTTGGGAGGCCTAATGTATTATGTTTTCACCCTTAAAGGCCTATTTCCGACTTTTACGACCTCAGAACTGGTGTACGTAACATGCTTACATGATGAGAGGTCCTGCTGACAATAAACAAATTAGAAAGGCAGTGGTTTCTAGTCAAATCTTGGCTGCCTTAACGGGCAGCCAAGACTTGACTAGAAATCACAGCTAAGCCACTGGATGTATCGACACAGTGGTATGGTGGGATTTATGGACACTTGCCCAGGCTGTTAAGGGTTAAAATAACTAGTAATGAGAGGTTACCTTTGACAATATGTCTGAGAAGTTGAGTCACCTGATTGTAAGTTACCTGAAAATCTATGTTCGTTTTTTTTATTTATTACTCCTTTTGTCTTTATTCAGTACACAGGAATCATTTTGAAGGTGAAATTGTTGATGACTGAACTGCAGATACACTGTGACAAAGTAACAATTTTGCACAGCTGTATACATGCCCTAGATTCGTGTGAGGCATCACACTCATCTTTAAAAATAATACATAGGAATTCTCTCGGTTTGCATCAGACGTTTTTCATTAATTTCACAAAAAATAAAAAAAACTTCAGCTTCTTATACTGGAAAATTCCCATCTATGGTAGGTGAGTTATCTCTTGGAAAAACTCTTTCTGGTGTATATGGCCTCACAAAAGCAAAGAAGATTCTAGAAGGAAAAAGCTCTATTCTTTAGTATGATAGATGCTTCAGTAACTGTTGATGCAATTGTAAGATAATAGTTTAGATGGGTAAATCTACTTGGAATTTTTTGTTAACATCCAATGAAAACTCTTTGACTTTTTAAATTTTCTCATCCACAAGACAGGGGCGGCGGAAGGATTTTCAAAGTGGGGGGCTGGATCGGGCGATGGCTGGTCGTCGTACAAAGATTTTAAATACCAGGGTCCCAAAACCCACATTTCCATGCATCTGAGCGAATATTTTGAGATTTTTCAGGAGATGTATTTGAAAGCACTTTGAGAGCCGTTAAAAAATGTTGGTAAGCATGCAGGTAAGGTCTATTTATCAGCTTTGGTTGTAATGACCAAAGCTGAGAAATAGATCTCACCTGTATGCTTTACCAGATGTTAACAGCAATTATACTGTCTGTGGATTATCTTGTCTGGAGGTGGATTAGGTACTTGTATGTCTGTAAGATTGCGATCTATTTCAGTCAACCGATTTTTTAACAGACTGTATACATTTTAGCGTTTTCTGCCACTTACTGCAAACAGTGATCTGAAATCCATCGAAACTGTATGAGAGAAACATAGCTGGCAAAAATATGGGGGAGGCTCTGGATCCTCCCCTTGTTTCACCAGTCATCGGTTGTATTAAAATACATGCATACAAAAAAACATGGCCCGGCAAAAAAGTGGGAGGGGGCTAAACCCCCCCCCCCCCCCCCCCTGTTCTGCAGACCCTGCAAGACCTGAAATCCTTGACATGAATTGTAATCTGTAAATACATGAAAAAGAGAAGATCTCTAGTGAGTAGTGATTTCATATGAAATGTCTGCATCAACTTCACTAAAATTGATTTAGGCCGAGATTTAGTGAGGCTCAGATCGATTATAGTGAATGAGATTCAGACATTTTATGTTAAATCATGACAAATTTGAGGTTCTTTTTATCACGTAATGTGTAAGTTAAAACTTTAGTTTACGTTCCGACTAAAGCTTGTCAGCACTGTTCACAAAAATTGCCATCTAAATTTTTTGTTTTCGATTTTGCCTCAATAACATAGGTTATGACATCTCATTGGAATGAGCTCATAGAGCTCATTCCAATGTGGGGTCATAAGCAATGTTTTCAAGACAAAATGAAAATATTTAGTTATTCTGGATATATTTTCTGCCAATGCCGTCTGCTATTTGCATTAGGTGGACGGTTAATGAAAGATGGAATGAAGATTAATTCTTTTCTACTTCCGAAATGAACTCCCTCACAGCATTAACCCTTTGCGACTTTTATCCTAATGTTCAGACGTCACTGGGAATTCAGTTTCTTCAAACGTCAAAAAGTACAAATAACAAGATATTTTTCACATTAGTGATTATCTGGTTGAGGGCTAGATTAATTTTGGTGGTCTGAATTTGTTATTCAAAACTTGTTTTATTACAAATTATTGGAGAGTGCCCTCATGCACTCTCCAATAATTTGTAATAAAACAAATTTATATAAACAAAATATTATTTGTGTTTGACTGGATATGAAATATAAGTTTATTTTTTCTGGGAAGCGACTAGAAATGGCCAAATGGGCCATGTTGCCTCCTGAAGATGCTAATAACTATCTGTATCCTATTGCATTCATTGTACTTTTATATAACTGTATTCTTCGAAAAAAATTCTATTCTGTTCTAAGCAACGAAAGTGTTGGCTCTTGCTCTCGTATCCTCATTTTTTGAAAGCCCTGATAGTGGCTTCTTGCACTCAACCAGTTAAGAAATCTTGACAGCAGGATTATATTAGTATTTTAAGCTGCGGTAACGTTTGGCTCAGCAGTGGTCACTGAGCACTATTCGGGAGAAGATAGGAATTGAGGTTAAAACTTCAAAAGATCGAAAAATAATAACAAAACAAATGACCACAAAGTATCAATGTGCTGTTTGATTTCGTACGTAATAACACATACAAAAGTATCAAAAGGTTAAAATGTTGATGTTGACTTCTGTCATTCTCGTATTTGATGTGTTGTTGAAATTTTTTGAAAAGTAATGTTTTTTCAACTGCTCAATTTGTAAATTATATGTACCGATGTGCGAGATTCGTTAGGTAAAGGATTAAAATGATTTGGTCGCTGACAAACTTAAAAATATTCTACAGATTTGTGGGCTACACATTTATGAACTGGTGAATTTATCTTGAAAAAAAATTCAAATCATATATTGAGCATTGTATGTGGTGAAACAAACTTTTTATGTTAATTAGGGTAGGACTTACAATGAAAATAGAAATATATAACAAATGTACCTTGAGAGATTAATTTTATTCAATTTCTATTTCAGGTTAACAAAACAGTTGCCCATGGGAAGGGCATTTATTTGCTTGGATACAAAGAATTTGCCCCAAATATTACAACAGATATTCACCTCAACAATGTTATCATCAAACTAAAATATATAGAGCACAAATTTAGGATGATTATTTTTTGTCTTTTACAGCAATAAAAAAATTTCTCTCCTTACACTATAATGTGAAAAAAACAATGTTCTCAGTAGTGGAAATTTCCCATAATGCAGTTGCAAATTTAACCAACTATATCTTGTTTGATAGAGCTCAGTAAGAAGAATGTCTCTGTATTAAATTTCTTGAGTAAAAAGGATACCAATTATATTGCAAATACAGTCTCCGGTGCCAGCTCTCCTGCAAAACTATTACTAAATGGTCTGCCAGTGTCATTAAATTCTTACAATCACATTAATTTTACGAAGCAAGACAAATTTGTTGATTCACCTTCTTTCTGACCGACTGGAGGATGGCACAGTATCAATCCTAAAATAACTATACAATTTTTGCTTTCAAAACATGGCTTATGTACCCTATTTGGAAATAGCTCGATGAGTTCTTCAGTAAGTGTTGCTTTGAAAGCAAAATTCGCAAAACAACGAAATTTGAAAGGTTGTATTTGTCAATATTGCTGGGTGGACATGATGTAAAAGGTAACCCAGTGCACACAGAAGTTAAAATACCGAAATTTCGAGCAAGAAATGTTTCCCATAACGCAACTGGGAATTGAGGAATTTAACCGATTCACTCATTTGACAGAGCTTGAACAAAGTAGAGCTCATTAACCCTTTACCCAATGCAGACAATATCAAAATTTATTATTTTAAATATAATTTTTTTAAATTTTTCAAAAAATGTCAACAAAACCACATCATGTGACCCCTCGTTGGAAGGAGCTCAACAAGCTCGATCCAACGAGGGGTCACATGACATGGTTTTGTTGAAATTGTTCGAAAAATAATATTTTTCAGCTGCTGAATTTAAATATTACACGGGCGGATGCGGGCGATTCGTTGGGTAAAGGGTTAATGAGGTCAGATCACACGCGCCGCCTTTGGCGGCTAGTGTGATCAGGTGATCTGACCTTGTGAACAAACCATATCACTTTACTGTCATAATAATCTCTATTTACAAATAAGTAATTCACGTGGGTTGTCACACTAGTTTTGTGTGCCTCAACCTGTGTTGAATCTAATAAAACTGTCGTCTGCACAAAATTTGATATGTCTGCAAAGATATAAATGGCAGAGACTTCAACTACCTCAAGTTATAGTGTAATATAAACAAAAATGCTACATTAAATTATAACAATTGAAATGAATGAATAATCTGTCGGTGTATGAATTTGGGATGGGTGTGTTAAGTTTTTTTTTGATGTGTAACACCCTTCATACAACTTAACATGTCTATCCCACATCCATACTCTGAAAAAGCTACAGATGATTCAATTCAATTCTTAAGTGACATTTTTTTGTGAATAAACAATACCTGTGTCATCTTTTGTAAATTAACTCCTAACCTATTGTTTGTTTCTTCATCTCATAATATTAAATGATTGATTTGAGGGAAAAATCAAGAATATGTGAAGATGATGAATATAGATATGGGTGATATACCGAAAACCCAAACTGATACCGATATCATGTGGATCCCGAACCAAATACATCATTGAAAACCAAAATCAGAATTTTTAAATATTTCTGCATTTGCTACTTATATAGTAGTTGAGACTGGACAGCTGCTGAAGAGTTTAGCAGCTGCTGAGGAAAAGTTTTTAAAAACTTCTTCAGAGATCCACCAACCAGAATCGATTGATTATTGGTATGGAGCATCCTTAGAAGGATCAGATTCCGAATTTTGACTCCGACCAATATGAGGAAAACGTTTTTAGTCTTCTTCTTCAGATCCACCAGTCAGAACCATTTGTTGATTGGTACAGAAAATCCTTTGAATTTTGATTCCGTCCAATATGAGGAAAAAGTTATAGGGTCTTATCCAGATCCACCAGTCAGAATCCAATGATGATTGGCTTTTGAACACACTTTTGTGGGTCAGATTCAAATTTGTTCAAATCATATCCCTGGGGCATATTTGGGCTTCCTATGGGAACATTCAACTTAGTGCAATAAAAGGACTATTCTCTTAAAAATCTTCACATTCATGAGTCGGATTCTTTTTACACAGTATTGACATCCTTAGTGTGGTGAGATTCAGGTTTGTTCAAATCAAATCCCCGGGCTCATATTTGGGCTCGCTATGGGAGCCAAAGTTTTCACTTTGTGCAGTATGAGGCATATTCTTCAAAGCTCTTCTTCAGACCCATCAGGCAGAATCTTTTGATATTTGGTATTTTGCATACCCTGACTCCAAAATTAAAGTTTGTCCAAAGTGTTACACTTGCATTAATTTGTTGGGGACCAAATTGTTTTGAAATTTAACACAGAACCCAATGTAGAATTTACTCAGAATTTTTAAATATTTCTGCATTTGCTACTTATATAGTAGTTGAGACTGGACAGCTGCTGAAGAGTTCATAATCATGAAAGAAGCAACTGGTTTTCCTTTCAGTATTCTTAACCCTCAAGGGCCTGGACAGTTGTCCTGAATTCCCACTAGACTACAACATGTACATGTCCAGTTGCTTAGCAATGATTTCAGGCAGCCAAGACTTGACTAGAAATGACTGCTCGGGTGATTTGTGTATTTTCAGTCGGATCTCCTAATGATGGCATGTTAATAGCACATGCTCTGAGATCACAAAAATGGCCTGAAATAGGCCTTTGAAGGTTATGATGTGTTTGGGACAGGTAACAAAATTACTGTAGATATGATTTGTGTTGGCATAAGAATGCCACTGTTGTGATCATTGGCAGTGACATTTGTATACTGTGGTAGAATGATGCAAGAACAACCTATTTTCCTGATATGAATTCCCCTTTGGTATTATCAGCAAATCTCAGTCAAGTCAGATACCGAATACCAAACCGATACTTTTATATACTCCTCTAAAAATACAGAAACCGATACCGAACTTAAAATCCCAATACCGCCAATCTTGTTGGGTAGTCTGGCAGTTGCTCGCCATTGCTCGATGGTTTACCTTGGGTACCGCAGCTTCCTCCACCTGTAAAACTGTCCGACACAAGGTGACTCTGGCTGTCATAAGTGTCACTAAACCCCAATAAATAAATAAAAATAAGTAAATAAATATATAAATAAATAATCTGGCCTAGGTGTAAGGACATCACGAAAACATCCTTCTGCTTGGTTGTTACAGTATGGTTGCTGTGGACTGGTCACTTTCCACAAGTGGGCAATATTTCCACAGACGCAATAATGTTAGCTTTCAGACACTAATTATAGGAATAATCATCAAAAATTTAATTTATGAAGCACTGGGTACAACCGGGTGCTTCATTAATTAACATTTTTGTGATTTTTATTGCCTGGTAAATGCCTGCGTTGATATCACTGCCCATGCATGAATTACGACCAGTACACAGCGACTGTACTGTATGCATAGGATTTGATGTTATGACATAAATGAAATGCTTTGATACAAAAAACAAAAACAGTATCATGCAAGACAAACAATCTGCCAGAGCTGATATTTTTCTGTAAAAATCTATAATCCACTTAATTCAAGTTTAATCACAGTATAAATACAGAACACAACTCAGGTAGAGTATGGGAGGCAGGAGTTGGAGTTTTTCAGTTATTCTCTTGCATTTGTGGCACTCATGAAGCACTTGAAAAACTCCAACTACGGTTGTTGTTGTTTCATGTCCCCCTCACTCCACCCTTGATGTAGTTGTAATGTATTCTGTCTTAATATTTTTCATAGAAATGAAACGAAACAGGATTGTGCCACCATAGACAACCACAATATTAGTTTGCTTCAGTGATCTTTTTGGTCTCCGCCCTTCTACACTACAGTCGCCGTGGACTGGTCACTTTCCACACGTGGGCAATATTTCCACGGATGCAATAATATTAGATTCCAAACACTAATTACAGGAATAATCATAACAAATTTAATCAATGAAGCACCTGGTACAACCCGATTAAAATTTTGTTAATGATGATTTTTACTACCTGGTAAACAGATGCGTGGAGATAATTGCCCACGTGTGGATTACAACCAATCCATGGCGACTGTACTGTAATTTGGGCATATAATCCTTTATATCTTGTTTGACATTACTTATTGAGCTCTGTCAGACAAGATATCATGGATTACAATTCTAATTTAAAACCAGAATTCCCCGTAGGAATACGAATAAGAGTAACAGAGCATACAGTACAGTTGCCGTGAACTGGTCGTAATCCACGCGTGGACAATGATGTCCACATATGCATTTACCAAGCAATAAAAATCATTGTCAGCTAAATTTTATTAACCCTTTACCTAACATGAAAAGCAGACGACACTTGCAAAAAAAATTCTTGAATAACTATTTTTTTTCATTTTTTGTCTCAAAAACATAGGTTATGACCCCTCGTTGGAACGAGCTCGACGAGCTCGTTCCAACGAGGGGTCATAACCTATGTTTTTGAGACAGAAAATGAAAATATTTTGAAAATTAATTGGCGATTTTTGAGAATAGCGCTGGCCGGTTTTGGCCGTTACGTTGGGTAAAGGGTTAATGGAGCACTGGATTATACCTGGTGCTTTATTCATTAAATTTTTGATGGTTGTTCCTATAATTAGTGTTTGGAATCTACTATTGTTGCGTCCATGGAAATTTTACCCTTTCCGTGGAAAGTGACTCGTCCACGGCTGTTGTACTGTATTCACTGTTTTAAACAAGTTCTTTTTCACTGGTAAGATATGACCTGTTAAGGAATGACTTAAAGTTCTCTAAAATGGACTGCATGTGTATAGCTCATTGATGCTTTTCTGGAGGAATGCAGAGAAGACTGTTCCCCTACTTTTGTTGGGGTTGGGGGATACTGTTCCACTACAATTTGAAGACCTGGAATGGCTAGATCTTTATGAATATTCAACACAGCAAGAATTCACTCATCTTCATGGCTGCATTTAATCCAGTTTAATTGTGTGTAGCTCACTGCTCTGCACAGATAACAATGCCCACTTCCTTTGAAGAGTTTTGAGTACTAAATTTAAAAATTTTCCCAGAGAAGAACCCCAACCCTCTACTCCTACGATAGGGTGGGGGACACTCTCTCCCAAAGATGCATCCCATGTTTGCCATCTGTATGTATTGAGCGCCCATTCCTAAAAGGTGCTCAATACACAGCAATGGCTGATGCGGGCTGTCCCCTACTTCTTAATTTCAGAAAGCATCACAGGTACATGTGTATAGGTTTTACAAAACTTGACTTTATAATTATGTGGCAATAACAATATAGCCATAGATGCTGGAATTGACCTTAAATATAAATAAAAAAAAATAAATATTTATCAAAGTATGAGAAACTGATTGTTTCTGATTAATTTTATATTTCTCTTAATTGCATATTATCAACTGGGCAGGAAATTTTCTATCAGCATGCAAGGGTTTTATCCATGTTATCTTTATTATCATAAAAATAATATTATCTGGCAAGACAATAAGTCTTATTTTGTATTTATTGTCAGATCTGATAGCAGCCACATTGTTTGTGTAGAAATTATGTGCATAATTGGAATAAATTATTCAAATGAGATTATCTTATTTTGTTTATTCATACGGGGAAGAAAAAATCTTCAGGAACATATGACGATTAACTTTTTACATGTTAGACACAGGGACGTGGCTAGAGGTTTCCAATTTGGGGGGGGGGGATTTCCAACTGGGGGAGAGACTGGGAGGGGGGGTCCCCTCCTGGTTCCTCCCCCTATTTGGGAATTCACTACTGAGAAAGATTTTGAAAATTAAGCCATGAAAGGGGGCATAAAATTGATTCTAGTAAGTGAAATGCCAACACATTTATGATAGAATTATCAGGTTATTATTATTTGGTATTCTTCTGGGAACCGAATATGTGCGAAACAAATGCTCAAGCTGAGAACTTTGAACAATTCACACTGTCCTAGTGTCCTAACGTTAAATCAGATCTTATGCAGGAATGATCAATTTTTGATGTTTCATCATTTTGTAACTGTGAATGATGGAATTAACTCAGGATAATGATTTTACATGATGTGATTTTCTTGAAGTGCATTTCGAGGATTTTTTTCATCAGGATAAGTAAACGTACTATAGAAATCTGGTACCGATTGACATCATGCACACTTATGAAGGGCGATATTGCGTACGCTGTAGTTGTAAATAGTAACATTTAGAATTTTTACCGATTTGAAACCGAGTTGGAAATTTGGGAAGTAAAGGCGACATCAGCATCGCCAAAGAAGCTCTAAAATCCAGATAGATGGAATTTTCAACTACTCAGGACTTGCCCTCCGAATTTCCAATTATAGGGAATTTTGGCCAGGATTTGGGGGGTCACCCCCCCCCCCCCCGCCACACACACACACACACACACCCTGTCGCCATGTATCTGGATAGACCACCCTCCCACTTCTTTCTCTAAATCTTTTTTCCATGTTTGACAGCTTTTCCAACAAATTTCTGCCCCCCCCCCCCCTCCCCCGATGTATATTCACAGTCCTACTCAGTATTCACTACAGTTTAAACAGTTGAAAGGGGTGGTTTCTATATCTATATTATTGTCTCCAGCATTATTTGTCCACGGTTCGATCCCCGCATGGCAACTGCATTGTGTCCTCGGGCAAGACACTAAATCCCGATTGCCCACGTGGGGGCACGATTGCGCTGTCTGCTGGCGTAATGCACAGCAGTGCTTGTGCAGGGTTGGTATGTTGAGGTCTGACATTTCTTGCACTGCTGAGTGGCCCTCTTCCAAACTGTCCAACATGAGGTGACACTGGAAAGAGCCTTTAAACCACAATAAATACATAAATGAATAAATAAATAAAATTATTCTGAAGTTGTCGGTACCCCACTTTAAAAGATTCATATTCTGTGGATGTTGTTCATATCACCTTTAAAGTGAAATTATTTAATCTGTTGTGATCCCATAAATTGTAACAAGGCAAAGATATGTGAACGAATTTTGATGACCAAAAATAATGCAACACAGTTAACAGAATTTAGGTAGTGGTGACACATCTGTGGCACAAGAAACTGAATCACTGGCAACGAAACTCAAAAGCATTTGGGCAAAAAGAAAGAAGGTGTATGATTTTGAGAACCAATAGTAAATGAAAAGTCGAATGGGGAGACGCAACTAAATATTTCTACAGTCTTGAAAAACAACACTATCATTTGCGGGGCTAGTTCATTCCGATGGAACGAAACAAATGACCATAATGAAATACACCCCGAACAAAAGGCCTTCAAGTTCCATCAGAATCTTAAAACGTCAAAAATATCCGACCTGAACTATGATAAACAAACTACGAAAATATTTGTTGACGAGAGTAATGCACACCTTATTTTTCTAAACGTGGATGAGAAAAAACTCCTTAGAGGGTCCTCTGGCTGGCCGAGATTCATTCAGAATCCTAGTTTTTCATTTCTGTTTTGGTGGCAAGTAGTGCTTTAAGGACAGTGTATTCGCAATCCTAGTCTCTCTCATCTGTTTCCTCCGAATGCCTGCAGGAGATATCCCTTAGTGGTAAAGTTTAACCGCTAACCCTGCTATCCTGATAGAACATGGAAAGGTGAACATCTTCGAAACGGTTTCAATTTCATTCTTTGGTTTGTACCTCTCATTCAGGTGCGTAGTCAGGATTCTGTAGTGAGGGGTGCTTTGCCATGAGGGTGTGGGGGCGGGGGGCAGACATGATATTTGAAAGGTTTAGAAGGCTGTTGTTATGTGAACGTTTCATTGGGCCATTGTTTGGGGCAGCAACATTTTTTAAGGGGGTTGGGGGAGGCAGCTGTACCACTGCACTCATTGTGAAAAAGCAAATCAACGTTGTTCTCGAACATCTAAATATGTAATTCATTGTGGGATTTGAAGACGGTTATGTTAGTGGACATCTGTCTCCTTTGGCTGTCAACACACAAATGATTTTTACTTCACCCCAACGAAGCTCAAGGGAGTTTACCTCTTTCAACACTGTCGCCCTGGAAGGTATCATTTCAATCAATACTGTCAATGGCGAAATGGGCGGAAACCTTCCTGATTTGTTGGGAGGTTCAGTAGTAATCTATCGAGCTGTTGGATTAAATTATTACCGAGCCGCGCTTAAGATTTTTTGCTCTTTGTATCTTCTTTTCGTACACTACCAATTTTTTCTTCAAGCAAAAATTTATGCACACCAGGTTGAAAGGGTGAAGTGATCACTTTTCTTCGTCATCCACCCATCCATCCATGATCCATCCACCCGTCCATCCATCCAACCACCCGTCCATCATCCATCTGACCGACGTGACTTCTCATAAACCACAGGACCGAATTGAACCAAATTTGATATGCATATTCCTTATTAAATGGCAATTCAAGTTAGTTCAAATAAAGCCGCCCTGCCCATAGGGGACACCACAAAAGGGCACAATTCTATAAGCACCCCCTTAATTTACTTTTAAAAAAATTAAAAAAATCTTCTCCAGAACTACCAATCAGAATCTTTTGATACTTGGTATACAACATCCTTGAATTGGTCAGAGTCAGGTTTGTTCCTGGATTAATATTTGAGCTCCATATGGGAACTTTAACTTAACATAATTTGAGGAATATTCTTAAAAACTCTTCTTCATATTCATCAAGTCAGAATAATGTGGTATTTGGTATATACATGTAGCGTTTTTAGAGGGGTGAGATTCAAGGCTGTTCAAATCATGTCCGTGGGTTCATATTTGGACTCCCAATGGAAGCCCAAATTTCAACTCGGCCCAATATGAGGAAAAGTTTTTAAAAACTTCTTCAGATCCACCAACCAGAATCGACTGATTATTGGTATAGAGCATCCTTAGAAGGATCAGATTCCGAATTTTGACTCCGACCAAAATGAGGAAATTTTTTTCGTCTCCTACAGATCCACCAGTCAGAATCATTTGTTGATTGGTACAGAAAATTCTTTGGTGGATCAGATTCATATTTGTTCAAAACAAGTCCCTGGAATGATATCTGGGCTTCCAATGGCAACCCGAATTTTGATTCCGTCCAATATGAGGAAACAGTTTTTTGGGGTCTTATTCAGATCAACCAGTCAGAATCCAATGATGATTGGTTGTGAACACACTTTTGCGGGTCAGATACAAATTCGTTCAAATCATATCCCTGGGGGGCATATTTGGGCTTCCTATGGGAACTTTTATCTTAGTGCAATATAAGGACTATTCTTTTAAAAATCTTCACATTCACGAGTTGTATTCTTTTTACACAGTATTGACATCCTTAGTGTGGTGAGATTCAGGTTTGTTCAAATCAAATCCCCGGGCTCATAATTGGGCTCGCTATGGGAGCCAAAGTTTTCATTTTGTGCAGTATGAGGCATATTCTTCAAAGCTCTTCTTCAGACCCATCAGGCAGAATCTTTTGATATTTGGTATTTTGCATACCCTGACACCAAAATTAAAGTTTGTCCAAAGTGTTACACTTGCATTATTTTGTTGGGGACCAAATTGTTTTGAAACTTAACGCAGAACCTAATGTAGAATATACTATTTGTTTAAATGAACTGTACCAACAAATGACAGAGCCAGTAAACGTTTGCTAGATGTAAATGTGAGTACATAAGATTAACGTTTGTTCAAATGGGGTTCCATTTGAGAACTGCGCGGGAGGAGGACAATTTGTTATGCTTGAGAACAAAATTTGCAGGATTTTGAGTGATTTTATTCAAAAAAATTTATCCTGTTGGGGAGGGGGCCAGCTGGGTGATTCCTTTTCTCTTTTGCTTCAAAATGAGTTTTGAAGGGATTTGAGTGATTTCACGAAAAACAATTACCCAACAGCCCCCTTCCCTACCCCACTTCCCTATCTAAATTTGATTAACTATATTAACATATAGATGCTAAAAGTGACCATAAACCATTCTTTGGACGATTTCATCAGGTGGGCAATTAGAGCCCCTTGGTGCCTCTTGTTTTTAGCCGAATCCGTCCTTTCGAATGTTCTTTTATAATTTTTCTCCACTGTAGTGGCATCTTAGGGCAAATTTCATCAATGACGACATCACCCAGCATATCATTATCCACCATATATGTCGTAAACATCGATACACTGTTACAGCGATGTTGGAGATAATATGGAAGGCCTAGCCTCATCACACTGGTAATGACCCTTGAATGTGTTTCACATTAAACTTCCACCATCTGGAATTCTTCAGAAAATTCTTGACGGGTCTGTATTGTGGTATTCAACAGTAATTAAAAGTATTTTGTTTTGTGGTGACTCACAAAGACAGTCAATCTGTGATCTGGTAATCTTGGTAATGTGTTTCTTGCAAACATGTCCAAACGCAAACACTAACATCAAATCGAAGGGCGTTCTCCAAATGCAATATATTCACGAAGAGCAATCGAAAATCACTGTTCTTATCCACTTCTATAATGTTCATTGTCCACACAGCCCAGCACGATTCGTTTCGATAATTGACCTCAAAATACATTTTCTTGTGTGATGCTCAGATTTCCTTTAGACATGGAAATACTTTGCTATGCAGATGGTCGATGGGAAAGTCTGTCGCTGTTTCTCGTGAGCCAGCCTCACGAATGAATTGGAGTCGCTCTTTAAGCAGGGAACAGGTCAAAACGTCACACGACCAAAACGTCACATTTCAAAATGGTCAAAACGTCACATATTTTGGGCAAAACGTCACATACTTTTGGTTAAAACGTCACATGCTTTTGGTCAAAACGTCACACACTTTTTGGTCAAAACGTCACACACTTTTGGTCAAAACGTCACACACTTAGACAGCAAGATTACTATTCCTTGTTCTGTGTCCAATCAACAAATCGAATGAATGAAAGGCGCTCACGGACAATGAGCAACAGATCAGTTCGGCCTCAAATGAATAAATGAAGTTTCAGTTTCAGTTCAACCGCTTTCGACCCTACTGAGCTTGTTTTCGAGAGTGAGGTTAACGACACTGGTGATGATGAAGATGTACTATATGATTATTTGTGAACAGTAAGTAATCTCGTTCCTTGGGACTCTCTTTCCAAACATAGGTCAAAATCCGCGCGGACTTCCTCCTTCCATTTTTGGGAAACGTGAGCTGGTTCAATTGCTTTTATGGCCAACGTGACTCTGTTTGAGTCTCGAATTGAACGAAGCGGGGTGTCGCAACCACGCTAGGAACAGGTCTATCCTATACCACGTTTCTTGAGTACAGGTTCGATTTCGTAAATAATCTTTATGGTGGCTCACTGAAGCTCTTCAGTGTAGAAAGACTCTTTCAGTACTCTTCCAACTCACCGCCCTTTAAAATGTATGTGACTGGTGCCTCTTTCTGAAAACTACCACTGTGAATAGCATTTCGATCCAGTTGGACAAGTAACCTTTATCCTAAGTTTTCTTGACTTTACTGATTGTAAATCTGTGTCCCATTTGGAATCTATGTTTTCCATAAGGTCTGTCTTAGAATTCCTCTTGATCTTCCAAACTTGGAGAGGGGGGACCATGCCGATGGTGCATGTGGTTACCAGATCTCACCAAGTTTTGAACTGGAAAAGTCAGTGTATCGTTCTTGGTAAAATACTTCCACCTCTTGGTTTTCCAAGCTCTGTTGAATCTTTGAACTATGGAGCGTCTTGTTTTTGTGTTCTGTGTAGTGAAAAAGTCGACTCCGTGATCTTTGAGAGAATTCCAGAATTTTCTGTTCAGAAATTCTTTACCTTGATGGGTTTTTAATTTTAATGGGTTACGACCTTTTTTGAGACTTTTGGTGAAAGCTTGAAAGATGGAATCACCAAGTTTGTTCTTATGTACTAAACACATTTATTTAATGCTCAGGCATCAATTCACGCTGAAAAATTAAGTCATATTCCCCTGTCGGTCGGCAAAACGAAATATCAAAATGATATTTAGAAATCGATATTTCATCGTAGGTTCGGATGACGAATCACATGTACTTAAAACGAGTCAGCACATCAGTAATGAATTCCAGAGTCCCAAATACAAACGAATTCGAATAATTGATAGTGACAGTGACTAAATCAATTCATTAAATCAGCGGTTTCAAAGTTTGACTTTCTCATTCACCTTCCAGCGAAAAGCCGAAATCACTTTCAAATTTCTTCAGTTCAACTTCACACGTCTTCAGTGCATTGAGTTAAAAAAAAATAAAATGACGTGTCTTGTTATTGAAAATAAGAAATTGGTGTTTTTTGTTATTGTTCTATTTCTTCGAAACACATTGCGATTATTTCAATTCGCCAGCCTTGGTAAATCGTAAAGTTAGGGAAGAAATAAGACGGGACTACTTTTTGTGCGGATATTCACACATTCCAATGGTTGGAGTTTGGTTGTTGTAATTTTTGTATGGACGCCGGTTCGGCACATAAATTTTGCGCCTTAATGGCAAATAAAGGCCACAAATTGGAGAGTTTGTAGTCGTAGAGCATTAAATAAAAAGAAAATTCACGAAAATTTGATGAATACCGAAAATATCTCGTTCGTGGCTACAAGAAATATGAGGATCTTCACTCGCGACTGCGTCGCTCGTGAAGATCCTCATATTTCTTTGTAGCCACTCACGAGATATTTTCGGTATTCATCAAATTTTCGTGAATATCCTCTATATATACACGTCAAAGGGAACTATATTATATTTACTATGTTCGCTAATCCACCATAGGTATCAAGTGTCTTGAGTCTCTGATGATTTACCACAACCCGTGGGATAACACAACAGGTGAATGGATACCTCCGGGAAGGATACGCATTTTTTTTAACAAAACTTGATCCGTTCGCCTTCCATGCGCCGTGGGGATCTGGCTTCCCCCTTTTAGCCTTCATGGCCCTATACCTGCCCCAAGTCAGTACGAAAGTCAGATAGCCACTATGCTGTCGGGGCCATGGCACCTAAATATACTTACCTTTGATGGCCCTCTGACTTCGTGCTAACATGGGACAGATCAAGTTATCTAAGTACCACCCGGAAGATGAAGACCAAATAACTTGAGTGCATTGCCAACTTTCTTTCTTCGTCTTTTTCAATGAACAAAACGTCTATTTACATCTCCTTAGTCTCCCGAAAGACAAAAACTTCCATTTACATCTTCAGGTCGCCTGGTTTCTTGAAAGTCACGAATTCAGTTACTAAATCCATAAATACTCAAAACGACACATGCGTGTGGACGGGTTAATCGATATGACATGAGTTCCAGTGCGGAAGGATAAAACGAGAGGGGAGTAACTGTTTATTACACGCCTTCGCGTCTATAAAAGAAGTTATCGGAAGGACACTCAGCAATTTAATCTTATAACCCGTCCCTGATTTCCAATGTGTTTTATGTACCAGTAGGCACATAGAACACAATGGAACTCAGGGGACGAACTATCAACAGAAAAAAACCCACATTTTATCGCCAACCAAATTTGCGAGGGGAACCCGTGTTACTATTTTAGCTATCGCTAGCAGTTCAAATTGTAATTGTGGTGCACGATTTGTGGAAAATTCCAGGGACATTTCGCTTCTATTTAAACGTAGTCCGTCAACGATTTCTGTTCCGTACATGAGTGCGGGACGGATATTCATTTCCCGCATGATTTAGTGTTGCTGAAGATGGGGATTTCATAGAACAGGCGTGTTATAAAAATCTTATAGAGTCCATGAGCTATGGAGTAACAAGTCAGAAAACAAGCAGACTGCTATCTGCAAAATGAGGTTCCCAAAGGGTGAATTTAGTGATGCTACTCTGCACAGCAGGGTAGCATCACTAAATTTATCCTCTGTGAACCTCAATCTGAATCAGGGTCTCAAAACTAAAGTAAAAGAGGTACCCAGAGGATAAATTGGCCACTGGATGGGATAGCATCATTAAATTCATCCTATGGGGACCTCATTCTGCAAATGTCAGACTGCTTATTTTCAGGTCTGTGGAGTGACTACTCATTTGACTCCACATGCGACTCGTATGTGTGCCTATTTGGTCTCTTAATACTGATAGAATCAATTCAAAAGTCACTTTTCGTATATCGTCTCCACATTATTCGACACGGAACATTTTTTAACCCTGTTTCGACACAAAATATCCACTATTTCATATGAATCTCGAGATTTTCTGATATCTGATTCATGTTCCTACGATGAAAAGTAAATTTCGTCTATTTTGGCCTAACAATGCAAACAGAATTGCCACCGTTCTGACCCACTTCACCAGTTGAAATGCAACTCGCATTTTTAGATTAATCAGGTTTTTTTTCCTTCGATTGTCTCTGTGTTGGAGCTTTTTGTCACTCTGGATATCAAGAGAAAAGAATGCATTTTTAACAGCGGAAATGCTACCCCCCACCTCTCCCACTGCTTACAGGTTTCGTCGCCTCTGTTTTCGGGTTTACACTGCTGCAGCTTCGTGTCTTAGATCCGATGTCCGACTGAACTTTTTTGTCTTGCAACAAGGTGTGACTGACACTCATTGCGTGGGGTGACACTTGTCTCTAAACTGAAGCGTTTTATCAGAGTCAACTTTAGATATATAAAGTTTATGTGTACTCACGTCTGGTTTTGAGTACGTTTTTGAAACCGCATTATTACATTGTTCCTTATAAACCCCTTCCTCACTTCCATTAGCCAAATTCTCGTGTTGCTTCCCCATGAAGATTACTTCCTGGCGCTTTCTCTCCGGGTGCTGACTTTGGTTTCTTGAAATAAGATGAATGTTTCCCCCGTGTTAATACAATGCTGGTACAATACTGGTTTTATTTGTTTTCACCTGGACATCCCAGGATAGATGCAATCTCTCCACCTTTAAGCTCCTAAGCATTTAGTCTAAGTTTTTTACCACGATTGCTGTTTATATCCAATGTTACACAATGCAATGCAGACATTGAGAAATGTTCTAGTTGGTGCACCATATGTGTAATCTGTATTATGCCTATGAACGTCATGAAAAAAACGCATCTGAGTGGACGTTACGCGTCTGATTGACGGTAATACGTAAAAGAAATACTCGACACAAAACACTGTCAAACAAGAAAGTTATCGGACCGTCGAAGGTGATACTTTTCTTTAAAAATATCAGCTTCATTCACTTATTTCAGGTTTATTCGTCGTAGAAATACAGAACACAACGCGGGTAGAGTACGGGGGTAGGAATCCATGACTCTTGTTGGTGTTTTTTTCCTGTATTTCACGGTCGCATTCCGCACTCCTCAAATACAGAAAAAAACTTCAACTCGGGTCGTTCATTCCAATCTTCCCACCCTCGTCGTATTCTGTGTCAGTAGGAACCGCACTATACATACTTGACTTGGAAATGTCCTTCCGATATCTTAAAGTGACCTAGAAAGTCTGTTGTAACTTCCAGATTCTCTTCAAAACTATACCCGAGGAACTAGTTCTGAAGAATGTTTCGTACCGGGGATTTCACTTAGGAAAGTACTAGACTATATATACACAGAACGAAACAGGCACGGGCCTTGAGTTTTGTCCTTCCGCGATGGCACGAGTGCCATATCGATTAACTCATTCACGCGCGTGTGTCGTCGTTCTGTGTTTATTACACGCATTCATGTCTATAAAAAATGCATGTTTGCGGTATCTCTTCTGATGAAAAGGCACAGTAATACCTAAAATAAATAAAATTAATTTTTTGATCTTCATTGGGCCTTGTAACTGAAAATCTTACAAACCACAAAATGAGAAATCTTGTAACCTGGGAACTATTTACAGATGCATGGAAACACAAGCGAGGCATAACTGTGCTTTGTACCTCTTCTTATCTCTCAAATATTCATGACGAGGGCATTGCAATGCTATCAAATGGTATAGAACAACATCATTACACACTGTATTTGACCATTGTAACGCACCAAGAAAACAAGTGAGTTGGATCCGTAGTCCTCCACTAAATGGTCAATCTCATGTGCTTCATCGTAATTGTCATACAACACTTCATGTATGGTTGCCCCGTCTGTACAATCTAGGATCTTTGTAATAAGAGCAGAATCTCCCACGGAAGGCCTCTCTATCTCTACCAAGGTCATCGCCTTTCAGGAGAACAGTTGAAGCCGAACGTGGTGATGTTGTGCTTTGTGTAGCCGTGGCTGCATGCATTATATGTTATGTTTTCTCCCGATTGGTGGGACTAAAGCAGAATACTGTAAAAGATCAAACAAAGTTTATTTAAATAACAGCAAGTCATTCTCTGTCATCTACAGTACCATAGCTGAAGGAATAAAGAGTTAGCCTTTAAAAACTGCTAGGGTGAAAACAATAACACTTAGCCTTACCAAACTGCTAAGCTGAAAGTAAATCATACATCAGAGTTCAGGTGAAGTAGCTTTTCTGTATAATGCAGTTAACGTGGGAACAGGTCTGAATATACGCAATCTGATATTTGCAGAATGAGGTCCCCAGAGAGTGAATTTGATGGTGCTATCTCACACAGTGGGCCCATTTATCCTCCGGGTACCTCCTTCTGGTTAGTTTTGAGACCCCGATTCAGATTGAGGTTCACAGAGGGTAAATTTAGTGATGCTACCCTGCTGTGCAGGGTAGCATCACTAAATTCACCCTCTGCGGATCTCATTTTGCAGATGACAGTCTGCTTATTTTCTGGCTTGCTTGGGAAGCATTGCTCTTTTCCAGAAATCACTGTCCTTATAGAAACGCTGCGCACGAAGTTGATAGGGTTAGTCACGTTTCACGGCCCTGTCTAGCCAGGCAATATCTGAGACATTCATTAGACATTGAATTTGATAATAGAGCTGATGATTTGCTTTCAAACACAATGTTTGATTGACAATTTCCTAACAGAAGGACTTGTTTGTCCTTGTTGCTTCTTCGAAAGCACATGTCTTATTTAATAGAACATTGCTTCACTCCCACAAGGCTTGTGTCTGACACATCGTTCTCAACAAGGCCACCTGGACTCACTGCCAGAAACGGATGTTCCTCGGAGATGTATGAATCAAATGACTTCACTGTCACAATTTCATTTTGATTATGTTTGAAGCATTTGTATTTTCAATAAAATATTTTTCAAGTTTCAGAGTTTTTCATGTGAATCTATTGCCTGCAAATTTTGTTTATAGTAATCGCTGGACAAGGGTCCCACTGGAGTTGACGAGGAACGCTTAACCACATCAGAAAATTTGAGGCAGTGAGTCGTTTCTTACGTTCGTTTATCCAGTACCCACACTAGGATTGACAGTTTGTCTGTTCACTTATGGGACACATTTGCTGTTCTGATATATTTATCTCTTTGGTAAAGTAAGGTAAGAGTCCAATCTTTTTTCAGAGTGCCAGGAGAAATATCTGGAACCACATCCACATCCTCTGAACCTTTGGCCTGCTTACCAGTAAGACTATCACCTCCCTTACTAGATAATGGCTTACGTTTAATTCTACGTGCTTTGACAACAGGTTTATTTTGATTTTTGAAAGTAATTTCAGAATGCTGCTTACGAGATTGGTATATGGTGTGGAAATTATACACAGTCGGTGTTCCACTGACTGATTCCCATACTTTGGGTGCTCAGGCAGCACCGAAGTTTTTTCTTAATGCTCCACCTTAGCATCTGAACCATGAACCACGTGAATACCTATTAAATGCCTTTCCATCATCACATTTCATCTGAACAAACATCCAGATTTTAGCTAAAACGTTACTTTATGAAAGAGGATATACCCATCCTTCTGCAGCTCCCCAGAAAACGATGACATCTCAACTGTCAGGGACGTGTCACTTGTAAGATTCCATAGAGATTATTACCATTATGTGGATGTACAAAATATGTATCCGAGTCTCGCTTTGGGTTCTAAGGGCAGATCACGACGAGTCTTACATTATGTTGAGGATAAGTCAAGAATGTAGACGAAGAAATAACGAACTATTTATTCGTACGGATGAACAAAAAGAAAAAAAAAATGGAACTCATGCGAAAGGGACGTGCTTGTATCCGACCCCCTGATACAAACATCTGTATCAGGGGGTCGGATACACGACAGTTGCGGAGTTAATACAAACAACAAACATGTTGATTGTAAGATAAAATAATTTATCTGATCATTAATCACATCGTCACTGCAATCATACATATCTACAGTTTTATTGTTGTTTATATCGTCGGGTCACTCAATCTCTGCACTGGCAGAGGTTTCAGGTGCATCATTTGGTTGCAAAGTACCACTAATTTCCTTGCGTTTGATAAGGCAGAAATCAGAGCACTGTGTATGGTTTCCACTTAAATGAATTAATGCAGCTCTAATGTCATGTTGTTAGAGTGCTTGGCTTTTAACTTTGTCCCCCAAACAGATTTTCCTTGTCTATACGCAATTGCAGATCGCACAGTAGCTACTAACTTTCCACGAAGTGGTTTTGTTAAGATGTGTCTGTCTTTATATTCGTTATTGTCTTTTACAAGTTTTTCTAAGTTCCTTTGCAAACATTTACACATATGCTTTGAGCATTCAACTTTTTAACATAGGGACCCCATATAGGCACCGCTTCGGATATCCGTGCATACACAGAACTATCCTCGGATATCCGTGCATGCACCGGAACCAACAATCTCCATATTAAACTGTGCATTGTTTCTGTTTATAAAAATCCCTGTAAAATACTGTCAGACTTGATGATGTCCATATTTTAAAACAGTCTTATGGTTATGGATCTTTTTTGATCAAATGCCCTGGAACAAAATGAACAATATTTAGTCCTGGCACCAATAACAGACGTTTCTCAGTTGTAGCACCAATAAGTATTGCTACGCTATCAAGGGCCAAATAAGTGCGACGATTTGCACTCTTCTGGGCGGTCTACCCTGTGCTAATGCTAACTTTCGTTCTTCGATGTCTGCTGCTAGCAGATCTTCATTCACCATTTTTCCCACAGCTGTCCAATTTCAGATTCAATTTTGGTAAAAATCCATGCATATCTAACGTAGCACACAACTCATTAATAGAGAAATTACCACGCCCAGTAACCATTGTCCCCCACACACTTCGAACATTCACATCACAGTGCTCTTGCTTTTCGACAGATGGTATTTTGTCACTAGAGTCTATTTAGAACCCCGTGAAACAGCCTAGACATTCTACCAATAAGATAGTGGCCAAACCATACTGTTTTGCATTTCAATAGATCCTGAAAGGGACTTTGCTTGTGTTAAAAGTTTCCCAGCATACATATGGCAGTATGTGAAATAATTGTATATATATATGCTGATCCAATTTTGCTATTTTGAACAGTCGAGAGCCTGATAATGCAGTTTGTTTCACTGGTCACAGATACAGCTTTAATTCCTCGTGTGTACATAGAGCTCTTGTAAGAAAGTATTCATCACATAACACAGTTCCGGTTAGTCTTGAATAGGGTTTTAGTATTTATATTTATTTATTTATTGGTGTTTAAGGTCACATACTTATGCACGAATGGCTAATCATGACCGACCGTGACAGTTTTACGGGTGGAGGAAGCCGGAGTACCCGGAGAGAACCATGGAGCAACGACGAGCAGCTACCAGCTCCCCAACATCGTAACTCCGCACTGCAGCACAGGCAGGGGTAGATTTGTTGAAGACATGAGCACCATCGACGTGCAGTACACATTAGTACACGGCGTCATCGTGCCCCCATGTGGACAATCGGGGTTAAGTGCCTTGCCCAAGGACACAACGCGGGAGTCCGAATCGATCGCTAAGATAGTCACCCATCCGAGGATTAACCGGGCTCGACGTTGCTTAACTTCGGTGTTCTGACGAGAACCGGTTACCGCAACGCCACCGCGCCCCTAGGGTTCAGTAACACATTTAATGCAATATAACTTTTTCTCACCATTAGGACATTGCGAACCTCAGATGTAGGGGTGAATCGAATCTCTAATCGAATCTTGCCGCTTTTCAAGTTGTGGATATTACACCTTACAACCGTAATATTGTCAGTCTACACTCAAGTATTGAGTGCAACAGCGACTCGTGTAACTCAAGCAAAAAGCGAAATGTACCAGAAAGGAATCAATGCAATTTCGGAAGCGGAACCTACTTGAACACTTCTTCTGTCAACAGGTCTCCTGTATAGGAGACCTGATGACAGAAGAAGAGTTCAAGAAGAGACACTGTGTAGGATTTTGTAGGATTTTGAGGAAGCAATGTAATGTTGGAAACGGAACCTACTTGAACTGTACAGGAGACCTGATGACAGAAGAAGAGTTCAAGAGGAGGCACTGTGTAGTATTTTGTAGGATTTTGAGGAATCAATGTAATGTTGGAAACGGAACCTACTTGAACTGTACAGGAGACCAGATGACAGAAGGAGAGTTCAAGAGGAGACACTGTGTAGTATTTTGTAGAATTTTGAGAAATCAATGTCATTTCGGAAGCGGAACCAACTTGAACTGTACAGGAGACCTGATGATAGGAGGATAGTTCAAGACGAGACACTGTGTAGGATTTTGTAGGATTTTGCGACCATCTCGACGATTAAAAAAAAATCGAATCGGTGCGATTGAAATCGAATCGAATCATGGGAACTATTTCAAATCGAATCGAATTTTGAAGCTTCCCAGGGCCCTAATCACCATGCTAAACATATTTAGAACGTATTCTAAGAATCTAATGCCATCCTTTGGTTTTCCAAAATTTCTTTGGCCTATTTTCTTCTTACTATCAATTATGTATAGGACTGGTGAAAGGCTTTATAGGATTTTAAACAAATAATGTTTTTTACAAAATGCCTTTAATTGTTATCGTATGTGGTGCACCTTAATTCACCTATAAAATTATGAGTAGCGTGGAATCAGCACATTTTTCAAATAAAAAAAAACGCCTTAATATTAATGTGTCACCATTTGTTGTGCAATGGCACAATTATTGTGTATTGCTTTAAATTAAATTAATTTAAATTAACTCTAACAATTACAATATAAACAACAAACTATGCTCAGACCCACATCCTCAAAATACTTTTCTATTCTTCAGCGTTTCCTTCTTAACGACCGTGTTTTCAAACTTACTTTTCAAATTTACGTGGGGCGCGGTGGCTAAGTAAGAAGAGGTGCAGGCTGCACGCCGAGAGGCCCTCGGTTCGAATCCCACCTGCGGCAACCGCGTTGTGTCCTTGGGCAAGACGCTTGACCCCCATTGCCCACGTCGGGGCACGGTGGCGTTGTGTGCTAAGGTGTACTGCACGTCGATGGTGCACTTGTCTTCAACCAATACTAATCCTGCTCGTGTGGAGTTAGTATGTTGGGGAGCTGACAGTTTATCGACATTACTCGGTGGTTCCCTCCGGGTACTCCGCCTTCCTCCATCAGTAAAACTGTCATGGTCATGATTAGCCATTGTACAGAAGTATGTGACCTTAAACACCAATAAATAATAATAAATTCATATTTGTGTGTTCTACTCTACTCGATTTCCAAGGAACATCTGCGATCGTAAAAAAAGATCTTGGACCTGCGCATTTTAGAATTTTAATCAGACGAATTTTAAGAAGCGGAAATGCATACAGTCGCGCATTAATCAATTCAGACGAAATAATCCACCTGGTTGTGGCTTCAGTTATTGTAGAAAAAGTGATGTGGTTCATAAATACAACTGTATCTGTAAACATTTACTTACTTGTTTTAACCCTTTACCTAACATGAAAAGCAGACGACACAGCTAAATAGAACATTAACACTCATCCAATAACAAGAAAGTCATGCGAGGTTCAATATTGCGACAGTAGTTGAATACCGGATATCAGAGTTGAGGTGATTACATGTACTTAATGTATTCGATTATGAATAATTTTATTTTGAAATTTTTTGATACGAAAAAATGCATTTATTTCTTATTTCAAAAAGTACTCAAGTATTTATTATTCAAAAATGTCATGAATATATTTTTGAAAACCTGAATACTTGTTGAAATAACAATTATTTATGAAGACTTTCGAATTTGCTCATTTCATCTGTTAAAAATAGTTTTCATCGGATCTAGTCTTGGCTGCTTAACAGCAGCCATGACTAGATTTTTTTTTTTTTTTTTTTATAATTTTTAATTTCAGCAGATATGTACAAAAATCGTTTTTTACAAAGTTTTTCTTTTTGACAAACAATATAATGTATTTTAAATAAATGTACATAAAATAATACACAATTTCAGGTTTCTCTGATGAGTTCTGGGTGTTTTGAGGAGATAATACAAGTGTCTGAAAAGAGGGTGATGAACAGTGTGTACTGTCGTGACCAAAAGGTCTTAAAAAATATAGGGGAAGGATTTGACCTAAGAGGGGGTATTAACGAGAACCGTGGGTTTGACTAGCCCCCCCCCCCCCCGTCTCATTTAGAGGGAGCTATACCAAGAGGTCTTGTAATTGCATACATCTCTCTTGAATGCACTTTGCCTGTTTTGACGAATATTTATGAACGGACATTAATTCTAACGTACGGTATACCTTTATCTGCTCTAGGAAGCTTTTGAAGACAGGTGTACACCCCCTCACCTTGCAAGAATAAATAAATTTTTTGAAAAGTAGTACACACAGATTAGCGGCTGCTGACGGTACTTCCTGGTTTGGGAAACCTAGAAGCACATATTGTGGAGTAAGGGGGAAGGACAGAGCACAATTAATTCGCAGTTTATCTTGAAGGTTCACGAGTATCGTCTTGGAATGACTGCATTCGAAAAACAGGTGCAAAAGGGTTTCTTTTGTATTGCTGCAAAAGGTACATAGTTCCGTTTCAGACAGTTTACTTTTAAGCAGTTTGGAGTTGGTATAAATCGATCTGTGCAATATTTTGTATTGGAGGCTTTGAAGGTAGGGGTCATCACTAATAGTAAAAGAATTCTTGTATATCGACTCCCAGTCTGTCGGTTGGAGGTCGATACCCAAGGACTCTTCCCACTTTTTCTGGGATTCATAAGGTCTCGAAGCAGCTAACTTTAAAAAGATGGGGTAGAAAGTTTGGCACGTTTTCTTCGACATATTCAATAATTCAACGTATTCCTTTCTTATGGTTGGGATTCTACGTGTCTCTTTTATTGCTTCTTTCCACGACTTTGGTATTGCATTAATCACTCCTTGGTAAATTGTGAAGGGCGTCTCGAGGTTGTATTTCCTTGAAAAAAGAGGGAAGCTTAAAAAGCCTCCTTGCTCACTTAAGAGATCGTTGATAAAAAGATATCCTTTCTCCACCATTTTTTAAGGAAGTAGGGTCGGTAATTGATTTGTATTTTTACATTATAAAATAATGGTTCACACAGAATATCTTCAGGGGCTGAGGTAGCATTTGTATCTAGTATGGACCATATGTGTACTACATTCTTCCAAAAGTTATTTAATTTTTCTCCAACCTTTAGAAGTCCTTCCTTGTGTAAATACCAAATTTTGTAGGCGCCTTGATCTTCAAAATCGTCTAAAACCAAAGTTTTCCAGGGTGCCAGTGTGCCTGGGTCTAAAAGCCTTTTTATCCAGCTAACTTTTAGAGAGTAGCTGTACGTTTTTATATCCGGGAATTCAAGTCCTCCATATTCTATCAGATTGATTAATGTGCGGCGTTTCACTTTTTCATTTTTGCCCGACCAAAGGAACTTGTAAAATAGAGTCTGTAGTCTGCATATAATATTTTCAGGTGGATCTGGGAGAACTGTCAAGCAGTGTATTAGCATTGGGAGAGCAAGGGTTTTAATAACTACCGTTTTGCCAATAAGTGTCAGATTTCTGAATGACCAGTCACTAAGAAGTTTTTCAATTTTTCCCATCTGATTAAGGTAGTTATTAACAATGTAATTCTCGCTAAACAAATTATATTCGATTCCTAAAATTTTAAAGGCGTTGTTGTGATTCCATTTAACATTTTGCTGTGTAGGGGTTTCGTCAACACAACCCCGTTTTGCCCCAATCCATATCACCTCGGTTTTATCAAAGTTTACCTTTAATCCAGAAATTTTTGAAAACGAGTTCACTGTTTCAAGAGCTATGTCTAATGAGTGTCCGTCGTCGCTCAGAAAGAGGGTGGAGTCGTCCGCGTATTGGCTAATCAAATATTCGGAGTTGTTTATTTTAATACCATTTATGTCCGGGTTATATTTCAGTGCTGCGCTCAGGATTTCCGCACAGAGTATAAACAAGTAAGGGGAAAGTGGATCTCCCTGCCTCACACCTCGCCCCAACATTACTTTTTCAGAACAATGCCCGTTATTTAGAATATAACTGTAAATATTGTTATAGAATGTTTGAACCCATCTGATGATCGAAGGGCCAAAGTTTAGAAAACGTAAGGTTTTCAAAATAAAGGACCACTCCAAGGAATCAAAAGCTTTCTCGAAATCCAGTAATGTTAAAATTCCTGGAATATTTTGTTCCTCACATTTTTCAAGAAGGTCAAAGATTAATCGGGTTGATTCTCCAATATATATTCCCTTTACAAAGCCAAGTTGTGTTTCAGATATTAATTGTTGTAGGGCCGTTTTGATGCGATTGGCTATAGCAGCAGAACCGATCTTAAAATCTACGTTTATAAGGGATATTGGTCTCCAGTTTTTCAAAAACATTTTCGGTTTGTTTTGTTTCGGTATACATGTTATGATACCAGTTCGTTGGGTAGTTGAAAGTTCTTTTGCAGAATAACCAAAGTTCAAGGAGTTGATTAATAACATACTTATGTCACTCCAGAAGAATTTGTAAAATTCGGCTGTGAAGCCATCTGAGCCTTGAGATTTGTTATTTGTCATTAGTTTTAGGGAGCTTGAGTATTCTGCCTTAGTGAGTGGGCCTTCGAGGGATTTGTTTTCATCTTCTTCTAAGAAGTTTAGAAATGGGTTTTCAACATTAAAGAATGTGTTTTCGACTTGTTTAAGTTTGTGAGCAGGTGTAATTTTTGAGGCATACAGGTTTTGGTAAAAGGTTTTCTGTTCAGATATTATTTCCTGCAAGTCACTTGTTTCTGTACCATCAGATTTTATTATTTTGGGAATCATTTTTTCAGTATAATGTCTTTTTTCCAGATTACAGAAGTATTTTGTAGCTTTCTCCCCCTCCACTTTCCATTTAGCTTTGGATCGAAGAATTATCCCCTGTACCTTCTTGTCTCTGATTGACTTTAGTTCTGTTTCCAGAGAATCGATTTCTTCGGTAACAGATAAGTCGCCCTTGTCGAGATTCTCGTTCAAGATTCTTAGTGTCTGTTCGATTTCAGATTCCCGTTTGTTGGACAGTCGTTTTAAGTTTGCGGAATAAGAGATAGTTTTCCCTCTTATCATGAGTTTCAAAGTCTCCCAGAACAGCTGATCGTCGATTGTTAGTCTATTATTATTATAATAATAATTATTATTATTATTATTATTATTATTATTATTATTATTATTATTATTATTAATATTATTATTATTATTATTAATATTTTCGGCTGTGACAGTAGCATTACTGGTAGTGACAGGTGTTGTACTGTACTGGTCAATTGTTTCTGCTGTAGTCCGTTTTACTACATTTATGTATTCTTGGTCATTAAGAAGGCTGTTATTAAACTTCCAAAAACCTCTCCCCCGGGGCTGGTTAAAGAAGGATAGGCCGATACTTATAGGGTTATGGTCTGATTTATATCGAATTTGGATGTCTATCATTTGGAAAAATATGTGCAAATCACTTGACATAAGAAAATAGTCCAGTCTAGCCATTTTGCTTCCAGGGCCCCTCCAGGTATAACGTCTAGATTCGGGATTTTCTATCCTCCATACATCATGTAAATCTAATTTTTGCATATACTGTAAAATTTTCTCATTTGCTTTGACATTATTTCTGTGCTTATAGTTTATTGTATCCATGTCATAGTTCTGGGGAACATTCCAGTCTCCTCCTATTAAAACTGAGGAGTTACCTATTTCTTCTATTTTAGAGAATACGTTTTCATAGAAGCCCGGGTTGTCATCATTTGGTCCATATACAACCGATATTGTTAATCTTTGTTCTTGTATAGTTATATCAAGTACAATATAATTACCTCTGGGGTCTACAATCGACTTGTTTATTGAATATCCAAACGAATTTTTGAACAGGCTAGATTTGATAAAATAAAAAATTCATGAAAATTTTACTCAATAAATCACTGGTCCAAAGGTTGATAACATTTCTGGATGAATTTGTGTTAAATGTGCTCAGTTTGTATTTATTTTAGTGGCAAGAGAGCTCGTTACAATGACAGATCAGAAGCTTTGTTTTTTAGGAAAGAAAGTATGTATTTCTGTTTGTTCCATAAATATTTCTGTTTCCCCTTTTCCCTCGGGTAAAGGGCAACACAGGAACAACGGCAGTTATTAGTGTGGTTCATCCCCCAAGAACATGGCGTCCCTTGAGTTCCAATGTGTTCTATGTGCCTGTAGGCACAGAGAACACATTGGAACTCAGGGGACAATAGAACTCCAGAAATTAACTTACGACCTAAATGTTCAAGTTTGAATAAGGGCCGTAGCATCTCGTTTGAAAGGTGTTATTATCAAAACAAAACCGATTATCACGTGACGTGAGGTGATTTTTCCTCAGTATCTTAGGACATTAGTTGATAATTTAACCCCCCGCACACTGATTTCCCGTCCTAGGCATGAATATCCACCAGCAACATTAAAAGAGTAAGGTACACTTTTGGGCTGGATAGTCCGTTAACGGAAACATTACATGTTCTCCAATGTTTGTCAGAGAATATGAGTTTCTTCTTGGGGGGAAACTCCATTCCATTGATGCCATGATAATTAATCTTCTCTCCATATACTTGATACCACAATCTAAACCTATAGTACGTGGAGAGTAGATTGTAACTAAATCACCCACGGAGTGGAGTTATCACCCAGGCTATAACTTTCAAATTTTGTACAAATCGACAAAAAACACAAGCAATGTTTCAGATGTTGGACCTCCGGGTTTAACCCGGAGGTCCATTGGCTGAAACTTTGCTTGTGTTGGTTGTGCTTTGCAACTAATTTGCAATTATTGCGTGGGTGGAATATCCACTCTGCGGATGAGTTAGTGATAATACACTCTCCACGTACTGTATACCTGGACAAGAAGTGTCAATATTTTAGTGATAGTACATTACTGTTACGGTTTGTAATTGGGGACGACACACACCGTAGTGAAACTATTTTCCAAGCCTTTCAAATTGTGTATTGATCTAACAAGAATTACATATGTCCCCTAACACCAATTATCTCTTCGAGAGATCATGAAATCGATATTACAATTACTGGATAGACCCAACATGAGGTGGTAATTAATTTTGCCATCCGAAAAAACCCATAAAGACGGGTGCGCAATAGGCTTTTTAATAATTAAATATTTTAAGTTTCTGGCGTATTTCTAGAAGCCGTCTTTGATAAATAAAAATAAATTGTGCTGTTTGGAGCATTTTCCTTTGAATTTGTTAGACAAAGGAGATGCACTTGAAGTGTCTCTAAAACACTTTGTGCACACTAAAAACTAAAGTGTTAAAACTGACACTTTCAATGTGTTAAACCCATTCTAACTCTTTAGGTTTGATTTTAACACTCAAAGTACAATGCTTTAAGCACTTAGACATTACAATCGTCAGACATCTGAAACTTGAATGGATGGCACTTCCCATGTGTCCAGCATTGGTGGTTCTTCCAGAATCGTCCATAATTTGATTTGCGCTTGGTGGGTACATAATTAAAAGGACACAACGCAGATGACGCGGATCAGGCTCGAGAGTTCGAGCCTGATCCGCGTCATCTGCGTTGTTTCCTTTTAAGTGTCGCGACATTACACTTGTCAAGTGGTATTATTGCAACACCTGTCAAGTTCTGGGATATCTACACTTGAACAAAGTGCTAGTTCAGCACTTAGTAAGTGTTAAATACAGCACTTCAAGTGTAATTTTTAACTCTTGAGTTTTTAGCGTGTGATGACCTATTGGACTGATTAACATCATCCTTTCCTATTCTTGATAGAAAATTGCCCCGAAAAAGTAAACTCCTTCACGAGTCTTTAGTGAGATGCATGGCAAATAATACGCTCGTCCGGTCGTCCAAGACGCAAGAATTAAATCTGACTTGTTGTTTCATGTCAGATGGTCATCGCTGGACGAGAGCGGACCTTCATATACTTAGTACGATGCGTTGCAAGGAAGTACAGTCCGTGGAGAGTGGACTGTAACTAAATCACCCACGGAGTGGAGTTATCACCCAAGCTATAACTTTCAAATTTTGTACATATCGACAAAAAACACAAGCAATGTTTCAGCCAATGGACCTCCGGGTTCACCCGGAGGTCCATTGGCTGAAACTTTGCTTGTGCTGTTTATGCTTTGCAACAATTTGCAATTATTGCTTGGGTGGAATCTCCACTCTGCGGGTGATTTAGTGATAATACACTCTCCATTGTACTGTACAAAATAATTAATTTTCTTCTCAGGTTGCAATTTCAAGACACTGTTTTGGTTCGGATTTTTTATTTACCATAGAATAAAAACAATAATCATCGCACTCCCAAGTTCAATCTCATATTTGAAATGTATAATCACTGCATTGATCTTTGACATAATGATTCGTTGCGTCAAAATTAAATTGGGCGATTTTAGGTCGCACAAAATAAATTAATTGATTCCAGGGTAATTATTTTTCAAATCGGCGAGAGAGGGAAGGAGGGTTTTATTTACAATTTTTATTTTTCTTTCGCAAAAAATGAACAAACATGGAGAGGATTTCGGCTGTCACACAGAAATATAGAAAATTCCTCTCAAAACATACTGTAGGTAATGCAATTCAGAGGCTTCATATTCTTTCGAAACTCTTCATATTATCTTTGAAGTAAAATTATTTAATCTATAGGGATATGCCTCGTTACAATTTATGGGAGAGTGCCTATAGGCAAACATATTGACGACATTAACTAAATAAAATATGTACCAATCAAAAACTGTTAAAAGTTTCGGGTCTCCCTGAGTTTGTACTAATATTGGAAGACACTGAAACGCAATAAAAATGTCCAATGAGGGGGTTCAAATTCAACGAGGGATTGTCTGAGAATCCAAACACTTTTTAGCCTTATATTTTCGTCTGCACGTTGGTCTCATTGTCGTTAGTATTTGGGTTTGTCGTACACAGCAAAGATGGCATTAGAGGCATCACCACATGGAAATTGAAAAATAAGATGAAACTTTAATATTTGCTACTTCATCGCAACACATGCGACGTTCAGATCGCATTTAACTTCACGCGCGTAGCCAGGAATTTTGCTGGGGAGGTGTGTAACAAACAGTAGTGTAATAATCAACCAGTAGTGTAATATTAACCAGTAGTGTAATAAAAATTAACTAGTAGTGTAATAATCAACCAGTAGTGTAATACAAATCAACCTGTAGTGTAATAACCAGTAGTGTAATAAACTTAGGCAGTAGTGTAATAAACATTCATAAAAACCAACAATTTTTCAACAAAATTTGAAAATCTTTTGAGGTGACTCAAATCATAGTTTGGGTACATCTTATCGATTTTTAATAATTTTAGCGTACGTTTAAAGGCGTTTTGCAGGTCAAACATCATTTCGTGGGTTCAATACGGCGAGGAAAGGTATTTTTATGATTTTTATGTGATGTGCGTATTTTCTGGTGTTTAATGGCACTTTCTGCATTTGTGGATTTATGTAAATTCAAAGTTGGCCAATTACTTATGATAATGTTGTGCTTTTGAGAGACTTCTTGTCCCAGGCATAAGTTGTCAGGTTCCATAATACCAGAATAAATTGTCAAGGTAATTTACATGTTCTGAAGTATGATATTCAGAAACGTGTGTCCTGCGTGTTGTCTTCAATTATAATATTTAATACGGCCCTGGCGGATCACTAAAGGTCTCCCACACCCCATCTCCCGCTTTCTACTCTACCTTTACAGGGGGGGGGGGGGGGGGGGGGATCTTATTGTTGACATTATTATATGATTTTTAGTTAACTTTTACCCGGTGTAGAGGAACATCGATCTCATTGGCTGCTAAAGAAGTGTTAATTCTACTAGTTCAAATAAGACATTGTTTTTAACTTTCTGTGTGGCAAAGCTCAATCCAGTGATATTTATTTATCCGTAAAGACCTCAATTCTCCATCCCCTGAATAAGCTTGTTTATATTAAATCTGGAATTAGCTATTAAATTGATTCCACAGAACGATGGGGGAGGGGGGTGGATGGCGGTGATTGGGGAGTGTAGTGGTATATGTACGCCCCTCCAATGTTAACACGAAATATCAAAAGTTGGAATTTTAAGGATCAAACCCGTGCAAGTTAGAAATGAAAATATCCTGAAATTTATGGAGCCCGGTAGGTGACAGGTTTCACTCTTATTTTATTTCGTTTTAACGAAATAATATTTCGAAATAACAAAATAATATTTCGTTTTAACGAAATAATATTTCGAACTGACGAAATATTTCGTTTTAACGAAATATTATTTCAAAATAACGAAATAATATTTCGAAATAACCAAATAATATTTCTTTTAACGAAATAATATTTCGAACTCACGAAATATTTCGTTTTAACGAAATATTATTTCGAAATAACGAAATAATATTTCGAAACAACGAAATATTATTTCGTTTTAACGAAATAATTATTTCGTTTTAACCAAATAATGTTTCGTTTTAACGTAATAAGTATCTGTAGCGGTAAGCAGGGACAGATTACACCGCTTCGCTACTTTTCGATTGCAAATTCTGCTTACTTAGCTAAGTAACACGGTTACGTATTCTAGCAAAATATGAATTTGACTCATTAAAATTAATGACTTCACTTTATTGTGGAATACATTTAGTGATATTCACTTGAAACACTCTCCAATCAGTTAACGTTATGAGAACACCGTTTTTCGCGATATGTGTTTTACCAGAGTTTTTTTGGTGCTGTCCCCCCACATAGCTTCTCGCACCTTCCCTCCCCCTCCTAAAAAAAACTTCTAATTGCAGGCCCGACATCGATAGACTATAAATGGCCGACAAAAGTAGTAATGGAAAGCAGAGAACGACATTATAAGATGCATAGGCGTACAGGGCATGGTAACTTGGGGGGTGGGGTGGGGGGAGGGGTTGTGAAGTCGTGGAAAATTATTTTGTTCTGGCAGTTTTCATAATTTCTGGGGTCAAGCTTCACAGACCTACCTGTATAGTGTCAAACATTCAATTTGTTGTCTTTACATAAGGGATACCGCCCTATAAGACCAAACTTGGAACCAAAGTCCGTAATATATTTTTTTGGCGCGGTACGTCTCACAGGATGTGCCACACCAAAAAATTATATTACGGACTTTGGGTGCTAGTTTGGACTACAGTCTTATCACGTTGATAATGCATCTGATGACATTATATACATAGGCCTAACAGTTTTAAAAAAAAAATTCCCGAGAGAGCTTGCCCCATGCTGTTGGGAGTGCGGGGAGGCGCCCATAAACATTTCTGTCGACCATTTTCACATTCTGTTGGAAAATAATTGTCGAATTTGTATGAATCGAAAGCAAACAGCTTCAGAGTTTGAAATGTCAAATAATATATTGTTACAGTTATTGACTAAAATCAGCAACTGGACAAGTCACAACTGAGGCACCCGGAGGCTCTAGAATTGTTCTTAGAGCCTCAGACTTAAAATAATTTACTTAGGGAGGCCCCAATCCCCACCAACGGGCGGGGGACACCCCTTACCATACACTCTCGCACCCCGGTGTTGGACATCTCGAGTATGCCTTTGGCACACGGATGTCGGATTTTTAAGTACGGCTGGCTTCGGACCTGCGGGAGAGGGCCGCCAACCCTCTCTCACCCACCTCGGTTACAGTTGCTTCAATGATCCTATGATAAATGACGTTCCCCCATAATGTTGGGAAAAAAATTCAAAACGGTTTTTTAAAAGCGTCATTTTCCTGAGTCTGATTGTTCACATTAATTTTTCTATCTCAAATAATGGAAGTGAACAATTATTCATGCTGATTCATGGGGAAAAATCGGCCGAACACGCCTTTTTCTGGCATGTTTGCATCCTCCATCGCCCCATGTACCATCTTATTTATTTCGTTTTAACGAAATAATTATTTCGTTGAAACGAAATAATATTTCGTTATTTCGAAATTTTATTTCGTTAAAACGAAATATTATTTTGTTATTTCGAAATATTATCTCGTTAAAACGAAATAAAATAAGAGTGAAACCTGTCACCTACCGGGCTCCATAAATTTCAGGTATATTCATTTCCATCTTTCATGGGTTTGATCCTTAAAATTCCAACTTTTGATATTTCGGGTTAACACCGGAGGGGCGCACATATACCGCTATACTCCCCAAGCACCGCCATCCACCACAGCAACCACCCCACCCCACCCCACCCCACCCCACCCCACCCCACCCCACCCTATCGTTCCACCGTCCCGGGGAATCAATTTAATAGCTAATTCCAGATTTAATATAAACCTGCTTATGCAGGGGATGGAGAATTAGGGTCTTTGTGGATAAATGGCTATCACTGGATTGAGATTTGACACATAGAAAGTTAAAAGCAATGTCTTACTCGAACTAATAGAATTATTACTTCTTTAAAAGCCAATGAGATCGATGTTCCTTTACACCGGGTAAAAGTTAACTAAAAATCGTATAATGTCAACAATAAGATCCCCCCCCCCCCCCCCATACACACATACACACACCACACACAGTAAAGGTAGACGTGTAAAGAGGGAGATGGGGGTGTGGGAGACCTTTAGTGATCCGTCAGGGCCGTATTAAGTATTATAATTGAAGACAACACACAGGGGACACGTCCTTGAATATCATACTTCAGCACCTGCAAGTTACCTTGATAATGTATTCTGTTATCATGGAATCTAGGGGGCGCGGTGGCATTGTGGTAATCGGTTCTCGTCAGATCACCGAAGTTAAGCAACGTCGAGCCCGGTTAATCCTCAGATGGGTGACCGTCTGGGCGATCGATTCGGACTCCCGCGTTGTGTCCTTGGGCAAGGCACTTAACTCCGATTGACCACATGGGGGTACGATGACGCCGTGTACTAAGGCGTATTGCACGTCGATGGTGCGCATGTCTTCAACTAATCTAACCCTGCCTGTGCTGCAGTGCGGAGTTACGATGCTGGGGAACTGGCAGCTGCTCGTCGTTGCTCGTCGGTTCTCTCCGGGTACTCCGGCTTCCTCCACCCGTAAAACTGCCACGGTCATGATTAGCCATTGTGCATAAGTATGTGACCTTAAACACCAATAAATAAATATCATGGAACCTGACAACTTATGCCTTGGGTAAGAATTCTCTCAAACGAGAGAAATTATCATAAATAATTGGCCAACTTTGAATTTACATAAATCCACAAATGCAGAAAGTGACATTAAACACTTGAAAATACGCACATCACATAAAAATCATAAAAATACCTTTCCTCGCCGTATTGAACCCACGAAATGATGTTTGACCTACAAAACGCCTTTAAACGTACGCTAAAATAATTAAAAATCGGTATGATGTACCCAAACTATGATTTAAGCCACCCCAAATTTTTTTCAAATTTTGTTGATAAATTGTTGGTTTTCATGGATGTTTATTACACTACTGGTTAAGTTTATTACACAACTGGTTATTACACTACTGGTTGATTTGTATTACACTACTGGTTGATTATTACACTACTGGTTAATTTTTATTACTTTACTGGTTAATATTACACTACTGGTTGATTATTACACTATTGGTTGTTACAAGGTGCGCAAAGTTGCGATCGACGAGCAGCATGGTCGCATCGATGGGAAAAATTGAATTAAAAAAAAAATGAGTATAGCACATATTATGTGAAATTTAGGATATAATACATAAGCAGTTTTGCACTACTGTATGTGGGAAATTGCATACAAAATAGACGATAAAGTTGACAAGCATATTGTATTTTCCGGTTATATATTATACTTATTTATTACTTTCCAAAGTGTGATTTACTGGAATTTCCGGGTTTGATTATAAACGATAACTTCAGAAGTGAATTATGCAATCAACAATTGTGTCATGTATCCATGCGCGCAAACGAAGACGGTTTGTCGTGCCTGTAATGGGGACTTCATTGTTTTTTAACCCTTTACCTAATATGAAAAGCAGACGACACTCGCAAAAAATTCTTGAATAGCTATTATTTCATGTTTTTGTCTCAAAAACATACATTGTGACCCCTCATTGGAACGAGCTCGACGAGCTCGTTCCAATGAGGAGTCATGATCTTTGTTTTAGAGACAAAAAATAAAAAATAATTAAAATTAATTGGCGATTTTTGACGATGCAACTAGTATCTGTGAAACGCCTTAGCACTTTGATACTGTTTAATAGCCGATGCTATACAAATATCAAAGTAATGCCTAGACGGTTCAAAAAAAGTACACGCAATCAAAACCATTTATTTGGCAAAACAACTCACCTCGATACATATACATTATCATGACCATGTGCATGTCCTATAAACTGTATCAGATTCTCGGTCGTGTTGCAACGAGCCCGTCAGGGGTGTAAACACGACCGAGAATGTGATACAAATTACAGGTCATGCAGTTGGTCACGATAATACATTTATCTAACAATCCCGTTACATAAAGCCCCTTTCCCCCGTTTTTCAGTTTAAAGCGAATTGGAATTGGTCAAAATTTTGAATTTCATTTTTAATGCGTAATAAGAACGCATATAATGATATATGTGATTGTGCGATGTTTACCGGAAGTTGAAACTGTCTGATACAGAATCAGAATGAAGTCGTCTATATGACACGGAATCGGAACACATTATGTGATACGTACCGTTTCTCGTAGTTTTCAGGCCAAAATCTATATGATTGTTAGAAAAATTATAAGCGGAGGGTAAGCGAGATCGCCCATTTTATCAAATCACAAATAAGAGATAGTCACTCCAGTGGAACTCCAATTTTGCGGTGACAGTGTTTGCATCTGTCCCAGCTCCCCTGGCTACATGCATGAACTTATAAATGCCTTTAATTCCTTAGAAAAGTTTCCAGTGAAAATCGTAACTTTGCGACCCTTTGTTATGTCTTTTCAACAAAGCAAAATAGAGTTATCTGTGTAGTAAAAACAAACCCTACCTTTCAAGTCTTGCTAAAGAAGTCGATGTAACCTTTGCTCAACATGCTCACAACAACCGACTTTTCTTATTAACCTTCTGCACACTGATGTCAAAATATAAAACAAAATTATCCTGCAAATCCCCCCATACAGGGGTGGCGCCAGAGATTTCTCGACAGGGGGCTGACCTCTCCGACAGGGGGGCTATAACATTTGACCTCCCAAACGAAGGAAAATGACTGAAAATTGGTAAAATGGAGAACCAAAATAGAAACAAATTGAGTATGTTTGTTGATTATTTAACCTTTTACCTAACCTGAAAAGCAGACGGCACTTGCAAAAATAATTCTTGAATAACTAATTGTTTTCATTTTTTGTCTCAAAAACATAGGTCATGACCCCTCGTTGGAACGAGCTCGACGAGAGTTCTCCCCCCCCCCCCCCCTTGGCGCCACCACTGCCCCCATAGTGCAACTGGGAATTTACCCTATTCAGTCTAAATGTGTCACAAAAGACTGATTTAGTTATTTTCTTGTTACGTTATGAGAAAAAATTGCTGCTTCAAATGTCGGTATTTTGACAGTGATGTGCAGGATAACTTAACAACAAATGTTCTGTGGTATCGAGGAGAATCACGTTGCATCACATGGTGATCACTGTCGTTTTGATGTGACCATTATGGAGTAAATGTTGTCTTTGAACTGTTCTGTTTTGACAAGAGTGTGCGGAGGGTTAACTTATCAACTAATGTCCTAAGATACTGAGGAAAAATCACCTCACGTCACGTGATAATCGGTTTTGTTTTGATAAAAACACCTTTCAAACGAGATGCTACGGCCCTTATTGAAACTTGGACATTTTGGTCGTAAGTTAATTTCTGGAGTTCTATTGTCCCTTGAGTTTCAATGTGTTCTCTGTGCCACCACGCACATAGAACAAATTGGAACTCAGGGGACGCTGTGTTCTTGGAGGATAAACCACACTAATAATTGCCGTTGTTCTGTGTTGCCCTTTACCCAACGGAAAAGGGAAAAACATAGAAATATTTATGGAACAAACAGAAATACATACTGTTCTTTCCTAAAAACAAAGCTTCTGATCTGTCATTGTAACGAGCTCAGCGAGCTCGTTACAGCGAGGGGGTTACTAGGTAGGCTTTGGAGACAAAAAATGAAAAATATAATCACATTTGAATGGCGATATTTGTGAATACCTCAATATTTTCCTCTTTGTCAAATAATTGTAGTAGGAGACGACACTTGCAAACAAAGTTATTGTAATGGCCTATCATTCCTCACCGCTACCAATTCTACAGACGGATCATAACCAATGTTGTTTTATATGAAAATATTGAAAAAATAATATTTATAATATTTAACCCTTTACCTAACATGAAAAGCAGACGACACTTGCCAAACAATTATTGAATAACTAGTTTTTATTATTTTTTCTCTCAAAAACATAGTTTATGATCCCTCATTGGAACGAGCTCATTCCAATGTTTTTGAGACAAAAATTAAAATTAATTGGCAATTTTGAGAATAGCGCTGGCAGTTTTTTGCCGTTACGTTGGGTGAAGGGTTAAATGGCGACTTCTGTGAATAGTTCTGGCCGGATATGGTGGTACGGTTTGGCAAAATGTTAACAAACGAGCATCGATTAGTGGGTGGAATACCCAATGCTACGAATGACACGCGATACACTTATTTTGTTTATCACAAAAGCTTTTTTGTCTGTCTGTGTGTCAAATCTCCTGACATTTAAAGTTTAAAATATACTGTTTTGTCACTGTAATGGAAGCTTAGTGTCGCTAGAAATGGGAAACCGAACGTCATCCGGAAAATACTATGTAACTGTCTTCTGCAGCTTGTTTTGTGTGGAGAGTCAAACAGAATTTCTTTGCTTCTGGATTATCCGATTTATCGACGTTTATCACGCGGAAAGCATACAGACGTGTTAAAAGGCAGCAGACTTGATATTTGCGAATAGAAGTACACATCACGCGTATAGAAGTGTCTTTTGTGCTGGGTCTTTTTCGACAAAGAAGTAAACTATTCGAAGCAAACGCCAGAAAAAATAATTACAGCAATCAGTGAACTCTTTGGTTGGATAGAAGGCAAGGAACACAGTACAGTCTCCATGAACTGGCCACCTTCCACGGGATGGGCAGTATTTCCACGGACGCAATAATATTAGATTGCAAACACTAGTTACAGGAATTATCATAAAAAAATAATTAATGAAGCACCGGGTACTACCCGGTGCTTCATTAATTAAAATTTTATTGATGATTTCTTATTAATTGGTAAACACATGCGTGGACATCACTGCCGACGCGTGGATTACGGCCAGTTCACGGCGACTGTACTGTCGTCAAAGAAGAACATAATAAGCGTAAAACGCTGATACGCTACTTACGTTATTTTGCAGTATGGCGTATTCTTCACCAAACTTAGTTCAGTATGTAGTTGGGGCGTGGCTTTTCATCTACTGTGGCACCTATTTAACTTGTTTCACACTGAATACCAAAAAGACACTCTACATATCACAATCTACAGCAGATGTCGAATGTAATAATCAGTTGGTTGTCACGTCAACTGCAGCATCGCACATCGATTGCGCAAGATCATGCTCTAAGGACAAGAGTTGTATTTCTTTCAACTTTGATGTACAGAATCAAACATGTCGCATGTCCGATGGAGTGATCTCCAACGATAATGGCAAGGTGTACTCTTTTGTTTCTGGAGGTAAGTTATTTACACTACCTGAGGATTCATGACCATAATGCTGAAACGAACAGTGGATTTTAGGGTTCGAATACTCGCTAAAAGTATTCGAAGACTCCCCTCCTTTATCCCTTTACCCAACGTAACGGCCAAAACCGGCCAGCGCTATTCTCAAAAATCGCCAATTAATTTTCACTATTTTTTGCATTTTTTGTCTCAAAAACATAGGTTATGACCCCTCGTTGGAACGAGCTCGTCGAGCTCGTTCCAGCGAGGGGTCATAACCTATGTTTTTGAGACAAAAAATGAAAAAAATTAGTTATTCAAGAATTTTTTTTGCAAGTGTCGTCTGCTTTTCACGTTAGGTAAAGGGTTAAGCATGTGTCAGGCGGCTTCATTGTGCATGAGAATATTTAACAAATATGGCAAACATGTGGCCTGGCCACTTGGGCGGTGTGGGGGGGATTGAGAGGGGCGCATCCCCTCCACTTTTCTTCAAAAATGTTCCTCGAAATATGTCCAAAAATGGCATACAAATCGTAGGGGGATTTGTAGATTGCTTGTCCTAGTATCTAAGTCGGTGAAAAGGTAGACAGTCGCCAGTACATGAACAACCTCAAAATATCCGCTCAGATGCAAGGAGATGGGGGTTTTTGAACCCTGGAATTCAATGTTTTTCTAACACGGGCCGAACCATGGTCGGCCTGTGGTAGAAATATTTTCAGTTACAGGGTTCCATCGATTACCCTTGACCGCCCCATATCGGACACATTTATTTCCATCTAGTGGAAACCCTGATTATTGTTACCTTGGTTATCTAGCTGAAACTTTAGGGACGCAAAATTCTGGGATGTGAAAGCTTGGAAAGCTTTTCCCGCAAACACCACCCTCACCCCCACTCCCCCCCCCCCATTAAAATGGAGCTAAAAGCCAGGCTCTGCGAGTTTGCCCCCCCCCCCCCCCCCCCCCACACACACACACTTGCTTTGGGCTGGCTACGCCACTGATGGCACGCGATTGCGAGGCATATGTTATGTGTAACAGTTTATGGGCCGGTTATCAATGTCGAAACTTCAAAAAGGGGGTGACTCGGGGGATTTTTCCCCTCACATTTTCAGTTCCACATATTTGTTTAATATTTCAATCCCCCTGCAAGCAAATTCACTCTCTCAAGAACTGTTTGTATGTATAAATATTATACTGTCCAAGAAGATGGAAATAACGCTTGATAAGGTTATTGAATTTGGCATTAAAAGAAAAACTAATTAATTACGCAGTATAAACACATCGATACCTCAAATTTACCATGCATGGCTTCATCAAACCTCTCCCAACAACAGACTAAAAATTTCGGTATCACGAATGCTCATGACGTTCAGCCCCATTGTCACTTAACTGTTGATTATATGGTGAAATATGGACCGAAGGGGTTAAATGGATTAAGAGCGAAATGAAACAACTGGGGTGTAACATTATGTTTAGTACAGACTTGAGCGGTAAGGCCTTAAATTAATGTATTGGGCCAGAAAGATCCACAACAAGTTATTACTTCGCGGTGTTATTGAGCTCAATTATGGGCCTAGACTTTTAGTTATCCCGTGTCTATTCGCGTAGTACAGGTTTTTTCTACCCGAAACGAGTCTATCCCATGAGGCCGAGGGCCAAATAGGATACGGCTGGCTGAGGGTAGGTAAAAACCTGTACTACGTGAACAGACAGGGAGTGACGATTTTATCTATTGAAAACTAAGACTGTCAATATTTGCACATATTCTAGGTCCTATTTGTTTGGTAGGGAAGCATGGTATGAATTAAAATTTAATGTTTTAATGTATTATAATAAATTAACATGGAACAACCTTAGAACAGTCTGAAGTTTTAATCCCCGCCCCCCCCCCCTCCTTTCTTTGGGCCTGCAAAATACACATTAACACTCTTAATGCAGCAGTTGTTGAATAATGGCATACTCTATTTTGAACACAATTCAATCACTGTATGAAAGTAGCTCTTATGCTACACAAACAGGGAGGGGGGATTGGACCCCCATCCGTATCAAAAATTGGAGTCAGGTAATGCTGTGTGATATCCCCTACTCTATTCAAAATTTTTATTGATGATATAAAAGAAGAATTCGATCGAATGTGTGCATCGGTATCTATTGGTAATAAACTAGTAAATCATCTTCTGATTACAAAAGAAGGTTTACAAAACTGCTTACATGCGTTACACACGAACTAGCAAAAAAAAATAACTGGCTATAAATTCAGATAAAACTAAATGCGTGGTTTTCCTCAACGGATGCCCCAAAGCAAGACCATCATTCACAATAGGCGGTACTGGTATTGATGTCGCAATGAATATCCTTACTTGGGTATAAAACTTTCCCTGAATGGGTCGTTCAAGAAGGCCCAAATGAAAATGGCCAGTAAAGGTATGAAAGAATTATTTTCCTTGGTAAAATCTTTACGGGAACATTACATATCATCGAATAAAACGTGGATAAAATAAATTATTTGATAAACTAATCAAACCTATCGTGTTATATGGTAGCAAAACACGGGCTTCGTCGATGAATGTAAATAGAATTGATAGCTTGCCATGTGAAACGGTGCACCTTAAATTTTGTAAATGTGCATTAGGTGTAAATAAATGGTCGTCGAAACATGCAGTACGCTCGGAGCTCGGTTGATATCCAATTGTAATTGAATCACTGGCTCGCGCTGTTAAATACACTTCAAAACTCCACGCAGCTGATAAAGAATCGCTAACATCCAAGGCTGGGGCATTCTGCAATGATTTTACAATCCCGGAGAATCTGTCAAATAAATTCGATATACCAATTGGAAACTGAGAAAGGGCGACACAAGCAACCCAAAGTACCCCTTAACGAAAGAATTTTGAACAAATGTAATTCAGAAATTGAAACAGAAGAGCATTTCATCATGAGATGTCCAATATATTCTGAATACAAAAAGCAATATTTAGCGAAAATTGGGAAACTAATTCAAAGCTTTACAAACATGAGTGACAAACAGAAATTTATATGTATGAGTAACAAGAGATGTGATACATGCAACGTCATCTGCAACATGGTTAGATCATTTCTTCGAAAAAAGAAATGATTCACCTTAGTGTTGATTATATACTAATGTATACTGATATGTATGGTTATCTTTATATTGTTTATTGTTATTATTTACTGGCATCTGTCTCATGTGGACGTTATTGTCATTAAACGATCTTTCTATCTATCTATCTGAGGGCACAGTGGCGTTGCGGTAACCGGTTCTCGTCAGATCACCGAAGTTAAGCAACGTCGAGCCCGGTTAGTCCTTGGATGGGTGACCGTCTGGGCAATCGGTTCGGACTCCCGCGTTGTGTCTTTGAGCAAGGCACTTAACCCCGATTGTCCACATGGGGGCACGATGACGCCGTGTACTAAGGCGTACTGCACGTCGACAGTGCGCATGGCTTCAACCAATCTAACCCTGCCTGTGCTGCTGTGCGGAGTTACAATGTTCTCTCCGGGTACTCCGGCTTCCTCCACCCGTAACATTGTCACGGTCATGATTAGCCATTGTGCATAGGTATGTGACCTTAAACACTAATAAATAAATAAATAAATAAATAAATAATAAATACCTATCTATCTACTCCAACTGCTATTTCACCCAGGAGAACTTTGTCTGCCAAAATGAGACAAATACACGATTGGGAAAATTTTCGCCTTTGTGAGCGGAAATATAGTGGGTTTGGACGCTTTCCATAGGATGCGGGTTTAAATCGTTTATCACTTGACCAACCAAATTTCCGTTTACATTACAGTCAATAGATAATATATAGTGAGCCTTCCTCGTGCATCGGGGAGGTCGGAATGGACAGAAATCCAATTTTTCCATTAGGGTCTAATTTTTTTTCCTTTCATTCTTTTAATGGTTTTATAGACATTTTAGGACAGCTAAGTCCATATAAATGGTGATTTTGTTATTTTTTTTTATAGATTTGCAGCAATCCGTCAATGAGTCATTAGCCACATTTTTCAACCAGTCTGAACTTCAGCTTTTCACTCGACAATGTTAACCGCAACAATGTTAGCCGCAACTGTAGTAGTGCCATGTGATAAATATAAAATATATATCAGTACACTTTCAGGCTGACCATACACTGGTATGAAATAAAGATAGACCAACAGACGGGTACTCTCAAAATTTATGAAAGTCATTGGTAGTAAATTGATAATATATTTGTTCTTCAAACTGTTTCCAACAAAAACAAAAAGTAAAATATATCGACATATGAAATATGTACATAACATTTGTTTCCAGTAATTGATAGTTCCACACAGTTCATATCTTTCACTCCGCTCGTTTTTACTATCAATGATTGTAAGAAAAATCCCTCTATAAATTGCAAGTGCAAGCTAAAGAAACTTTAACCCTTTACCTAACATTAAAAGCACACAACGCTTACAAACAAATCTTGAATAACTAATTTTTTTCATTTTTTTATCTCAAAAACATAGGTTATGACCCTTCGTTGTTACGAGCTCGTCGAGCTCGTTCCAACGAGGGGTCATAACCTATGTTTTTGGGACTAAAAAGGAAGAAAATAATGAAAATTAACTGGCGATTTTTGAGAATAGCGTTGGCCGGTTTTGGCCGTTACATTAGGTAAAGGATTAAATAATGAAAAGGTACACTAAATCAAATACACTAAATAAAATAGAAGTCATTCAATCCCAGAATACCAGAGAATAGAAGTATTAATGGATTTTTATAATCACATGTTCCAATTGTTTAAGTTGCATACTGTCGAAAATATTTTGTGATACACTAGTAGGTAATAAATGAGAGTTCGAGCTCACCTGTACATGTACGTGTACATGTACATGTACATCTCCATAGGATTTAGTGTTAAAATCATGTACGTGTACAAGATTTTAACGGTTTTTTAGGGTGAGCTCGAATTTTTTTAACACTAAATTGTATCCTAGACGCGCGTAGTTTTACGTACACGTGCATGTACCGTTTTGATTGAAATCTGCGGATGACTTTTCCCCATAGGATTCAGTGTTAAATTGCGAGCAAAAAACAGTGTTGAGAGTTCGAGCTCATCGTCTTGTCGATTCTAACAATCCGCATCCGTACATGATTTTAACACTGAAATCCTATGGAGAGTGTTAAATTGCGAGCAAAAAAAAGTTTTGAGAGTTCGAACTCATCATCTTGCCGATTCTAACGATCCGTGTCCGCACGCGATTTTAACGCTAAAACCCCGTGGTGAGTGTTAAATTGCGAGCAAAAAAACGTTTTGAGAGTTCGAACTCATCATCATCTTGCCGATTTCTAACGATCCGCGTCCGTACACGATTTTAACACTGAATCCTATGGGAGGAAACTCGCTTGCGGATTTTTAGGTCTGAAATCGACTGGCGTGAAGAGGTGATGTTTGAATCCGCAAAACCCATTGTTGTAGCGTTTCTCGGAGTGAGACTGGCGCACGTTATTGCGAGGTGGGGGGTCCTCGACGAGCACTCGATGGAAAATGTTTTGAAACGAAGAGTGTTGTCGTTGTCGGTGTGTTGGAAATTTGCGAAACCAGTCACGTCTTCCTGAAGTAAAAAAAACTAACACATGTTATCGTAATGAGTGAATGAGGTTTTTTGTTCAAAAAGAGTCGATTATGAATATAGTCTGTATTATAGACATTGATGTTTTCTGTTGATGGGACGGATAGAAATTGATTTTGAGGGTTTTTTTGTTCGAAGGGAGTTGATCTGTAATAGATATTTGTGTTTTGCCTTGATTGAGAGATTGACTGTTAAGCGTTTGTTTAAAACACTTATCGGAATGTTTAAAACGCATTTTCCGCTCAATTAGGTTTTGAGTGGTAAAAATTTTAATATATTCATGATAGCAATCGCAGTCATCAAAAAGGATTCTCTCTTAATTCGACACTCGGTGAATTGATGTGTGAATGAATGAAGATCTTTTGAGAAAATGTAAACACTACTGTCAAAATGCGTTAAATCAGGAACCGGTTTGTCATGTACTGTTTAAACGTATTTTTTAAAACTTCAATTAACACAGTCAGTTTGAGATGTGAATATTTTCAGATTATTATATATTATATTAAGACGGAAAGATTTTTTTTTTATTACTTAAAACACAAAAATATAAAAATATAATTAAACATTTAATTTTGAAAAATAAATAAAAACAATTAAAACGAAAGATGTTTTTCCAGATGGATCCTAGACGCCGAGATCGAATTTTAGCCGAGTATGAACGTTCTAAGAAGAACATTCAGGCTGCTGAGAGAAGCAGACGTCTCGGTGAGATGGAACTCAGATGCGAAGCCACAAAAATATTTAAACCCGTGACGGATGGTCAAGAGCGAAGCAGGAAGGAGATAGTCGAAGAATTGAGACCTATAAAGGAGAGTTCTTTGAGAATGGGTTTGTTGCCTCCTAGTTTTGGAAATCGGTATTCCGTTCAATCTACACCGAATTACGTTCCCACGGGAATTCAAACAGATATGAGCGAGTCTGATGATACGGCTTCGACTATCACCACTAGTAGCATCGCATCGTCCGATGATGATGGCAGTAAGAGAGATCAGTTGTATGGAATTTATAAGGATTCTGAGGGTAGAACTTTTGTAGGTGATATGTTGGTGGAAATGGACGAAGACGAATTGATCGTGGGTTCGAATAAATATAAAGTAACCGAAGGTCTGCGGAGATTGCTCCTTTACGACAAGCCTGGAGATTTCACGGAACAGGATTTCGACAATTACGGCAACATTCTAGTTCAGACCCACGCCATGAATAGAAATAACGATGCCAGAGAGACGAGACCCAAAGCCAACAGAGGTTACAAGTGGACGAAAATAGTGAAGCCCATATGGGAGATGAACAAGAAGTTTCTCGAATCGGTGACCGGCAAAGGGGTGAAAACCGCTATTTTTCTTCCGAGCGATCCCGATGCTCTGTCTCAGAGATTGAGTTTGTTGATGGGGAGCAGACGGGCTGGTAACACGGGATTAGATAATCAGATAGTTGCCGTATCTGACAAATTGTTGAGACAGAAGGTTTTGAATAAAAACCAGTATAAAAGGCTGATGAACGAATTGAAGGATTGATGTGTATATAATAATAAGTAGAGAGAGAGAAACAAACAAACAAACAAACAAACAAACAAACAAAAAATAAAACAGTAAATTCTTACACTAGAATAATAAAAGTATTTAAAAACGACAAAACGATTTACCAGTGAAAAAAACCCAAAATATATCATAAAAATAAAATATGTTGGTGATAAAGAACAGGGGATATGTCAGGACTTACGTTCAAGGCGGTTCTGGCATCGTCGATTCTATAATGCGAGCGTTCACGAGCGATGCGGGTAGAAAACTCGCATCGACCGCATTTGAGGTCGGTAAGAAGTCAGCTTTGGATGCTGGTAAGAAAGCCACTTCCGAAGCCAGTGGTAGGATAGCTTCTGTGGCTGGCAAGAGGGCAGCCGACGCATTGATCGACAAGTTGATCAGTCCGCCGGCGAAGCGAGCTGCGTTAGAGCGAACGCCGAAAAATTGGAAAGATTTAAAGGATGCCGTGGTGCCCATACAAGATTTAGTCAAAATGACGAGTGGATCCAGATTGAAGAGAACTCGCGACGGTGCAATATAAATAAATAATAATAATAATAATATTAAAAAAAAACAGAGTTTGAAAAACATAAAAAAAATTTGTGTTTGAAAAGAATCTAAAATAACAAACAAACAAAAATAAAACAAAGATGAAGATTAAAGATATGTCTTGGAACGACGCCGCGACCAAGAGGTCGAATAACGAGTTCTTTCCCAAGAGCATAAGAGGTTTGATAGTGGGAAAATCGAATTGTGGAAAGACCAATCTGTTGATGAATCTGTTGTCCCGACCCGACTGGTTGGATTATGACAGATTGTTCATGTTTGGCAAGAGCTTGTTTCAACCCGAATACAGATTGCTTCGAGAGTGCATGGATTGCAGATTGCCCAAGGACGTCATCCCCAGAATCTTTGACAGTAGGGAGGAATTCGACAAGAGTGGAGCTCCGCTCTCGACCATTTTGGACGGCACGGCGACGGAGCTGATGAAGAGAAATGCATCTTCGAACGTCGAGTGTCGATTTTATGAGAACGCTAGCGACGTTCCGGATCCTAGAGAACTGAAATCGGAAGATAAGAATCTCATGATTTTCGACGATCTGCTTTTGGAGAGACAGAACCGATGCGAATCGTATTACGTTAGGGGTCGACACAGCAACGTGGACTGTTTCTACCTGTCACAGAATTATTTTCGATTGCCCAGACAGACGATAAGGGAGAACGCTAATTTTCTATGTCTCTTTCGCCAAGATCTCAAGAATCTCAAACACATCTACGGCGATCACGTCGCAAATGACATGAGCGCTGCGGAATTCAGGACATTCTGCAAGAGGGTTTGGGATGGTGGACTTTACAATTTCGTCGTGATCGATTTGACAAGCGAATTTAATCGCGGAAAATATTGGTGCGGATTCGACGAGTTTTATGTTTCCGATGGTAATAATAATAAGATAGAGCGCGAAAATAAAAATTAGAAAAATAATAAATCTTCAAATAATTAGTTTTGAATAAAAAAAAATAAAAATTAAAATATAATGTTCGAACATGGAGAATTGTTAGAACGGATAGCCGAGAATACGGCTGCAAACAATCCATTCAAATCGTGGTGAGTGGCGATTCGACTCGATTCGCTACGAAATTCGAACCTTCCATCGAATTGAATAGAGAGAAAAGATACGAGATGGCTTTGGTGAATCTGGAGACTTGTTATTCCTTTCCCAACGTCACCGAAAAGAATAACTCGTTCAAGTATTCCGATGGAGTGGATTGGTTGGAGATTCGAATTCCCAAAGGGAGTTACGACATAGACGATTTGAACCATTACATTCAGACGTGAATGAAGACGGATGGAAAGGGAAGCAACAAGATCAGACTCGCTCCCAATCCTAATACCTTACAGACTATGTTGGATTTGGAAGATAATTTTCGTGTGGATTTCAACACGGACGATTCTATAGGCAAGATGTTGGGATTTGATTGAAAGATGTATCGAGGCCACGCGGCATCTGAAAATACGGTCAACATTCTCGCTGTCAATAGCATTCTGGTGAACGTGGACGTGATTGCTGGAAGCTACGTGAATGGTAGCACTCAACCGACGATCTATTCCTTCTTTCCAAACGTGTCGCCGGGTTATAAGATCGTGGAGCGACCTCGAAATTTAGTTTATCTACCAGTGATTTTAGACACGTTGTATAGTCTCAAAACCACGTTGACGGATCAAAATGGTGAACTGTTAGATCTTCGCGGAGAGAGAGTGACAATACGATTTCACATAAGAGAAATATAAAAGCAAAAAAAAAATATATATAGATAACAAAAATAAAATAAACAGTAATATTAATGTTTACAAAATTATTTTAATATAATTATTAAACAAGAAACAATTGAAGTAAATATATTTAAAAAAACAAACAGAATTATGACAGAATACGTGAAAAAAAACGTGAACATATCCGCAGGACAGAGGAAGAAACTTGAGAGAGCGTTAAGAACTCGAGGCGAGGCGGTGCGATTCAAATTCACTCACGAAGATCTGACGAGAGGCGGTCAGGATTCGATCGCCTGGACCAGAAGTCAAATCAAAAGGATGGAGAAAGTGATTTGCGATGGAAGAGGGTTGACGGTGAGAATGAGTCCCGCTCAATTGAGATACAATTTGAGAATGAAAGGTGGTTTCCTACTGCTATTGGCAGGAATAGCCGCAAAAGCATTACCCTTCGCCGCAAAGGCACTACCCTTTCTCGGAAAGACTCTCGGCGTGGGAGCTCTCACGGGACTCGCTAGTTCGGCAGTTGAGAAATTAATGGGTGGCAGCAGACTGTTTTTGAAGAAGGGAGGAGCCGTGTGTCGCGTCCACGTAGACGACAGCGGTAAAGGATTGTATCTAGAACCCGTTAGAGGTGGCAACTCTCTGAGAGGAAACGGTCTCTATCTGAAGAGTGGATGGAACGTCGAGCGACTCGGCAAGGGTTTGTTGCTCGGTGAGAATTTGCCGTTTAAGAACATACCGATTTTGAATATGTTATTATAAATATAAAATTATATAAAATATATAAAATCATAGAAAGTATAAAATAATATATTTAAAATTAGTAAAAAGGTAGAGAAATAATTTTATCATCAGGATGACAAGGTGGAGAATTTATCACCTGGATGAATTTGATGATAATGACAAACATCGCAAGACAGAGAGCGAAGAAATAAAAAAATGGTTAGACGCTAATGATGGATATCTAAGGAAAGAGATAGATAAAGCGCGTTATATATGGTTGAGAATGAGACGATGCTTTCCATGGTCACCACTACCTTCTGAAGAGAATGGTAATGATGCGAGTGTTACCAAGAGATGCACAACATTCGTTCATAATTATGATTCGGATAAACAAAAATGTTACCATAAACGTATCACATCACAAAGAAAAAGAAAAAAAGAAGAATCGACGCTGAAAACTGAGAGAAAAGGAAACGTTATTATAATATATTATGATGATAGTGAAGAAGAAGGAAAACAAAAAAAAAAAAAAAAAAGTAAATGAGATCTAAAGATGATCTCATTACTTTTTTTTTTTTCATTTTTCTTTGCTAAATATCAATCACTCTATTGTTTATATTTCCAAGTCCGTTATTAGCATGTTGACGCTCGTGTCTTCTCCTTTTTCGAAAACGTGTTGAATGTTTATCTTTACTCTTTTGAGTTTTTTTTACATCGTCAACTCGCTCTCACCACCCAATTTCTTCACGAGTTCGAATGAGATGTTTGGAAATATGTAATTTCCATAGGACAACGACAAATCGTCCTTGTCGAATTTTCTATCTTTGGCGATGACGATGTTCTGCAGATCGCTTTGGTACTCATAAATCAAATTGAGCGTGGCTTCATCAATTTCAGAGGCATCTTATATTTCTCGTATTTGTGCTCTAAGCCCTTTGTCTCGACATCGTTCAATTCGATGGGATCGTGTTGTTGTAATCTATAGATTTTATGACCGAATTTCTTATACGTTTCGACTCGTTTCAATTTCAATTTGCATCTTTTAGGTGTTATTGTCTTCATGACCGATTATTTGTTTTTTTTTGTTTTTTACGAATTCTTGCAAATAATGTATATTTTAAATTTTGTATTTAAATAATAATTTGTTAAAAAAAGTTTGTTATTTTTTTTTTTGCTCTTTATATATATAAAAAGTTGTTTTATTAATTTTTAATTTTCTTTAATGTAAAAATTTTTTTAGTAAAAGTTTTTTTTCTCTTTATATATATAAAAAAAAGTTAAATTTTTAATTTCAATCTCTCTATTGTTTATATTTCCAAGTCTGTTATTAGCAAGTTGACATTCATCATTTTTCCACATACGAAAATGGTGTGAATGTTCATCTTTACTCTTTTGAGTTTTTTTTCATCGGCGAATGCGCTCTCACCACCCGATTTCTTCACGAGTTAGGGTGAGATTATTGGATATATGTAACCTCCATAGGACAACAATAAATCACCCCTGTTGAATTCTCTGTCTTCGGCGATGATGATATTAATCAACAGTTCGCTTTGGTACTCGTAAAACAAATCGAGCATGGCTTCATCCACTTTCAAACACATTCGATATTTGTGGTAGTAGCGCTCTAAGTCCACCATCTCGACCTCATTCAATTCGATGGGATGGTGTGGTTGTAATGTATAGATATTAAAACTGGATTTCTCATACTTTTCGTCTCGTTTCAATTTCAATTCGCATCTTTTAGGTGTTGTTGTCATCATCGATTATTTGGTTTTTTTATGAATTCTTACAAATAATGTTTATTTTAAATTTTTTAATTTAAATAATTTGTTTAAAAAGTTTTTTTTTCTCTTTATATATATATAAGTTAAATTTTTAACATCCTTTTTTTCTCGTTTTTTTTAACGTTAAGGAACATAAAAAAAAATCGATTAATTTCATCAAAAAAATATTTTTTTTTCCCATTAAAAACACAAAACTTTTTAAACAAATTATTTAAAATACAAAATTCGAAAAAATATATTCTTACAAAATGAAACAAACAGATAAAAAAAAATTGGAAAATTTAAATGAGAAAACCGTACCTCAGTTAAATGAGATTTGTAAACTATTAAAAATTTCACATTTCAGAAATCATAGAACTAAATCAAAAATGATTGAAGTCATACAGAAACATTTGAGAAACGATGGAAAGGCAAACAAAATGCCGATAGCAATGACGTCAAAAAATGCATCGGTTGTGAAAAATGAGAAGAAGAAGAAAAAGATAGTAAAAGGAATCGAAATGCCGACGTCGAAAAAAACCAAAAACGTTTCGATTGTGAAAAATAAGAAGACGACTAAACAAAAAGCCGTTGGAGAAGAACTTCAAGTTTCCAAAGAAAAGAAAAGAAAAACGAAAACAAGTGATCACATCAGATTCTAGGCAAACGAGATATATCGAGCGAACTTCAACGAGCAATAGACGAAGGGAAAGGAGAAGAATATCTAGCGTGACTCGCCACAGAACTATTTCAATCGAAGTCCGTGGAATGGGAGAGTGCGATCAAAGGCATTTTTAAAACTTTTGACGTGGTTCCCTCATTGAAGAAAATCGATCCGAAATTGTTCATGGAACGGGTGAAGAAAAAGGTATTGGATTTGTTTCGCAAATACATGAACGTGGGACTAAAAATTAAGATGATACTCCATTGTGTGATGAATAAAATCGACATTAAGTCCGGCGAGAGCATCGTGAAAAATGCATATTTCAGATGTAATGTCGAACCTGTATTTCGAGGTTCAGATTTATCGGACGTTTTCGAAAAGATGAAAGACAAGATGTTGATGTCTCTCGCGAATTATCAACATGAAGGTAGTAATTGGACATTCGATGAGATGTTGAAACTCGTAATTCACATAACTAAAAACGATTTGTTGAAAGGGTCTTCCTACGTCAAATTACCGTATTTCCTCACTAAGAAACACGCCGTGATCAACGTGAAAAATAATGATGATCAGTGTTTTAAATGGGCAGTCACATCCGCTTTATACCCTGTCAAAATAAACTCCGATAGAGTTTCTCAGTACGAGGAAACTTCTAAAAATCTCGATTGGACCGGAGTGACTTTTCCAACGCAGTTAAAACACATCGAATATTTCGAGGCTCAAAATCCCACTGTTGCGTTGAACGTCTTGGGATACGACGACGAAAAACGGAAGATTCATCCTCTCAGACTGACTTCGTATCTTGATTTCGAATGGTGACAATCGTCATTATTGTTGGGTTAAACATCCGAGTCGATTACTGTCGAAACAAAATAATAATCATAACAGAAAGATATCTTTATGTTACAATTGCATGAACGTGTTTCACAGCGAAGACTCGTTGGCGAAACATCAGGAATATTGCAACAAAAATCAAAGTGTCGCCGTCGAAATGCCCAAACCCAACACCATCGTGAAGTTTGAAAATCACAATAGAAGGTTAAAAGTACCATTCGTCATGTACGCCGATTTCGAATGTTTCACCGCGAAAATGAGTTCCTGTCAACCCAACGCTCTTCAAAGTTACGTCGAAAGATATCAAAAACACATACCTTCAGGCTATTGCATTTACGTGAAATGCGCTTTTGACTCGCAACACGACATGGGTCCCTTCACCTACACGAAACAGTGCGAAGATGACGACGTGGCTGAAAGGTTCGTTGAAGAGTTAGAATGGAAACTTCAAATGTTATACAACAAATTCAAAACTCCGGCAAAAATGATCATCACGCGAGAGCAGCAGGACGAAAATAACAGAGCCACTGAATGTCACATATGCAGACAATCGTTCGACGAGAATTCGACGGAAAATAGGAAGGTCAGAGACCACAATCATTACACGGGTCTGTATCGCGGTCCGGCTCACAGCAAGTGTAATTTAAAATATCGAGATGCCGCTTTCTATCCGGTGATGTTTCACAATCTCTCGGGTTACGACAGTCATCTGTTTCATGAAAAATCTCGGCACCTCAAACGAAGAATTAAATTGCATCGCGAAGAGTGAAGAAAGATACATTTCCTTCACGAAATGGAAGCTCATGGAGGAGAAAAGAGTAATCAACGGAGAGACGTTGGAAGAAAAAACAAAATTCATTTGTAGAGCCATACGTTTCATCGACAGTTTTAAATTCATGTCGACCACTCTGGAAAAATTAGTCGATAACATGAGCAAGGATAAATTTAAAATCACGAGTGAACATTTCGAAGAACGAGTAGACGTCATGTTGAGGAAAGGAGTCTATCCTTACGATTACATGAACGATCTAAAGAGAAAGAAGATTTTTATTCAAAATTATATGAATCCGACATTTCCGACGAGAATTACGAACATGCTAAAAACGTGTGGAAATCATTCGATATGAAAACCATGAGAGATTATCACAATCTCTATCTGAAGACCGACGTTCTACTCTTGGCAGACGTGTTCGAAAATTTTCGAGACGTCTGTTGTCGAAATTACGATGTGGATCCCGCTTGGTATTTCACCGCACCCGGTTTGGCATGGGACGCTCTGTTGAAGACCACCGAAGTCCAATTGGAATTATTATCCGACGTGGACATGTTGCTCATGTTCGAAAGGGCTGCGAGAGGTGGCGTATCGATGATCTCCCACAGACATTCTGAAGCTAACAATCCCTACATGAAAGAAGGTTTCGATTCAAAACGGTCGACTAAATACATACAGTATTGGGACGCCAATAATCTGTATGGTTGGGCTATGAGTCATCCTTTACCGATTGGAAATTTCGAATGGGTGAAGGAACCGGAAGAGATGCAAAAATGGAGGGACTATCCTTGCATTTTAGAAGTCGATTTGAACTATCAGAAAGAATTACACGATCTACATAACGATTATCCGCTGGCTCCTGAACGAATGGAACCGAACGAGGGAGACGAGGAAAAACTCATTCCCAATTTATTTAACAAATGTAACTACGTCGTCTACAGCGAGAATTTGAAACAGCACGTCGATTACGGGATGAAATTAGTCGACATACATCGCATCATTCGATTTGACGAAGAGCCTTGGATGAAAAAATACATCGATCTCAACACGAATCTCAGAACTCAAGCCGAGAACGATTTCGAAAAAGATTTCTTCAAACTCATGAACAACTGCGTGTACGGTAAATCAATGAAAAACATCAGGAAGAGAACCGACATTCGACTCGTCACGTCTGAGAAAAGAGCTAAAACATTAGTGGCAAAACCCAATTACAAACACCGAACCATATTCGACGAAAATCTAGTGGCCGTTCACATGCAAAAGACGCACCTGAAGTTCGACAAACTGTATTATCTTGGACCGATCATCTTAGATATCAGCAAGCGATTGATGTACGAGTTTCACTACGATTACGTCAAACGAAAATTTGGCGACAAAGCCAAACTACTGTTCACCGACACGGACAGTTTAGTTTACGAGATAGAGACAAAAGACGTCTACCGAGATATATCTCCGGACGTGGCCGATTGGTTTGACACGAGCAATTATCCCGTCGATCACCCGTCCAACATTCAATCGAACGACAACAAGAAGGTGTTGGGTAAATTTAAGGACGAGAGCGGCGGTAAACAGATCGTCGATTTCGTGGGCTTGAGACCCAAACTCTATGCTTATCGTCTAGAAGATGATGAAGAGATCAAGAAGTGCAAAGGAGTTAAAGCGTGCGTGGTGAAGAAAAACATCTCTTTCCAAGAGTATAAAGATTGTCTGTTAGGAAGTGGTCCGGTGTATAAGACTATGAAATCGATTCGAAGTGAAAATCATGACTTGTATACCGAAATAGTCAACAAGATTTCGCTGACGGCCGACGATGACAAGAGATTCATATTAGACGATAAAATAAGCACTTTGGCACTCGGACATTGGACTGCGGAACTAACTATAGACGATATGAATGTGGATGATTGGATTCCAGAAAATCAAGAGGAATTAGACGAATTCAAAATTATAGAAATCGATAGTGACATCGAGAAAGTTAGTTTGAAAAGAAAAAGAAAAAAATAGAAAAAAAATAACGTCACTTTTAGTAAATTTTAATAAAATAAATAAAAAAATATATACTTATTTATGAATAAGAAAATAAAGATATCCGTAGAAGGTGTCGTCTTACCCAACGAACCCCTATCCAACATCGATCTGTTGAATGCGGCAAAAGATTTGAAAATCAAAGATTTTCTAGGAGTGTTTTCCAGAGATGCCTTGCTGAAGAGAAGACCTCGACAATCGGAATGCGGAATTTTAAATCTAGACGATTCATCGGGTGAAGGCACTCACTGGGTGGCGTGGTTCAAGAACGGGAAGAAGAATTATTATTTCGACAGCTACGGAATCTCCCCGCTGAAAGAAATAAAGAACTACTTCCACAAATCGATGGTTCATTACAACACGGAACGAGTGCAATCACCAGATCAAGTGTTTTGCGGTCACCTGTGTCTCTATGTTCTCAAGAGATGGTCTGAAGGAGATCAATTTCAAGACATTCTCAATGATTCACATTAGAGAGAGATTTTTTTTTTATAGTATATATAAAGATAAAAAAATTATTTTAAAAAAATTTTAATCGAATAAAAACGAAAAATAAAATAACATAGTTCATTTTTAATAAACTGCGTTTGAACATATTTTTTCTAAAAAACAAAAAAAAATCCCACAACAACATGCCAGTCGATAAATTTGGTAGAAGTGACGACGAAAAAAAAGTTAACCCGAGAAAGAAGAGGAAGATGTTCGAAGTCGATGATGGTTACGACGTTGCCAGCTTGGACGAACGTTACGTTCGGAGATACGAACCTCGAGAAGAACCTTTGGACATGAACGATAAGAAGCTCTACAATCTTCCCGAGCCGATAGATCTCGCAGATGCTGCGACTAAAAAATACGTCGACGGGGGAACGCCCATTTCGAACGAATCCTGCTGGATAATTACGTGGATAAAACCATGACCGACGATCTCGATCTGAAATCCAAACGTTTGGTGAACGTCGCAAATCCCGTAGATCCCACCGATGCCGTGACCAAGAAATACGCGGACGACTCTCACGCGAGATTCAGTGAACACCTTGAGAAAAAAATACGTTACGAAAATGATGCACTCGGAATTAAACGCCAATTATAACAATATAACGAACGTGGCCGCTCCCACAAATCCCAAGGACGTGGCGACCAAACACTACGTAGATCTGGAACAGAGAAAGTCTGACGGACGAGAAATGAAATCGGATCTGAATGCGGGATTCCTCAAGATATTGAATCTGTCAAAGATCGATGACGCGGATGCGGACTCAACCGCAGTCAACAAGGGCTATGTGGATTCTGCCATGATACAACTGCAAGAATACCTAGAATCGCAAGTGGACAATCTCTACCTGAACAAAGAATCTGGCGGAACCATGGAGGGTGGCATCAACATGAACGGTCACAATTTATTCGGTCTCGATCACGATCCCGAATTTGATTCCAGCGCGGTAAGCAGGAAGTACGTGGACGAAAACTCGGTCTGGAGAAAGGGTGACATCATGGAAGGTAAACTAGACATGGGTGGACACGCGCTCACGAATCTACCGGATCCCGTGAACATGACGGATGCCTGCACCCTGATTTCGGTGGTGGAAAAAGTCAAATATGCTAGACAATTGATAACCGTGTGGGCCGAAGAGGCCGGCGCCTTAGATGAGGGAAAAGCCGAGTGGTCTTTTGGAAATGGAGGTAGCGGATCGAAACACGGTCAGGTGGGATATCCCATGCCGTTGGGAGGTGAAATCCTTCGAATGAGTCTGGCTTCCTCGGATTTGAATAACAGAGCAGTCGTCAATCTCATGGTGAATGGTGTGAAGAGCGATAAGAGATACAGCATCGAAAAGACTGAGAATCAACACGCGAATGTTAGCACGTTCGGCATGCCTCTCAAAGTGAACGCCGGAGACAGGATTAATTTTGTCACGAAAACCAATAATCCCGAAGCCGCCACTTCCGTGGTGAGTCTACTGATCGAACTGGATCCTTTGAACAAACAGTGAACGCGTGGAAAATACTGAATTAAAAAAAAAAATAATGTGTGATTATTAAAACACAAAAAAACCAAAAAAAAAGTATTGAGATATAGAGAGATGTTCAATCTCTCTATATCTCATTACTTTTTTTTTTTTTTTTTAATTTTCTATCCATTTATGATTACAATTTATACACTTTGCGAATACGGTTGTTGGTTCATCACCAGATCTAGTTTGTTGAGATTCGATTTTTATTTGACGTTTCTTACGTTTGCGACATTTTAAAATTGTATTTTTTATAATTTCTTTGTTAGATCTTATGAGATCAAACTCTTCTTTTTCTTTTAAACGATATTCGTTAAAATCACAACTATTCCATCCTTTTTTTGTGTTACGTTCTTCATATTCAATTTGAATCCATTTTTCCAAGTATTTTATTTTAACGTCATAGTAATCTGAAGTGAACAGATGATTTGTTGTTGTCGTGTCAAAAACATCCATTTTGTTTTCGAGATTTTAGTTTTTAATTAATCTTACATCCACATTTTTAACGTTTATTAATTTTTTTTTCACACACTCGTCTCTCATCGAATGATCGACATCTTATTTCCATCCGATTCGAATTGTAATTCTCTGTCTGACAGGACCAGGGCGAAGGCTTCGGTTTTTCTTGACACGTTCATATCGAATTGCATCTTGATCTGAATGTCTAACACGCTACTCTTGAGTCGTTCACTCTGTTTACTGACGTCGAACATGAACATGGGATACATCGACTTGTATTCGCCGGGAGATATGTTGGGATTGCTCATCAATTCGTCTAGACCATGATACTTCTTTCTAAAATCAGCGGTGTCGCCGTACAGTCTGGAGAAATCGTTCTTGTCGAACGACGCATTGTAATCGATTGCTGGATATCTCGTGGCGTTCAGAAACACTTGCATGTTTCTCAAATGGCAGTGATCGAACAGCAACGCATTCTTTTCCTAAGCCCCGTCCCTATCGGTCTGAAATGCAACCATGATGAAACGCGGTCTCTTGGAAGCGGATTTCACCATCAATCTCCAATCGAAGTGATTCGTGGAGGGAGGAATGCTAGCCGTGTCGCACTGTCTCATTCTAAATCCCACGGGTAATTTACTCTTAGATTCTATGATCTTGTAGAGATGCGCTTTCTCATCGATCGAAGGCTCCACGTGTGCAACGAACCACGATATCTTGTGTAGAGGTATCTTACCCGCATCGGTCACGGTGAGTTTCACTATTGCGTCGTCGTTTCCTTTTCGAATCAACGTCAGATTGTGTTTGAATCCATACATGATCTTGCTGTAATCGTCCGCGAATCCGAAGATGTGTTTCAAAGATATCCTGAACGAAAACGTTCCTTTAGGTCTGGACGTCTCGACGACGTAGTCGAATATCGTGGTGGTGCCGGCGCTAGCAGGGCCGACGGTGTCTTTCACCCACAACTGATTAAGTCCTCTGGATTTCGAAAAATCATCAGGATACGTCAAGAGTCCAAACATCGTGCTGGCCTGACCGGGATGAAAAACAGATTCTATCTCTTGTCCGGATAGCATGTATTTTATGTTACTGAATAGATGCATGATGCCATTATTGGCAAGAGTAACCGTGTCGTCATAGGTGTAGTCACTCCCATCTTCCTTGGTGAGACGCCCCTGCACCACTATGTAACTCTCGCTAGGATGTACGAATAGATCTTGAGTTTCGACGTTGATTCTTATATCTCCCGCATTGTTCAAACTCGTTCCGGTTAGCAGTTCATATTCGTTAACCTCATATTCTTGAATACTTTCATCTTTCACTATGCTTTGTGCTATATCTAGTATATTTGTCATTTTAAAGGATTTTTAGTTTTTGTTTTTGTTTATTAATTCACTTGCTTTCTTTATCTAAAAAAATAGTTTTTAATTATTTTTTATTATTATTTTTTTTTCTCTCTTATATATATGTGTGTAAACAAGAAAATGTCAAAGAGAGTAAATAAAAAAAAAAATTTTGTGTTCTTCATCAAAACTTCATCTTCTGTAATTGTTGTTCGTAAAACTTTCCATCCAAAGCTTCGATTTCGTAAGTTACCGGATCGGTGTGAAATATTTTGATGATCACGATGATTTCCGAGGTCCATCGAGGAGTATAACCCTTTTCGAAGTGCTTCTTATAAGCGTAGATTCTCACTCGATCGCCGACCGCAAATTTCGGCGTTCTAGACTTCTTCCTGATCTTAGATCTCTCGGGATATAGATTCGCGTAGACCCGTTTTTCGTTTCGAGGATCGCTAGCTTCCGCGGGAGTCATCTTGATTGATCTGTGTCGCGTGTTGTTGTAATCTTTGACCAGACTGTTCAGAGCGTATATGTATTTCTTGGTCGAATTTGCCGTGAAGTATCTGTGCATCTTCTCCTTCATCGTTCGATTCCAACGTTCCACCTCGCTGGCTTTCTCTTCGTTTTCGATCGAGTAGAGGTCTACCAATCGACGAACGTCCTTGTTGTAGAATTCCTTTCCCTTGTCCACCCACAATTTACTCGGTTTTCAAGAAGACGAGTCAAACACGCTCTTCAGAGCCTCGGCGACGCAAGGTCCCGATTTATTCTTCAAAGCTCTGATCCAACCGTATTTGGAAAACACGTCGATGACCGTCAATAGATATTTGACGCCCTCGTTCCACCTCGAAAATGATCTCATGTCGACCAAGTCGGCAGACCAAATGTCATCCAGACCCTTCACGAACACCTTTCTCTTTCGAAATTTACGCACTATGGGTTTGTGTAACTCCTTGGCCAATTCGCTCGTCAATAATCATTTCTTCTTCTTCTTTTCAGATGCGCTTTTTTTTTTTTGAATGCCCCATCCGAATCGACGTTTTGCACCGATCAGATTGCCGACCAGCGAACGTTCCATCTTCTCTCTCCTGGTCAGATTCGATATGCCTCTCAATCTCCCCAACATGTTTTTGTCACAGACGTCGTTGCGAGTCTTGGTGTCGGGATGTCTGGTGTAGCACAGATCATGATCGTACGCAGCCACGTCCACCCTATTCACGGGTTTGCTCCAAGATTTGGGAGTCAGATCGGCATTGAGTCTCTTGTTCAATTTCGTTCCGGGTCCCGTGAAACTGTGACCGGGCAGATGCATTTCGAAAGGTAGATTGTTGATCATTTTATTCACGATGCCTTTACCTTTGCTCGCGTTCTTTTGTTTGACGAATCGCGTCTTGACAGAACCACACATGTCGCAAATTCCGTGAAGCATCCGTCTGTCGTTTTTAGTTTGCACTTCTCTAGAATTACTCATCTCGGTAACTCTCTTACACTTTACGCAATACATTTTTTTTAAGAGTTATTTAAATTAATTTCGTTTTTTATTTTATATATAAATTTAATTTTTTTTTTTTTTAAATTCTGTTCTTATTATATATATATATTTTTTTTTTTCAATCGCTGCTCTTGAGTTCTATCATCTTACTGAATTCCTCCCTGGACTCTTTCCTCCCCTTTTCCACGAGAGAATCCTTCATCTCTTCCTTGACGTGAATCTTGTCGTGTTTCCTCGCCTTCAGATATAATTTCCTACTCAAAAAGTTTCCGAGCATGCTAAACAATCCGGCGGCGAGTGCCACGCCTTCTACGGTCAACACGATCGGAATGGCGACCGCAGTCGACAACAATCCGATGCCGGTCGCATGTAAACCCATAGAAATCGTGATGAGTGTCGTGTCAATCGCGTTCACGAATTTCACGAAACGTGAATACTTCTTCTTGAGAGAATGACGAGAATCTCTCTCTTGAGTTAGATACTCTTGGTTTCTACTGATTTGATCGATGCGATACCTCTCTCCTCTTTCTTTTTCTTCTAGCGACGGTGCCGTCGGCAAAACGCCGTTCGGCTTCTCGTCCTCGTCGTCCACTAACGCCGGATACAATTTATTTCTGGTTCTCATTTTGTGTTTTTTTTTCTTTCTTTCTAATATTAGATAAAAAAAAAAAATTATGTGTGTATTTATTTTTTTTATTTTCTACTCTCCCTTATTTTATATCAACGAAAAAAACTTAGACATATGCTTCGTTCAGCAATAATTTCTTTATGCATCCCTTGTCTTCTAAAGTCAAACTTCTACGCACCAATTTCAGTTCTTCCGAATCTGTGGGCCTGTCTCGATTCTTACAGAAGACTAATCTCTTCCAAAACGTGATCACATCGTTGAATTTAACGCGTTCGAACGCCGGTTCGAAATACATGACGACCATATCTTCCCTTTCCATCGTCAGACACGAATGATCCTCATGATCGAAGTCTAGATGATCCTGACATCAGACGCATCGTTCTAACAAGATGGGATGTAGTTCTTCATTCACGCATATTGCGTATGCTCTCATCAGCATGTTTAAAAGAAACCTCGCTCTAATAGTCTGAGAATCGCTCATGATTTACGTATTTTTTTTTTATTATCTATTCGATTTGATATATTTAATTTTCTAAATAACTATTTATTTATATTTTTTTTTCTCCTCTATATATATATCAATCAAAAACGTGACAGCGGGCTCGCGAATTTCCAACCACACCGACGACGACAACACTCTTCGTTTCAAAACATTTCCATCGAGATCACCTCGCAATAACGTGCGCCAGTCTCACTTCGAGAAACGCTACAACAATGGGTTTTGCGGATTCAAACATCACCTCTTCACGCCAGTCGATTTCAGACCTAAAAATCCGCAAGCGAGTTTCCTCCCATAGGATTCAGTGTTAAAATCGTGTACGGACGCGGATCGTTAGAAATCGGCAAGATGATGATGAGTTCGAACTCTCAAAACGTTTTTTTGCTCGCAATTTAACACTCACCACGGGGTTTTAGCGTTAAAATCGCGTGCGGACACGGATCGTTAGAATCGGCAAGATGATGAGTTCGAACTCTCAAAACTTTTTTTTGCTCGCAATTTAACACTCTCCATAGGGTTTCAGTGTTAAAATCGTGTACGGATGCGGATTGTTAGAATCGACAAGACGATGAGCTCAAACTCTCAAAGCGGTTTTTTGCTCGCAATTTAACACTGAATCCTATGGGGAAAAGTCATCCGCAGATTTCAATCAAAACGGTACATGTACGTGTACGTAAAACTATGCGCGTCTAGGATACAATTCAGTGTTAAAAAAATTCGAGCTCACCCTAAAAAACCGTTAAAATCTTGTACACGTACACGATTTTAACACTAAATCCTATGGAGATGTACATGTACATGTACACGTACATGTACAGGTGAGCTCGAACTCTCATTTATTACCTACTTACACTACCTGGACAAACTGATTAATAAATTGGTTTATTTTGGTATCTCATAGTCCATGTCCATGTCGAAGACGTGTCTTGATGGTATAGTTGAAATATCACCCTGTAAGGATTATAGATCATCATCGGCATTGCTTGGAAACTTTAAATTTGCATTTAACAGTGATAGCGACTAGTGATATTGAAACTGGCATGGCTGGTGGTATGAGTGAAGATGATATTTATGTTAGTGTTGCTGAAATTACACTTAGAGTTTTTTCAACATTATTTATGTACGATTTCCATCCAAACAATAAGTTTTGTGAGACGATGAAGGTGACTAATACCAAGCTATATTCCTATGAAAAAGACTCGAGAGAAAACGAATCGGGCCGAATATCAACTTGAGATTCGAAATCGAATCGAATGACGAATCTTCGCAGGACGCAATATCAAGGTCCTGTGAAAAATAATACTGAAGGAGATGATATATCATCAGAGGCCACTCCATCAACATGTGTAAACTGTAGTAAACACCAATTTGGACTGTGAATGTCCATCGGGGAAAGGGTGGGGGTGGGGGCGGAAATTGGTCGGAAAAAACGCCGAAAATGGACAAAAATTGGAGATAGGTATGGGTGGGTGGGCCTACATGTCGAAAGCTAAAACTTATCAAATGTTCCTGGAGATTCACCCTCGCCTCAAGAAGAATTGATTCTCCATAAACAGTAACGAATCCGACACTTTGTTATGGGCAGTTTTCGCCTACATGTTACAGTACGTGGAGAGTGTATTATCACTAAATCACTCACAGAGTGGAGAATCCACCCGAGAAATACTTGCAAATTTGTTGCAAAGCATAACCAGCACCAGCAAAGTTTCAGCCAATGGACCTCCGGGTTAAACCCGGAGGTCATTGGCTGAAACATTGCTTGTGTTTTTTTGTCGATAAGTACAAAATTTGAAAGTTATAGCTTGCGTGATAACTCCACTCCGCGGGTGATTTAGTTACAATCCACTCTCCACGTACTGTACATCTAGTTTGACTTCATTGTTAGGTAATAATTTTGTGTGCTGAAGCAAAAGTTATACTTAATTAGTAGAGTGTTAAATTAAAATCAATAAATTAAAAAATACATTAGTCTATTGATTTCCAGAAAGCCTCTATTGTGGGTGGGTAAAACAATGTTTATTAACCCTTTACCTAACATGAAAAGCAGACGACACTTGCAAAAATAATTCTTGAATAACAAATTTTTTTGTCTCAAAAACATAGGTTATGACCCCTCATTGGAACGAGCTCGATGAGATCGTTCCAACGAGGGTCCATAACCTATGCTTTTGAGACAAAAGATGAAAAAAATAAGGAAAATTAATTGGCGATTTTTGAGAATAGCGCTGGCCGGTTTTGGCCGTTACGTTAGGTAAAGGGTTGAGGAATGGAGTTTTTACAAAAAATAGAGTAGTGTAATATGCCTGCAGCTCTCTCCTCCAATACAGAGGTAAATAGAATATTAGCACTCATACAAAATGAAAGGCTAGAAAGTCGTGTGAGATTCAATATTTCAACAGAGGCCGAATACCGTATACAAGTGTTGGGGGTGATTACTTAATGTATTCGAATATGAATAAGAATATTTTGAAATTTTATTGATACGAATACACAAATTTTCAAATGCATTTAATTCTTTTTTCAAAAATTATTCAAGTATTCATTATGCAAGAATGCCATGAATACATTTTTGAATACTTGAAAAGTTTTTGAAATAAGAATTATTTATGAAGGCTTTCGAGACTGCTCGTTTGGTGGACTTAACTTTTAAACCGCTGAGTATTTTAAAATATTTTTCATCAGATATAGTCAAGGCGGCTTCACAGCAGCCATGACTAGACTTTGATGAAAAATGTATCACAATTTAACTCGAAAATCACTGGTCCAAAATTGATTCAAATTGCTGGGTGAATGGTTGTTAAAAGTACTTATTTGAGTGGCAAGAGATTTCTTGTCCTGGGAAGGAATATCCTCCAGCAGCATGCAGAGAGTTAAGGTGAATTTTGAGCTGGTAGTCTGTCAACAGAAACATTCCGTGTACTTGTGTTCCCCGTGTTTGACAGAGAACCACTCCACGTGCGTCCTACTAATTAGTCTACTCTTCACATACTTTACACCACAGTCTGAAACTGAACTTGGACAATAAGTACCAATGTTGTGGTTATAATACATTCCCGTTTCCGCTTATGACGACACACATACCGGAAATTATTTTCCAAGCCTTTCAAATGGTGTATTGATCTTACCAGAATTACAAAAATCCGCCGACATCAGTTATCTCTGAGGTCAGGAATCGATATTCCCGAACTGACCCAACATGAAGTGGTAATTTATTTCGTCATTCGAAAAAAAAAAAACACACAGAAAGAAGGGTGCACAGTAGGCGTTTTAAAGATTAAATATTTTAAGTTTCTGACTTTTTTTTCTAGAAGACGTCTTTGATACCCCCCCCCCCCCCCCCCCCCACCGCCCCCCCCCCACCCCACCCACCCCATACACACACACCAAATTGTGCTGTTTGGAGCATTTTCGTTTGAATTCTTCTAACAAAGGAAAAGCACTTCAAGATGTCTCTAAAAACACTAAATGATGCTGACCTATTGGGCTGATTAATATCATTATCTCCAATTCTTGATAGAAAGTTGCCTCCGAAAAATAAACTTCTCCACAAGTCTTTAGGGAGATGCATGGCAAAGAATACACTCGCCCGGTCGTCCAAGACGTGAAAATTAAATTTGGCTTGTTATTGCATTGTCAGTTGGTCATCGCAGGGCCCTTACACAATTGGCTCGATGCAAGCGTTCTGTACGTTGCGATAGTTAAAAACAATTTATTTTCTTCTCACGTTGCAATTTCAACACCAGTGCTCAAAATAACTTTTTTTCTTTGCGTAGCAAAATGCTACACATTTCCAAAAAATGAATAGCATTTTGTAAAAATTCCATAGCTATTTTTGTATACCACAGTTATGTTATGCTGTTTTGTATTGAATTATTCTAAGTAGATGGAATAGTTTCCATCCTTTTCTGGGCATTTCCAAATGATCTTCAACACATGAAACATTTACTATGTTTTTTTTAACTGAACTGCCTTTAAGGGTTGCATGGACTTGGATATTTCAAAGGGCGTCTTGGTTGTTCAATAGAGTTCTCAGAATGGAAGTTGGGATTTTTAATTTGATGGGCTTGAAGTTATTTTTAATGGACATTTTATGCAAAATGTTGTAAAAACAGGAAGAATTTAAACCAATAGAATTCATCTTAAATATGAAGTTGCCAATGATGGAGAGTTAATCTGAGTTATGCCTGGAATGTTCCACAATCATAAGTAAAGCATCAGTGAACTAGTTTTCAAATTTGTTTGCAAATTTTCATTTACATTTTGCGATACAAGATAATCAACTGCAGCCTAATAAGCTGCAGTTGATTATCTTGTATCGCAAAATGCTATACATAATTGAACATTGTATAGCTTTTTGCAAGTTTTGCATAGCAAAAAGCGACGCGACACCGCTTATTTTGAGTCCTGTTCAACACACTGTTTTGGTTCCGATTTTTCATTTACTAAAGACAATAATCACTGAACGTAATTCAATCTTACACATGAAATGTATAATCACTGCATTTAACTTTGACGCACCGATTTATTGCGTCAAAATAAAATTAGGCGATTGTAGTGGTTCTATCGTATATGAGTGATGCCTTGCAGACAAAATATGTTGGTAAACTCTCTACGATGAATTTATCTGTTTCACTCCAATCTGGAGTTCTTAATTTTGCCAATTCTTGGGCATAGATTAACGGAATTGGCGCTGTTTCCCCCTTGCTCGTTTTTTCATCGTTTGGCGTATCTACATTACCTCTATGACTGGTTGTTCCACGTCATGGTTGTGCTTACGACCCAATTTTGTCAAATGGCCTTCGTGAGTATTAAGTGTAGCTGGGCATTCTGCTACGTGACACCTCCAATATATGCGATCTCCACGTCTGTTCTTCACTTGATAGCGAAAACGTTGAAAAATCAGACTATCACCTCCAAACTTATTTTTTACTAATTCGAGTGGTTGAACTTGTACGGCTGTCATAATCTTTTCTAAAACTGAATAACATGAATAAATGAATGAATGAACAGTTTCTGCGCGCCGAAGGCGCAGAGTGACGATGTGGGATTGAAATCCCTTGCGACCCTAATAACTTCATTTGTTTTATAGCTTTATTTGCTTATAAATCCACGAGAGTCTGGAGCGAGAGCCAATAATCTTATTAAGTTTGAGTGTGCGACTGGCAGTAGGATATTGGGTTGAGATCCCCAAGAACCTTGAAATGGAAAATGGCTAGAAATTTGCATAATTACAAGAGTTCTGCTCCGTGTTTGCTAAGAGAAATGGGCAAATTTATGGTACATGTTATACTGAAACCGCAGTTTGGTGGTTATTTTAGAAAAAAGAAAAAGAAACCCAAACAGTCGATGGTTTGGGAGCAGCCCCAGCATTTTATCCTTAACGGTTACAAACAGGAGAAAATCCACCAATACGAGTTACGCCTATAAGGGAGAGTGGATGCTGGGTATTGGCCAAACAAAATCTGAAAAAGGTGTGAGAAACAGGACATCAAGTAAAAAGCTAGCAAAAATGATACGGACTATAAATCTTAAAACAACACCAGATGTAGGTGTGAAAATAAAAGTGGGAGAAACAGGACGACACCATTGTAGTCCACACAAAATGATTTAATTGATTCTCAGACATTTTTTTTCTCAAATCAGTGAGGGAGGGTTTTAGTTTTAATTTTTCTTTTTCTTTTGCAAAAAGTAAACAAACATTGAGAGGATTTCGGCTGTCTTTTTACACCAGAAATATAGAAAGTGCATATTTATACCAATTAATTCATTTTTAATTTGAAAAATAAAACATTCCTCTAAAAACAAATTGTAGGTACTGCAATTCAAAGGATTCATATTCTTTAGCTGCTCTTCTTATTATCTTTGAAGTAAAAATATTTAATCTATGGGGATATTCCTCGCTACAATTTATGAGAGAGTGCCTGCACTCTCCAACAAATATGTAACATGGCAAACAAACTGAAGACGTAACTAAATAAAGTATGCATCAATCAAAAGATGTAATCTCGCTGAGTTTGTACTAATATTGGAAGACACTGAAAGGCAATAAAAATGTCCAATGAGGGGGTTCAAATTCAATGAGGGATTGCCTGAGAATCAAAACACTTTTTTAGCCTTATATTTTCGTTTGAAGATTAGTCTCACTATGTTAGTATTAGGTTTTGCCGAACAGCAAAGATGACATTAGAGGCATCACCACATGGAAATTGAAAAAGGAGATGAAAGATCATTTGGAACTTCATCGCAACGCATGCAATGTTCAGATCGCATTTAACTTCATGCGCGTACTGCGTAGCCAGGAATTTTGTTGGGGAGGTGCTACTGAGTTGCAATCAATGATCAGCATGGTCGCTTGGATGGGAATTTAAAAAAAAAAATGAGTATAGCAAATATTTTGTGAAATTTAGGATATAAAATACAAGCACTTTTGCACTATTACATATAAGAGATTGCATACAAAATAAATGATAAAGCTGACAAGCATATTTTACTTTCCCGTTATACATTACAGCTATGTATAGAATAAACGTATAGCGTTTTCATGTAAAAAATTTATTCTACGAGTAGGATTAAGAATGAAACCGACGGGCCCCTGGCGAGTCGGTTTCATTCTTAATTCTACGAGTAGAATAATTTTTTTACTTGAAAACACTATACGTTTATTTAGTTTATCTCATAAGTCTTTTACAGGGCAGTCGCGGTGAAATTGTGCTGTTACTCGCAACAAAACACAGCAAGAAGTGAGGAGCACATAGGTCCAACTCGAAGACAAGCAAAATTGCCCAAAATAAAAAAGGCGCAGTGATACATTTCTGTCTAAAAATAGTTCCCCTACAAACCTGAGCTAAACTTGCAAAAATACTTTATTAAATGAGCAATGTGTAGTTTTCTTCTACTGGTATTGTATAATAATTTCAAACAGGTTTAAAGAAAACAACAATTGAACTGTTAATTATTCTATACGAATGCGGTAGAGGTCAGAGGTCAACAAGTCCGTCTCTACTGCAGGAATAAATACTTTCAGTGATTAACGTTTGGGGAAAATTTATCACCCAACTAGATGAATAAATCGAAAATTTATCCAAGGCTTTTGTTGTTAAAATAAAGAGACATTTATGGATAAATATGTAGTTCTGTTAATATGTCATGTGTTAAATACAGAATAAACGTATAGTGTTTTCAAGTAAAAAAATTATTCTACGAGAAGGATTAAGAATGAAATCGACGAGCCTCTGGCGAGTCGGTTTCATTCTTAATTCTACGAGTAGAATAATGCTGAAAACACTATACGTTTATTTTGTTTATTCTATAAATCTTCTACATATCGTGCTATATTTCGTTACGAAACACAGCGAGAAGTGAGGAGTACTTAGGCCCAATTCGATCGACCAGCAAAATTGGCAAAAATAAACAAGGCGCAGTAACACATTTCTGTCTAAAAACAATTCCCCTACAAACTTGAGCTAAACTTCCAAAAATACTTTATTATATGAGCAGTGGGTGGTATTTTCTACTGGCATTGTGTAATACTTTCAAAACGACTTACAAAATCAACAATCAAACTATTAATTATGTTAGACAAATGTGGTAGAGGCCAGAGGTCAACAAGTCCGTCGCTACTTGGGGAATAAATTCTTTCAGTGTTAAACCTATGGGGAAAATTTATCACCCTACTATGTGAATAAAGCCAAAATTTATCCAAGGCTTTTGTTGTTCAAATAAACGGACATTTATGGGATAAATATGTAATTCTGTTACTATGTTATGAATTAAATCAACTCACCCGATACATCGCACACTCTGTGGCTAAGCCACACAGAATACGGTTTATCGGGATAAGCAAGATTGCCCCATTTTATCAAATCACAAATGGGAGATAATCCCTCAAGTGCAACTACAATTGTGTGGAGGGGGGGGGGGGGGGGTCACCCGTCGCACCTCCCCCGGCTAAACGCCTGAACTTATAAATGCTTTAGTTCCTTGGAAAATGGTCTGGTGAAAATCGTAATTTTGCGATCCTTTTGTTTTGTTTTTCAACAAAGCATAATAGAGATATCTGTGTAGTGATAAAAAAAACCTTTCAAGAAGGATCCTGCGAATCACACATTTTCGACTCGAATCGAATCATGAATCGAATCAGATCTATTTATCGAATTCAATCGAACCTCTGGTCGAATCAAGGGTGTCTATAAGATGACAGATTGTGGAAAGGTGGAAAGAGGGTACTGTAAACCTGATTTGTTGTGACTGTGACGGCTCAAGTCCCGACTGATAAAATATTCCAACTACATCATCAAGGCATGCCTTCGCGGAAGGCATGCCCTGATGATGCAGCTGGAATATTACACAGCAAGTGTTACAATTCAAAACCGAAAACGAGAGCGTGAATTGTCCGTACTATTTTCGGCAAAGGACTAACCTCTAGCAATAGCTCATCGTCGAGATTGCTTGGAAACTTTAAATTCGCTTCCAACAGTGGTAGTGTCTGGTGAGATTGGAATTAGAATGGGTGTGTGGCGGCATGGGTGGCGGCATGGGTGCAGATGCTATTTATGTTAATACAGCCGAAATTATTTATTTATTTATTTATTTATTTATTTATTTATTTATTTATTTATTTATTTATTTGGGGTTTAGCGACAATTTCGCCAGCCAGTGTCACCTCGTGTCAGTTTTACGGACGGAGGAAGCCGGAGTACCCGGAGAAACACACCAAGCAACGGCGAGCAACTGTCAGACTCCCCAACATACTTACTCCACACAAGCAGGGTTAGCATAGGTTGAAGACAAGTGCACCATGGACGTGCTGTACGCCTAAGTACACAACGCCACCGTGCCCCCACGTGGGACAACTGGATAGCAGAAATTACACAATGTCTTCATTTTCGGCATTATTTATGTACAATTTGCAGCTGAATTATGAGGCGGCAAATATGACTGATACCAAGTTATATTCCAGTGAAAGGATTCAAAGAGAAACGAATCGGGGAGACGATTTCGAATCGAAGCGAATACCAACTTGATCCTTGAAATCGAATCGAATCTCGAAGGTTCGCAAAGCAATGATTTCAAGTCTTGCTAAGGAAGTCAATGTAACCTTTGCTCAACATGTTCACAGCAACCGACTTTTCTTATTAACCTTCTGTACACTGATGTGAAAACATCTAAATTTTATCCTGCAATTTTATCCTCCCCATAATACAACTGGGAATTTACCCAATTCAGTCTTGATGTGCCACAAAAGACTGATTTAGTTACAGTACGTGGAGAGTGGATTGTAACTAAATCACCTGTGGAGTGGAGTTATCACCCAAGCTATAACTTTCAAATTTTGTACATATCGACAAAAAACACATGCAATGTTTCAGCCAATGGACCTCCGGGTTAACTGGTAGAGTGCTAAATTATTTTCGATCACCAAAATTTTTTCACATGTCTTTGCCTTGTTATAATTTATGGGAGAGTGCCTATAGGCACTCTCCATAAATTGTAACAAGGAAAATCCATACAGATAAATTAATTTCACTTAAAAGATAATATGAAGCATATCTACTGAATATGTAGCCTTTACATTATGGTAGCTGCACATGAAAGTAAAGCCCAAATATGGGCTTCCAGCACTCTACCAGTTAAACCCGGAGGTCCATTGGCTGAAACATTGCATGTGTTTTTGGCTGAAACTTTGCTTGTACTGGTTATGCTTTGCAACAAATTTGCAATTATTCCTTGGGTGGAATCTCCACTCTGCGGGTGATTTAGTGATAATACACTCTCCACGTAGTGTATTTTCTAGTTGCGTTATGAAAAAACTTTCCTGCTTCAAATGTCGGTATTTTGACAGCGGTGTGCAGGGTAATTTAACTAAAAATGTTTTGTGGTATCGCGGAAAATCACGTCACATCACATGATGATGAGTTTGTTTTGATGACACCATTATGGGTTAAATGTTATCTTTGAACTGTTCTGTTTTGACAACAGTGTGCGGAGGGTTAACTTATCAACTAATGTCCTAAGATACAAAGGAAACATTAGCTCACGTCACGTGATAACCGGTTTTGTTTTGATAATAACACTTTTCATCGAGATGCTACGGCCCTTATTTAAACTTGACATCTAGGTCGTAAGTTAATTTCTCGAGTTTTATCGTCCCCTGAGTTCCAATGTGTTCTATGTGCCGCCTGGCCTACTGGCACATAGAACACATTGGAACTCAGGGGATGCTATGTTCTTGGGGGATAAACCACACTAGTTATTGCCGTTGTTCCCGTGTTGCCCTTTACCCAACGGAAAAGGGGAAAACATAGAAATATTTATGGAACAAACAGAAACACATACTTTCTTTCCTAAAAGAGGTAAGTTCTTTCCTAAAACAAAGCTTCTGATCTGTCATTGTAACGACCCCAGCGAGCTCGTTACAATGATGGGGTTAGGTTTTGGAGACAAAAAATGAAAAATATGATCACATTCGAATGGTGATATTTGTGAATACTTCAATATTCGCCTCTTTATCAAATAAGTGTAGTAGGAGACGATACTTGCAAACAAATTTATTGTAATGGCCTATCATTCCTCATCCTCAATTCTACAGACGGATCATAAGGAGTCACTCAAATGTAAACTTCCGAAAACTTGGATAGCTTAGGTATCTCGTTACAATAGCAAAGATTCCGATGCTAATACGTTAACCAATAGTAATCAAAAATGCCTGAAAGATGTACTCGAATCTCAGCATAGAGGAAGATTTACTAAAGATATGTTTAATGATAACAAAATGAAAGGCAGTAATAAGTTACGAACGTATCGATTAGTTAAAAATGAATAAAAGCTTGAACCTTATCTGAAAATCACCAGATCTCGACAGGCCCGTGAACTGTTTACTAGACTTAGAGTTAGTAATCATAATTTAGAAATAGAAAAGGGACGACATAAACAACCCCCAACGCCCCTAAATGATAGGAGATGCCAGGTGTGCGATACCGGTGAAATAGAGAAAAACATTTTGTTATGTATTGTGAGGCATATGTCGAAATTAGAGAAACGGTGTCCCAAGAAATTAAAAAAGAAAACAAAGAATTTGAACAATTAAATGATTCGGAGAAATACTATTATATTTTGAAAAACTGTGATAGTAAGTCGATTAATATTATTTCTAACATGATCTGGTCATTCTTCTGTAAGCGAGATCACATTGTTAAAGAAAAAAGTCATTAGTACTTTATATTATACATCATGTTTACTAATTCTGTTATTTGTTATGTTTTTATTGTGCAACTGCCATTATGGTGTAATGCATTAAACTATTAAACTAAACTAAACTAAGCTATGATGTTTTAGATGCTAAATATTGAAAAAATAATATTTATAATATTTAATCCTTTACATAATATGAAAAGCAGACGCCACTTGCCAAAAAATCCTTGAATAACTATATTTTTCATTTTTTGTCTCAAAAACATAGGTTATGACCCCTCAACGAGCTCGTTCCAACGAGGGGTCATAACCTATGTTTTTGAGACAAAAAATGAAAAAATAATGAAAATTAATAGGCGATTTTTGAGAATCCCGCTGGCTTGTTTTGGCCGTCACGTTGGGTAGTGGGCTAAATGGTGATTTCTGTGAATAGTTCTGGTCGGATATGGTAATACGGTTTGGCAAAGGGTTAACCAGCGAGCATCGACTAGTGGATGAAATAATCAATGCAACGAATGACACTCTATGCACTTCTGTAATTTGTTTTGTATGGAGAGTCAAACAGAAGTTCTTTGCGTTGGTGCATCTAATTTATCGACATTTATCACGCTGAAAGCATACAGACGTGCTAAAAGACTGTAGACTAACTAGAAATTAGCGAAGTATACGTCACGTGTTTTGAATTGTCTTTTGTGCTGGTCTTTTTCACCAAAGTAGTAAACTATTCGAAGCGAACGGCAGACAAAATAATTACAGCAATCAGTTAATTCTTTCATTGGACAGAAGGCAAGGAACACGGTACCGTCGCCATGGACTGGGATGGGCAGTATTTCCACGGACGCAATAATATTAGATTGCAGGCATTAATTATAGGAATTATCAAAAAAAAAATTAATTAATGAAGCACCGGGTACTATCCGGTGCTTCATTAATTAAAATTTTGTTGATGCTGAATTCTTATTACTTGGTAAACACATGCGTGGACATCACTGCCGACGCGTGGATTACGACCAGTCCACGGCGACTGTACTGTCGTCAAAGAAACACATAACAAGCGTAAAACGCTGAAACGTTATTTTGCAGTATGGCGTATTCTTCACCAAACTTAGCCCAGTATGTAGTTGGGGCGTGGCTTTTCATCTACAGTGGTACCTATTTAACTTGTTTCACACTGAATACCAAAACGACACTTTACATATCACAATCTACAGCAGATGTCGAATGTAATAATCAGTTGGTTGTCACGTCAACTGCAGCATCGCACATCGATTGCGCAAGATCATGCTCTAAGGACAAGAGTTGTATTTCTTTCAACTTTGATGTACAGAATCATACATGTCGCATGTCCGATGGAGTGATCTCCAACAATAATGGCAAGGTGTACTCTTTTGTTTCTGGAGGTAAGTTATTTACACTATATGTGGAGTCATGACCGTGACGCTGAAACGAACAGTGGATTTTAGGGTTCAAATACTCGTTAAAAGTATTCGAAGACTCCCTTCCTTTATGCATGTGTCAGGCGGCTTCATTGTGCATGAGAATATTTAACAAATATGGCACGCGGTTGCGAGGCACATGTTATGTGTAACAGTTCATGTGCAGGTTATCAATATCGAAATTACAAAAAGGGGTTGTTCGGGGCATTTTCCCCTCACATTTTCGGTTCCACATATTTGTTTAATATTTCAATTCCCCGCAACCAAAATTACTCTCTCAAGAACTGTTTGTTTGCATAAATATTATACCTTCCTAGAAGATGGAAATAACGCTTGATAAGGTTAAATTTGGCATTAAAAGAAAATTTAGTTGATTACGCCGCATAAAAAACATCGATACCCCAACTTTATCGTGCATGGCTTCACCAAACCTTTCCCAACAACAAAATGTCGGTATCACGAATGCTCACGACGTCCTCCAGTCTATTAAAACGTTCAGCCCCATTGTCACTTATCTGCTGATTATATTATTAGTTACACAGTTTGTTGGTGGCCTAATATGGTATATATGGTGTCAGTTAATTTCATATTGGACGAGATGGAATATGTACCACATTAGGCCACCAACAAACTGTTTAACGAATATATCTTACCAACTGCTGCATCGATGCACAGAACTAATAACAACAGCGATCAAAATTAAATGAGAGAATTCTCACAATGTGTTGACGTGTCTTTGCCTTGTTACAATTTATGAGGGAGTGAATACAGGCACTCTCCCATAAATTGTAACAAGGCAAATTCATACATACCAAACAGTTTCATTTCGAAGGTAACATGACACATATCCACAGAATATGAAGCCTTTTAAGTTGCCTAATCTGCACCTCAGACCAAATATGGGCTTCCAACACTGAATCTTTCAACTTGAAGCGTTTATCGGCAGCCGCCATTTTAAATAATCAATGAACAAAGGGGAGATTACCTATAGCTGTCAGCGTGTATTGATGTTGACAGGCAGTATATGGTTTTATATGCAGTCTGCATGTGACGTCTTTGAACCAATGAAATTCCCAGATAGGAGGTAAGATATGATGAAATATGGACCGAAGGAGTTAAAATGGATTAAGAGCGAAATGAAACGACTGAGGTGTAACATTATGTTTAGTACAAACTTGAGCGGTAAGGCCTTAACTGAATTTATCGGGCCAGAAAGAACCACACCAAGTTATTACTTCACTGTGTTATTGAGCTCAATTATGGGCCAAGACTTTTAGTTACCCCGTGTCTGTTCACGCAATACAGGTTTTTATCTACCCGAAGCTAGTCTACCCCATGAGACAGAGGGCCAAATGGGATCCGGCTTGCTGAGTGTAGGTAAAAATCTATATTACGTGAATAGACACGGGGTGACGATTTTATCTATGCTAAAACTTAAAAAAAATCGAAACATAATAACAAAACAAATGACTACAAAGTATCATAAGACGTACAAAAGTATCAAACCTGAAAAGCAGACGACACTTGCAAAAATAATTCTTGAATAACTATTTTTTTTCATTTTTGTTCTCAAAAACATAGGTTATGACCCCTCGTTGGAACGAGCTCGACGAGCTCGTTCCAACGAGGGGTCATAACCTATGTTTTTGAGACAAAAAAATGAAAAAATGAAAATTAATTGGAGATTTTTGAGAATAGCGCTGGCCGGTTTTGGCCGTTACGTTAGGTAAAGGGTTAATAAGTCTACTTTGATGTCTGTGAAAACTAAATATTGTAATGATGTGCACGTGTTTCGTGGTAATGCAAACTGAATATTTGTAACATAATTTAGTTATTATTGACAAAACAAGTGCCGAGATGTGAACACACTAAAAACTAAAGTGTTAAAACTGACACTTTCAAGGTGTTAAACCCATTCCAAGTCTTAGGGTTTGATTTTAACACCCAAAGTGCAATGCTTTAAGCACTTAGACATTACAATCGTCAGACATCAGGCATTGGTGGTTCTTTCAGAATCGTCCATAATTTGATTTGCGCTTGGAGGGTACATAATTAAAAGGACACAACGCAGATGACGCGGATCAGGCTCGAGACTTCGAGCCTGATCCGCGTCATCTGCGTTGTTTCCTCTTAAGTGTCTCGACATTACACTTGTCAAGTGGGATTATTGTACCACCTGTCAAGTTCTGGGATATCTACACTTGAACAAAGTGCTAGTTCAGCACTTAGTTAGTGTTAAATACAGCACTACAAGTGTAGTTTTTAACACTTTAGTTTTTAGCGTGAATGTTGTGTGGTCACAGCATAACAGCTTCACGTTATCAACGTCATGGTATTTATCAAGCACGCAAACTAATAACACTGTATTAATTTAATAATTTAACTTAATTTAATAATTTCATGCATGACATTTTAATATGTGTTGGTTAATCATCACGGAACAAAGGTCATGGTCTGTGGGGGGGGGGGGGGGGGGGTTAGGCACTGCTATGCGGGTATGAATGGTTCTGTATATGAGGTAAGATAAATGAAAGATAGTATTGATACCTGAAAACAGAAATGGGGCATCAATAAGGAGCTGCAGCAGAGATGGGAGAAATAACCTCTTAAGAGAAGTTTGTATGCCATTGTGTGAATTACGCTGCCCTAATAGTAGCTACACTCTCAACTTGAATTTAGCTACATCTAATCAGTACCAAATCATATTACAAACTCAAAAACATAACTGTGGACAGGTGGAAAAGTTCCTGCCCACGGCGTTCGTACTGCATGAGCTTATATTTTCTCCTTTTTACTTATGTTCGTATATGTTCATTCTTTAGTATGATTGGTTATCACTCCATTCTGCTTCCATGTTTTTTTTCCATTTTGTTCGAGCCCGTTTCAATGAGGGGTCATAACCTGTTTTTTTTAGACAAAAAATTAAAAAAAATAATGAAAATTAATTAGCAATTTTTGAGAATAGCGCTGGCCGGTTTTGACCGTTACGTTGTGTAAAGGGTTAAATAATGAAAAGGTAGACAAAATCAAATACACTAAATAAAATAGAAATCATTCAATCCCAGAATACCAGAGAATAGAAGTATTAATGGATTTTTATAATCACATGTTCCAATTGTTTAAGTTGCATACTGTCAAAAATATTTAGTGACACACCACCTGGGCAAACTGATTAATACATTGGTCTACTTTGGTATCTCATAGCCCATGTTTGTTTTTCAAGCATAGATAACCTCTATGTTCATTTCGGAAAGCTAGGATTTGTGAAAATGAAATAATGATTTTTCAACATCTGCTTAACCCTTTACCCAACGTAACGGCCAAAACCGGCCAGCGCTATTCTCAAAAATCACCAATTAATTTTCAAAATATTTTCATTTTTTGTCTCAAAAACATAGGTTATGACCCCTCGTTGGAACGAGCTCGTCGAGCTCGTTCCAACGAGGGGTCATAACCTATGTTTTTGAGACAAAAAATGAAAAAAATTAATTATTCAAGAATTTTTTTTGCAAGTGTCGTCTGCTTTTCATGTTAGGTAAAGGGTCAAAGGTCATCACTTGATTAACTTTGCCTCATGATCTAAACTGTAAATCCTCAAAACTATGAGAAAAAAGACCAGAAACTTCCAGAAAATTCACCATTTCTTACAGACATCTTTCAATACAAAATGAGTATCAACGTAGGGCTCTGAGAATCGCATATTTCGATTCGATTCGAATCGAATCTCGAATCGAATCACTTTTATTATTCGAAATCGAATCGAACCTCGAATCGAAGATGTCTTGAAGATGGACGATGGAGATTGGGGTGCTAAAAACCTGATTTGTTCCCGTCTGTGATGACTCAAGTCGTCCGGGACGACCCGCGTTATTTCCATGGGCAAGGCACTTTATCCCGGTTGTCTACATGGGGGCACGATGACGCCGTGTATTAAGGCGTACTGCACGTCGATGGTACAGATGTCTTCAACAGCTGTAACCCTGCTTAAACGGAGCTTGAACAGAGTTAGAATGTTGAGGAGCTAACAGTTGCCCGCCGATGCTCGATGCTTCTCTCCGGGTACTCCGGCTTACCACACCCGTAAAACTGTCACGGTCACGATTAGCCATTGTGCATAAGTATGTGATCTTAAACACCAATAAATAATAATAATAATAATAATAATAATAATAATAATAATAATAATAATAATAATAATAATAATAATAATAATGACTCAAGTCCAGACAGATAAAAAAATTTCCAACTACATCATCAAGGCATGCGTTCGACGAAGGCATGTCTTGATGATGTAATTGAAATATTACCCTGTAAGGATTATAGATCATCGTCGGCAGTGCTTGGAAACCTTAAATTTGCATTTAACAGTGATAGCGACCAGTGATATTGAAACTGAGTGAAGATGTTATTTATGTTAATGTTGCTGAAGTAACACTTAGCCTTTTTTTCAACATTATTTATATACGATTTCCATCCAAACAATAAGTTTCGTGAGACGATGAGGCTGAATAATACCAAGATATATTCCTATGAAAAAGAATCCAGAGGAAACAATCGGGCCGAATACAGTACAGTCGCCGTGGGCAGTCACTTTTCCACATGTCCACAGTGGGCGCCCACTGATTTTCCACAGAAATCTGTTTTATACCAATTTCTGTGGACTCTGTGGGCATGTACTTCTGTGGGCAAAAGCCTGTGGACTTCTGTGGAAAAGATTACTGAACGATGATAATGCCGGACGGCGGTGTCCACATAATTAATCCGAAACACGTCTGCCCACAGAAATGTAACTGGAAGTAATTTTTAACACGTCTTGAGAGAATATGACTCTGATTAAAAATATTTATTTCTTCATCATTTCAATTTGCAAGCACGGGTATATGGTCATTTGTGTATTTACAAAAAGGAAAAAATTGATAACTTGTTAAAATTACGTCACATTTTCTCAATCTGAAAAGTGAATAGCACAGCCCACACTGTGAAAACAAGACATACAGTGGCAAACCCATGTCGATTGCGAACGAGTGCTTTGAAAAAAATGTGTACAAAACGCAAAAAATAGTTGAAAATAAAAGAGTGCACCTGCGAATATCGCTGATATGCAATTATGTATTGATATGATCTTTCTGTTAAACCGAATCTGATTTTCGATCGACTATTGAACAATTCGTTCGCTTTCGTTGACAACTCTAAGCTCGGGCGGGAAGGGGAACATTCGGCTCTAGAATTTTCGGCCTGGAAATATTTTGACAAAGGAACATCAGCTCGGTGAAATTAGCGCCGAGTTCTCAGGCTTATTTATTTATTTATTTATTTATTTATTTATTTATTTATTTATTTATTTTATTTATTTATTTATTTATTTATTTATTTATTTATTTATTTATTTATTTATTTAGAGGTTAATAATGACAGCACCCCCTGGCCTTGAACATTTTTAAATTCTGATTGTTCAGCGTACAATACAAATGCATCGTCAAATTAATTTCGTTTTTTATACCCCCGTCAGTCTGTCTGTCCGTCAGTCCTTCCGTCGCGAAATTGTTTAATGGAGGGTACCGTCATGCTGTAATTTTAACTTAGATTTTTAAAAATTTTTCTGTTTTCATTTGGGATATATTATCTGATAGTTCAGCATACAATAAAAATGCATTGTCAAATTAATTTCATTTTTTTAACCTGACCCTATCGATAAATTACTTCGGAATTATTCACTAAAACGTGCAATATGAAAGTCGGCCTTTTTAGTGGATAATTTCGGAGTAATTCTGATTGTTCAGCGTACGATAAAAATGCATCGTCAAATTAATTTCGTTTTTTTTCAACCTGGCCCTATCGATAAATTACTTTGGAATTATTCACTAAAAAGTGCAATATGAAATTCGCACTTTTTAGTGGATAATTTCGGAGTAATTTTGATAGTTCAGCGTACAATAAAAATGAATCGTCAAATTAATTCCATTTTTTTTAACCTGGCCCTATCGATAAATTACTTTGGAATTATTCACTAAAAAGTGCAATATGAATGTCGCACTTTTTAGTGGATAATTTCGAAGTAATTCTGATTGTTCAGCATACAATAAAAATGCATCGTCAAATCAATTTCGTTTTTTTTTTGACCTGGCCCTATCGATAAATTACTTTGGAATTATTCACTAAAAAGTGCAATATGAAATTCGCACTTTTTAGTGGATAATTTCGGAGTAATTTTGATAGTTCAGCATACAATAAAAATGCATCGTCAAATTAATTTCGTTTTTTTTTAACCTGTCCCTATCGATAAATTACAATGCACATGTATATTTTTAATTGTTAAAGTGAAAGAATGAAGAAATATGAACCAAACATTTTTATTCTCTTGGTTGTTATCACTTTTCTGCAAGATTGTTTGTTATTCGTCAATCATTAAATTAATTAACTTGATTGACTTATGTTAATCGGCAATTAATGGTGCTCTTGTGTTTATGATTTATGACCTGCTATAGTCCTTCTGAAGTAGTTTTACAGAAGTTAGTGGCATGTGTATACTATATAAAGCAGCGTTTGAAAGGATTAAAAACTTCAAACGACTTGTGTTCACGAGACTAATGGATCTATCTTGTCTGACGCAGCCACTGGGGCTAACTTTAATTAATATCGACGGGGTAGGATTAAAAACCAACATCAGGTATTGGTAAGCGAATACTCGAGAGGTGCTTATCCCACTTGTAATGGACCGACCCCCGTGGGGATCCGGGGAAGTGAAGCAGTGCTTGTTCATTGTGGCAAACAAGCCTTGCTTTACTGGTGGATTATGACCCAGTAACTAATGCTTGGGGTAGAAGTTGTTTTTCTGAAATTATACTCTCACCTCTTGATTCGAATTTCGAAGACAGCCGGAAGCTGTCGCGAAAACGAACCGGAACTTTGCGGAAGCGGAAGATAAAAATGACGCCGTGAGGGAGAACTGGAGAGGCCTTATTTGGTGACGATAAATTCCTAATTGGTGGAAATATCCCTCCTTTTTATTTAACCCTTTACCTAACGTAACGGCCAAAACCGGCCAGCGCTATACACGAAAATCACCATTCAATCTATTTTAGAGTCACGCTCGTTCCAATGAGAGGTCATAACCTATGTTTTGGGAGCAAAAAATGAAAATTTTTAGTTACAGTAAAAAAAAATTCACGAGTATCGTCTACTCCTAGCGTTAGGTAAAGGGTTAACAAATGGCAAACAGATGAGTAGATAAATATCACATCATAATATTCACATCATTCGCACCTCTGACTTCAGAGTGTGAGCACCTGATTAATCAATCATGGATACACTGGAATTACCAGAAAGACTCGTCAGAACCATCTCAGCTCTGGGCATCTCTTGCCCTGTCACCTGGACTGTCCAGGAGACAGGTAAGAGAGTCCTCCTGAGCCTGGAATTTGAAATAGAGACAACCAAGTCACCACCCCCTTCGGGGAGAGGTGGTACCATTGGCGAGAGGATTCCCTCTCCCACTGGTCCTCACCCGAAGGGGCACGGAGGCACTGAAGAGAGAAAGAGAAAGAACAGGAAGAAGAGTCCATCGACCAAGCGCAAGGACGCCCGGTTCTTTGAGGCCTCCCGGAAGGGGAAGAAAGAGGTGAGCGAGAGGATGGAGGTTCTGGAGACAGTCGCCAGTCCCACCCCCCCCCCCCCAGTCCCACTAGTACACCCAACCAACTGCCAGTTCCTGAGCCGGCATTGTTGGATGAGGAACGTCTGGTGGAGACTGAGGAGGAACTGGAGGTTGCGTTTTCACCACCCCCACCCCTCACTCCCCACTTCCTTCTCTACCGGATAGCCCGGGTGTGCCGATCACAGCAAAACAGCCACCTCAGTCTGCAGCCACCACCGAAGACATGAAGAGAGCAATAGAACGAGCAATTGAGATAGGACAACAAGCCATCTCCGAAACCCGCGAGTTCAGGGAAAAATCCCAGGCAAACTTCAAAAAGGCATTAGACGCAATCCAATCACTAAACTCAACATCATCGACTTCCACATTATCATCTCAACCACCAAAGAAAAAGAGCCGGAAGAAGCCCATGCGGGGATAAGCCCCCCCCCCTCCTTCCTTTTCCTCCTCTACCACGCCTTGACATTCAACAAAAAACGGACAGTCAACGAGGGTCGAAAGGGGCTTGCCCCAAACCGTCCCTGCGCGACTTCGGCGCGCGAAACCATTCCGTCCGAGCTTTTTAGTTTCTGCATTTTCGTCAGTTGGATTATCCCGGGGATTTGTCGTGACAGGGGAGAACAGAAACTAGTCTTATATTTTGACCTCCTTACGATGTTAACATATTTTTTTTTCTTAGCTATCGTGTAGAAAAATTACGTAACATAAATATTGTAGTAGTGTAATAAAAAGTCAGATCATGTGGACTCCACGGGAATTGCCGTGTTAGTTATTAATTCTGTAGGCAAGTAGGTAGCATGCCCACGGTCTAGAAAAATGTCTGTCCACAGAAATTTATGTGGGCAGTTGAAAGGTAATTTGCCCACGGTTTTCCACAACCACTGTGGACATGTGGAAAAGTGACTGCCCACGGCGACTGTACTGTATTAACTTGAGATTCGAAATCGAATCGAATGCCGAATCTTCACAGGACCCAACATCAACGTCCTGTGAAGAGTGAAAATAATACTGAAGGAGATGATATATCATCAGAGACCACTCCATAAACATTTGTAAACTGTAGTGAACACCGATTTGGACTATGAATGTCCATCGGGGAAAGGGGTGGGGGGGGGGGCGGAAATTGGTCGAGAAAACTGCGAAAATGGACACAAATTGGAGATAGGTATGGGTGGGTGGTCCCGCATGTCGAAGGCTAAAACTTACCAAATGTTCCTGGAGATTCACCCTCGCCCCAAGAAGAATTGATTCTCCATAAACAGTAAGGAATCCGACCCTTTGTTATGGGCTGTTTTCGCCTACAGATTACACCTAGTTTGACTTCATTGTAAGGTAATAATTTTGTGTGCTGAAGCAAAGGTCATAATTAATTGGTAGAGTGCAAATTATTTTGGGTCATCCGAATTTACTCACATGTCTTAGCCTTGATACGATTTATGTGAGAGTATCCATGGGCCCATAGACACTCTCCCATAAATTGCATCAAGGTAAATACATACAGACTAAACATTTTCACTAAAAATATAATATGAAGCACACCGACAGAATAAGAAGCCCTTAAGTTGTTGTGCTGTCCTTCGGAATAAAGTCCAAATATGGGCGCACGGCAATCTACCAGTTAAATTATAAGCTTAGTACCTAATGGGAATGTTAAATAATCCAGCTCCCGGGGCAACAGTCCATTTCTGTAAGAAATTGGACACTGTTATGGACTGTTTGTTTGACCACTATTCGTGGAGTTTGCCCACAGACTACCATTGGGATAATGTGATAGCCCTTTACTCAGTATTCGAACATTCATTCTTCCTCTTTGATGAGAAACTCTGCACATACACACAGAGCACTGCATAATAATTAACAATGCTTCTTCATCCATCTATGTATTGTTATTTATTGGTGTAATAACAAAGATAGCACGGCACCACAAAAACCTATCTTCATTGGAACAGCATAACTATTTATTGGTGTTTAAGGTCACATACCTCTGCACAATGGCTCATTGTGGCAACAACATGGCTATATAGTCAAGTCCAGCCAATTGTTTATACCCATGTTGCCCGTTGTAGAGGACTTCCACCCCAGGCATTGGTGACCGTGTCCTATTTTACCACTAAAACAGAGCGTGTTTACCTCAGTAAACAAGCACTGCTTTACTCCCCGGGGTTCTCACGGAGAACGCGTCTTCAGACTGAATAATAAGTTATAAATGTTTAAGTTAGAAATATTTTAGCATTATGTCTGTTCAAGTATCATTTTCGATAGAAGCCATGGTGCGAACTCACATGTACTGACCACTAGAGAATGGGCGGTATTGGAATTTTGAGTTCGGTATCGGTTTCGGTATTTTCAGGGGGAGGGTGGGGTATACATCGGTATCAGTTCGGTATTTGATATCTGAATTGACTGAGATTTTCTGATACATGTAGTACCAAATCGGAATGCACATCGGGAAAAACAGAATAAGTTTTTGTATCATTCTTCCACAACTCTATGAATGACACAGTTATTGAGCTAGCCCAACAGTGGCATTCTTCTGCGACCACAAATCATATCTACATTAATTTTATGAATTGGTCTTAATGAACCTTAATGTTTAAAGACCTATTTCAGGCTTTTGTGATTTCAGAGCATGTGTCCTGACCATGTCATCTTTAGAAGGTCCTACGGACAATAGGCAAAACACCTGGCAGTGATTTCTAGTCAGGTCTTGGCTGCCTTAACAGGCAGCCATGACTTGACTAGAAATCACTGCCAAGCAATTAGACATGTGCAGGTTATAGTCAAATGAGAATTCAGGATAGTTGCCCAGTTCATTGGGGGTTAACAAAACCGAAAAGAAATTCAGTCACTTCTTTTGTGAAAATGAACCTTTCAACTGTTATGAAGCCTCAGTGGGGCTTATAAATAGTGAATGTAGGAAAATTTGAAAAATTCAGATCTTTTGGTATTCAATGATTAGTTCGGTTTGGTTTATCGGTATCCCTATGATAATATTACCCATACCTTAAATGCAATACACTTTTTCAATTACATATCTTGAACTTGAATGCGAAATCATAAATATTCTTCATGGAAGTTTCTGTTGAGCATATTATGCCTTTGAGTCCAATCACATGTTTTAACAGGATGGAAATCATCATGTCTGTTTCAGTGCTCTCTATATCGGTGGATTCAGGGATGTAGCCAGATTCTATAATAGGGTGCCCGAGCAAGTTTTATTATTTTTGGGGGATAACATTTCTGGGGTTAATTATTTTATTTTATTTATTTATTTATTTATTGGAGGTTAATGACACTTTCAACAGCCCAGTTTATCAAAATTTGATGTTTGAGAACCTGCAAATGGTTAACAAATGCTTACTGAAATATTTTGTACCTGCAGCTTGTAACGTCACACTAAGATCTGTGAATGGCCAATTTTTCTTGAAAACCTACGAGGAATCCTCGGATAACATGAATTTTTAACCTTTTGAGGGGTATCGCTCTGTAACCAGCCTTAAGCTCTTTAATGCTTGGTTTTGTGAATACCTCCATTACTTACAAAAATGATCCTTGGTGAATTTCACTTCAATGAAGGAGGTTATGTTTATCTCGCAGGTACACATTGGATGTTATGGGTTCCCAAGAACAGACCATTTTCTCCAAATGTCTATGCTTGGCAGCCTCTGGAGGGTTAACAAATGCTTACCGGAATATTTTGTCATAGCAACTTGTAATGTCACTCCAAGACCTGCGAATGGTCATTGTTTATTTTTGGAGAAATCCACAAAATACTCGAATTTTAAGCTTTTAAGGGGCATATCTCCTTAACCAGTCAAAAATGGGTTAAGACCTCGATTTTTGAATACCCTTACTACTTACAAAAATGTCTCCCTATCAGTTTTGTGTCCGGTAAAAGAAGTTACGTTTCTCTGTGGCATTCCTATTTGATGTTGTTGGTGTCCACAAACAGACTATTTTTTCAAAATTTAGACATTTAGTAGGCCATGAAGGGTTAACAAATGCTTACCGGAATAATTTATCCATGCAACTGGTAATGTGACACCAAGACCTATCAATGGCCATTTTCTCTCGTAAACCCTACAAGATGTTTGTAAAGAAATCCAGGGAAAACATTTTTTAAAGCTTTGGATGGGTATCACTATTAACCACCACAAAAGGGGTTAACGCTTGGTGTTTTGAATACCATTATTACTTACAAAAATGGTCCTCCGTGAATTCCACGTGCAACAAATGAGACTATGTTTATTTCTCGGGTAGACATCGGGTGCTGTGCGTGTCGGAAAACAGCCCATTTCAACAAAATTACGATGCTTGGCAGACTGTAGAGGGTTAATAAACGCTCACTGGAATATTTTGTCAATGCACCTTGTAATGTCACACAAAGACCTGCGAGTGGTCATTTTTTCTTGAAAACCTACAAGATGTTTTTAGAGAAATCCACAGAAAATGAGAATTTTAAGCTTTTAAGGGGTATCTCTCTTTAGCCAGCCCAAAATTGGTTAAGACTTCGACTTTTGAACACCCTTACTACTTACAAAAATCTTTACTGTATAAATTGTGCGCTCATTAAAAGAAGACACTTTTCTTTGTGACGTACCCATTGGGTGCTGTTGCTGTCCGAAAACAGCCCATTTTATCACAATTTTGACTTTTAGCAACCCGTGGAGGGTTAACAAATGCTCACCCGTCTAATTTGTCTATGCAACTTCTATTGTCACCCCAAGACCTGCACGTGGCCAATTTTTCTTGAAAATCTACAAGACCCGTTTAGAGAAATCCACAGAAAACATGCACTTTTGAGCTTTTGAGGGGTATTGCAGTTTAACCAGCCCAAAACGGGTTAACGCTTGGTGTTTTGAATACCCTTATTACTTACAAAAAATGATCCACGGTGAATACCACTTCCAGTAAAGGTAGTTATGGTTATCTCTCGTGTATCGTTTGGATGCTTTAGGGGCCCGAAAACAGCCCAATTCATCAAAATTTCGATGTTTGGCAGCGTGTGGTGGGTTACCATATGCATCGCCTAATATGTCTTTTGTATCAATGCTTTTGTCACAATGTTGAATGTTTAAAAAAAAATCTACAAGACGTGTTTCGAGAAAGTGCCGATAAACCCCAATTTTGGCAGTTTTTTTGCAAATTCTGATGAAATAAGGGTTAAATCGAAAATTCCGTTTTGGTACATTTTTTTGCTTTTGTGCCCCTCTATGAGTGTGCAAAATTTTGTGAAAATTGGTTCGAAAATGGCTTCTGAATCGTGCGGACAAAATGTGTGGAACCACCCCCCCCCCCCCAAAAAAAAAAAAACCCAAAAATAATAATCCGTTGGAAAACAATAGTATTTTCCAGAAGGAAAAGCCTAATAAATTTGGGGACGCGTTTCTCATGCGTTACATCCCTTGCATCGTTAAGGAAATGAGTAAACAGTATTTTGTTGACATATCGTCCCCTGAGTTCCAATGTGTTCTTTGTGCCTATCTGCACATAGAACACATTGGAACTGAGGGGACGATATTTGCTCTTATTTTATTTTTCTCAAGTTGTTTCATTTAATTATTCACCTATTTAATTTATAATAGCAAAATATGATCGAAGTGTTGGAAATCTGATTATATTTCTGACTATTTTTAGGTTTTTGGGTTCAATTTTTATACTGAGGCTTTCATTTAAACCATATACCCCGATGTTTTGCATGCCCATATACCCTGGATATTGCACGCTCTCATATACCTTAGATGTTGGGTGCATCCTTTGCCATGGCTATTTGTTCAAGGCATTCTGACCAATCAAAAGACAGAATTTATCGGGATATAGAGACAAGTAGAATTATCTCTGCCATGAAAATAACTCTATAACAACAATAATTGACCACAAGTTGCAATACATAGTGGTTTTAATTCTGATAATCCTATGGGTGGAAATAGTTTTCGAAGTTTTGGATTCTTACATTTTGGACAAGTTATCGAGAAACCTCCATAGTATGGGCCATACCACAACCCCTTCTTTAACACATGTTGCAAAAGATCAATCTATATTTGATTTGATATCCATGGTACACAGGTTTTTCACATCTTCTCTCACATTGAGAAATAATGCCAGAAAACTACTTGAAATTGTGTATATGGTACGTATGGCACTGAGCAGTGGAAAAATAATTTCTTGTCATCCGCACATTTGTTTTGTCGTAGTTCAGACATATATCTAATTCTCTGTTTATCAACAATTAACATATCTGCTTCCAGTCTAAACAACTCGACTAACTTATATGCTGTTTGGGAAGCATACCTGGTTACGTTTACCAAAGGAAAAGGTAATGCTTGAACTTCCAATTTTTCAAACTGGAAATTCATATTCACCAAAGGTACTTTAACCAAAATCTCCAACTTATCATTAGCAAACACAGTTGCATTCATAAATAAATGATATTATTATATGCTAGTCTGTGAATTATGGCAAATTATCTAAAAGATATTTCGCATTATCTATCCCCTCGATGGATATTGAGGAATATCCCTCAGTAGCTTCCTAAATGATGTTACGCTATGCCACATCACGTCGCCTTAAAGGAACAATTAGCTGATCTTTGTTATTGTTTTAAAACGTACCCTATGGGGTCGAATTGGGCTGAATATTGTGTGATAAAATTCCTTGTAGCATAATAAAAATGAAATTCTACTCTATTTTAGTCAGTATGCAGAATTATCTCATGAGTGTGGACCAGAAAGTTTAATTTTTCAGGTCCACACGATAAATTTTTTCATTAGCTTCCTAAATGACGTTATGCTTCAGCACATGACGTCGCCTTGAATGTCACCTTGAAGGAATGATCAGCAGCTTTTTGAAATTGTCTTGGAACTGTTTGCAGTCGAATTGTGCTGAATATTGCACAGTAAAATGGTACATAGCATATAATATATATGGTTTTGTTGAAATTTTTTGAAAAATAATTTTTTTCAACTGCTGAATTGGCATATTACAGATCACTTTAGAGTCCAGTGCCAGCAACGCCACCATAGTTACTGACGATGGAGAACTTACCACCACTCCACCAAATCAGTGGAAAAATAATTCTAAATCCACGTATGCCATGCATAAAAGATTACTGCCAAATCTGCTATTCCCTACCTAGGGGACGGTGGTTCAAATCAACTTACACGAAAAAACGTTTCAAGGGCCCGAAGCACCCAAATTGTCTTACGAGCAACTGTATTTATTTACTAACTTGCTCCAAGTGTTCCAAACAATATGTTGGCGAAACGAAGAGACAATTTCAAGATAGAATCACAGAACATATCGCCGACATCAGACATCAAAGAACAACACCAGTTGCTATTCACTTCAACCAACATGACCACAAATTGGATGATTTACATTTCCGTATTATTGAGGTCCTATTCTCGGACCCAGATACACTCAAATCCACCGAGGTACGTCGCAAAAAAGAGGTCCAATGGATCTTTTTATTAAAAACACTCAATCCAATCGGCTTGAACAGGAAGGATTTTTAATCAGTTTTTATTCTCATTGCTTGTCTTTTTGCTTCCTGTTCATCACGCCAACTGCCCGTAACGGGACTACACTGTGATCACAACGTCACAGAGAAAATGACGTAACAATAGTCTAACACAAGGGAGACTAGTTACGATATACACTGAAATGCAAAACATGGGACACGTATGCACAGAGTGTAATTTGCAATACAAAACAAAACAAGGCCTGAGTCACCACAAACGGATACAACATAAACACAAGGGACTAGTTCAATGCCACCTTTGCCACCAGACATTCAAACGCAGGGAATATTACAACTGCCATCTGGGCAGAAAATGCCACACCAAATGCAATAAAAAGGAGGATAGACAAAATGACATCTTGGCAGCCGCTCTACGGGAAACCATCCCAGTAATCACGGAGGAGGAAACCAGACAAACAAACACTGTCATCCTCTCAATAACCACGATGTAACCACAAATATGCCATCAGAAAGCCAAGAGGACAACGCACAGAACCACACGTCAAACAACAGCACTCAAGCACAAGCTTCAATGCCAGAACATGTGACTAGCAATGATATCCTCTCACAGCCACCACGATGGAACAATTACACAATCAACAAGGACCTTGGCGGACCACAGCCATGTTACCACAGTAAACGGGGAAACACGCCCCCTGACTGCAACATCTCCCTTTATAACACAGGGAAGGTGCTTACATATGCCTCACAGACACTCCTCAATTGGGACAGCAATCAGACTGAATCTTTGAATTAAACAAAAAAACAAAAACAATAACACTCTGTGTAGATGTCAATTTATTAGTATGCAAACAAGTGCAGTTGACAGCCATATCAGCGACGTTTGTAGTCCACCCCCAGTGGCGCACTTTAGCTGCTTTTTACAACCTACTTTTAACTGTGCTTCATCCGATTTCAATACAACGAAACATAACACAAAAGTTACCCACCAGAACGCTTACACTCTAGTTACCCGCCAACCTCTGCTGGAGTTACCCGCCACTATACTCCTGTTACGTGCCAACTATTGTTGCAGTTACCCGCCAATAAAATTTGGGAAGTTACCCACCACCCATGGGTAGTTACCTGCTAGCCGCAAAACTTATAAAAAGGGTGAGCACAGAAAATCAATGCCTCTGATGAGTACAACCCAGTACGAAACCGGTCAGGCTTCATATTCGCTAGGGTTAACAGTTGCTCTCTATCTCCCTTGGGTACTTTGTACCAGTGTTCATAATTAGTTCAGTTTGAGTCAGAACTACTTCTAATTGATATTAAGAATAAGTGAAATGTCCCATTAGAAAACAAATAATTTTTGTGAGCTTGCAAATCATGCCCCACCTGTTCCCGAAAAATAGTTATAATCTAAGATACGTTAATCACAAATTCTTGGTTTTCTCAAACTGCCTCATAAGTAAATCTTATCATTGTCAAACTCTGTTCTTAAACATGGTGTATGATGGCTTGATTTATAGTCAGTCGATTCAAATTTTCGTTTGAATAACAGTTGCTAATAGGAAGCTTAACCCTTCTCCTACAAAATTAATCATTCAGTGCTTCTCTCACAAAGATGGAGTGTGTCCCTTTAATTTGTGATAATCATTAAGGTCCTTTTGTATTTGCATATAATGATCATTTATGAATCTGATTTCCTGGTAGACATCCATTATCTTTCATTTTAACCCTTTACCCAACACAGACGATATCAAAATTTATTATTTTAAATTTTTCAAAAAATTTCAATAAAACTATATCATGTGACTTTGGAACAAGATCAACGATATGGTTTTGTTGAAATTTTTTGAAAGATAAATTTTTTCAACTGCTGAATTGGCATATTACGTGGGTGGATGAGGGCGATTTGTTAGGTAAAGGGTTAATACAACATTTATGGCTTCATTATCATCACCATATTGTTCAAACACTTGGTTAAAAACATTATTAATTGCCACATAAAAGCGATTTGTGAAATACACCTGTCCTCCCACTTTGTAATAAAATGTGTCAAATCTATTACATACATTGTTGTCCTGTCACTATTAACCATATAAACTTCTTCAACATTAGTATACATAACATCGTTTCTGATTATGGCGGTTTCATTCATGACCAACAGTAATAAACATCCAAGTAAGTATTAGTTTAACATCATGCTCCTACAATGAGAATGAAAGCATGGGTTAGCATGGTGAGCGATTCCCATGCAAAATACAAGCCATCTCCATAATTCACGGCATCTCCATGAATGCCGGGGATTTTTCACTTAAAACACTGACAGAGTGCTAGGTTGGTTCGTATCACCAACCACAGCCCATCCAGCTTCATTTTTTTAAAAAATCATAAACCAATATTATTTTGTACCCCCCCCCCCCCCCCCCCCACACAAACCTACTTCCACCCACAGTACAGCATTGCTCCTGCAAGTTTCAACATTAAAGACAATTTATCTTTGGATCACTCTTTGGTACAATTTATGAAACTATTTCCCCAGAATCTTCTTCACCTTTTTCCTTAATCTCTCACTTTCCGTGTAGAGCAGTTCTGATTTTTTTTAATTACATTGCCCATTTCTCTTCCATTTTTAGATTTTCTGTTTTAACTTTTTGTTGATTTAATTCCATCAGTTCATCTAATAGAATGTCTTTTGTAGTTCTCTTATATTCTCAGTAAAGTTGTAATTGATGCCTTAACTCTTCCACTTCTTTGGGGCTGATTGTTCATGTATTTACCTCTTATCCCTAATCATAGGGGGTTAAAGGACTATTCTCCCCAGTTTCACTATAGCTACTGTCTTCACTGGCAGTAGCTGACTGTAACTAAGGTGCAAAAACTGCTGAGGTTTTCCCATTTACTAGGTATTTGGACCTCCCACTCTTGGGGTGCCAAACTAATGTTTTCCTTGTGACATTTAATAATTCCACCTGTAAATTGATATTTTATTCTGTAGCTTAAGGAGCCTGTCTTTTTTACAACATGAAAGGGGTATTCCCATTTCTGCTTCAATCTCCCATTTGATTGCCCATCCCAGTACATGACTGGATCTCCAACTTCAAATTGTATGTCCTTAGTTTTCAGATTTCCTAGTTGCTATTGTTTAGCTACTCATTTCTTTTGTCTTACCTGTTTTTGGGAAAATGCCTTATGTTGTTCTTGCTGTGCACTCTTATGGCATTCCTCCCCCACATACTTTTCTCTTGGCTTCAGGATGATATCCAAAGGCAATACCACATCTCTTGCTTACAACAGGTGATAGGGAGAGAATCCAGAGGACTTACTCCCATTAAATCTGATTGCTGCCAAAGCTTGATTTAAGAAAAGATCCCAAGCCTCGAGTTCTTTCTGAGACATTTTTTTAATGTTCTGAGAAATCTTTCAACTTTCCCATTTGACTGTGGGTGGTAACATGAAGTAGTCATCTGGTGAAATTTCAAATGTTCAATCAAATATTTCATAATCTCAGTATAATTTTAGGACCTGTTGTCCTTTAATAGTTCTAGATGACAACCAAATCTTGGAAATATCTGATCAATTAATAGATTGGCTATTATTTCTGCCCCTTTTATCCAGTACTGAAAATGCTTCTGGCCAACCAGAATACAAATTTATGAAAGCAACTAGCATTATTTTGGCAAAAGGATAAAGTGGTCTGTTTGCCTCTTGCATGGGTAAAGTACTTTGTATTTCTTGCTGTACAGGTGAGACATTTTGTTTCACATAATGCACCATAATGATAACTATTTTTATATAAATCTGGCCAATAATACTTTCTACTGATATTATGGTCAACTTTATCGATCCCTAAATGTCTGAAATCACCATGGAATTGTCTTAACACTTCCCCAGTTAAATGTTCAGGTATACATAACCTGATTCTTGGGTTTTCTTCTGCAGCACTTACATAATATAACACCTTCACTATAATTGGATACATACTACTAATATTTGTTAGGGTATTATTACTAAGGTACCTCTTTTTAATCTCCATAATTTTACTATCTTTTTTCTGCCCTTACTTTATGTTCAAATCTTTATAGTTTATACTCTAAGGTTTCATGGGCAAATTTCATTGGATCTATTATATTACACCTACAGTTAAAGTCTTATCTTTATCAACATTGTACATATCATCGCATGAGTGCTAGAATGTCCTATGTCCCATAGGAGACATAGGACATATGTCCCATAGGGGACATAGGACATTCTAGCACTCAGGCGATGATATTATAATTGGGTCTACATTGGATAAACCTTCAGGTTATCTTGATAATAAAGCAATTCAAGTATTTTATCTCCCAGAAAAATATTCAATTTTACAATTATAACTCGCTATCTGCAATGGCCATCAATGTTTTAAAGTACTGACATCCATTCAACAGAGAAAACACATTATCAGTAAATGGTAGAGGCCAGCCAGTGGCCTTTGTGACCTGGTTTAGCTTCCAGAAGTTGAAGCAGAAATGCTTAAAACCATCCTTCTACTTACAAGCATGGAAAGCTCCAGTAGCTTTGGAAGTGTTTAATTATCTCTGCATCCAACATTTCCTGGATTGCTTCATCCAAAATGTTTCTTTTCAACAAGGGAAATCTATAAACCATACACTTTATTGGTTTTCCATCCCCAGTGTCTATTTTCACTGTAATGGTATCTGTTTCAGACAAACCTTTGTCACTTAGTGCAAACACATCTTAATTTTCATTGATTAATTTCAAAAGCATACCATGTTTGTCTTGGTATACTTGAATATCACTATCTTTAATCTTGTTTCTGCCCTGTAATCTTATTTTGTTCTCAATTTCTGACTTCATAACTACCTCTTTTATAGCTAATAATTTTTCATCTTGGGTCACAGATTCAACTTTTCCCACAATGCAACCTGTTTGAAGGGCATAATGTTTATTTGTATTATTCATTAACATTACTGGTATGTTCCCATTTCATCTCTGACTATACTAGCAGGCCCAGCTGTTCTACTACATAGCCTTATTTTAACCCATGGCATTCCAAATATTTAGAGTCAAATGTTGACCTGGCCCAACAGCCCTAGCAGTACACACATGTATATTTTAATTCTATGTGATTTACTAGATGGGTTGAACAGGAATCATGCAGATCGTTTACAATTAGCATTAACTGACCCTCTAATTTTATTTTTTCAGTGTCATACATGTTTACAGTAAAAGTTGGTTATAGCAAAGTCAAAGGGACTGGCAAAATGACTTTACTATAGCCAATATTTTCTAAATCAGTATAACAAAGTGATTCGCTATATCCAGTTTTCTACACTTGTGCTTTGATGTAGGGAGAATGTTATATTCTGCTTGTGCAAAATATGATATACATGTGTACAAAATGTCACAATCTGAAAAAAAATATTATGTTCACTGACCTTACATGTGTCATTTTAAAAAAAAACTTAGTTAATGTTGACTGATGCTCATTGGTGTACTGCACACATTTTCTACATTAAATAAATGCCTAAATGTAGATTTTGTTATTTTGATTTGTCCCTCCAAATATCTCCAAATTGTTGTGAATGCCCCCAGTGCTGCTTGTTTGGTTGGTAGGGGTTCACAGATGTCTTTTTCGTCATCACTCTCATCATCACTGGCAGCTGCATTTGCAGTAATGGACTGAACAATATCACTTTCAGTTTTAGTTTCAGTACTGACAACACAGCCGTCAACAGAAACTACATCCTCAACAGTTAATTCAGTTTTTTTTAAATATGGTGTCAGGCAGGACAGAGGTAAATCATCTTTGTCAACAGTTGTACCCCTGAGGCTTACACTGGGCAGGTCATCTTCACTATCAGAATTTGAACATGAAATGTCTTTCTAAAATCCAGCTTTTTGAAAACATTTCACCACAGTGTTTTCATACCAAGCAACATAAACAAATCTGATAGCCTTCAACACATGAACTTCTGGTTCAGATTTTTTATCAAAACACTCCAACACATAGTTTATATGCTTTTGTTGATATTTCAATTTAAAATTATAAATCATTCCCTGATCATATTGTTGCAGAACACTTGTTGTGTTTGGGGGAAAATACAGCAAAGTTATTACTTTCAACCCTTGAACAACTGGATGGGCTGTACAATTGTCGACAAACATCAGCACCTTTCATTTTTGAGAAAGAAACTTTTTGTTGCTTCAAGGCAAACACAGCAAGCTTCCATGCAAAAATGAATGAAGAGCAATTGCACAACAGTGAAATGTAAAAAGAATTTGCTTTGTTTTATGCAGCTGAGTAAAGCCGGGGATTAAAATTAACTTCGTGATAGCCAATAATTCACCATAACTGACTTTGCTGTAAGCATATATAATTACTATGAATTATGAGGGATTTTGCTGGGAATTTGAAAAAAGCTTCGCTACAGCTGATTTTGCATCATATCTAACTTTGTACTAAGTGAGTTTTACTGTACATTATTTTCTGTTATCCAATCCAATCTCAATAACATAACATCTGAATGCCAAAATTCATGTGCTTGTATGAATCCATTAAGAGAGAAGTAATACAGACCATACCTCTAGGTCTGACATCATTTCCAGTCACTCCTGTTATTTTTGAGGTAATTGATTTTTATTTTTCCCAACAACCATGATTGATGTCACATATTTTTCCAAAATTTTGTACTAATGCAGGATGTTTGAGCCCCAGAATCAGTTAAAGCTCTTCTCTTTTGTTTTCCCACAAGTACCATGTCACTGTCCATTGAAGCTCTGCCAAAATTCACAGTAACTGTTTCCTGTTCTTTGGGTTTTTTTCGGTTGTTTCACTTTTCACATTTGATGTTGTACTTGATTTGGATTTTTACCATTTGTCTGATACCTGCTTGTGTTCTCTTGTTTCTTATTTTCTGATACAATGGTATTAGTTTTGGGCTCTATTTTTTGGCCCATTCTCGTGATTCTGCTTTTGCAGTGGCATTTCCTTGGTTTGGGGATGAACTCTGGGATACCTATCATACACATATTTATTTTTCTCCATATTTTTACATTCTTGTTCTGAGAAACATATTTTTGGTAGTATTTTTTATGGTCAACCCTTGACTGTACATCTATCACATTTTTTTACTCCTTCACATTGTTCTGTAAAATGATTCATACTCGCATTCTCCTCAGATTTGTGACCAATAGGATATATTTTCTTTGGTTCAAAGTTTAGTTCACTCTTCACCTTTGTGTTGGTTTTAACCTTTGTGACATGTTGCCTGTTTGTCAGAGGTATTGTTTTTAATTTCACTGTACATCTTTTTGTTTCATGACCTGTTTTTCCACATTTTCTACATTTATTTGCAACTTTATTTTTATTTACCACCTTTTCCAACACTTATTAGTTTCATGTTTCTTATTTTTACATATTGCATACCCTTTTGGGGCTGTTTGTCCCATAGTCACTGTGTTTACTGCTCCAAGTGAACTGAGGGTCCTTCATTTAAAGGTTCCAATGTAGTTCAACATTCTCTGGCAAAATTACCAATTTTATCACAGCAAAAATGCTGCAGGTAAGTTATTGCTGACCTTCTGGGTGGTTGTTGTATGGTTATCACCCATATCTGTTTTGTAATTTGCACTCAACAATCTCTATTGTAGTGTCCAGATCGACTACTCTTGTCACCAATGGATTTAATATACCTGATTGGTTTTTGGTAATAGTTATTGTAAGGCCTCTGCCTATGATTATTGTTATTACTTTTTGTCATCATGTGTACTCTATGTCATCTCATCTGTGTTTCAACCTCCATGGGTTGAATGTCACTTGAGTCCCCAGGGTTTTCATCTATATCGCTATCATAACTATCTGGATAGTGATACCCCCCCCCCCCCCCCCCCTTAAATGTTGCCTTGTTTTGAGATTTATATTATGTTTACACTCGATTCAAACATGGCCATTGAAAGAGCTTTTTTCAGAAGTTGAAGTCTCTTTCCAGAGCAGTTTCATTTTAATATCACTTTCATATAAGCCATCACAAAAATAAATAACAACTATTTTCTGCATTACAGGGTTATACCAGTTAAAGCATCTTTTACCAAATCAAACAAGTGTTCTCCATAACCCACTACCATCTCCTTTTTCTCATGTGGAGCAAATAATAACTGGCCATGTACTGATTTGGCATAACTGGGCATTAATTCTTTTTGAAGAGTTCCCAGGAACTCTTCAAAAAGAATTAATGCCCAGTTATGCCAAAGTAATGGATGGCCAGTGATTTTATTGTAGCTGATTACACCTTCAGAACAATCAAAAAGGAACCTTTGTTTCCAGGACATTAGAAGTTCCTTTTTGATTGTTCTTAAGGTGTAATCAGCTACAATAAAATCACTGGCCATCCATTGCTTTGGCATAACTGGGCATTAATTCTTTTTGAGGAGTTCCCAGGACATTAAATGCTCCTTTTTGATTGTTCTGAAGGTGTAATCAGCTACAATAAAATCACTAGTATGGGCAGCCAAGATGTTTTTCTCCTTTGGAATCTCATTGGGATCGCAGTAATGCTCCAACGATTCCATGCATGCCTTATAATTTTTAGAGTTCCCACCGAACTGCCTCACATGAGTTTGTAATGCTTGTGTTTGAGTGGTGTTTGCTGTTGTGGCATTAGCTTTGGTTCCTTCAATTATTGCTCTGTGTAATTTATTGATAGTGGTAGTAGTTGGGGTAGATGTACAAGGAGTTTCTCCTAATCCCTCAAATGCATCTTCCATTTCTGCTCAGCCATCTTTTGTTGCAACTGTGCTTCCAATTACAGTCATTGTTGAGCATCAATTTGCTGTTTTTTCCCAGGAAGTTCACATTCCAACAACACCTGATTTCAGACTTTCATTTCCGATAATTGTCATTCTAACTCTTAGACATGTAATACAGCTTTTTCAGCAGCAAGCCTTTCTAATTCATTTGTTTACTCTATGTTAATTGGGTCGCCATTTTTTAAAAGTATAGGGTTAACCTTTCTGCTGATAAAATGTAAAATGTACTAAAAGTTGTGCTTACAGTTATCAAGAGAAATGTACAGCTTTCCATTTACAGTCCTAGACTTCCTGCCTTTTTCCTAGACTTCCTGCCTTTTTCCAACATTTTGTTCCCCTGATTGTATCACCTTGTACTGCCTCCGAGTGGTTAATTTTCATACAGTTTGAACAGCCTGAGCTTATATCCTGGTCGCAAGGCACCATAAAGACGTTATAGCATAGATGGGGTTAATACCCGGTGATCATCGAGTGTATGTTTGATAAAGGATGTCAGACTTTCATGCCCTCAAACATCTTTGGAATTCTGGATATGTGCGTATAAGCTGTGGCCTCTTGTCCATGTCTCTTCTTGTGGTTTAATGGTGGGAATAAATTGACACTTGGTAGTTTTCTCTATAAACTTTGATTTCAGTCTCTAAGATCACCATTGGTATTTCATTACATTAGTCATTTAAACTGGAGTGACGGCATCGAAATCTGAAGCAGTAAGTGATCTGCTTTCCAGAAATTTCAGATGTTGATGAATGGAATGTGCAATAGTTGTTTGAAAGCCAAGATAGAAATCAAGATGGCACTGCCTGCTCTAACTTGCTGCCGGCTGTTATATATACCGAGGAACATGACAGACCTTGTGCAGATTGCAGTCTTGCTGACTACACATGAAGAGACATCAGCATTGTCTGTCAGTTGATCAGGTGACATAAGGCATCCTCTAACAAAGAGGTGCCTCCACCGATTCATTCCTATACTCTAATGCTAATCCCCAGGTTTCATTTATGCCCAACCTGTTGCATGTTAATGCCAGAGTGAACATGACATCTCTTACTGAACACCATGCAGTGTATAGAATTTAAGAACATACCTAGTCCTCAAGTCAACTGACACAATATGTTACTTACTGACAGCAATTTAAAACACTTCACAGTATATGAAACGAGGCATGCTCTTCACAATTGACAACTTAAACTTCCACAGAATCTAAAAACTCCAAGGTTCCAGGGTACAGACAAAATACAGACATATGTGACATGTCTGACAGAATACAGCGGCCCTACCTGACATGCATTATTATTTTTTTTTCGAATTTTCAACATGGTGCAAATTACTTTTCACCATGGTGTAAAGTAGTTTTCACCATAGTGCAAATTACTTTTCACCATGGTGCAAATTACTTTTCACCATTGTGTAAAGTACTTTTCACCATGGTGCAAATTACTTTTCACCATGGCGAAAATTAATTTTCACCATGGTGCAAATTAATTTTCACCATGTGATAGTGTGGGGGGGGGGGGGGGGGGGGTGTAGTAGCCACTAGTTTCGCCCTCATTCTTCGGAAGCGGTCATCTAACAGCGGTGCGAGATGGGGAGGGCCATGGTAGCCCATCCCTATAAGCCCGATCCCCGGGGGGGGGAGTTGTTACTTGGTGATATGAGCTGGATTTAAAGAGAGCACCGTCAGTTCGTGTCAAGATTGATCACGGAGTGCTATGTTCATAATACCGTCGTATCACACTGCTGGAACCCCCACTTGGGGGGGGGGTGTGGTTGCGTATAATCTCATATATCCCGTGTTTATGAAAGGTGGTGTGGAAACGGGATTAGGCTATCGATATGTGGTCACCATAGATGGACCCTAGGTTGACCCGAGATTAAGGGCTCGGGATTGGAAATATAGCCTCTTGCATTGCGCAGGGGTGCGGCCTCCACATAGTGGAATGCATATAGAGGATGAGTATTGGTGTTCTCATTTGGCTGTGCGCCAGGTTAAGCGGTTCGGGTGAGAACTCAACTCCCGTATAGGTTATGGTTTGTTCTATGCTCCTTCGAGGGAGCTTGTTTTTTGTAAATATGAAGGCAGTGAGTATGTATAGGTATCACTCTTTCTAATATTGTGGGTTGCCCTGAAAAGGGCCGTTAATTAGCGTAGTGTAGGGTCCACAGCCAGGATTCTTCCTTGTTGGTGGACGTGGATTCATCCGGTTTGTCCATCGTCTGTGGGTCAGTAGCTGCTTTAGGTGCTGCTTGCAGCAGTTGTTTGGCTACGAGCAGTGAAATCTTGGCAGCCATGTCCACAATCTTCTGATCGTCACTACTGCCAGTGTGCAGGTCAACAGGATCTTTGGCAGCCCAGTGGTTAAGGTGGCCCACAATGGTGTCTTTGACCGCCTGTTTATACTTCTTCACCTGATCAAACAGCTTTGCGTCAATCTTCTGTTGGTCAGGAATGCCACGGTGGATGGAGTGCGAGTGCTGTAGGTCCAGTCAGGTGATTGGACATGTTTATTCCAATCGAGGGTGTGCCTCGTTCTCTGTTCCCTCAAAGCGTCCTCCCTAGGCTTGGTATGAACTAGTGGCGACATAATGATTCTGGTATGCCTGTACGTTCTGTGCTGGTAGTTCGATCTACGAGATGTTCTAATTGGTCGTATGGTTGGAAGCAGAAGTAGTTATGAAAGCCGCGAATTGAATGGTTTCGCGCGCCGAAGGCGCGCAGGGACAGTTTGGGCTAAGCCCCTTTTGACCCTCGTTAACTTTTTGTTTTGTAGGATGCCAAGGCGTGGTAGAGGAGGAAAAGGAAGGAAGGAGGAGGCTTATCTGCGACTGTCCTTATTTCGGTGTTTTTTCCTTGTAGGTGGTTGTGATGGTGACATTGCTTTGGTTTCTTCGATTTCTTGGGCCTCTGTAGTGGTACGGAGTTGATTTGCATTTTTTATCAATTCTTGAAACTGCTTGAGGAGGTCCGCTAATGGTGGTAAGTTATCCGGATCTGCCGTTCCTGTTGATAAGCTTCCTTAATAAATGCTTTAGACTGTTTGAGGAGGTCTGCTAACGATGGAGTGTTGTCCAGATCTGCCAGGTCCGGGCTTTCCGGAGGTGAAGGAAGGGGAGAGTGAGGGGAGGGTTGTGGTGAAAATGCAACTTCCAGTTCCTCCTCAGTCTTCACTGGACGTTCCACATCCAACTGTACCGGCTTAGGAGCCGGCAGTTGGTTGGGTGTGCCAGTGGGACTAGGAGGGGAACTTGCGGCTACCTCCAGAACCTCCATCCCCTCACTCAACTCTTTCTGCCTATTCCGGAAGGCCTCCAAGCGCCGGGCGTCCCTGCGCTTGGTCGATGGACTCTTCTTCCTGCTCTTGCTCTTTCTCTCTTCGGTGCCTCCGTGCCCCTTCGGATGAGGACCAGTGGGAGAGGGGATCCTCTCGCCAAAGGTACTACCTTTCCCCGAAGAGGGTGGTGTCTTGGATGTCTCTACTTCAAATTCCAGGCTCAGGTGGACTCTCTTAGCTGTCTCCTGGACAGTCCAGGTGACAGGGCAAGAGATGCCTATAGCTGAGATGGTTCTGACGAGTCTTTCTGGTAATTCCAGTTTTTCCATGATTGTTAATCAGGTGCTCACACTCTGAAGTCAGAGGTGCGAATGATCATGAAAGCTGTTCTGTTGAACCGGGTATAAATCAGTCCGTGGCGGACGTGATAGAGATAGCGCCGCTGTAGGTATTGGTGTCAAGGTCAGAGGGCACGGAGATGGGTAGATGCTCATCCAAGATGCTCCATCCTCGTAGGAGGATGCGAATTGTGATGGGTAGCAGTTGGTATGATCATGCGTTCAGAGAGTTACTTGCCTGTAGTAAATTTGCTAATCGAGCCCCAGCCCCATGTATGTGTATGTGTGTGTGTGTGTGTGGGGGGGGGGGGGGGTGGGAGCAAGTAGACCGTAGGTTAGTACTGGTTAATTGTAGGGGTTGTACCGCCAGTGGGAGACCGGATGGTCGGTGGGTGGGCCTCTCCGACACTATGCCTTGTAGGCTGTAGTTGGGCACATACTAGGGCGTCATTAAGGTTTCTGCCGCGTTTGAAAACCAGAATTAGAGGCTACGGGAATATTCTACGTAGTGTGGTACTGCTGGATATGAGTTCCCATATTTTAGGAGTGCCTTCTTGATGTTAGAAATGTACGGGTTGAAGGTTGCAGTGAAGACCAGAGGTGGCTCCATACAAGCTTTATTTGTCCGACCCCGATTCGTGTTTGTAAGCAGCGTGGATCGATCCGTGAAGTTGACAGTGGTGAATAAAGGTTCAGTTTCCTGCATGGTGTAACCCCGTGGCAGGTGTTTATTCACAAACTGTTCTTTGTGGTGTGTATAGCGTGTTTCAGATGAGTTGTTGCGTATAAAGCGCGCCAGTTCACCCTTGATGAAACCCCTGAAAGTGGCGGGGGGGGGGGGGGGGGTGAGCGGAATGGCGGGGGAGGTATTGGAATGTCTCCGTTGGTTTGATGTGGAGACGCACATTCAGAACGCCGGTGGCTTGGAACCGATCACCTTTGTAAATCTCGGTATCAAGGAACGTGACCTCGGTGGTCGAGGCTTCATAAACAATGCGAAATGTCGGGTGTAATTGGTTAGCTCTTTCCATGAAACTATGCAGGTCCGCTTCGGATCTCGTCCAGATGATAAAGGTATCATCACGATATCGGAGCCATTTGTGGATTTTGCTCTGGCCCATTGAAAGTAGTGTGGTCTCCCAGGTATGGACCGTGATATCGGCTACTTTAGGACTGGTCTTACTGCCCATGGCAGCTCCCAATGTTTGGATATAGGACTGTCCATCAAACTGGAAGCAGTTGCGCTCAAGTATAAGCTTAAGGAGCGTTAGTAGTGAAGTAGTCGATAGTCTGGGTATGAGATATGGTAAATTATGGTTCTCAATCAGAGGCCCGTTCGACAGATGCCATAGCTTCCTCGTGCGATATGTTGGTGTACATTTTGGCAATGTCGGCAAAAACGAGGATGGAATCAGGAGGGATAGGTGCCTCCTCAATGAGTTGGATGGAGTGGGCAGTGTCTCGTATATACGTATGTTGTTTCTTCACAATTGGAACCAGGAAAAATCGAGTATACCGGATATAGTAGTGGGGCTGCTGCAACCCGCAATGATCGGTCCACCCGTTGTAGGCGGGTCCTTGTGTATCTTTGGTTGAAGGTAGAGGAAAAGCTGTTTGGTCGTGTCCAATTTAGGTTGAAGCGATGTATGCATTTTATTATCAATCTCGTGGTAACTGTACATACGTTCCAAGTGATTTCGGACGTCGAGTGTGGTACGTGCTTTTATATCATGGGGGAACGGTTTATAGTGGAGGGTCGAGGTAAGGTGACGAAGGCCATCAGCTACATAGGTGGTGCGGTTGATTAGAACTGTTGATTTGCCTTTACCCGACTGTTTGATGACAATGTAGCGGTTCCACCGGAGGCTATTTATCGCAATTCGCTCCGCCTTGGTCATATTATTGCGGCAGATGCGAAAGCGCGAGGGGTTAAGACACCATAGGAGTTCTATGTGAACATCACTGGTATGAGCGTAATGGCCTAGTAATGGCCGTTCAGTGTCGAGTATTCTGACTAAATTCCGCAATATGCCGTCTCTGGTATAGCTCAGGGCAAGCCCTGGATTGGTAGGTATAATAAGTGGTGATGTTGCCCGGTTAGTAGTGGACACAAAGGTTCATGGTTGGAGGGTGAGTAACACCGTCAGGACCGGATGCCGATGAAGCAGGAAGGCCCGCCGTCGGTCCAATCGGATTGGACCGGATCCCCGGGTCATCAGGGGAAGCATAAGAAAACTGAAAGGCATGAACAGGCGGTCAAAGACACCATTGTGAACCACCTTCACCAGTGGGCTGCCAAAGACCCTGTTGACCTGCACACTGGCAGTAGTGACGATCAGAAGATTGCGGACATGGCTGCCAAGATTTCACTGCTCGTAGCCAAACAACTGCTGCAAGCAGCACCTAAAGCAGCTACTGACCCACAAACGATGGACAAACCGGATGAATCCACGTCCACCAACAAGGTAGAATCCTGGCTACGCTAATTAACGGCCCTCTTCAGGGCCACCCACAATATTAGAAAGAGTGATATTTATCCATACTCACTGCCTTAATATTTACAAAAGACAAGCTCCCTCGAAGGAGCATAGAACAAACCATAACCTATACGGGAGTTGAGTTCTCACCCGAACCGCTTAACCTGGCGCACAGCCAAATGAGAACACCAATACTCATCCCTCTATATGCGTTCCACTATGTGGAGACCGTACCCCTGTGCAATGCAAGAGGCTATATTTCCAATCGTGAGCCCGTAACCTCGGGCCAACCTAGGATCCATCTACGGTGACCACATATCGATAGCCTAATCCCGTTTCCACTGCACCTTTCATAAACACTGGATATATGAGATTATACTCAACCGGGTCCCTTCCCCCAAGTGGGGGGTCCAGCCGTGTAATACTCCGTGATCAATCTTGACACCAACTGACGGTACTCTCTTTAAATCCAGCTCATATCACCAAGTAACAACGCCCCCCCCCCCGAGACCGGGCTTATAGGGATGGTGTACCATGGCCCTGCCCATCTCGCACCGAAGTTAGATGACCGCACCCGAAGCATGAGGGCGAACCTAGTGGCTACTAGCCCCCCCCCCCCCCCCCCCACTATCACATGGTGAAAAGTACTTTGCATTATGGTGAAAAGTAATTTGCACCTTGGTGAAAAGTACTTTGCACCATGGTGAAAAGTAATTTGCACCATGGTGAAAAGTACTTTGCACAATGGTGAAAAGTAATTTGCACCATGGTGAAAAGTAATTTGCACCATGGTGAAAATTCAAAAAAAATAATAATGCATGTCAGGTATGGACCGCCATAGACAGAACGTGCTTCAGACATTCAATTTAGTATCATTTAATATGATCAATGGGGGGGGGGGGGGGGGGGGGGATAATTAATCATATTAATTATAACCCATGATCATACGAGCATTTTGTAATAACTATGAAGTATCAATATTTTCATGACACTGCCTGACCTATGGATTGTGTTTATTTCTTACAGGCAGGTGACTGTTATTTAAAACAATGCAACAATTGTTAGTCGATTGACACCTAAATAAAAACCTTCAATAACCGTATCAATGCTTCTCTACATTACTTGACAGCTTCTATGTAGATTCGCAGTAACGATAATTCTTCTGTAAGGGGCCGACCGAGTACATTAGAACTTAGAACTGGCCATCCAATTAACAATTAACTCTTTAACTAATAACTTAATTAATCTGTTAATCTCTGCAGGCTGCATTTTGTAATGGGTGGGGGGGGATATCTGAAAGGCTATTGTATGGGGTGTCAGGGCCTCCCTTAGATCTAACTAGGACCCATGACCGTGGAAGGGAAATGGGAGGAGGGGCAACGACTGAAAGTTCTTAGACTACTCCCATATCCCCGAGAAGAGTTTGCAAATGTAATGCTCTAAGAGCGAATGTGAGGCATTTGTTGTATATAGCCCCTATGCTGAAGACCATTTGGGCGCCCTATGTTGTGTGAAACTCACATTGGGCCAATGTTTTTTGGGAGACAGTGAAAACTTTAGGAGAGCCAAGGCCTCCAGGTTATCCCACTGGCTGAATTTCCCCCTCTCCCACCCCACCCCCAGGTTACACCATTGGCTGGATTTCTGGCATGTTTGCAGAAAACGTTGCAAATCAATTAAAAAACGTCCCTGCCCATGATGGCCTCAAATCTGATGTTTGATGACGTGATTTAATGTTTTGTGTTAGTCTGGAGTGTAGAAAAGAGTAATTGGAACACAGTTTGTGATTCTTATTCTCTACGATAAAACTGATAATTTCAAAGACTTACGATCACAAAAGTAACATAATCAAATCTCAATGGAAATCCGAATCATTATTTTTAACAACAGATGTTGAAAATAGAAGTTAGAATACCATATAAATTTATAATATTATTGTGAATAGGGACCAGAATAACAATTAGAATCATTATTCAGCGGTGATGGATTTGCCATGTGAATTAGATTTGCTGAATATTAATTGGAAATTAAGAGTTTGTTTTCAAACTTAGCTCCGAGTTTCGACACAGGCAGTAAGTAAGTGTTGCGGTGTTTGGACAACATTCTTGGATTACTGAGGGCATTCTTGGAAAACTATGAATAGATAATTGAGATATTGTTCCATATTAACTCAAATTGCCAAGCAAAACAAAATGGCATTTTAATTGTGAAGTAGGGGTGGCGCCAGGGATTTCTCGACAGGGGGGCTGACCTCTCCGACAGGGGGGCTATAACATTTGACCTCCCAAACGAAGGAAAATGAGTGAAAATTGGTAAATTGGAGAACCAAAATAGAAACAAATTGAGTATGTTTGTTGATTATTTAACCCATTACCTGACCTGAAAAGCAGACGACACTTGCAAAAATAATTCTTGAATAACTAATTGTTTTCATTTTTTGTCTCAAAATCATAGGTTATGACCCCTCCCTCGTTGGAACGAGCTCGATGAGCTCGTTCCAACGAGGGGTCATAACCTGTGTTTTTGAGACAAAAAATGAAAAAAAATAATTAAAATTAATTCGCCGCTTTTGACCGTTACCTTAGGTAAAGGGTTAAAGTAAACATATTATAATAAGGTCGGGAAATATTTCATCTATAAAGGCAGTTTGACGAACGACATTAAGGAATTTCGTGAGAATCACTATTCTCTATCAAAGTTCCAGTGCTGCACGGGTTGGAGACTGACAAGACGAGATATCTACATTCGATTGTCGGAAATTTCTCGTGAAGTCGGGTTTACGAGACTCCCCGACGGACTTACTAAAAATCTCCGACGGGGGGCTGGAGCTCTTCGACGGGGGGCACCACCACTGTTGTGAAGGCACACAGAGTAATGACAGACAATTACTGTAACAACAGAATCCCAGTTACAATCTCACTTTGCCAGCACACCTAATTCACACCTTCAGTATAGTCAGTACCAGTAATTAGTGTTGACTAGTCACAGTTTATGATTCCCTAGCAATGATTACTGGTCATCAATTAATGAGTAGCCAATCACTAGAGTAAACAATATGGTAAATAGTGTTCTCACTTCAAAGGTATAAACAAAACAATTTTTACAGTTAACAGTATATATACGATGGCAATTCAGAGTTTTCTATATCAGGGTTCAGAATTATGCCCTGCGAGTGGCACTATGCAAACCGAAATGGACACCGATAAAGGAACTTCACGAGCTAGCAAAAATAGAAACTATTGATACGCGATTAAAAGACCTACAAACCAAAACCCTCAACAGACTCCAAGATAGTGAATTAATGGTTGAGTTGAACGAACACCGATCCCTTAACAGAAAAACAAAATAAGTTTCCAGAAAATAAAAAAAAAAAAAAAAAAAAAAAAATAATAAAATAAAATAAAATAAAAATTATACAATATAACTAAATCGCGTGGAGTCAGTGAGGATTGCCTCGCTACTCATTGGGAACTTTAGGATAGAGTCTGTGAGGACTGCCTCGCAACTCTGCTGAAGCGCGATTGAAACGCGTTTAATAAGATCTATAAAACAAAACCCTCCACATACTCCAGGATAGTGAATCAATGGTGAAGCTGAACGAACACCGAACCCTAAACAGAAAAACAAAATAATCCACAGTAAATTAAAATTACTCAATAGAATTAAACTGCGTGGAGTCAGTGAGGATTGCCTCGCTACTCATTGAGGTCTTTAGGATTGAGTCTGTGAGGATTGCCTCGCAACTCTGCGTGTTGGGAGTGGACTCCGAAGAAACACACCCCTTACCCCATCCATAGCAACAATCACACAGCAGGCACAATATACAATAGCGGATACCTATCTTTCTCTCTACCTTTTACTTTTCTAACTGAACATTCTCAAATTTTCTTGCAACACTCTTATCAAGAAGACGCATGGAAATGGTAGACAAAGCGTAGGAGGAATTGGTGCAACCTACCTTTCTGCAACATATACAAGAAACCACCAAACGCTAGGCAAGGATTGAAACAAGCTTGTCTGGCTGGGAACGAGTGTACATTTGATATAAATAAACATTTGAATAAAGATTTAACAGCCCTTTTAAAGGCTTGAGGGTGTGTGTCAGTGATTTTTTTTTTTTGGGGGGGGGGGGTTGGGGTGGGATGGAGGAGGTCATTTGGGATTCCCGAAGGATAACCAGATACCTCAAAATCACATACGGCATCCTATCTCCCAGAAGGCTTGATGGATGACTCCCGGTTTCTTAAAACTAAACTGTTGGAGCTTTCTCCACTTCTTTTTTGTAACCGCTATGGTCATATACCGGGGCCGCTACCAAACCGGCGTTGCTGTTTGGTTTTCTTTTCTCTTCTTCCCTTAAACTTGCCATCGCACAACATTACATTCTGGCTCGCCACCATGGTGGGACTCAAACCTCTACCATCGCCGAACTGGAACCGAACAGAGCTCGCTCTCTAATAGTTTTAAAGGCGTTGGGGGATTGAGTATTGACCATCTAACACTCCAGCTTAAACTGCCGGGTATTCTAACCGCGTGCATAACCCCCTCAGACTCCATTTTGGGCAATAGGAAAGCTAGGCCTGTGTGATCCAAGGAAAAAAAAATAAGGTTAACCGGGTCGCAAGGGATTTGTAAATCCCACATCGTCCCTGCGCGCCTTCGGCGCGCTAAAACCTTTCATTCATCATTTTCTATATCAAAATGGCTAATGCACAAGTGAATGTCAGGTTTATTCCCAATGCCAGAGGTGGACAAAGTTTAATTTATGATGGTTTTAAGTTCCGCATAAAAACAAGAAGACGAGACACAGTACATTGGAAATGCTGTAAAGCTGGATGCCCAGCTACTGTCAATACAAAGGACAATTTAATAACTACTTTCGGAATCCAACACAGCCATCAGCCTGATAATGTGAAAATTGTTGTGGACACTTTTTTATGTGAAATAAGAGAAAAAATCAAGCATGACCATAGAACTATCCCAGCCATTTACAAAGAAGAATTGAACTGTTTACGAGCAAATGATGTTCCTGAAATAGTTAAGTGTGTTCCAACCTTGTATTCAGTACATTCAAGTTTATACAGGGCTCGATCTAAAACTCTTCCACAAGTGCCAAAAGTCAGACAACAGATCGATCTGCCAACTACTTATAAAGAGACAATCACGGGACACAACTTTTTACTACACGCCGCACCCGGGAATTCATTTTTAGTGTTTGCTACGGATGAAAATATTCGAATGCTTGCTTCGGCGGATACTTACTACTGTGATGGAACTTTCAGTATGTGCCCAACACTCTTTTATCAAATTTATACCATTCATTCGTTTGTGGAGGGAAAAATGTTCCCCCTTGTGTATGGCCTATTGCCAAATAAAAAACAGACAACTTATCAACAGTTTTTTGAGATAGTGAAAGAGAAAGCACAGCACTTAAACAGTGAATTGTCACCATCTACTATCATGACTGACTTCGAGACAGCAGCACAAAATGCAGCCAGAAATGTGTTTCAGACCAACATTAAAGGCTGCATGTTTCATTATCGACAGGCAATTTGGAAAAATGCACAACGGTTTGGTCTTCAAGTGGTGTTTAACAATGACCAAAGTGTAAAAATGTTCGTGAAACGGGCTTCAGCACTTCCTCTTTTGCGACCTGGTGACATATCAGACTACTGGTGGTACGCAATTGAGAATGTGGATATGGATATTCCAGGAGTCCGTAGTTTTGCGGATTATGTGACGGAACAATGGGTAGAAGGTGGTGACAGTTTAATGTGGAACCATTTTGAAACGACAGGTCCAAGGACCACAAATCATGTTGAAGGATGGCACAACAAGCTATCCAAACTTAGAGCTTGTCATCCAAACATTTATAAATTCATAAACTTAATCAAAGACGAACAAGGCTTCAACGAAGCCACTATTCTACAGCTTCAGAATGGTGGTAGCTTAAGGCCACGCAAAAAGAAATATCGACGCATTGACCATATGTTGGACAATGAAAAAAGGCAGCTGTTGGATGGTAATAATAATAACTCTTTGGCCAGCCGCTGATTTGGCGCGGTCCTCATAAGAGAAGGCCATCATTCCCCCTGCACCCCACCCCCTCTTCCTCTCCTCTCCTCCCAGCATTCAGATATAAACTGCTTAATAGTGTCCCTCACTTCCTCTTTTTCAATTTCTTCAATAAGCATTCCTACCCTCTCCCTCGTGTCCCCCTTCAGCCATCTATCCATTGTTTCTTCACCCCACTTCTGCATTATTCTTCCAGTAAATTTTATTCTATGAGGGCATTCCAAGAGAAAATGTTCCAGGGTCTCCACTACTCCAGAGTGGCACATTTGGCATCCCTTTTCCCCATCTCTCCCAATTTTTCCCCGAAGCTCCAGTGATCTTGATCTCAGTTTGAACAGCAGTGACCCTCCAAAGGTGCCATCTAGGTACTTCTCAAAAGCTGGCTTTTCTTTATATTGTAACCCCTGCAGTGATCTTTTCACGCTAACCCCTGCTCGCCAGTTTCGATTGCAATCTTCCATGACTCTCTCTTTGACAAACCTTTTGCCTTCTTTCATTCCTACTTCTATGTTTGTGACCTCTATAGAGTAATTGTCCATTAGTTCCCTCACATGTTTTGACCACCCCGTTTCTATATTAGAATTCCAAATGGTATCGAGCATCAATTTGCACCACCGGTTGTCAGGCAGGTTTCTCAAGTAGTTAAAGTAACACAGTTTTCCCAAATCTACCCTGTCCTTGATTTCCATCCACCCAAGCTCCCCCCTTACTGCTTCCAAAGCTGCAGCATTACTCGACCCTGTTATCCATCTGCCTGCATCATTTTGAGTATTTTCCAACTTCTTAATAACGGTTTGGTTTAATGGAATCACGTCCGTGCCATACGTTATACTTGGTAAACCCACCCTCTCCCACAGTGTTTTCCCCACAAAGACCTTGTTGAAACTATTTTTCCCTAAAAGTTTTAGTTGGTTCAGAATTCTTTTCCCCTTCAGAATCAGTTTGGCTGAGTAATTTCTGTACACCCCTCTTCCCGTTATATTTATGCTTACCCCTAGATACTCATACTCTCCCGTTTCTCCTACAGTGATTTGTTTGCTTTCCCCTTCGGGGATTGAGAACTCCCCCACTCTCCATCTCTTCGTCATATCTACCTTGCGTCCAACGGGTATTACCTTGCTTTTATTTTCATTTAGTTCGAGCCGCCAAGTGTTCCCATATTTACCAACAATTTTCAGCAGTTTCTCTAGCCCCTGTTCAGTTCTAGACATTAACACCATGTCGTCCGCAAAGAATAAGCCTGGTATCTTTATGTCTCCAACATTTACCCCCTCCGCACTCTGAATTAGTTCGTCCCCTAAATCTTTAACATACAATGCAAACAAAATCGGTGAAAAGATACACCCCTGCTTGAGGCCTATATCCATAGGGACTCGTTTTGTAGTGATACTCCCTAGACTGAGTTGGCTTTGCACATCTGTATACAGTGCTTTCATGATTCCCACAAAGTCACCCCCCCCAGTCCGATGCCCTCGAGCTTTCGCCACATACCTTCCCTCCACACTCGGTCGTACGCTTTTTTCACATCTAGAAATGCCAGAAACATCTTTTTCTTTTCAGCCTTTGTTGATTCTATCAGTTGGGTGAGTGTAAATAGGTGATCAGTGACTCTTCGTCCTTTCCTGAAACCATTTTGAATTTCTCCTAAAAAACCTTTCTCTTCAATAACTTCCTCTAGTCTACCGTATATGACCTTACAGAATACTTTTCCGATGTTACTACTAACTGATATCCCCCTATAGTTATCTAGAACTTCCTTATCCCCCTTTTTGTGTATGAACGACACCTTACTTTCCCTCCACTCTCTGGGGACCTTTTGCTTTCGCAGAGCCAGGTTGAAAAGGTTTGTCAGGACTTCAATAAGTGCCTCCCCTCCATTTTTGAGGAATTCGTTCGGAATTTCATCAGTCCCTCCCGCTTTACCATTTTTTAATTTCGAGACCACGTTCCGCACTTCTTCTGCCGTTATTTCGCTACATACACGATTGGATTCTCCTCCACCAGTGTATTTCTTTTTGGTGGGGACCCACTGCCCCATCGCCTATCGTTTATCTTTTCCCAGTGCTTGACTAACTCTGAAGCGATACGGCCTTTATCTTCTGTACTTTCCCCATCCACTTTGATACTCTGCACACTACTTTTCCCCCGTTTATTTACCCAGTTCCAAAATACGTTTGAGCTCGAACCCCCCGTTTTCTTTATTGTTCTGGCAAGACTGCAATTGCGCTCCTTCCTATTATTATTCTTTATATCATTCACCTTTTTCCGTGCCAGTTCATATTCCCCTTTCATTAGTCTCGTGTCATTGTTATCCACCCCTTTAAGCTTCCTACTTCTTCTGTAAGCAGCGCATTTTACCTTCCTTTCTTTTATAGCCTTTTTCAGTCCCTCGTTAACCCTGTATCCAAGCTCTCTCGTTGGGACCCTCACCCTTCCTATACACTCCTTCCCTGCCTCTGTTAGGCTATTTACTATGCCATCTGAAATACTCTGGACATTTGCATCCCTAGGTATACATTCAAGATTTGGTTTTAGTTTTTCCCGAAACTGCTTCCAGTCGGCTCCTTGTTTTAGTCCCCAAACTTCCTTTAATGTATTTCTGTCTCTATTCGTCTTTTTGCCCATAATCTTAACTGTTATCAGGTTGTGATCACTACCCAAGTCATTTTTTCCCTCGTCATCTATTTCTACATCTATAACCTCCCTCCATACGCTAATGTCAGTGAGTATATAATCAATTATTGTTTTCTTATCGTTCCTCTCCCAGGTCCATTTACCCTTACATTTCGCATCCCTGTTCAGGATCTTTAAACCAAGCTCTTTTGATAGGTCCAACATCTTCCTCCCATTCGTGTTAATTTTCCTATCACCTCCCTGTATGCCCTCCTCCTTATCCCCGATGTGCCCATTGAAGTCCCCCATTAGGACAATACTGAACCCTCTGCTCCCAAGCTCTGTGATATTCGATCTAAGAGTTGTATATACTGAATCATTCCACTCGGGCTTACTTCCCTCCACTGCTAAGTATACAACACCAACGGCAACACTCCTGCTTCCTAACTTGATTTTTGCCCAGACTATTTCGTTGGATACTGGAATCTGAGTCCTTGCTTCTGTGAGATCTGTAATCAATGAGGGCTGTAATTCCTCTTTAGCGTAGATGCCAACACCCCCACCCCGTTTCTGACCCTCAGTTCGCCCAGCTCCTATCCACACGCAACCCTTCATCTGATCAACCCGCTCATCCCGTCGTATCCACGTCTCACTTAGACCCATTATATCGAAGTCTCCTTCGTCCATCATTGTTGATATTTCGCTTACTTTCTTGTGCAGACCCTGGATGTTGCAGTACCCAAACTTAATGAATCTTTGTTTTTTTGTCATCACTGGCACATTATTATAACCCTGGTATGTCCCTGTATTGTGCATGTTTGTTGTTCTTCCTATGTTCCCAGCATTTGTGCCACTCTGGGTTACCGGCTGTGGTCCCCTACCCCCCTTTTCTCCAAAAAAGGCCCAGCCACCTGTAAGATTTTTTGGCACAACAGGTCTGTACCCATCCTACTTAAATGCAATCCGTCTCGCCCATACAACTCTCCTTGTCCCCAGAATGAATCCCAGTGGTCAATGAAATGTACTCCCAAGTCTTTGCAGTGCTCTTCCAGCTCCTCGTTTAGTGCCATAATCCGCGAGTTCCTCTCATTCCCACCACCCATAACGGGGAGCACCCCTGAAACGATGATCCGAGCATTCCTGCTAAGTAGCTTACTAATTAGGTCCTTGTATGTGTCCACCAAACGAACTGATTTCCTCTCCCTGATGTTATTGGACCCCACATGTAATACCACTACCGGATCAGGCCCCGACCCAGCTACAATACCGTCCACTCTATCCCTCAGGTCCTCCACTTTAGCCCCCGGAAAGCACAGAACTGTTCTATTTTTACTGTCCGGACCACAGACAACCTTGTCGATCCCCCGAACTATGCTACTTCCCGCAACCACCAACTTACTTTTGGACCTCGCCCTATTTATCTCCTCTAGTCTCCTATTGTTTACAGCGTCCTCTTCCTCTCCAACAGCCCCACTCGGAATCAATATCGGTATCGGTATCTTTGACCTAGGATTACTCCTATCCTTGTCCCTCCGTCTCTTTCCAGGCCCTGAGCTACCTGGACTACTCCCCTGGTCTTCCCCCGGATCCCTCCTCATTTTTCCTGGCCTAGACCCCCAAGCTACTATCTGTTGCAACTACCTCCATCTCCTCCTCTGTCTCTTCCGAATCGAGCACATCAAATCTGTTTCTGGTGCTGCACTCCCCACTGCCTTTGGACTTTACACCCCTATCTACCTGCTTCTCTGGCCCCCCTTTCCTACCACTTTTGGTAGTCCACGCCAAACGCTTTACAGCATTGCTCCGGCCTGGGCCCCCCTCATCTGTCCTACGTACTTTTCTAGCAGCCCCCACCTCATCACCTACCTCATTCACATCAAAGGTTCTACCCCCATGTTTCCTCTTGGAACCACCGACAACCTTCCATCCTTCTCGGAAAGCCACTTTCACAGGCGTAACTCCAGACAGCCCCGCCCTACCAAGTTTTCCCTTCAGCTCAGCAATCTCCCCCTCAAACTTAACAATTGTCTCAAGTAGGCGGAGGATTTCCTGACAGTTTGCACATACCTCTCCATATCCCATCGAGCGACAGTCCCCATACATCATAGAACACTGTTTACAAACTTCAAGCCCAATATCGCCACCGGTGGCCCCACCAACCCGGCTCTGACCGACACCCCCAGTGACCTCTGTCTGCACACCAATACTTACTCCGTTGGCACCGTTGACCTGGACCGCGATATTACACGTATTTACCTCCATACTTACCTCCGTCTGAACAGACTTGCTCGCCATCATCAAGACAAAATTACGCGATCGGACAGGGAAAATTGTAAACACGCGACAAAAGGCAACACGACGAACCGTTCGACAACTTAGCGCTCACAGTTTTATTTAAGGCCTCCTAACTTTGTCCCAGTTACTATACTAAACTAACTCCCCACAAAGTTGAATAAAATAACCTGAAAATGAAATATATATGATTAGTAAACAATAAAAATACTTAATTTCGATTCGTAACCAAGGAGACTTCTTCTGTATACTTGCGGATCGAGGTCATCCAGCAAAACATTATATGAATATGGCAACTCTGTAGCACACCTTGTTGGGTTGTGAAAAATTGTGATAGTACAAGTGTCTAATGGCATCCATATTTGTGTGATTTTATTAAAAATTGTGACTTTTTCAAACTATTAAATTTATTTTCTGTGTGGATGTACAATTATTTTCAATGGATGTAAAATGTCGTATCTATATTCTGACTTGGTATATGTACACCTTGTTGGGTTGTGAAAAATTGTGATAGTACAAGTGTCTAATGGCATCCATATTTGTGTGATTTTATTAAAAATTGTGACTTTTTCAAACTATTAAATTTATTTTCTCTGTGGATGTACAATTATTTTCAATGGATGTAAAATGTCGTATCTATATTCTGACTTGGTATATGTACACCTTGTTGGGTTGTGAAAAATTGTGATAGTACAAGTGTCTAATGGCATCCATATTTGTGTGATTTTATTAAAAATTGTGACTTTTTCAAACTATTAAATTTATTTTCTCTGTGGATGTACAATTATTTTCAATGGATGTAAAATGTCGTATCTATATTCTGACTTGGTATATGAATATGTAATGTTTAAGATAACACTATAAAACAATAAATGATTAAAGAATGTTTGCACAGTTTCAATGTTGGTTGGTATTCTGTTTCTCAAATTCACACCAATTTATAGAACAGACTATACTATTTATCCCTATTGTTTAACCTGTTATCACCTTTTTAGGAAAACAATACCTGCTGGCAAAGTGAGAACCCCCCCCCCCCCCCCCCCTGTATATTTTGTAACTTAAAAAAAGCTGTAAACCAGTCACAGAATATGAGACACAATATAAAACCAATAACCATAGCATTGTAAAGCAACCTACAGAAGAAAACCACAATAGAAAGAACGTACAGCAGTAGTGTATATATGCGAGTTCTGGCACACTACCCCCTCTGTGTCAGAATATCTGTGCCACAAATCCATCATGATATTAGGATCTCACTGAAACTGTAGACTGAATCCCAGTTGGGAAAATGTGTAGACAGAAATTTTAAAGTTCAATAAAAATTGAATGCCACCACCATCCTTGTGGACCAGATTCTCAATATAAACTTCATGTTACTCATATTTGTGTGAGATGAAAAAATGAATTTGTTGTGTTTTTTATTTGGTTTATTTTAGAAGAATCGTTTAAAAACTCACTAAAAAGTTTAGACAGAAAGCTGAGTTCATCTGTATAGTCAGCCGTGAACTCAATTAATTGAAAACCGATTTTAATTAGATTACTTGACAATTACTTAGCAAAAGATTATGTGGATGTGCAAAATATGTATCAGAGTCTCGTAGCTCTCGCTTCGGTTTCAAGGGTAGATCACAAGGACGGAGGCAACATTTTTTTTAATTTTTATCGAACTTTCAAATTCCCGTGTACACTTTTTCCCGACTCGGACTTTGTCTACACTTTTTAAAGATAGCCGTGATGTTATGCGTTTTTCATAGCAATATCTGTGTACCTAGAAAATTCTTCAAAAATCAATCAAATTCACCCGCAATCTGGCCCACTACAAAATTTAGATACTTTGCAATAAAGTATACACTAAAATGCCAGGATGTTACTATGCCAAAAATGTGAGGCAAATAAAAAAAAGCATCTCATAATAAATTGCACTAGCATGCCGGAACTTTTCTGTTAATTCTGGCACCAAAAATGTAGGTCTTTTTCACTCGTTCCGAGCTCTGTCAGAAACAAGGACCCTCAGTGTAACCACTGGGTTTTTATGAGGAAAACGAGGAGATTCGTTGGAAATTTCTAGCACGGCTGTCTTTATGACATAAAAAATCTGCATTTCATTACATCATTTTTTCCCACAAGCTTGATTTTTTTTCCATTGCAAGCCTTATAGGGATTTTCTATAAATTCGTCGGCGGCTTAAAAATGTCGCAAAGATAATGGTGACATTTTTCTTACAAATCTCCTTGTGTTTCCCATGCAAATCAAATGGAAGATTGAAGAGGAATAAACACTATCGTTTCTTTCAGAGTGTGCGCGAAAAAAAAGACTTTAATAAATAATTAAAAAGAACAAAAATAATATATATATATATTCCAATAAAATAAGAAAACAAAAGAAGAAAAAAATCCACAAACTTTAAATTAATTAATTGAAACTTTTTTTCAATTGAAAGAAACAAAGAAAATAAAAAAGAAGAAAAAAATGTCATTTTTAAAAATAAAAAAAACGAGAATATAGAGTTGACGATTTGACAATTTCTTGAACTGAAGAGAAATATTCAAGAGAGTGATATAATGAGATGTGTGGGAAAATGTTGCACCAGAGTAGAGCTCTCGTTTCTGAGGCCACATCACAACAAGTCAAATATATCAGTTTCCTCAAATGGAGAGAAGGATAAAGGCTTGCAGCTACACCGGGCTCTTTTAAGGATAATACACGGGGCTCAGCGTTTGCGGCTTGATTATGGTCGAGGTCAAAGCCTGAGATCATAACATGGCTGACAATTTTCGTCACTGGAAGAGGTATACGGGAAAGTTAGCTTCCCTTAATTTCCAAAAAGCTGTCAGTAAATTTAACCCGAAGGGTGTGGAAATTTCATTTAAAAATTGATATTTCGAGATGATACCGAATTTGCATCATCAGTTTGTGCATCATTTCATAAACTTCAGGCATTTTCCCGAAGAGTAGAATAAAAATACAGAAGCTGGCTTTTAAAATTTTTTCCCACTCAGTTTGAAAGTTTTGCTGTTATTCTTTGCTGAAACCCCCTCAACCCTTTACTTAACATGAAAAGCAACCAACACTTGCAAACAAAATTCTTGAATAACTAATTTTTTTCATTTTTTGTGTCAAAAATAGAGATTATGACCCCCCGTTGGAACGAGCTCGACGAGCTCGTTCCAACGAGGGGTCATAACCCATGTTTTTGAGACAAAAAATGAGAAAATAATGAAAATTAATTGGCGTTTTCTGACAATAGTGCTGGCCGGTTTTGACCGTTACATTGGGTAAAGGGTTAAAAATAAGAAAACGCCATTTTATCATCTTTTAATGTTCTATAATTTGTTACTGTCCATTATATCAACAGAGTGTGCATCGTGACATATAATACAGACACTGCTCTTTCCATTATTATAAGTCTAGGAAGGAAGATTTGCTAATCTTTTCCCTGAAAAGAATAAATCTTGAAAACTACTGAAAAAACACCCTTGCAAAACAAAGAGCCAAAGCGGACGATTTAGTGTTGATAGGTGAAATTATGATAGATTTCTTAATAACGGATTATCTGTGAACTGATTACTTCCAATTAACTTGCCATAAAAAGCCAAGTTTTCCTCTTGTTACCTTTAATAAACGGAAACAATAGACAGCTCTGACAGCTGTCTGTTGTTTTCGTTTATTAAAAGTAACAAAACGAAACTTCAATTTATTTTCTACTGATGTCTCAACAATTACTTTCTTCTGAATGGGACCTTCCTCAATTGTCTAATATTTTCAAGAGAGATAACATTATGAAAGTCGATTTTCCTGATGATATAAGACAGGGATGATCTGGCCGGATATCCTGGGCCGAGTGTTTATTTGACTTAGAGCCCACTTTTCATTAAATTCTTGCTTTAATGCGAAAAATGAAATAATTTTATTGCATAGCTGTGGAGAATTAAAACTGAAAATGTGAGCAGTTTGACCAGTGAGTTATCGTCCAGGATAACTCACTGAAGACACCATCCATGTCCGAAGCAAGGATCTAAAAAAATTAAAAATTTTCCTTTAGATAGTATTTCCATGTCGTTGACTAATGGTGCGAACGTGAAATCTTACTCAATAAGCTTCATGGAAACAATAAAAAGCGAAACAGGTCGGAAATACTAGCTTATTATTGTCATTTTAAAGAACTACCTTCGTTTAGTGAAAGGGCCCCCAATAGCCCAAATCAGGCACTACAGACGTCCATTTGTATGACATCAATTGTATGACCGGTCCAGTTATCAAATCTTGTCTTTCAAGAAACTATATGGATACTAGCAAGAGAGAACGCATATAGGCTTTAACTATAACCTAAAGGTCCCGACTGGACAATTATTGGGGCGTGGGGTGTCATCCTCCCTAAACTTCCCTTATCGATGCACATATAAGCTAACCTTATTCCACCTAGGTCTGCCAAATCGAAACTCTGAACCTCTCGTTTTTCAAAATTTTCAGTGCCAAATTCTGGGTATGCTCTTTCGAAAATGAGGTGTTTTGGATAGAAATCGGGAAGCGACTTTACCAATTATTCAACTTATATACACGGACCTATATGCTACTTGTGTTGCGATTGACAGGTCAAAGAAGGAACGTGCAGCGACTGATGCGACTTTAGTCAGCATTTCGTCGCCCGAGTACTAGAATGTCCCATGTCCCATAGGGGACATAGGACATTCTAGCACTCAGGCGACGATTTGTGACAGCTCAAGTGCCCAATGGGAACTAGGCGGTTTGTAATCTTTAACAATTGAAAAACGGCCCACGTTACTATGATACATTCTGACCAGCACTAGTAGGCTTATAAAGGGAACATATGCAGGCAATCACAGGCAGACAATCCCAAATGGATTTAAAGCGTCTGGATAACTGTAACGCACAAAGCAGTCCAGCGGGTTTAAATTATTTTCACCAGAACCAATCAGTCAAGTGAAGTGTTTGTTCGTGTATGGGGACTGTATTATAGGGGTATTAGTCTCCCAGAGGCACATTCCAAAGCCATATCGGTCTTGGATGACACACACTATTCCAAAATATATTAGTAGCCAAAAGTATCAGTCCTGACCTTACTGGACGATCCTCCCATGTCGTAAGGAAGCAATCTAATGCGATAAGGTATGCCATCAGACACATGACCTCTCTGGAATGTTTCTTGCCAACACTTCTGCTCTTCTCAACTCAGGCAAAATCAGTACATAGGACGCCAAGTTTGCATTGCATGATCAACGAACACAATGAACACATGCAACTTTTTTCTTACTCAGACTGCCCAGTGGACAGAAGATACAGACTGTATAAACGCCAAGATATTCTTCTGTGCCTCAAATTTAATAACACAGATGTCGATCAACCAGTTGCTAAGGACGACTGTATGAGTGATGAGGGACATTTATTGTTGATCACCAATGAAGAAATGCACATGTTCGTCAAAGATATTATCAGTTCATGTGGATCTGGTAAGTTTTGTGTTATGTTTGAAATTCTTGGCATGTCATTTGTATTTATTATTTGTAAGACCAGACGAATGCAACTAAATCTCAGGCCAAAGGTGGACCGATGTGGGTGTACATATGCGCATGCGTGTGATGAAGAGATTTACAGGAAAACCCCGGGAAGTCTCCTTGGTTACGGGAAGTCTCCTTGGTTACGAATCGAAATTAAGTATTTTTATTGTTTACTAATCATATATATTTCATTTTCAGGTTATTTTATTCAACTTTGTGGGGAGTTAGTTTAGTATAGTAACTGGGACAAAGTTAGGAGGCCTTAAATAAAACTGTGAGCGCTAAGTTGTCGAACGGTTCGTCGTGTTGCCTTTTGTCGCGTGTTACAATTTTCCCTTCCGATCGCGTAATTTTGTCTTGATGATGGCGAGCAAGTCTGTTCAGACGGAGGTAAGTATGGAGGTAAATACGTGTAATATCGCGGTCCAGGTCAACGGTGCCAACGGAGTAAGTATTGGTGTGCAGACAGAGGTCACTGGGGGTGTCGGTCAGAGCCGGGTTGGTGGGGCCACCGATGGCGATATTGGGCTTGAAGTTTGTAAACAGTGTTCTATGATGTATGGGGACTGTCGCTCGATGGGATATGGAGAGGTATGTGCAAACTGTCAGGAAATCCTCCGCCTACTTGAGACAATTGTTAAGTCTGAGGGGGAGATTGTTGAGCTGAAGGGAAAACTTGGTAGGGCGGGGCTGTCTGGAGTTACGCCTGTGAAAGTGGCTTTCCGAGAAGGATGGAAGGTTGTCGGTGGTTCCAAGAGGAAACATGGGGGTAGAACCTTTGATGTGAATGAGGTAGGTGATGAGGTGGGGGCTGCTAGAAAAGTACGTAGGACAGATGAGGGGGGCCCAGGCCGGAGCAATGCTGTAAAGCGTTTGGCGTGGACTACCAAAAGTGGTAAGAAAGGGGGGCCAGAGAAGCAGGTAGATAGGGGTGTAAAGTCCAAAGGCAGTGGGGAGTGCAGCACCAGAAACAGATTTGATGTGCTCGATTCGGAAGAGACAGAGGAGGAGATGGAGGTAGTTGCAACAGATAGTAGCTTGGGGTCTAGGCCAGGAAAAAGGAGGAGGGATCCGGGGGAAGACCAGGGGAGTAGTCCAGGTAGCTCAGGGCCTGGAAAGAGACGGAGGGACAAGGATAGGAGTAATCCTAGGTCAAAGATACCGATACCGATATTGATTCCGAGTGGGGCTGTTGGAGAGGAAGAGGACGCTGTAAACAATAGGAGACTAGAGGAGATAAATAGGGCGAGGTCCAAAAGTAAGTTGGTGGTTGCGGGAAGTAGCATAGTTCGGGGGATCGACAAGGTTGTCTGTGGTCCGGACAGTAAAAATAGAACAGTTCTGTGCTTTCCGGGGGCTAAAGTGGAGGACCTGAGGGATAGAGTGGACGGTATTGTAGCTGGGTCGGGGCCTGATCCGGTAGTGGTATTACATGTGGGGTCCAATAACATCAGGGAGAGGAAATCAGTTCGTTTGGTGGACACATACAAGGACCTAATTAGTAAGCTACTTAGCAGGAATGCTCGGATCATCGTTTCAGGGGTGCTCCCCGTTATGGGTGGTGGGAATGAGAGGAACTCGCGGATTATGGCACTAAACGAGGAGCTGGGAGAGCACTGCAAAGACTTGGGAGTACATTTCATTGACCACTGGGATTCATTCTGGGGACAAGGAGAGTTGTATGGGCGAGACGGATTGCATTTAAGTAGGATGGGTACAGACCTGTTGGGCCAAAAAATCTTACAGGTGGCTGGACCTTTTTTGGAGAAAAGGGGGGTAGGGGACCACAGCCGGTAACCCAGAGTGGCACAAATGTTGGGAACATAGGAAGAACAACAAACATGCACAATACAGGGACATACCAGGGTTATAATAATGTGCCAGTGATGACAAAAAAACAAAGATTCATTAAGTTTGGGTACTGTAACATCCAGGGTCTGCACAAGAAAGTAAGCGAAATATCAACAATGATGGACGAAGGAGACTTCGATATAATGGGTCTAAGTGAGACGTGGATACGACGGGATGAGCGGGTTGATCAGATGAAGGGTTGCGTGTGGATAGGAGCTGGGCGAACTGAGGGTCAGAAACGGGGGTGGGGGTGTTGGCATCTACGCTAAAGAGGAATTACAGCCCTCATTGATTACAGATCTCACAGAAGCAAGGACTCAGATTCCAGTATCCAACGAAATAGTCTGGGCAAAAATCAAGTTAGGAAGCAGGAGTGTTGCCGTTGGTGTTGTATACTTAGCAGTGGAGGGAAGTAAGCCCGAGTGGAATGATTCAATATATACAACTCTTAGATCGAATATCACAGAGCTTGGGAGCAGAGGGTTCAGTATTGTCCTAATGGGGGACTTCAATGGGCACATCGGGGATAAGGAGGAGGGCATACAGGGAGGTGATAGGAAAATTAACACGAATGGGAGGAAGATGTTGGACCTATCAAAAGAGCTTGGTTTAAAGATCCTGAACAGGGATGCGAAATGTAAGGGTAAATGGACCTGGGAGAGGAACGATAAGAAAACAATAATTGATTATATACTCACTGACATTAGCGTATGGAGGGAGGTTATAGATGTAGAAATAGATGACGAGGGAAAAAATGACTTGGGTAGTGATCACAACCTGATAACAGTTAAGATTATGGGCAAAAAGACTAATAGAGACAGAAATACCTTCAAGGAAGTTTGGGGACTAAAACAAGGAGCCGACTGGAAGCAGTTTCGGGAAAAACTAAAACCAAATCTTGAATGTATACCTAGGGATGCAAATGTCCAGAGTATTTCAGATGGCATAGTAAATAGCCTAACAGAGGCAGGGAAGGAGTGTATAGGAAGGGTGAGGGTCCCAACGAGAGAGCTTGGATACAGGGTTAACGAGGGACTGAAAAAGGCTATAAAAGAAAGGAAGGTAAAATGCGCTGCTTACAGAAGAAGTAGGAAGCTTAAAGGGGTGGATAACAATGACACGAGACTAATGAAAGGAGAATATGAACTGGCACGGAAAAAGGTGAATGAGATAAAGGATAATAATAGGAAGGAGCGCAATTGCAGTCTTGCCAGAACAATAAAGAAAACGGGGGGTTCGAGCTCAAACGTATTTTGGAACTGGGTAAATAAACGGGGGAAAAGTAGTGTGCAGAGTATCAAAGTGGATGGGGAAAGTACAGAAGATAAAGGCCGTATCGCTTCAGAGTTAGTCAAGCACTGGGAAAAGATAAACGATAGGCGATGGGGCAGTCGGTCCCCACCAAAAAGAAATACACTGGTGGAGGAGAACCTATCCAATCGTGTATGTAGCGAAATAACGGCAGAAGAAGTGCGGAACGTGGTCTCGAAATTAAAAAATGGTAAAGCGGGAGGGACTGATGAAATTCCGAACGAATTCCTCAAAAATGGAGGGGAGGCACTTATTGAAGTCCTGACAAACCTTTTCAACCTGGCTCTGCGAAAGCAAGAGGTCCCCAGAGAGTGGAGGGAAAGTAAGGTGTCGTTCATACACAAAAAGGGGGATAAGGAAGTTCTAGATAACTATAGGGGGATATCAGTTAGTAGTAACATCGGAAAAGTATTCTGTAAGGTCATATACGGTAGACTAGAGGAAGTTATAGAAGAGAAAGGTTTTTTAGGAGAAATTCAAAATGGTTTCAGGAAAGGACGAAGAGTCACTGATCACCTATTTACACTCACCCAACTGATAGAATCAACAAAGGCTGAAAAGAAAAAGATGTTTCTGGCATTTCTAGATGTGAAAAAAGCGTACGACCGAGTGTGGAGGGAAGCTATGTGGCGGAAGCTCGAGGGCATCGGACTGGGGGGTGACTTTGTGGGAATCATGAAAGCACTGTATACAGATGTGCAAAGCCAACTCAGTCTAGGGAGTATCACTACAAAACGAGTCCCCATGGATATAGGCCTCAAGCAGGGGTGTATCTTTTCACCGATTTTGTTTGCATTGTATGTTAAAGATTTAGGGGACGAACTAATTCAGAGTGCGGAGGGGGTAAATGTTGGAGACATAAAGATACCAGGCTTATTCTTTGCGGACGACATGGTGTTAATGTCTAGAACTGAAAAGGGGCTAGAGAAACTGCTGGAAATTGTTGGTAGATATGGGAACACTTGGCGGCTCGAACTAAATGAAAATAAAAGCAAGGTAATACCCGTTGGACGCAAGGTAGATATGACGAAGAGATGGAGAGTGGGGGAGTTCTCAATCCCCGAAGGGGAAAGCAAACAAATCACTGTAGGAGAAACGGGAGAGTATGAGTATCTAGGGGTAAGCATAAATATAACGGGAAGAGGGGTGTACAGAAATTACTCAGCCAAACTGATTCTGAAGGGGAAAAGAATTCTGAACCAACTGAAACTTTTAGGGAAAAATAGTTTCAACAAGGTCTTTGTGGGGAAAACACTGTGGGAGAGGGTGGGTTTACCAAGTATAACGTATGGCACGGACGTGATTCCATTAAACCAAACCGTTACTAAGAAGTTGGAAAATACTCAAAATGATGCCGGCAGATGGATAACAGGGTCGAGTAATGCTGCAGCTTTGGAAGCAGTAAGGGGGGAGCTTGGGTGGATGAAAATCAAGGACAGGGTAGATTTGGGAAAACTGTGTTACTTTAACTACTTGAGAAACCTGCCTGACAACCGGTGGTGCAAATTGATGCTCGATACCATTTGGAATTCTAATATAGAAACGGGGGTGGTCAAAACATGTGAGGGAACTAATGGACAATTACTCTATAGAGGTCACAAACATAGAAGTAGGAATGAAAGAAGGCAAAAGGTTTGTCAAAGAGAGAGTCATGGAAGATTGCAATCGAAACTGGCGAGCAGGGGTTAGCGTGAAAAGATCACTGCAGGGGTTACAATATAAAGAAAAGCCAGCTTTTGAGAAGTACCTAGATGGCACCTTTGGAGGGTCACTGCTGTTCAAACTGAGATCAAGATCACTGGAGCTTCGGGGAAAAATTGGGAGAGATGGGGAAAAGGGATGCCAAATGTGCCACTCTGGAGTAGTGGAGACCCTGGAACATTTTCTCTTGGAATGCCCACAGTATATACCTCATAGAATAAAATTTACTGGAAGAATAATGCAGAAGTGGGGTGAAGAAACAAAGGATAGATGGCTGAAGGGGGACACGAGGGAGAGGGTAGGAATGCTTATTGAAGAAATTGAAAAAGAGGAAGTGAGGGACACTATTAAGCAGTTTATATCTGAATGCTGGGAGGAGAGGAGGGGAAGAGGGGGTGGGGTGCAGGGGGAATGATGGCCTTCTCTTATGAGGACCGCGACAAATCAGCGGCTGGCCAAAGAGTTATTATTATGTGGATCTGGTAAGTTTTGTGTTATGTTTGAAATTCTTGGCATGTCATTTGTATTTATTATTTGTAAGACCAGACGAATGCAACTAAATCTCAGGCCAAAGGTGGACCGATGTGGGTGTACATATGCGCATGCGTGTGATGAAGAGATTTACAGGAAAACCCCGGGTGGTCTCCTACCCTCCGGAAATATGTAATAGAACATCAACCAGTTTCACAACTTCAAAAGGTGCAGAATAAAATTAATTATACAACCGAAAGTACAAAACAAAGAGGACGATATGAACAATGGCAATACAGCTTTTTTAAAAAAATCACCGAACAAAGCGCGTGTGACACCCTTTAAAGTGGATACCAAGCTCATTCTCTTTGCTATATACACAGAACGTGTAACGATATGTGAATGCTTTAGTCAATGCAACCGAGTGCCAGCGCGGAAAAATATAACGCAAGGCATGAGAGGCGTAACGATGAACGCATTCCAACACTGCGGGGTCCTGTATTTATTTATTACAGGCCTCTATGACAAAGAATCCATTAATTTAAAAATTCAAATTCCAAAACTCTTCGTTATTTATTGATCGTCTGCTTGAAATGAAAGAAAAAACAAAACTCAGGAGTGATAAGCAAACACTTGTGATAGATCTTTTCGTAAGCAGACAAATATGAATGATAATTGTGTCCAAATAGTTTATTAATTTGTATTTTGAAAAAAAATAGCTGCTGTTATCTGAGAGAGATATTCGGATCAAAGTCATAACTTGAGTTTTATAAAATCACTCCCCATTATAGAATAAGTTTAATTTATTCAATTTGATGGATTTGAACAAAAACATTTTCCAATTAACATTCAATTTATCGGCTGTCACCACAGCTTCCGAATTCATCCAGGTCAGAATGCGACGTTTCGATTGGCCGTTTACGAAAATGGGCGGAGTTTAGTTCCTTTGATAGATCCATGACGCCAGGATGAAAAAGGGTCCGTCAACGGAAAACCGTATGAAACAGGTGCTCCGTACGGATTTGTAAATGTGGAAGTGGAGGAAAAGTCATTTTAAAATCTACGATCTGAACATGCAGGCAAGTTAATTACTTGATATGACCACCATGCTAACCACAATGTAACCATTGCCCATAACAGGGTATTCTAAAACATTTCTTTAAGGGGGTGGGGTGGAGGGGGGGGGGATAAAACTTTCTGGAATGGAGTGATAGTCTCATTGTATTCACATCTGAGCGTCAATCCACCATTAACGGGGAGGCTGTCATGTACCGGTCAAAATATTACCTCAGTTGCGAATTGGTAAACCATCTACTCAGAAAGTGAAATATTTATTTATTTATTGATGTTTAAGGTCACATATTTATGCACAATGGCTAATCATGACCGTGACAGTTTGACGGGTGGAGGAAGCCGGAGTACCCGGAGAGAACCACCGAGCAACGACGAGCAGCTGTCAGCTCCCCAACATCGTAACTCCGCACTGCGGAACAGGCAGGGTTAGATTGGTTGAAGACATGCGTACCATCGACGTGCAGTACGCCTTAGTACACGGCGTCATCGTGCCCCCACACGGGCAATGGGGATGAAGTGTCTTGCCCAAGGACACAACGCGGTTGCCGCAGGTGGGATTCGAACCGAGGACCTCTCGGCTTGCAGCCTGCACCTCTACCTACTGAGCCACCGCGCTCCCAGAAAGTGAAATAGGCAAATGCACTTCTCTGTTACAGACATCCGGGTACCCGTCAGTGAGGAATCTGAAATCAATAGTTGAATTAACTGGTTGAGTGCGAGATTATTTTTGGTGGTCTCAATTTATTATTGAAAATTGGTTTTATTACAAATTATGGGAGAGTGCCGACAGGCACTCTACAATAATTTCTAATAAAACAAATTTATATAAAAATTTTATTTGTGTTTGTCTGAATATGAAACATGAGCAAGGAAATTGTTGGCTTTTGCTCTGGTACCCCCATTCTTCTTAAAGCCTCGATAGTGGCTTCTAGCACTCAGCCAGTTAATAAAAGGTCATAGTTTATTTTTGTTGATGGGAAATATGTAACGCTATGACATTAAGGCCGATCGCGGGACGCGAAATATAAGAATTAAATTTCACTGCACAAAGTTGAAATAATGAAACATTTTACTTCTCATGATCCCAAATACAAATTTGAGACAATTAAAATTCGACTTCAAATGCCGAAGTTATGACGTTAATAACGTCGGGGGTATCCTCTTCCGTTTTGTGAGCATTCTTGCCCAAAGGAAGATACCGCTATAATATTTTACACGCAGCATATGGAATAGTTGAAATGACACAACGTCACATTTGTGTTTACATGGTCGAAAACTTATTTAACGCTATAACGTTAATGAAGACAGAGACGGTCCACAAAACACCAAACTCAAGTTTCATGAATCATGCAGTCCAAAGTAACAACTGTTGTTCAAGTGCAGAGCTCCATTCACGATACACCCATTCTTAACTGGTGGCACAGGAGTCAGAACCTTGGGCGAGACCACTAGTCCAAACATGGCCTGAAAGCTCTATTTTAAGTTTTTGGTTTGGTACGTCCTTTTTATGCCCTCACCCTCTCCCCGGCCCTGTAAAACACCAAACTCAAGTTTCAGTGTACGAAGCTGAAATTAGGGGTAATTTTAGTACTCTTCATCTCAAAAGCAAAGTTGAAGTGTTTGGAAACTCTGACGTCAAATACCGGATTTTTAAGAATTGAATAATTAATGACTGTTCGAAATCCACGATGTAATGAAGTAAATTGATTACGTGTAAATTCAATGAACCCCGAAGCGGTTCATGGAAAATTTGCGCGTGATCAATTTGTTTCATCATCTTGTGAATTTCGAACAGTCATGATTCAATTCTTATGTTTATTGCCCTCATAAAGCAGATTTTGTTTATGTCCAGACAACACATAGAGTTGGCTTATCTACAAGGCACCGCCTAAAATACAACTCACACTCGACTGCTGGCCCGTCGGAATGAAATTTATATTGGGGGGGGGGGGGGGGGGGCTGATATTGCTAATTTGGGTGAACTGGCTGATACTAAATGGGTATGGGGTATCCAGACGCCGAAGGCATTTGGCGCGAGTGCTGAAGGCACAAGCTTTTTGAGGGGGGGGGGGGGGGAGAGGAGGGGGGTTACTCCCCCAGAAAATTTTTTGAAAACGGCAATCAAAGGAAGCATTCTGGTAGCTTTTGAAGCAAAAACCTCCTGATTTTTTTAAACGGCAAAAGTTGTTTTTTTAACAAAATGTTTCAAAAACCCCAATAGAACCCAATAACATTTGGGGACGGTTCTCACACCGGGCTCACCTGTAGGCCGTGACCGTATTCCGTCATGCTAAAAAACAGTCAGGACTTATGGTGGATTCATTAGTTTTATCATTACGCCAACGGTTGTCGTGGTCTTCTAAGCTGCCAATGGAATTGCTCAAAACGTTTGCACATCAACATATGCAGGTGCATGTTATACATTCAGTGATACGTTCATAATTCTAATCCAGGGGCGTAGAAAGCTAATTTTATTTGGGGGGGGGGGGGGGTAGGAGCTATATTCCCATGACGCGATGCGTCATCCGAGCGGTGAGTGGGGGGTGAACATGAGAGGGGGTATCCTCCGTCTCGTTGGTGGGGGGTGCGGTGGCCTCCCCGGGAAAATTTTCGAATTTAAGATGTAAAAACATGCATTCTGGTTGATTCTGAGCAAATAAATCGTATATTCCTATGACTCTTCGCGTCATCCGATCCGCGAAGAGGCGAGTGGGGGTGAGCACGAGAGGGGGTATCTTCCCGTCTCGTTGGTGGGGGTCCGGGGGGGGGGGCCTCCCCCGGGAAATTTTTTTTAATTTAAGATGTACAAATATGCATTCTGAGTGATTCTGAGCAAATACAATACGTCAGCTCTCTGATCAATTCAGCGTGATTTCCGAGCAGAAGGACAGGAATGGTGAATATGCAATGAATTACCCTGTGGTTGGTTGGGGTTTAACATCGCTTTCCACAATTAGGCGAAAACACGACTGTCAGTTTTATTGGTGGAAGAAAGCCCACATGGAACCCACTCAATCCAGTAATCATTAACAGCAATGTCGGAATATGGTAACCAGTGGGCATCCCGAGTGGAGAAACCACCAACCCAGCCCAGTAAAGCCTACTTTTGACAAATTTGTGGGGGTGGGGTGGTGGTGGGGTGGAGTTGGGTGGGGGTGGGGTGGGTGGGAAATATCTCCCTTACCACCACCACCGTTAAATAATGTAATGTCCAGTTTTATTCAGATTACATCGGTTGCTCCCATCATGGATAAACTAACGACGAAATATGAACAAATTATTGGGGGGCTGCAGCCCCCCCAGCCCCCCCCCCCCCGGTTCCGACGGGCCTGTCGAGTCGGGGAATCCATCTATTTATAGAACGTAACTGACAGAAATTACAGAATGTAAAAACAGACTCTGGAAAATCGAATACAGTGCGTAATATCAATGTGCGATGTTCGAATGTCACATGATCCAGATGATCAACTGGTATTCATGGGATAAATCACATGATCAACTGGTATTCAAAGGAAAATAACATCACCTGAGAATATACTGCCAATGCAGTGTTCATTGAAGATTGACGAAAATTTCACTTGTGGTGTTAACGTATTACCGACAAGGGTATCCTGTCACCTTTCGTTACAGCACTACCTCACAAGTTTCGACGGAAATCGCTATAATATGTCACAATGTTCAAAGTCAATAGTTGAAATAATACGTTATTTGTCATGCTCATTGACGTAAAATACTTTAGAGCAAACTGTGGGACAAAATACATAAAAAAATAATTTCACTGCAAAAAGTTGAAATCAAGTGACATCTTAATACTCATGATTCCAAATATAAACTCGGGAAAAAATAATCAAAATTCGATACTGGATATATGGCATTAATACCGTCTGGGATATCATCTCTCATGAACACTCCTATCGCAAGAATTACAGCACATACCGCAATAATTACACACATCTAAAGGTACAGTTGAAATGATGTAATGTGACGTCAGAGCCGACTGCGGGACACAAAACATAAAAATTAACCCTTTACCTAACATGAAAAGCAGACGACACTTAAAAAAAGTATTGAATAACTCATTTTTTTTCATTTTTTGTCTCAAAGACATAGGTTATGATCCCTCATTGGAACGAGCTCGACGAGCTCGTTCCAACGAGGGAGAGGTCATAACCTATGTTTTTGAGACAAAAAATGGAAAAATAATGAAAATTAATTGGCGATTTTTGAGAATAGCGCTGGCCGGTTTTGAACGTTACGTTGGGGTAAAGGGTTAAATCCCATTGCACAAAGCTGAAATCAAGTAACATTTTAATACTCATGATTCCAAAAACAAAGTTGTAATAACATTTGACAATCCAACTTCTAATACCACACTCGGGTGGGGGGGGGGGGGGGGGGGCACTAAAAAATTGCAAGACGTGAAGTCTTATTTTTTATTCGGCTCCTTTTTACACCCACCCACCCACTACGTACAAATTTTCTACTACCGTTCTCAGACACCCACCACCACTCTCCCATTAAAATCCAAAATAAACTTATAAACTTAGTAGGCACAGCTGTCTTTAGAGGTTTTCATAATGTTCTTAAACTGGTACCACCAATTTAAACCTCTGTGGGCTGCTGTGGGCCCCAATCTACAAATGAGAAGCTGTTCGTTATCAGGCTTGGCCAGAGCAGGTGTACATATACGGGAACAAATTTTCCTTTGAATTGTTCCCAAAATATTGTCTGCACATTTTCTACATTTCGAACAAGACACCAACCCCCTACTAACGTGTGACCTTTTCCCAGATTGAGCCAAATATTCTCACATATAAAGCCTCCTGATGTTGTATTTATGTTTCGATTAGATGTACAACATCATCTTTAAGGTTTGAAACACAAATGATGCTATATATTAGCTGATATATTGATATATTTTTAAAAAATTAAAAAAATTGCACAAGTTGGAAATGCGCATTTTTTGGCGCACTCAAGAGACCCACCCACCCCCACGTCACGTCTTGCAAATTTTTGGTGCCCCCCCCCCCCCCGCCACACTTGCCAAGTTAAAATACAGGCGGGAGTACCCCTACTCTCGTTTTGTGAGCATCTCTATCCTATGAACTCCAACAGATACCGCTATAACATTTCACACACCACTCAAAAGTATAAATAATGCAACGTCGCGTTTGTTATTTGAATTGTCAAACAATATTTAACGCTACGACTTCAATTCAGATCGGTACGCCGCAAACGACAAAATGAAACTTCATTACACGAAGATGATATCAAGGGATATTTTAGTGATCATGACTCTCAAAACAGAGTTGAAAAAATGTTTCAAAATCTGTTTTTTGAATACCAGGGATATAAGGTACACACTGTCTTGGCTTCCCATCACATTTTTCGACCACCGCTACCCATGAGCTGCACAAGATACCGCCTTAATATTTCACACACAGCTTAATGAAATGTTAAAATAATTAACGGCGCAGTTTTATTCAGATTCTCTAAAAATGCTTAAGACCGTGACATCAGAGGTAACTGTGGGTACCCGAAATGCCCAAATTACTTTTTGGAACAGGCAACAGATATATTCTTTTCCCACAAATTAAACCACACACCTTCATAATGGTGCTGAAATGGCGTTAAATGACTTCTCGAGATTCGCTTTGCGATCTGAAATTAATCCAGCCTTGCCGTCCATGTTTGGTTTCTGATAGTGTATTGAAGTCGATACATTGTCTCTGGGCATATATCGACGAGTTCGTCTTGATGGGATTTGTCATGTTGGGATCATCTGGGATATTTTACCCATTGGTCCTTGTTGGAATGACACCACACACTGTCCCCTTCTGGCCATTTGTTCCAGTGAACACTTCCAAGATTTGTCACCGCTTCCAACTACGGAGGGTGGAGCAGAGGCGGACAGGTCGTGTGGTTCACCGGGAAAATTCCCCAGTTGGGTGGCCTCTGGAAACTCCCCAAAATTGTTGGTGCCTGGAATTTCGTGGAAAAACGTCCAACAGGCAAAATGGATCTGATTGCAAAGAATACCGGCATATTGAACTGTTCTCTATGTGAATCGCCAATGGAACATTTCGATATACCAGCAGTCTAGTCTGCTTCTCATCGTTCAGGTGCAAGGGAAACAGCGTTCTTTTATTTTGAAAAATCAAAAATTTTCTCCCATTGGGCCGAAGACTGGTCGGCCCCGATGGGGGACGCGCGCCCCTCCATCCCCTGTTGATACCATTCTTGCCGAATAAGTATGAAGATGATACAAAAATACCCTCTAAATGTCATCTGTGTGAACTGCCATTGACCATTCAGATGCAAGGAAGCAACATTCTTTCAGTTTTTTCCGGGTCTGGGGTCCACCTTGGTTGATTTTCCCGGTAAACTTTTCTGGACCAGTCCGCCCTGGAGTGAGGAGGGGGTGTAGGGGTGTGTGACTCCCAATAATTTTACAGTTGGAACATTAAGTTCATCTGTATTGGAGTCTCAGATATCGATTCTCTATTGCTGGTAATAATGTACGGGAGTAGATTTGCTTCTTGGTATTACGGTCCCGGCATGACTAATATTAAGCCCGGTACGTGGTATTAAATAAAAAGTTGGGAAGCCCAAACACCATGACTTCTACATCCACAAACAAATTTCCGGAGTTTTTTTTTTAACTGTAATCTTCAATGACAAATATTCGAAGAAGGCGTACCTCAATGATGTATTTGGAATATTACATCAGTAGGGACTTGGGGCATGATGGTCGGGACAAATTGGGTTTACCCCCAACCTCCTCCCACCCAATCGATTATCTTCTCGACCGTCCCCCCTTACAGATTCATGCAAATTTATTATTATATTTAAGACATGGACATATCTAAGTCTTGTAGACATTTAGATCCACATGAATTCACTGTTATTAAGCCATCACGTGTCAGATTTCAATTGCTCTGATTTGCAAACTGTAATGCTTGATTTTTCTGTTGCAGGGTCGCTATGGGTGGACGGACAGGACTTGTACAACAACGACACTATGATATCTTGGACTGGTGAACCCAATCCTTACATTTCTTGGGAATCCGGTGATCCAGATGGTGGGTCTCACGATTGTCTCCTCCTTGGTGCAGGGAGCGGCTTCGATTTTGTGGATTTTACGTGCATCAACCCATATCCCTACTGGGTACATATGTCAGAAAGACTTGCACCAGTGAGACTTGAACTGAAATATTGTTGCTTTTTTCAAAAAAATCAATAAAATATTAAGAAGTATCTCAGTTTATGAGCAGCATTTGTGTTTTCTTTTTCTCTATTTACAGTACGACTGCCGTGGACTGATCACTTTCCACAGGTGGGGCAATATTTCCACGGGACGCAATAAAATTATGTTCTAAAGCCTAATTATTACCACTTTTGCGGGCGTTCCTAGCACATTAACGATGTTTTGTCGGGCGTTGAAACCTCGTAATGCTCAACAAGTACAAGTCATGTGACGTGTTGGGCCGTTATTGACTATAACAGCCCCAACACGTCAATAACAGCCCGACACGTCTAAATATAGACAATGACGTCACATCTCTCAGTCGATCAACAATATTTTCCCCAGATTTCCATTTGGATCGAAATTCAATTCGGATTTTTTAAATTTGTAAACACAATTAACACACTTGTTTCAAGTGTTTCCCTTTGTGTCACGGACAGATAATGTATCAAATATAGGAAGCGATACACGCAAAGTAAGTGATGACATCTTTGATGAATAAACTCCTTGCTAAAGTTCGCATTTCGAAGACATATTTCATCATCTAACTTCCCAAATTTCGCCGTAGACTGATCAGACGAAGTCATGTTACCCGGTTTGTTTGTCAACAAATCAGACGATGGTGTCGCTGTTTTTTTTTAATTCTAAAAACGTCAAACTTCATTTATTTATCTTATTTCCCATATAATTTAACTGTAATGACCCCGATGTACGAAAGTGGCAATAATAGAAATAACATGACTTTGTCTGGCATTACAGTGTATCAACGGCTCAACAGAAATGATTAACAGCCCTTGAGCTTATTAGCGGCCCTCGACTTCGTCGCGGGCCGCTAATAAACTCTTGGGCTGTTAACCATTTCTGTTGAACCGTTAATACACTGTAATGCCCTTCAAAATCATGTTATTGTTATATTATAGACCTATGGCTCATGTGCTTTAGTAACATGATTAAATACAGTACGACTGCCGTGGACTGGTCACGTTCCATGGGGTGGGCAATATTGCCACGGACTCAATAATATTAGATTCCAAACCCTAATTACTGAAATAATCCTAAAAAATTTAATTAATGAAGCACCGGGTGCAACCCGGTGCTTCAGTAATTAAAATTTTGCTAATGATGATTTTTATTACCTGGTAAACGCATGCGTGGACGTCACTGCCCAGTCGTGGATTACGACCAGTCCAAGCCTGCTGCACTGTATTAATTGTATTCTTCCTAACTGGTGACATTGTGTCTATTGTCATGTCGTACTGTGATAAAAGTCTTTGTGTTTCGTGCAATTCCATGTCAAATAACCAAATGGCCTTAACTTCACCTATTCAATGAAAATTGGCTAACGTCTTTGGTTTGTAAACTATTAGGTATTAATGTAATCGAACCAGCGGTCCAGCTGGACAAACTTTGAATTTTGCCTTAAAATGACATGACCAGTAAGTTTCAGATTGTCATATTTCAGAGACTACTGAGTTAATCTTAATGACTATTGTGCCATTGATAAGTACTGAGCGGCTTCCAAAAATCTCATTGTTTCCTGTCTGGGATGAAGTTGAAATATAATGACTTTCCCTCAGGAATTTGACCTTGTGGTCTGGAAATGTTAGCAGACTCAATTGAGAGCCCCCATCTCTTTTCTACATAATATTAATGTAATATATTTGCAAGCAGTTTGTAATTATGCTGCTCAGAGTGATATTAACCTTTTCAGCCCGGTGTGCATAATTTCTTGGTGTGAAGAAAAAAAATGGCCGTGGACGAGCAGACGATATAAAGAGCAAAAAATCTGAAGCAATGCTCGGTATTAATTTAATCCAACATCGAGCTGTTAGATTACTTTATTACTGAACCTCCCGACAAACCAGAATGTTTTCGCCCATTTCGCCATTGACAGCATTGACTGAAATGATCCCTTCAGGGCGCAAGTGTTGAAAGGGTTAAATACCATTTCACGGTCGGCAAAAAAGTAGGGTGCTGCGAATCACACATTTTCAATTCGAGTCGAATCTCGAATCGAATCAGGTCTACTATTCGGAATCGAATCGAACCTCGAATCGAATCAGGGGTGACTGTGACGGCTCAATTCCCGACTTATAAATTATTCAAACTACATCATCAAGGCATGCTTCGACGAAGGCATGCCCTGATGTTGTAGCTGGAATATTATCCAGTAAGGGTCACAGTTCAAACGAGAGCGCGAATTGCCCACACTATGTACTGCACAGAACTAGTCGCTAGCAACAGCTCATCGCCAAGATGGCTTGGCAACTTTAAATTTGCTTCCAACAGTGATAGTGACTGGTGAGACCGAAATTAGAATTCGTGGCTGCATGGGCACAGATGCTATTTATATTAATATAGTGGAAATTACACTCAGTCTTCACGTTCATCATTATTTATGTACAATTTCCATCTGAACTTTGAGACGACGAATATGACTGATAGCGAGCTACATCTTACCTCCTACAAGTATCTGGGAAATTCATTGGTGACGTCACATGCAGACTGCATATAAAACCATATACTGCCTGCCAACATCAATATACGCTGACAGCTATGGGTAATCTCCCCTTTGTTCATTGATTATTCAAAATAGCGGCAGCCGATAAACGCTTCAAGTTGAAAGATTGAGTATTGGAAGCCCATATTTGGTCTGAAGTGCAGGTTAGGCAACTTAAAAGGCTTCATATTCTGTGGATGTGCGTCATGTTACCTTCGAAATGAAACTGTTTGGTATGTATGAATTTGCCTTGTTACAATTTATGGGAGAGTGCCTGTAGGCACTCTTCCATAAATTGTAACAAGGCAAAGACACGTGAACACATTGTGAGAATTCTCTCATTTAATTTTGATCGCTGTTGTTATTAGTTCTGTGCATCGATGCAGCAGTCGGTAAGATATATTTGTTACACAGTTTGTTGGTAGCCTAATATGGTATATATGGTGTCAGTTAATTCCATATTGGACTCGAGCTTCGCTCTCGTCCAATATGAAATTAACTGACACCATATATACCATATTAGGCCACCAACAAACTGTATAACTAATAATATTCCAGTAAAAGGATTTGGAGGGAAACGAATCGGGAAGCCGATTTCGAATCGAAGCGAATTCCATTTTGATATTCGAAATCAAACCGACTATCGAACCTTCGCAAGGCCATACAAAAAAGTTTATAAATGCATTACCGTTGGTGCAAAAGAATGAACATTTTGATTCTTAGAACTTTGTCCGGTGCACCTTTTCTACTAATGTTTCAAACTCGGAATAAAGATGATCAATGTTCCCTCTGTCGGGTACCAATGACGATAATTTCACTAAATAAATTCATTTGACAGCATTTAGCACCAAAATATAGAGCCCCAAAAATATTTTTGGAAGGTCTCAAAGACTTTGTGGTTTATGATTTCAACCCAGATGGTGGGTCTCACGATTGTCTCCTCCTTGGTGCAGGGAGCGGCTTCGATTTTGTGGATTTTACGTGCATCAACCCATATCCTACTGGGTACATATGTCAGAAAGACTTGCACCAGTGAGACTTGAAATGAAATATTGTTGCTTCTTTCAAAAATCAATAAAATATTAAGAAGTATCTCAGTTTATGAGCAGCATTTGTGTTTTCTTTTTCTCTATTTACAGTACGACTGCCGTGGACTGATCACTTTCCACAGGTGGGCAATATTTCCACGGACGCAATAAAATTATGTTCTAAAGCCTAATTATTACCACTTTTGCGGGCGTTCCTAGCACATTAACGATGTTTTGTCGGGCGTTGAAACCTCGTAATGCTCAACAAGTATAAGTCATGTGACGTGTTGGGCCGTTATTGACTATAACAACCCAACACATCAATAACAGCCCGACACGTCTAAATATAGACAATGACGTCACATCTCTCAGTCGATCAACAATATTTTCCCCAGATTTCCATTTGGATCGAAATTCAATTCGGATTTTTTTAATTTGTAAACACAATTAACACACTTGTTTCAAGTGTTTCCCTTTGTGTCACGGACAGATAATGTATCAAATATAGGAAGCGATACACGCAAAGTAAGTGATGACATCTTTGATGAATAAACTCCTTGCTAAAGTTCGCATTTCGAAGACATATTTCATCATCTAACTTCCCAAATTTCGCCGTAGACTGATCAGACGATTGTCATGTTACCCGGTTTGTTTGTCAACAAATCAGACGATGGTGTCGCTGTTTTTTTTTAATTCTAAAAACGTCAAACTTCATTTATTTATCTTATTTCCCATATAATTTAATTGTAATGTCCCCGATGTACGAAAGTGGCAATAATAGAAATAACATGACTTTGTCGGGCATTACAGTATATCAACGGCTCAACAGGAATGGTTAACAGCCCTTGAGCTTATTAGCGTCCCTCGACTTCGTCGCGGGCCGCTAATAAACTCTTGGGCTGTTAACCATTTCTGTTGAACCGTTAATACACTGTAATGCCCTTCAAAATCATGTTATTGTTATATTATAGACCGATGGCTCATGTGCTTTAGTAACATCATTAAATACAGTACGACTGCCGTGGACTGGTCACGTTCCACGAGGTGGGTAATATTGCCACGGACTCAATAATATTAGATTCCAAACCCCAGTTATAGAAAAAATCATAAAAAATTTAATTAATGAAGCACCGGGTACAACCCGGTGCTTCATTAATTAAAATTTTGCTAATGATGATTTTTATTACCTGGTAAACGCATGCGTGGTCACCACTGCCCAGTCATGGATTACGACCAGTCCACGGCTTCTGTATGTATTAAATGTATTTTTCCTAACTAGTGACATTGTGTCTATTGTCATGTCGTACTGTGATAAAAGTCTTTGTGTTTCGTGCAATTCCATGTCAAATAACCAAATGACCTTAACTTCACCTATTCAATGAAAATTGGCTAACGCCTTTGGTTTGTAAACTATTAGGTATTAATGTAATCGAACCAGCGGTCCAGCTAGGCAAAATTTGAATTTTGCCTTAAAATAGCATGACCAGTAAGTTTCAGATTGTCATATCTCAGAGACTACTGGGCTAATCTTAATGACCATTGTGCCATTGATAAGTACTGAGCGGCTTCCAAAAATCTCATTGTTTCCTGTCTGGGATGAAGTTGAAATATAATGACTTTCCCTCAGGAATTTGACCTTGTGGTCTGGAAATGTTAGCAGACTCAATTGAGAGCCCCCATCTCTTTTCTACATAATATTAATGTAATATATTTGCAAGCAGTTTGTAATTATGCTGCTCAGAGTGATATTAACCTTTTCAGCCCGGTGTGCATAATTTCTTGGTGTGAAGAAAAAAAATGGCCGTGGACGAGCAGACGATATAAAGAGCAAAAAATCTGAAGCAATGCTCGGTATTAATTTAATCCAACATCGAGCTGTTAGATTACTTTATTACTGAACCTCCCAACAAACCAGAATGTGGTCGCCCATTTCGCAATTGACAGCATTGACTGAAATGATCCCTTCAGGGCGCCAGTGTTGAAGGGGTTAAATACCATTTCACGGTCGGCAAAAAGTAGGGTGCAGCGAATCACACATTTTCAATTCGAGTCGAATCTCGAATCGAATCAGGTCTACTATTCGGAATCGAATCGAACCTCGAATCGAATCAGGGGTGACTGTGACGGCTCAATTCCCGGCTTATAAATTATTCAAACTACATCATCAAGGCATGCTTCGACGAAGGCATGCCCTAATGTTGTAGCTGGAATATTATCCAGTAAGGGTCACAGTTCAAACGAGAGCGCGAATTGCCCACACTATGTACTGCACGGAACTAGTCGCTAGCAACAGCTCATCGCCAAGATGGCTTGGAAACTTTAAATTTGCTTCCAACAGTGATAGTGACTGGTGAGACCGAAATTAGAATTCGTGGCTGCATGGGCACAGATGCTATTTATATTAATATAGTGGAAATTACACTCAGTCTTCACTTTCACCATTATTTATGTACAATTTCCATCTGAACTTTGAGACGACGAATATGACTGATAGCAAGCTATATCTTACCTCCTACATCTGGGAAATTCATTGATTCAAAGACGTCACATGCAGACTGCATATAAAACCGTATACTGCCTGTCAACATCAAAATACGCTGACAGCTATGGGTAATCTCCCCTTTGTTCATTGATTATTCAAAATGGCGGCAGCCGATAAACGCTTCAAGTTGAAAGATTGAGTGTTGGAAGCCCATATTTGGTCTGAAGTGCAGGTTAGGCAACTTAAAAGGCTTCGTATTCTGTGGGTGTGTGTCATGTTACCTTCGAAATGAAACTGTTTGGTATGTATGAATTTGCCTTGTTACAATTTATGGGAGAGTGCCTGTAGGCACTCTTCCATAAATTGTAACAAGGCAAAGACACGTGAACACATTGTGAGAATTCTCTCATTTAATTTTGATCGCTGTTGTTATTAGTTCTGTGCATCGATGCAGCAGTCGGTAAGATATATTGGTTACACAATTTGTTGGTAGCCTAATATGATATATATGGTGTCAGTTAATTCCATATTGGACTCGAGCTTCGCTCTCGTCCAATATGAAATTAACTGACACCATATATACCATATTAAGCCACCAACAAACTGTGTAACTAATAATATTCCAGTAAAAGGATTCGAAGGGAAACGAATTGGGAAGCCGATTTCGAATCGAAGCGAATTCCTTTTTGATATTCGAAATCGACCGAATATCAAACCTTCGCAGGGCCATGCAAAAAAAGTTTATAAATGCATTACCGTTGGTGCAAAAGAATGAACATTTTGATTCTTAGAACTTTATTAGTCGCTGTCAGCTGTCCGGTGCACCTTTTCTACTAATATTTCAAACTCGGAATAAAGATGATCAGTGTCCCCTCTGTCGGGTACCAATGACGATAATTTCACTAAATAAATTCATTTGACAGCATTTAGCACCAAAATATAGAGCCCCAAAAATATTTTTGGAAGGTCTCAAAGACTTTGTGGTTTATGATTTCAGTACGCCACATTATGATGTTTTTCACTCAAACAATCCATTACAATGCCCACACGATTAATACAAGAGTCTACATGTTATTTTCACAGCTAACAATGCTGATTGTTTTATTTTGTTACTTGGAAATTGTACATATAAAAGCATGTTAACATCTATAAATTTGGTAATTCGGATAACCAATTGCAAGAACGTTGGGCGAGAGTTTGGTAACCGCTCCCGTCAACACTTTGTACTACATGTACGCTGCAGTCCAGTTAATAAATTTGCTACATAGTGTAAAGACCTTTGTCCCTGTATCAGTATGCATTGCGTCTTCTGATTGATCAACGTGACCGAAACAAATAGCCATGGTATCGGCTATCTTCAAACATGCGGGTGATAAGAGAGCGCGCCGTTGTTCCCCGTTTGTCACTCGAGAAACACCCAGGTGATAAAAAATAATCTTTGACCCCGACTGGATCACATTGGTTGCAGAAACTGCTATTAGAACTGTTTAATTATATCCAACTTATTGTCGTATTGTAGTGAATATTAATACAAATTAAAAAACATCGCTGCAGCCCTATGAGTAGAAGCACTTTTTGGCTGTCGTATTCGATGAGAACTGAACAGATTGAATCGGGTTCCGCCGCAAATATACTTTTGCGCTTTGCGGGGTGAGAACATCAAGGGGAGCAACTCATCTCTTTATCTTCGATATCGCTTGAGCAGAATACAAAATGTCAATCTCTCACTTCGCTTGTCACTCAGATGGGGGACATCGTTTACAAACGGATTGAACTCACGCCTAAACCCACCGTCAGATCAAATAATACTACCACACGGCTTTTTAGAGAGTCTTTGGCAGAGAAAGACTTTGATACTGAATTTGAATCGGTTTTAAAAATTCACCAAAGTGAAAAACTTCTCCATGTGTGACCTCGTTTATAAACAACGATTCGGAAATAGACTCGGTCTATTTATAGTTTTGCTGTGACGTTTGTTTCGATGTTTGGTTCAAAATCTGAGGCTCAGTATGGGGTTTAAACTTCGTCGCCTTAATGTGGGATCATATTTTACATCTCGGCATTATTTCTGTGTTGGGAGACAGGACAAAATCGTTATCTCACGCCTGTCAAGTAATCTCTCGGAAACAGGTTTGATCATTCCCATTTGACATGGTTGAATTGAACAGTTTATCCATTTAACCCTTTACCCAACGTAACGGCCAAAACCGGCCAGCGCAATTCTCAAAAATCGCCAATTAATTTTCATTATTTTTTAATTTTTTGTCTCAAAAACATAGGTTATGACCTCTCGTTGGAACGAGCTCGTGTTCCAACCTATGTTTTTGAGACAAAAAATGAAAAATATTAGTTATTGAAGAATTTTTTTTTTTGCAAGTGTCGTCTGCTTTTCATCCTAGCTAAAGGGTTAATCCGATTGTTATCCAAACATTTCTTCTTTGTTACTTAATTTTTTTATCTTGCTTTTTAACCCTTTACCTAACATGAAAAGCAGACGACACTGGCCAAAAAAATTCTTGAATAACTATTTTTTTTCATTTTTTGTCTCAAAAACATAGGTTATGACCCCTCATTGGGACGAGCTCGACGAGCTCGTTCCAATGAGGGGTCATAACCTATGTTTTTGAAACAAAAAATGAAAAAAATCATGAAAATTAAATGGCGATTTTTGAGAATAGCGCCGGCCGGTTTTGACCGTTACGTTGGGTAAAGGGTTAAACTTCTTTATGATCCTTCTGAAAAACAGTAGCTTATCTGGTTACCTCTCATTCTGCCTACAGCTCATTCTGCCTACACTTTTCTAAAACCAATTAACACCTTTCTAGGGGATTAACAAAACACATACATACCCAGTGTTAAAATGGATTGGACCACAAATCAAGACACTGACCATTGATTGCAAGTCAGTTAATCAAAACACTAATTACTGTAATGATTGCACATGAGTTTATTTGCTTATTGTACTATTATTTCATAGTTTTTTCTTTTGATATGTAGTATAAATATAATGTTGCCTGTAGATCCGGTACAAAATGTGTAGATTGATGTGATGAATGAGGGACATGATCACACCCCACAAATTATAGATGTATTGGTTATGTCACTTCTACCTGGGTAGATGATGATGCAGTGTTTAGACTTCCAATGTGGAATCAACATGGTAATGTGGGACCACGGACTAATAATCATCTGGAGGGCCGGCACTCCAAACTGAATCGATCACTGTCCAAAGCGCATCCAAATATGTATGAGTTTATAACACAATTAAAGACAATTGAAGACAGAGATAGAAAGACAAGGGCTCCGCTTGGCCATGACGCTGTTCCAGCAGCCAGAAAACGCATCTACAGAGAAATAGACTTTCGTCTTATTCGTCTCAAGGAGCAACTCAGACAAGGACTAAAGTCATCCATTCAGTTTTTAGATGCAGCTAGCCATGTTTTGACGCTTGATTTGTGATTTTAGTTGTAAATTTATGTAATTTCTTTTTATTTTATTCAGGATTAAAATTTCTTGTCACATTACAGAAAACACACCATGCTCTTTCATGTTAAAATACCGAAAGTTCAGAAAGAAAATTTTCCCTACAAGTAATGTATACTAAATCAACTTAGGAAAAATTAGCCGACTGACGTCGGGGTATTATGACATAAGAGAACCAAAGTGGTTATGAAAATAGGAACAGTCTATTTATTACAAGGGGGATTAGCTTTTATCAATGTAGAAGTAATTAGATTATTTATTGAAAATTGTAGGCAGATTGGGTGTAGGCAGAATGAGCTGTAGGCAGAATGAGAGGACACCGATTATCTGCTAATATTATATCTCACGTGACTTCCTTGCATTCTGATCGGCTGAACGATGATACCCTATTTCGTGTAGTTTGCATCCACAGAACTGACCAGGCATTACACCCAGGCACTACACGTTTTCTATTTTTAGCACACTACTATATCAGTTTTCTTTTCATACTGGGCGAATAAAACTGATCAGGCTAAATTTAAATATCGATTCACAGCTGCACAACATCCACAAAACGACCCGGAAAGAAATCATTATGGAAAAATGAATCGCTTTTCCATTGTTGAAGTCACATTTTCCGAGGCGTTCATTTTATTCCTTGAAAAGATGATCCATATCTCGTTTCGAAAAGAATGCTCCATACCTGGGTACAACATTCATTAGAGCGCGTCCGGGTATGAAAAATCGTTTGTTTCGCTGCTCATATTATTTCACTATTTAATTGTATGTTCTGGGCAGTAAACGAACAAATAATGGAATTCATTTGAATCTTCGGAGGTTTGTATCCCCGTACTGACCCATTCGATAATGTAAATGTGTGACAAATGTGTGGAAATTATCAAACTGCGTTGTCAAATTTCGAAAATTTTAGTTTTCATTCGCGAGTTGCGCGATTCTAGAATACACAGTTCCGTTTGGGGGAAATGTTTTGTTTACCCTTGCCGACCGATTCAAAATCTGTCTTCTGCTCATATCAATAATCCAAGTTAGCCGTGTTTTGGAAGAAGAAAATGTTTTTTAAAAACTACATGGTATATTTTTCTATATAACGCTGGTTGGTAGGGCTGCTACCTTGGTAATAGATTAACAAATCGGACAGATGTTTTTCTTGATGGATGTTCGATATAATATAAGGATTAGTGCATGTCTTGTCGTTGACTACGCCCATATAGTGCCCAGTGAGGTGGTGTAGTCCCCTCCGCTTCGCGACGGGAACTACACTACCTCACTGGGCACTATATGGGCGTAGTCAACTCCATGCCGTGCACTATTCCTTAATTAGCTTATTTGGAGTGAATAATCAGTGCATAAATAATAGTCATGAAAAGTTAACCCTTTGTACCCGAGAGGCCGCTTTTCCCTTACGTCATAATTTCATTTAGTAGGATGGATGCTAAGTGAATGTGTGGGGTAGACCTATCAAGATTTTCAACGTGCAGCCTTGTGGCTGCACGTTGAAAATATTAATTGGTGTACCCCAAGTACTAAATATGGACTCTTCCAATTGGCGCCTTTGAACTAATATGGAAGATACCACCAGTGTTCAAAGGGTTAATAATAGCCTTTTATTGATTTATTTACTTTCAGCTTTTTATTGTTTATATTTATTGGTTTCTCAGGTAATACTAATTTAAAATATCGCATTTTGAGTTCAACAAGACGCCATCAGCAATGCTTTAGAATTTCAGATTACGCCGTGTTGCTCTCAAAGGACGATACGCGATTAACTTGTTCTCATGTACAATTAGATTCCATTTGGTACAAAAATCATCTTTTGGTACCGAACAAAAATTCCACTTGGCACCCAAAAAATTCGGACCAGCGTGAACGATGAGGATGATGTCAATGGCGATGGCTCAATAATAAAATAATGTTCGTGTGTTCAATCCACCATCTGAGAAGATGAGGATTCTTACGGAGAATAGTGTTCTTGTACATTTCTCTCTTTAGGAACTTTGTAAATTATCAGTCATATTAATTGGAAATTCAACAAATCCACGTAGATGCAGTTAAAACTAGAAGTCCTGTCGCGAACTATGCGCTTATTTTGACACAATTTCGCGTTGGGATAGCGCCAAATTTCCCCATCAAACGACAAAAAAAGCACGACAGGTTCTCCTGGTTTTCAATAGAAGGCACTAGTAATGTTTCAGCCAGCCAATGAACCTCCGGGTTAACCGTGGGGCATGTGTACTGAATTTGATAGTCTTACCATCGTCATTGCATGCAGATCAACGCGCAGTGTGACGTGCTATTTGCGGACAATTCATGACAGAATTTCTAGTTTTAACTGTGAATATTTAGCCTTCATTCCATACACTCTTTATCTGGTTAGTAGCAGATCGAAAGGCATTAAGTGATAACAACAGGAATAACATTGATTAGTACCCCTCCAGCTCTCAATGTTTATTTCTATAGGGCAGCTATTATACTGTAATGCCCTTGAAACTCATGTCATTGTTATATTATTACCACGTAACAGGACACTTCTAGTGCATTGTCACAATGTTATTTTTACGCTGCGACAACTTAACGCCAAAAGCCGCTGAAAAGCCAATGAGCTGTTGAACTGAAAATATATTATCGGCAACACATCACGTGACTCACTCAGAAGAATCCTTATTTTATATCTCCTGGTAATTTCGGTTCCACTGTCTTGATTTTTAGCTCGACTAACTTTCAGTCAGGGGAGCTATAGTGATCACTCACCGTTCGTCGTCCGTCGTCCGTGAACATGTTGTTTGCGTCTTCTCCTCCCAAACCGCCGAACCAATTTAATTGATATTTGAGATAATAGTTTGTTATGACATCGCATTTTGACTTTGTTCAAATCAAGTTGCCTCGCCCCTCGGTAGGGACACGCCCAAAAAGTGTGCTTAATTCTTAAAAAATCTTCTCATGAACCAGCAGTAGCAGAGTCTTGATATTTGGTGTGCAGCTTCCTTTTGAGGTGTAGACTGAGATTTGTTCAAGAGAAGTTCGAAGAGATGTACTTGCCTTCGTTATGGGAGGGGCAAGAATTTTTGCCCCGCCCCAAATTTCTATTTTCCAAACCGAGAGGCAGATTTGAATCAAATTTGATAGGAGGGCTTATTGGGTCATAAGTACTTAATTTATGCGAAAAACGATTTTCCCGTTGCCCCATGGGAACAGCAGGAGCTAAAATAGAAAAAATATTAAAACGCCCATATCTCCAAAACTACACGGCACTGGGAATTCTTATTTGGTGTGAAGCTTCCTAAGGACCAACAGAAAGGAATGGTAAAAAAATTGCTATCAGTTTTATCATGGGGTATTTTTGGGGGATTTTGAAAAAGCGTCGAGTCAGCATTTTTTAACACTGTGGGTAGTGGAAAAATATTTAGGGCTACTTTTCTCCCAAACCAATGCTCCATACGCTTTCAAATTTCACATATAACAACTTTGGAAGATTGTTTCACAAGTTTATTGAAACAAATTCCTGGGTCCATATTTGGGCTCTCTATGGGTGTCCAAATGTTAAAATTAGTGCAGTTTGAGGAATATTCTTTAAAAATCTTCTTCAGATCTACGAATCAGAATCTTTCAATATTTGGTATGAAGCATGCTTTGGGAGTGAGATTCAGGTTTGTTCAAACCAAGTCCCTGGGTTCATATTTGGGCTCACTGTGGGAGCCCGAATTATAACTTAGTTCAAAATGAGGAATTATCTTCAAAAATCTTCTTCAGATCCAGCAGTCCGAATGCTTTGATATTTGGTATGCAACAACCTTAGGAGGATGACACTCAAGTTTGTTCAAGCCAAGTCAGTAGTATAGCATGTACCCGGACACCCCACATTTGGATGACCTCGGTGGATGACCTCGGAAGTGACGTCATGTCACGTGACCCAGTGGCGCCATGTTGTGTTGTCATGGTAACCCGCGTGAGCGGCCATGTTGTGACGTCATCTCCATAGTGACGCATGGTGTTAGTGCGCATGCGTGTTGTTAGGGTGATACGTGTTTCCGTCGTCCATTTTGTATACTGGATGCCGCCATCTTGGTTTCTATGGTAGCACGTGGTTGCTATGTTACCCAATTTTTCTGCAATAGCTAGGGGTATGTTCGGAGGGTATGTTCCTTTGTAGAAGAGTAAATCTAATTACCACAAACAACCCGACAATCTCTCCAAATCACCAAAATCTATCCCAACTTTTACTATTTCGAATTCTTTCAGAATTCTCTGCTTCTGTCTATATATGCAATAGTTTTCCTCTACCTAGCCATGTTTCTTTGTTCTGGAGTATACTCCAGTAGCGTAGAAGAGCCTATTAGTTGGAACAGTTTACCTTATTATTACTATATTTAGCAATTTCTGGTCTATTCTTGTTAGTTCTGACCCTATTCCGTGTACTCTTGTTGTTTCATTTGTCTAGATCATTTATATCCAATCAGATTGCTTGATTTCCCATAATCTGTATGCAGGGTTATCTCCCTTGTGTATAACAAAAGCGGTCCCAAAGCCAATAAGCTATCGAGTAGTTACTGATAAGTCATTGCTCGAACGACTCTAAGCCCATCGAGCAAATGAGCTATCGAGCAATTGCTCGATCGAGTGACTCCTCGAACGACTCATTTCAGTATTTGAGGATATCTATGGCCCGGTATTGTATTATTTGAGGATACCTATCCCAAATATCCCTTATAAGCTAAAGAGCCAAGAGAGTAATTGCTCCATGAGCAATTGCTCGAACGACTCGAAGCTCATCGAGCAAATGAGCTTTAGAGCAATTGCTCGATCGAGTGACTCGACATACTGCTCGAACGACTCGAAGTCCATCGAGCAAATGAGTTTTAGAGTAATTGCTCGTTCGAGTGACTCCTCGAACGACTCTTCGACTCATGTCAGAAAAAAGGGATTCTAGGGCCTAAAAGGGATTCCGTAAGTAGGGCTTTTTCCCAAATAAGCCAACGAGCCAAGAGAGTAATTGATCCATGAGCAATTGCTCGAACGACTCGAAGCTCATCGAGCAAATGAGCCTTAGAGCAATTGCTCGATCGAGTGAGTCCTCGAACGACTCTTAGACTCATTTCAGTATTTGAGGATACCTATTGTATTGGGCTATTGGGGGGATACTTGTTGGAATTTACATCCGGGTACTTCTGTCGGGGTAGTAGATACAAACAAACAACAATATACATAACATTTTCATTTTTTTAAATTCAAATATACAATTCAATTTCTCAATGCATTTCTCTTTGTAGTTCTTCTTGCATGGGCTAACCATTTCATCTTCTTGTGGGTTGGAGCTTCTTCCCATTGCATGGCTAGGTTCTTGATAAAACACATTCTCTCATTTGATAACTTGGCTTTGTTGGTTGCTTTAATTTCCTGTCTGGCATCTTTGGATTCCTCTTTTTCTAGCTGTTTCATAGTAGTAACTTCAGTCTTCTTAGTAGTAATTTCATTTGTGGTTTGAGTGGAAACATCTTTCTTAGCTTCAGTAGTAACTTCATTCGTAGTGGTAACTTCATTCTTTATGGGAGCTGGCATCTTTTTCTTGACTTCAGTAGATACTTCGTTCTTAGTGGAAACTTCTTTCTTTGTGGGAGCTGGCATCTTTTTTCTTGACTTCAGTAGATACTTCGTTCTTAGTGGAAACTTCTTTCTTTATGGGAGCTGGCATCTTTTTCTTGTCTCCAGTAGTAACTTCGTCCTTAATGGAAATATCTTTCTTTGTTTCTGTAGAAACTTTGTTCGCAGTAGTAACTTCTTTCTTGTTTGTATTGTGAGTCAGTTCTGTCTTTATTCTTTTGTTTACTGATCGGCCAGTATCCACACACCTTTGTTTCTTTCCACCAGCATCCATGTCTTGATTTTTTCTCTTGGCTGCATTTACCACACGATTCACTTGGATCAGTTCCTTGGAAGACAACTTTAATCCAGCATCATTCTTGAAGATCTGTATATGTAAGTCATCTTTGAATCTGAGCACTGCTGTTGACACAGACATCTTCACTCTTCGACGTTCAAAACAGAAATGAATTTATTTTTATACCAACACTCCTTTTATACTTTTTTAATCGTCTTCTTCTTCTTCTTCTTCATCATCTTCTTCTCGGAATGAGTATTTTGTCATAAGGTTGTCGACCAGAAATCTTCGCTTTTCCAAGGCATATTTCTGGGATTCTTCAAAGTCAAAATCCTCTTCTTCACGAAGACGCTTGGCAGTGTCTTGAATTTTCTTGTGAATTGAGTCGTTGCAAAAATTTCAAATGTGCACAACGGTATGAATATATTTCTCACTAATGGCTTCTCTAACATTCTTTTGAAGTGCTCTATTTGCTGTTTCAACTGCATCTTCACTATCCATTCCATCTTCGATATATTTGTTCATAAGGTTGTCAAAATCGTTTTGGTATTTATCAAAGGCACTTTGAACGACACCTCCCATCATAGAAACGTCTACGTCTTCCTCTTCGTCTTCTTCTTCATATTCCATATCTTCTGATAGTTCCGACGATTCATCAGAGTCCGAATCTCTTGACCAATTTTTTTGGTGCACAACTGCATTGCATTGTGTCCGCTCTCTTCGAAGGTCAGATTACAAATAACAAATTTCTTATGAGCGCGACCCTTTTATAGGATATCGGACAGAGCATTGATGACGGGTTTGATCAACTTTCCTAAAAATCCTCCTTTCTGTATGATGCATCTTCTTTTCCGATAAGATAGTTCTCTCTTTGGTGAGGCAATTCTCCTTATTTCGTACTTGTGTGGAATCAGCTTAGCTCTCTCAGATTTGGTTATAGGTACTGCTCCCTTCAAGATATTCGAGGCACAATCACATATACATTGTATCAAATCATCACTAGCCATCTTCTGCATAGTCTTGGCTTCACATCGATCCGCATCAGAGAGGAATCTAAATTTCTCTATAATCTTGTAGTGTTGCTCGATTTTTCCGTTTGTCGGTTTGGGCAAACTTCTTCTTTGTGCCTCTTCATGTTAAACTTTCGAGAAAATGTTTTCCACAGTACTCGCAGTTATGTATCGCCATGTCTTCACTCTTTCGTGGTCGTAGAACAAATGAGTTTATTTTCACACCAACACCCCTTTTATACCTTTTTCAGAGCTAGGACTGGGTTGATAAGCGCCGAGAGAAAGCAACTCGTAGTATACATATTTTTATATCTGGAGAAATTCCATCATCTGTTAGCAGCTTCAATACATGTTCGTATTTTCGCAGGTCATCAAATTCAGCAAAATTCAGTGGTATCTTATCTTCGAGAATGTTGGTAGCACATTCACATAAACAGGTAATCAAATCGTCATCAGCAGCGCGTAGAACGGCATCGATTTCCACCTTGTCAGCATCCCGTAAAAATTCTAAAAGGGTCTTATTCTGGTCAGTCATTAAATCTCCATTATCTCTCTCCTCTTCTGTTCTTCTTGGACAGTTATGTTCTTCATGCCTCTTACGTGTGAAGCTCCTGGAGAATTCTTTATCACAATATCTGCAGCTGAGCCGACGATGGTCCTTTTCGTGTCTTCGAGCATTATCCGATCTTGAAAATAACTTGGAACAGTATCTGCATCGAACTGATAACATGTCTTCACTCGACGACGGTCAGGACAGAAATGAATTTATTTTCGTACCAACACCCTTTTTATACTTTTCCCGACAGAAGGACCCGGATGTAAAGTCCAACAAGTATCCCCCAATGGCCCAATACAATAGGTATCCTCAAATACTGAAATGAGTCTAAGAGTCGTTCGAGGAGTTACTCGATCGAGCAATTGCTCTAAGGCTCATTTGCTCGATGAACTTCGAGTCGTTCGAGCAACTGCTCATGGAACAATTACTCTCTTGGCTCTTTGGCTTATTTGGGAAAAAGCCCTACTTACGGAATCTCCTTTAGGCCCTAGAATCCTTTTTTTCTGTCATGAGTCGAAGAGTCGTTCGAGGAGTCACTCGAACGAGCAATTGCTCTAAAGCTCATTTGCTCGATGGACTTCGAGTCGTTCGAGCAGTATGTCGAGTCATTCGATCGAGCAATTGCTCTAAGGCTCATTTGCTCGATGAGCTTCGAGTCGTTCGAGCAATTGCTCATGGAGCAATTACTCTCTTGGCTCTTTAGCTTATAAGGGATATGTGAGATAGGTATCCTCAAATAATACAATACCGGGCCATAGGTATCCTCAAATACTGAAATGAGTCTAAGAGTCGTTCGAGGAGTCACTCGATCGAGCAATTGCTCGATAGCTCATTTGCTCGATGGGCTTAGAGTCGTTCTAGCAATGACTTATCAGTAACTGCTCGATAGCTTATTGGCTTTGGGACTGCTTTTGTTATACACAAGGGAGATAACCCTACATACAGATTATGGGAAATCAAGCAATCTGATTGGTTATAATGATCTAGACAAATGAAACAACAAGGGTACACGGAATAGGGTCAGAACTAACAAGAATAGACCAGAAATTGCTAAATATAGTAATAATAAGGTAAACTGTTGCAACTAATAGGCTCTTCTACGCTACTGGAGTATACTCCAGAACAAAGGAACATGGCTAGGGAGAGGAAAACTATTGCATATATAGACAGAAGCAGAGAATTCTGAAAGAATTCGAAATAGTAAAAGTTGGGATAGATTTTGGTGATTTGGAGAGATTGTCGGGTTGTTTGTGGTAATTAGATTTACTCTTCTACAAAGGAACATACCCTCCGAACATACTCCGTCCTATTGCAGAAAATTGCGTAACATAGCAACCACGTGCTACCATAGAAACCAAGATGGCGGCCTCCAGTATACAAAATGGACGACGGAAACACGTATCACCCTAACAACACGCACTGCGCATGCGCACTAACACCACGTATCACTATGGAGATGACGTCACAACATGGCCACTCACGCGGGTTACCATGACAACACAACATGACGTCACTAGGTCACGTGACATGACGTCACTTCCGAGGTCATCCACCGAGGTCATCCAAATGTGGGGTGTCCGGGTACATGACATACTACTCAAGTCCCTGGGTTGATATTTGGGCTCCCCGTGGGAGCCCGAATTATACCTTAGTTCAATATGAGGATATATTCTTCAAAAATCTTTTTCACATCCACCAGACAGAATCTTTTGATATTTGGTATACAGCATCCCACTAGAGGTGAGATTCAAGTTTGTTCAAGCCAAGTCCCTGGGTTCATATTTGGGCTGGTTTTTGTTCCACTGGTCAGAATCTTTGGATATTTGGTATAAGCTTTTCTTAGGAGGGGCAGATGCAACTTGTTGAAAGCACAATTTCCTGGGTTCATATTTAGGCTACCATGTCAGGTGAAAGCCCTCAGGCCCCCTGGTGCCTCTTGTTTAAAAAGAATGGGCGACGTTTTACTCCACTTATTTGGCATTCATTACGTTTGGAAATATGTTTTGTCTGTAATACTCTAGTTGAGGTTAGTTGGCATCACTTGGTAACGCTAAAGGTTAGTTATTTACGCGATGGAAACCGCCACCGTATACGTATTGAGTTAACTGTTATGTGTTTCATTATTCTAATTGTGGTTTAACCCTTTACCCTCCCCGTGGGAACCCCGGGAAGTAAGCAGCACTTGTTTACTGCGGTAAACCAGTTCCGCTTTACTAGTAAAATAGGACCCAGTCACCAATGCTTGGGGTGAAAGTCCTCTAAAATGGGCAACATGTTGATCAACGATTGACTATCCTTGACTTCATCGCCATGTTGTGTCACGATTAGCCATTGTGCATAAATATGTGACGTTAACCACCGACAAACAAACAAACAAACCCTTTACCCATCCGCATCCGCCCGCGTGATATGCAAATTCAGCAGTTGAAAAAATATTATTTTTCAAAAAAAATCAACAAAACCATATCATGTGACCCCTCGTTGGAACGAGCTCGTCGAGCTCGTTCCAACGAGGGGTCACATGATATGGTTTTGTTGAAATTTTTTGAAAAATTTGAAAAAATTCTATTTAAAATAATAAATTTTGATATCGTCTGCGTTGTGTAAAGGGTTAAATAAAAACTTAATCAGCGATCGGCAACCCCATTTTTGCTATGCGTCTGAAAACAAACTAACGGAATTGTCAATATATCGCAATTGAGCAATTGTGTGATATCAACTAATTACAATAAAGTTTTCTAGAAGGCAGTTTAACCATTTGCCCAACGCAGACGATCTCGAAATTTGGTATTTAAAAAAAATATTTCTTTAAAATTTTCAAAAAATTTCAACAAAACCATATCATGTGACCCCTCATTGGACGAGCTTGAAGTCCTAAAACCACGTATGCTTTGAGACTGTGTTTCAAATCTGATTGCCTGTTTCATGCTTTTTCATCTCTTTTAATAGAACGATGAGGGAACAGGGTGACAACGATATACAGGAAAAGAAAATTCACGCACACACCATGCAGTACATGGGGAGTGTATTCTTACTAAATCACCCGCAGAGTGGAGATTTCACCCAAGCAATAATTGCAAATTTATTGCAAGGCATAACACGCACAAGCAAAGTTTCAGCCAATGGACCTCCGGGTTATACCCGGAGGTCCATTGGCTGAAACATTGCTTGTATTTTTTGTTGATGTGTACAAAATTTGAAAGTTATAGTTTGGATGATAACTCCACTCCGCGAGTGTTTTAGTTACAATCCACTCTCCACGTACTGTAACTGCATTGGTTGGTTGGTCAGGTTGGGTCAGATCGCATCGTTCTCTCAAGTGGTTGACTGGTTGATTGTTTCGTTCACATTTTGTTATTTCTTTCCATTTCTGCCCCCAACACACAGCTTATACCCCTTTGGAACAAGCGCTTTGCGCTCGTTCCTGTGAGCATTGAGGGGTCATAATATCTGTTTCGGTAGCACAAAATGACAATGTTTATTTACTAAAAACAAATGTGCTGTTGATGTTTATTTACTAAAAACAAATGTACTGTTGATGTTACGTAAATGGTGAACTTTCCGGATAATACCCGACTATATTTTCCGAGAAAAAATGACGTGGGGAGTATTTCGAACTTGGGGTGGGGGAACGGACATACAGGAGTACCCACACACGATGGTCCATCTGCTATAGTAACATCATTAAATACAGTACGATAGCCGTGGACTGGTCACCTTCCACAGGGTGGGCAATATTACGGACGCAATAATATTAGATTCCAAACACTGATTACAGGAACAATCATCGAAAGGTAAAACCTGGTGCTTCATTAATTAAAACTTTGCTGCGGATGATTTTTATTACCTGATAAACGCTGGCGTGGACATCACGGCCCACGCGTGGATTATGACCAGTCCACGGCGGCTGTACTGTTAAAAAAATAGATTGTTCTGAGCAGTAATCATACGATTTGTGCGACGTCGTTAAATATTGGGGAAAAATAGTGGGGTTTGATGCATTTTGAGGCGAGAAAAATGCAATAGGTATTTTCGTGTGTTCGTGTATACTCTCGTTATATCTTAATTAATACCATACGACGGACACGGATTCCTCTCACGCAGCTTTTATTAGTTGACGACGTAACCAATTATCAGTTACTCTGGGATGTGGTTCCCAAAACATTGGCCCAATGCTAGTTTCACAGAACATAGAGCCCAAATGGTCTCCAGTGTTGAGCTACACACGCTAAAAATGCCCCAGATTCGTTCTGGGAGCACTGAATTTTGCAAAAGTTTCTCGGGGAGGCCTAGTACTAACTATTTCCTCCAGTACAGTCCGGAGGTGCCCAGTTAGGACTAGGAGGAGGCATAGAACGCTCGCTCATACAAAGGCCTTCCGAATATTATGTTTGCCCCTCGCCCCCAACCCCCCCCCCCCCCCCCAAAAAAGAGAAAGAATTATTGAGCACTCCCAATTATGGAATCCTGTCTACGCGCCTATACTTCGTGAGCTCTTCTTCTATCACCAGGTCTCCTGTATGAGGAGACCCGGTGGAAGAGGAAGAGTTCAATGAAGTTCCTCTTCCGAAAATATTTCAATTCCGTTCTCGAATATTTCGCTTTTTGGATTGACTTGCCCAAACAGACGAGTTGGCATTGAATACAATACTTGAGTGGAGAATGACAATATCCGTGCTTGTAAGATAGTGCAATTTTTACAATTTGAATATCAATGGGATTTAATTCGAGATTCGATTCGAATCGAAATCCTCTATCTGATTCGATTTGGAATTCGAATCGACCCGAAATATGAGATCCGCCAGACCACATTGAAGCGAGCTTGTTCTTGCCAGAGGTAGAGCTGGGCGTGGAGTTGTTCGTTTTAGGATTCTGTTCCGGTTTTTGCGGTAAACCAGAAAGCCGAACTACAATAACCAGTAACAACCGGTCGAACAGTTGTACTGTGTTTGTTCATAAACCGATCAAAGTATCTTAACCCTTTACCTGACATGAAAAGCAGACGACACTTGCAAAAAAAATTCTTCAATAATCAATTTTTTTTCCATTTTTTGTCTCAAAAACATAGGTTATGACCCCTCATTGGAACGAGTTCGTTCCAATGAGGGGTCATAACCTATGTTTTTGAGACAAAAAATGAAAAAATAATGAAAATTAATAGGCGATTTTTAAGAATAGCGCTGGCCGGTTTTGGCCGTTATGTTGGGTAAAGGGTTAATGGGAGGGAACTGGATTCGTGGCCCCTACGGACCCTTGTCACATTGTTTTTCCAACAAAAGAGTAAATACATCGTTTTGTCGTTGTTACATTTCTCTCTAATAAATGTGACAATGAAAACACAACAAAGATTAAATAAACTTTATCCATTTGTTACCCTAATTTATGTTAATTCTGACTCAATATGATTTGCAATTGACCTCAGGGTGACCTCTAAGAATGATCAAATGGATGTTATAGGTATCACTGTAGTAACTATTTGAATTAGAAGTACCCTCCTTAAAAAGTTGTGTGTGTGGGGGGGGGGGGGGGGGGGAGGGGTTGTGGCGTTGCGGTAACCGGTTCTCGTCAGATCACCGAAGTTAAGCAACGTTGAGCCCGGTTAGTTCTCGGATGAGTGACCGTCTGAGCGATCGATTCGGACACCCGCGTTATGTCCTTGGGCAAGGCACTTAACCCCGACTGTCCACACGGGGGCACGATGACGCCGTGTACTAAGGCGTACTGCACGTGGATGGTGCGCATGACTTCAACCAATCTAACCCTGCCTGTGCTGCAGCGCAGAGTTACGATGTTGGGGAGCTGGCCTCGTCGTTTCTCGGTGGTTCTCTCCGGGTACTCCGGCTCCCTCCACCCGTAAAACTGTCACGGTCATGATTAGCCATTGTGCATAAGTATGTGACCTTAAACACCAATAAATAAATAACTTAAAAGGTGCTCTTAGAAATGATGCAATCTCTTAAACTAAACAGCATTAGGAAAATATATTGTTTCAATAAACATCTGAAGCATTCTACTGACCTCTTGCATTATTGTTGAATATACCAGATAAATAAAGATTGCGATTTGATGACTTTTTGGCTCTAAAATACAATTGACTATTGGTGTGTTTTTGCTAGGATTTCCCTAAAAAATATGATTAAAGTGACCGGTACTCCCCTTACTGTCAGTTTGTCTCTCTTATTTGTTGCATGACCCCCTGTTTTCTGGTCTGAAAAAGTTGTCTGATAGCCTATACTTGACAAAGATACTTGAATGGCAAAATTAAACTGATGTGAGCATATATTTGTTTCGTCTGAACGTTATAATGGTCGAATATGGGGAAATATTTAGTACTGTGATTATTTATTTATTTATTTATTTATTTATTTATTTATTTATTTATAGGTGTTTAAGGTCACATATTTCTGCACAATGGCTAATCATGACCACGGCAGTTTTACGGCTGGAGGAAGCCGGAGTACCCGGAGAGAACCACCGAGCAACGGCGAGCAACTGTCAGCTCCCAAACATACTAACTCCACACAAGCAGGGTTCGCATTGGTTGAAGACAGATGCACCATCGACGTGCAGTACACCTTAGTGCACAGCGTCACCGTGTCCCCACATGGGCAATGGAGGGCAATGGAGGTGAAGTGTCTTGCTCAAGGACACAACGCGGTTGCCGCAGGTGGGATTCGAACCGAGGACCTCTCTGCTTGCAGCCTGCACCTCTACCAATAGTACTGTAATACTCATAGGCTGAACTGAATGGGGATTCTAACAGACTGTGGTTTTTTGTGGTGTTTGGTTACTAGATTCTAGATTCTTTATTTTGCAGTATACATTATACAGTTTATATATACATATTAGATTACAATCGTGTGAAAGTAGAAGTATACTGCAGGGAGATGACATAGCCAGATTGGGTGTCTTCCTGTCATCTCCCATATAATTATCATTATATATCCAATATAACTGTGCCAGTTTATTTGTTCAAACTACAGCGGAGTTTTTTTTTTCAAGCGAAGGAGCCTGCGGAAGAGTTATTTTCTTTTTGTACTTAACACATAAAAAAACTGAACCGAAACTGAGGTTTTTTCCTGAAACGGAATCTGAAAACTCACCCCAGCTCTTGGCAGAAGCATTGAGCTAGTTGTGAGGAAAATGTTTTTGTTTCTTTTAAGTATATACAGTACGTGGAGAGTGTATTATCACTAAATCACCTGCAGAGTGGAGATTATACCCAAGCAATAATTGCAAATTTGTTGCAAAGCATAACCAGCAAAGCAAAGTTTCAGCCAATGCACCTCCGGGTTAAACCCGGAGGTCCATTGGCTGAAACATTGCTTGTGTTTTTTTTTCGATATGTACACAATTTGAAAGTTATAGCTTGGGTAATAACTCCACTCTGGGGGTGATTTAGTTACAATCCACTCTCCACGTACTGTATATCTTGTCTATAACTTATAGTCATTTTATTTCAGTTTGCGGATTTGGACACCTTCAGACTAACGGACTGCTTAATCTGTAAATTATGTGAGAGGATACGTCGATTTGTAGGTAAAGGATTAACCCTTTACCCAACGCAGATGATATCAAAATGTACTATTTTAAATATCATTTTTTAAAATTTAAAAAAATATTTCAACAAAGCATATCATGTGACCCCTTATTGGAACGAGCTCGACGAGCTCGTTCCAAAGAGGGGTCACATGATAAGGTTTTGTGGAAATTTTTCGAAAAATAATATTTTTTTCAGCTGCTGAATTTGCATATTACGGATGTGACCGATTTGTCGGGTAAAGGATTAAGGACTAGTGTGGCCGTCTCAGGTAAACCACAATCGGAGAGTATAATTTTGACACAGCAATCGTTCCGATAAAATTATGTTTATTTTACCATACATATTAATTAAACTCTGTGCACTCAACGTTTGTCTTTGTTTTACAGCAGGGCAGACATGCCGCTATAAAATTTGACCGTCAGTCTTAAACGACGTTTGTAATAAGTGTTATAATTGTAAACATATATTCTTTTGTTATTTATCAACAACTATTTTTTTTTGTTTTGTTCCTTTTTTTGTCATTAAACGATATACTGGCATGCAAAAGCGTGTGATACAAGCGATAAATCGTGCAAGTCGTTATTAGTCTGATTTTTATAAAACTCCCGCACAAACCATTGAAAAAAACAGGAGCATTGCGAACTTGTGGTGGAAGTGGGCTAGGGCACAGTCACAGAAGGCCACCCACTCACTGATATATACCAGAGATGGCCCATGTGTTTTTGTGACGTGGTAGGAATAAGATACAGAATGAGAAATGCACAGGTAGGGTCTGTATTTAACAAATGTCCTTTGCTTTTAGCCCAGCGAGCGAAATCTATTAAATACGCAGGCGATTAGCCAACAATTTTGTTGGAAGGTGTGCGAAGTGGCGATCGACGATCAGCGAACCAAGATTCGACACGGCTGAGAAAAGTTTGAAAAAATGAGTATCAGATGGAGGCCTGTAGTAGCATCAGTGGCGGCGCCAGAGTTACAAAAGTGAGGGGTACAGTTGGGGATTGTGCAGCGCCGAGCTGGGGTGTGTTTCCGGGGGTCTTCTCCCTAAGTTGAGAACATTTTTTAACTGTTTTGCAACAAAATCATGCGAATATGGATATCATTGGAACCGGCTGAACAAGCCGGTTCCAATGATATTCATATTTGCATGATTTCATTGAGTTATACCTTTGAGAATTTTTCTAAAATATTAAATTCTATTTATTTTTTAAAATTGCTGTAGGCTGAATTCCAAACTGATGCCTTGCACGCTCTCGATTCTAGCATTCGTCAAATACTCTTAAGCACTATGTTTCAGTCCGTTTAAACGCGGCATGCCTTGTTGCAAATTGCTTGTTTGTTGTTTGCAACTAGCGTGTGTGTTGGCGACAGCGTGGGGTGGGGGTGGGGTCTTGGGGGGGGGGGGGCAAACATAATTTCAGAACTTCTCTGATTTAGTGCACTTGGGAATATGCGATTAAGCATACCGACCATTACACCGCAACGTTCAATACAACAAAAATTAAAATGAAAGTATTGTTTTACTACGCTTGGCAAAAAAGTGGAGGGGTAAGTACCCCCACATACCCCTCCATGGCGTCGCCACTGGGTAGCATCTTGGAAAATATATGAAATGTGGGATCTAAAATATGAGCACTTATGCACTATTGCAGGTGAAAATTTACTACAAAGGAGATCGATAGAGTTGACAGGCATATTTTATTTTCCAGATGTATATACAGTGGAACCCTGTTAATTGAAGAGCCACTTTGCCAATGAAAAGTGGGAACGCGGTGGCTCAATGGTAGACTGTTGGTCTTCTATGCTAGAGGTCCCGAGTTCGATTCTCGTCTGGGACGACCCGCGTTGTGTCTCTGTTTCCTACATGCGGTTAAGATGACGCAGTGTACTAAGGCGTACTGCACGTCGATGGTACACGGGTCTTCAAGCGCTGTAACCCTGCTTGAGTGGAGCGTGAACACAGAGTTAGAATGTTGAGGAGCTGACAGTTGCTCGTCGATGCTCGGTGGTTCTCTCCGGATACTCCAGCTTCCTCCACCCATAAAACTGTCACGGTCATGATTAGCCATTATGCATAAGTATGTGACCTTAAACACCAATAAATAAATAAATAAATAAATAAATAAATAAATAAATAAATAAACTGCCAATGAAAATTATTCAGTTAACATGTGTATTCAATTAACAGGGATTGTGTCTTATATTATATCTTGTTTGACAGAGCTCCATGAGCTCTGTCAAACAAGATATAATAGATTAAATGCATGTATTGAATGTACTGAGGCCAAATCGGTCTATCAACAAAGGAAAACTGGGGAGAGTCAGGGTAATTTCTCGACAGGTTGCAATAATTTTTATTCAATTAACAGGAGTTTACTCTTTTACCTATATTAAATTAACAGGTAAAATTTGAACTGGAGGTATGGTAAATGGTTTTGTGTTGGGAAATTATGTTCAATTTATAGGGTTATTTATTTAAGAGATATCCAATTAAGTGGGCTCCACTGTATATCTATGTATATATAATTCTCTCAGTTTGTGATCCTGGTAGAAATTAAGCGGCGATAAGCTCGGTGTAACATTTTGATCCTGCAACACAGAGACCATGCAACTAGTGTCTGTAAAACGCCTTGACACTCTCATACTTTTTATAGCCGAGGCTGTAAAAAGTATCAAAGCAGTGCCAAGGTGTATCACAGAAACTACATGTAAACGCGAACATTTATGTTAACCCTTTACCCAACGTAACGGCCAAAACGGGCCAGCGCTATTCTAAAACATCGCCAATTAATTTTCATTATTTTTTTCATTTTTTGTCTCAAAAACATAGGTTATGACCCCTCGTTGGAACGAGCTCGTCGAGCTCGTTCCAACGAGGGGTCATAACCTAGGTTTTTGAGACAAAAAATGAAAAAAATTAGTTATTCAAGAATTATTTTTGCAAGTGTCGTCTGCTTTTCAGGTTAGGTAATGGGTTAAAACAACTTACCACGATATATCATACTCTATGTGGCTAAGCCGCAGAGAGTACAATGTATCGAGGCAAGTGAGGTCGCCCCATTTTATCAAAATTTTCAAATCACAAATGTGAGATAGTCCCTCAACTGGAACTCTTAATTTTGCGGGGAGGTGGGTTTACACCCGCCACACCTCCCCTGGCTACGCGCCTGACATGGAGCCACAAATGATCACTTTTCTCATCTTTAAAGACCGTTGAGGAGACAAAGCATGAATCTTCGGTAACATCTTCAGAATTAAGAGTATGTGTACCCCTTCCTGCTAATTCCCAATAAGACTGCAATTATGGGAAAGAGAAATACAAGTTTTAGGTGACTTAGTTTAAGGCGCGAGGGGCCACAACCCCTCCCTCTCAACTATCTGGAAAACAAATTAGGGGTACGTGCCACCTGTTCCACAGATTCCTACGTCCCTTGATAAAACTATCCATATTGGTGGCTTTGGTCAAACAGAACTAGATTGCACCAGCCATAATAATCAGGAGAGAAATGTGTAGGTTTCCAGTTAGTTCTCTTCCCACTCAGGCTCCCATCCAGGTCCATTAGATGTTCCGTCCTCAAAATCATACGCCTCCAATCCAGCAAGCAGCCGTGCTGCTTTTGTTGTGGCTATCTCTGGAAGCCTGTCCAGTGTTACATCAAGATTCTTATGGTCATCTGGTATTTTCTCTATCATAGCAGTAATACCCTGACTCGGCCAGTGTGCGGTCGTACTCAGTTGCTCATAAGCCTTACGTTTTGTTGTTAAGTCATTTTCGGATGCCCATACCGCTGGTCCCATGCAGACAAAAACCACAAAACGCCAGCGATCACTGTGTTTCCTTCCTACCACTGGCCTCACATTATCGTGCACCTCTCGGGAATCCCACAACACTAGACCACCTTTTGGAACAGGAATAAGGGTTGGGAGACAACCTCTTTGAATGAACCATTCCTTTTCTCCAGGACGTAAACGATATTGCTCCACTCCATATTCTCCCTTAGAACCATCTTTCGCCTCAGGATGCATTCTATAAAACTCGGCCAGGTGTTTATGCGAACCCTTTAGCACCCGAAAACATAAATCGGACTCTGTTGTTTCCTCCAGATACACAGCACCTTGATAAATATGTAATCCCTTCCTCATCCCTCCTTGGTCAACATGGAACCAGTTATCCTCTGGGTTGCGATCACTGGTCGGTTCTTTCGATTGCTCTGGTGGTTTACTAATTGATACGGCGTCAAAACTGCTCAGCAGTTTTTCTGTCTCCCAAATCTTGGCGAAAGCTGGTTTCGCCTTCAATCGTATTGCCCATGTTGGTTCGAAATGACCCACGTGATATGTGTGGACCAAGGCCTTGATTGTGTCTGGCCATTTGTCCCCGAATTTGTCTAACCATGCTTTGTACTGCAATATATAATCATCACAGTCTTGACTTGATAAGACGTTTTCTATGACGGTATACCCGTTCTCATCCAGTTCCGCCATAGCTTTCTTCCTGCAAAGAAATTGTAAAAAAGAAATAGTTTAGACAGAATGTCTTCCAATTCACGAGAGGGAAACAGTATATATCACTTCAATCACTACCAATTCGTCCTATTTTGCGTGTTTTATTAACAAACATTAACCCTCTTCACACTAATTTCAAAATGCAGAAATTTCAAGAAGAATGATTTCGCGATAACGCTACCAGGTATTGCATCTATTCAGTGTTGTTTGACAGAGCCCATTGAGTTCCCATACAGTACGTCGAGAGTGGATTGTAACTAAATCACCCGCTGAGTGGAGTTATCACCCAAGCTATAACTTTCAAATGTTTTTCATATCGACAAAAAATCACAAGCAATGTTTCAGCCAATGGACCTCCGGGTTTAACCCGGAGGTCTATTGGCTGAAACTTTGCTGATGCTGGTTATGCTTTGCAACAAATTTGCAATTATTGCTCGGGTGGAATCTCCACTCTGCGGGTGATTTAGTGATAATACACTCTCCGCGTACTGAACCAAGACAAACTGAAGAACCAGTTTTTGTTCCTAGAGGAACCAGAATTTCTCCGTTTGAGCATCCGGTTGATTAAAGATGATTAAGGCCCCATAAAGTAGATCTTCTGTTTCTCAGGCCATTTTTGTGTAAAATTACATGTGGGCGGGCGGTTTTTTATTTTATTTTACTTTTATTTTCGTCAATGTTCGTGGTTTGTTTTATATTTTAGACCTCATAATCTACAAAATAGCATAGATGGTGGTATATTTCATCCCTTGAGTGCAACAAGGCTTTGCAATGTTAAACTCAAAGAACAAATTTATGTTTTATTATCTTGGGTAAAATATCAGATATAAACCATTTAATATTTTTTTTTTGTAAAGTTTGCATTGGTTATAAAAAGAGAGCACGTGGCAAGCTGACCATACGGGAGGTCCTGGGAAACAGATTTTTAACTTTTTATGCCAAACCAATGTGTAAAAGTAATCGAACGAGAGAACAAAATTGTACAAATATTCTTAGTCAGGACGAACAGTTGTCTCACTGCTACAACAGAACCTGGTAACCAATAATGAGGTTCGAGTCCTCTAAAATGGGCTGCACAGGTATAAACGACTTGCTAAACATGATTTCATACTTTTGCTGTGAAGACGATATAGCTATAGATGCTGAACACGACCTAAATATCAATAAATAGAGAACTACAACGTGAAAAGACATTCAAGCAGAGGGGGTGCAACCTGGGGGCTAGCGCGAAGCCAAGATCCTCTAATAGGTGGTGTTATGGCCATTTTTTGTTGTGTGTGTGTGTGTGTGTGGCGGGGGGAGGGGGGGGGTGATATTTGGAAGGCTCTTGTAATCTCAACTAGGACCATGCAGTGGTTACCCCTCCCTAAACTAAAGGGAAATGGGAGAATGGTGCAACCACGGGGGGGGGGGGGGGGGGGGGGTACTAGTTTAAAACTTGGCCTCCCAACCCCAGAAAATTTTGCAAAATTCAGTATTCTAAGACCGAATCTGAGGCATTTATAGCATGTGTAACCCTACATTGATTATATATGTTATGTAAAAATTGCAATGGGTGAATGTAAATGAAGAGTATACAAGGCCCCAGCGGCCTCACCACCCTCTGTGGTAACACCGCGGCGATTAGTATAGCCTTGTGAAACTTACGGATCGAATTGAATCAGGTAAAGGATTTCGAATCGGATTGAGTCTCGAATCGAATCTCACCATTCTTCAAGTTGAAGATCTGGGGCCTTCTTTTTTACAACCGCAAATACTATCAGTCTCCAAGTCAAACAAAAAGCGGAATATTACAGAACGGAATTAATATATTTTCAGATGCGGAACCTCCTTGAACTCTTCTTATGTCATCCGGTCTCTCTTTTTACCACTTCACTGAAGCGCAATTTGGCAATATCCTGTGCTGAATCCATATTTGGCGGAAATGGGTTAAAACGGAAATCTTTTAAAACGCATGGAAACTTCACTTACATGCAAGCCAAAAAATAAGCAGACTGTCATCTACAAAATGAGGTCCCCGGAGGGTGAATTTGGTGATGCTACCCTGCACAGCAGGGTAGCATCACTAAATTTACCCTCTGTGAACCTCAATCTGAATCAGGGTCTCAAACCTAAACAAAAAGAGGCACCCAGAGGATAAATTAACCCACTGTATGGGATAGCATGAGCAAATTCACCCTCTGCGAACCTCATTCTGCAAATGACAGACTGCTTATTTTCTGGCTTGCTCACATGTAACTTTAAAATTGTTAGTACATATGTCAACATTATGCAGCAATCTCACAAGGAACACCGCGTTGAAAGGATTAGGTAATGCCGTTACTTGTTTACATAATTACCCCCACCCCCACCCCAGCACCTACACTCCAAACATATCAGTAGAAAAGATGTTTGTATGAAAAAGGTCAGTCCAACAGGAGGTAATTGAAGGTGGTAAGAGACTTGGTCCAAGTCTCCTACCACCTGAAGTCATACAAACGTTTGGAGAACATCTCGAACGGTAACTGCAATCTTTTTTGTCACACTTGCGTTTCCAAAACATCAAAAAGCCAACTCTTATTGGTAGCTCAGCCCATAGTCCAAATATGGCCGTGGCATTGAGAATGCAGTGAGCTGTGCTGTGGTATACTTTCCTTGGATGCGAGTAGTATGTCATGTACCCGGACAGGTATAGTTTGGGGGATCTCATCGGGGGATCTCATGTGACGTCATATTCACGTGACGTTGTGGCGCCATGTTGTGTTGTCATGGTAACCCCCGTGAGCGGCCATGTTGTGACGTCATCTCCATAGTGATACGTGGTGTGAGTGCGCATGCGCAGCGCGTGTTGTTAGGGTGATACGTGTTTCCGTCGGCCATTTTGTATACTGGAGGCCGCCATCTTGGTTTCTATGATAGCACGTGATTGCTATGTTACCAATGGCTTCTAACAAGACAGGGGTATGTTCGGAGGGTATGTTCGATTGAACAGGGGTAAATCTGATTACCACAAACAACCCGACAATCCCTCCAAATCACCAAAATCCACCCGAAATCACCGAAATTGACTTTATTTGATACGGATTTCCCATTTTATTGGTTTTATTGACTTAGCACGTAGTGCCATAGTACTAAGGGGGTATAAGGGGTGTGTTCGATTGAACAGGAGTAATGGTCTGGCTTTGAATTCGCCGAGATTCCCTTTTTGGATCCCTATCCCATGACGTGTTATTTCCCAATAAGAATAGCACGTAGTGCTGTAGGACAAATTTACCCAGAATTCTCTGCTTCTATCTATATATGCAATACTTTTCGTCTACCTGACCATGTTCCTTTATCCTGGAGTAAACTCCAGTAGCGTAGAAGAGCCTGTTATTTTGAACAGCTTTGCTTATTATTACTATATTTAGCTATTCTAGTCTATTCTTGTTAGTTCTGACCCTATTCCAAGTACTCTTGTTGTTTCATTTATCTAGATCATTTATATAAATTATAACTAACCAATCAGATTGCTTGATTTCCCATAACCTGTATGCAGAGTTATCTCTTTTCTGTACAACAAAAGCCAATATCATTCCCAAAGCCAATATCATTCCCAAAGCCAATAAGTTATCGAGCAGTTACCGATAAGTCATTGCTCGAATGACTCGAAGCTCATCGAGCAAATGAGCATTAGAGCAATTGCTCGATCGAGAGACTCGGCATATTGCTCGAATGACTCGAAGTTCGTCGAGCAAATGAGCTATCGAGTAATTGCTCGTTCGGGTGTCTCCTCGAACGACTCTTCGACTCATTTCAGTATTTGAGGATACCTATGGCCCGGCTTTGTATTATTTGAGGATACCTATCGAGGATACCTTTTATAGGATACTTATCTGAGGATACTATTACCTATATCACAAGGCATACCTATCCCAAATATCCCTTATAAGCTAAAGAGCAAGAGAGTAATTGCTCCATGAGCAATTGCTCGATCGACTCGAAGCTCATCGAGCAAATGAGCCTAAGAGCAATTGCTCGAACGACTCGAAGCTCATCGAGCAAATCAGCTATCGAGTAATTGCTCGTTCGAGTGACTCCTCGAACGACTCTTAGACTCATTTCAGAAAAAGGGGTGCCGAAGGCCATATGTTTTCCAAAAAGGGGTGCCGAAATTGGGGTGCCTTCTGGAGAATCCCTTTTTTGTCAAATGAGCTATCGAGTAATTGCTCGATCGAGTGACTAGACATGCTGCTCGAACGACTCGAATCCCATCGAGCAAATGAGCTAACGAGCAATTGCTCGTTCGAGTGACTCCTCGAACGACTCTTAGACTCATTTCAGAGAAAGGGATTCCATAGCCATAGCCGTTTTCGAAAAAGGGATTCTTAAAAAGGGATTCTGTAAAATGGGATTCCTATTCAAGTCCGTAAAATTTGGATTCCGTGTTTTAACATCGACACTCGAGGGTATGGAAAGGGATTGATAACAACCAATTCAACAATGACTACAAGACTCTGAACAGATACGACCAGTCACTACAAAACAACGAAGTAAACATAACAAAGTGAAAGAATGTCAAACTAGTCGGATTGATCGAACTGGTTGGACAGACTGAACAGATCTGAATTATGAACAGATACAAGACACCTGTTCGAATGAAGTCGTAGTGAACAAAGATCCAATACAATCAAGGTGGATGGGAACAGAACAAAGTGAACAAAGATCGAAGTGAATTGACCATAACAAAGTTTTCACCTGAATGAACTATAATCCCTAAATATAACCCAATGTTAACCCCCTTAAATTGAACAAATCTGAATGAACCATTTGAACTGAACAAAGTTTTCAACTGAATGAACTTTATATAATTAAAACCCCTTTGAATTGAATGAATGAACTATAACCCTAATGAAGGTATTAACACCCTTGAACTGAATGAAGTATAACCCATAACTATATCCCAATGTTAACACCTTTGAACTGAACAAAGTTTAACTTAATAAATTTTAAACTTAATGAAAATATAACGAAGGTGATCTGAATTTTAACTCGAGAATACAACCCATTAAACTGAATTCTTCCAATAGGGAAGGGGAATACCCTCGAGAGTCGATGTTAAAACACGGAATCCAAATTTTACGGACTCGAATAGGAATCCCATTTTACAGAATCCCTTTTTGAGAATCCCTTTTTCGAAAACGGCTATGGCTATGGAATCCCTTCTTCTGAAATGAGTCTAAGAGTCGTTCGAGGAGTCACTCGAACGAGCAATTGCTCGTTAGCTCATTTGCTCGATGGGATTCGAGTCGTTCGAGCAGCATGCCGAGTCACTCGATGGAGCAATTACTCGATAGCTCATTTGACAAAAAAAGGATTCTCCAGAAGGCACCCCAATTTCGGCACCCCTTTTTGGAAAACATATGGCCTTCGGCACCCCTTTTTTCTGAAATGAGTCTAAGAGTCGTTCGAGGAGTCACTCGAACGAGCAATTACTCGATAGCTCATTTGCTCGATGAGCTTCGAGTCGTTCGAGCAATTGCTCATGGAGCAATTGCTCTTAGGTTCATTTGCTCGATGAGCTTCGAGTCGATCGAGCAATTGCTCATGGAGCAATTACTCTCTTGCTCTTTAGCTTATAAGGGATATTTGGGATAGGTATGCCTTGTGATATAGGTAATAATATCCTCAGATAAGTATCCTATAAAAGGTATCCTCGATAGGTATCCTCAAATAATACAATGCCGGGCAATAGGTACCCTCAAATACTGAAATGAGTCGAAGAGTCGTTCGAGGAGTCACTCGAACGAGCAATTACTCGATAGCTCATTTGCTCGACGGACTTCGAGTCATTCGAGCAATAAGCCGAGACACTCGATCGAGCAATTGCTCTAAGGCTCATTTGCTCGATGAGCTTCGAGTCATTCGAGCAATGACGTATCAGTAACTGCTCGATAGCTTATTGGCTTTGGGAATGATATTGGCTTTGGGAATGATATTGGCTTTTGTTGTACAGAAAAGAGATAACTCTGCATACAGGTTATGGGAAATCAAGCAATCTGATTGGTTAGTTATAATTTATATAAATGATCTAGATAAATGAAACAACAAGAGTACTTGGAATAGGGTCAGAACTAACAAGAATAGACTAGAATAGCTAAATATAGTAATAATAAGCAAAGCTGTTCAAAATAATAGGCTCTTCTACGCTACTGGAGTTTACTCCAGGATAAAGGCGCATGGTCAGGTAGACGAAAAGTATTGCATATATAGATAGAAGCAGAGAATTCTGGGTAAATTTGTCCTACAGCACTACGTGCTATTCTTATTGGGAAATAACACGTCATGGGATAGGGATCCAAAAAGGGAATCTGGGCGAATTCAAAGCCAGAACATTACTCCTGTTCAATCGAACGCACCCCTTATACCTCCTTAGTACTATGGCACTACGTGCTAAGTCAATAAAACCAATAAAATGGGAAATCCGTATCAAATAAAGTCAATTTCGGTGATTTCGGGTGGATTTTGGTGATTTGGAGGGATTGTCGGGTTGTTTGTGGTAATCAGATTTACCCCTGTTCAATCGAACATACCCTCCGAACATACCCCTGTCTTGTTAGAAGCCATTGGTAACATAGCAATCACGTGCTACCGTAGAAACCAAGATGGCGGCCTCCAGTATACAAAATGGCCGACGGAAACACGTATCACCCTAACAACACGCGCTGCGCATGCGCACTCACACCACGCATCACTATGGAGATGACGTCACAACATGGCCGCTCACGCGGGTTACCATGACAACACAACATGGCGCCACTATGTCACGTGACTATGACGTCACATGAGATCCCCCGATGAGATCCCCCAAACTATACCTGTCCGGGTACATGACATACTACTGATGCGATATCTCCGTATTAGTACGGAATTGCAGCACAGGGCATTACAGTTTGCATCCATACTCAATACTGATCTATAGCAGCGAAAGGAGGAGACACTTGATAGAATTTCAAAACATCTCAATGATTCGATTTTTTTTTCGAAAACAGCGCGACTCGAATTTCATTGAATCGAATCATGGGGGCAATTTCCAATCGAATCTTATTTCGAAGCTTCATAGGGGTCTGGGTATTGGGGCGGGAGTGGACGGTGGCGGTGCACAAGGGACACGTACTTACATGATCACCTCATAAGTTAGCAAATGTATCGATATACGAGCTTTCCAGTAAAAACTGATTCGCAAACATGGCTGACAATTTTCGTCATTGGAAGATATTTTCAGGAAAGTTAACTCCCCATAATTTCCTAAAGCTGTCAGTAAATTTAACACCAAGGGAATTGGAATTTCGTAGAAAAATTGAAATTTCGAAATATTAGCGAAGTTGTATCATTGATATGAGCATCATTTCACAAACTTCAGGCATTTTTCTGTAGAGTAATTTGAACATTTGACTATTCTCTGTTAACCCTTTACCTAACACGAAAAGCAGACGACACTTGTAAAAAAAATTCTTGGATAAATATTATTTTAATTTTTGTCTCAAAAACATAAGTTATGACCCCTCATAGGAACGAGCTCGACGAGTTCGTTCCAATGAGCGGGTCATAACCTATGTTTTAGAGACAAAAAATGAAAAAAATAATGAAAATTAATTGGCGATATTTGAAAATAGCGCTGGCCGGTTTTGGACGTTACGTTAGGTAAAGGGTTAAAACCCATTTAAAAATAAGGAAACCTGAGTTTCACCATCTTTGATGTACTCTAACTTTTGTCTGTTCATTATTTATCTTATCTTGGTGTTTTAAGGTCACATATTCCTGCACAATGGCTAATCATGACCCCGACAGTTTTATGGGTGGAGGAAGCTGGAGTACCCGGAGAGGAGCAACGGCGAGCAACTGTCAGCTCCCCAACATACTGACTCCACACAAGCAGGGTTAGCATTGGTTGAAGACAGGTGCACCATCGATGTGCAGTACGCCTTAGTACACAACGTCACCGTGCCCCCACGTGGGCAATGGGGGTGAAGTGTCTTGCCCAAGGACACAACGCGGTTGCCGCAGGTGGGATTCGAACCGAAGATCTCTCGGCTTGCAGCCTGCACCTCTACCAACTGAGCCACCGCGCCCCCTTGTCTGTTCATTATATAAACATCGTAACATGTAATCCATTAACATAAAAGTCTAGGAGGTGAGATTAGGCATTTTATTAGAGAGTGGAATAAAAATACATAATCTGGCTCTTTACAGTTCTTCTCCAAATCAGTTTGAACATTTGACCATTATTCTCTGTTGAAACCCATTTAACCCTTTACCCACGCAGACAATATCAAAATTTATTATTTTAAATATCATTTTTTTAAATGTTTTGAAAACTTTCAACAAAACCATATCATGTGACCCCTCGTTGGAACGAGCTCGACGAGCTCGTTCCAACGAGGGGTCACATGATATGGTTTTGTTGAAATTTTTTGAAAAATAACATTTTTTCAGCTGCTGAATTTGCATATTACGCGGAAGGATGCGACCGATTCGCTATTTGAAGGGTTAAAATTAAGAAAACCGGCGTTTTCACTAACTTTTGATGCACTGTAACTTTTTTTCTGTTCATTATATTAACAGTGTGTACATCGCGACATATAATACAGACACTGTCCTTTCCATAGCTATAAAAGTCTGGGAGGTGAGAATTGATTATTTTTTTTCCTGTGAAGAAGAAAAACCGTGGAAATTGCTGTAAAACACATTCGCTGAACAAAAACTCAAAATGGTCACTTAGTGTTAGTTGGTGTGATACTAATAGATATCCCCAATGGTGGATTATATGTACAGTTGTTGTTTCTAATAAGCTTGCCATAAAAAATCCTGGTTTCCTTTTGTAACTTTTAATAAACGAAATCAACAGACAGCTCCGAGAGCTGTCTGTTGTTTTCTTTTATTAAAAATAACAACAGAAAATTTGGTTTTATTTTTACTCATATCACAAGTGTTTTCTCAGCAATTATTTGCTTCTTCATTGAATCTTCCTCGCGCGTCTAACAATTTCAGGGGAGACTACCCCGAAGATGGTTAAAGTAATAGAAATAGACCGAGCCATGACTAAACCGTGACAAGTACACCAAAATGCACCAAAAAGGACGCCAAAACGAGAAGCGCTTATACAATCTGTCGTGTGAAACGACAGAACGTAAATTGTCCTTGTGTAAATTACTGTAATTGGAAATTACGGCCTCCACACCCGCGCACATACAGTACTGGAGCTTCTACAACCTTTGCATTTAAGTGGAGACGTCACACATATATATAGAGACTGCCACTTTTAACGTCTTCGTATGACATAACATAACATAACATTTATTAGCATAAAACTTCCTCTTCAGGACAGTATGCGAGAATAAACAAGTAATATTTACAATAATATTACTCAAAACATTTCATTTCCATCGACCAATTTTTCCTGATCAATGTACTATACTTTATAAATTTGATACGCGAATGAACATGGAGATGTTAACCAGATTTGCCATAGACTTCCCCAAACATATCATAGTCGTCTGGCGAAAAAAATCCCGAATCACGCTGCAGATTTTTTGGCATAACTGGGGGGTTCTGTTTTCGAACATGAATTTGATTTGCTCAAATTTACTAAGATCTCACTGTTGATCAACACAAATAGTTTTAACACTTACGTTGCCAAAAACGACTATTGTCATCTATTTTATGATGATGATCTGTACGTTCTGGTATTCGCAGATCAAACCTGCCATTTGATTACTTGTTGGAAAGGGCTCAGAGAGCTGATCAGATGACAGAGTTTCAAGTATGTCATAAAGGTTATTAAACTTCCTCGCATACAGGCGTATATAGAAGTCCTCCATATTTGGATAAAGTAGACATGGCAGTAAAATGGTTAATAGAACCTCGGAATAATGTTGTGTACATTCCATAAGAAAATGGTATTCGTTTTCTGTATTCCCAGAGTTAGTTTCACATTGAGCACATATCCTGTCGATAACAGGATTCGACGGTTGATAATGTCGCCCTTTCTCAATAGAAACTTTATGATTGCTGATACGAAGCTTAGCGAAGATTTCCCGGTCTTCCATCAAGTTCGTTTCCAATAAGTATGTTTCCATTGAATAGTCATTTTTAAACAACTTTTAAGTTCTTAGTTTATTTTCACCATTCTTTTTGCAGTCCTCAAACATTGACTTGTTGAACGTGTTTTCATGGTGCCTGCGCAAATTATACTTGAGCTTACCAATAACAATGGAGTTATAAGTATCGATTCAATAACGTAACGTTTACATTATGGTAGTCGCCAAAAGGATATCTCACAAAATGTGCACGACAAAATACAGGTAACCAGTTTCCGGTACCCCCACCTTGTATAGACAAAAAACGGTATTAAATTATGTATGCTGGACAATGCCGACTTTGTTTAGATCTCGGAGTAAACACGAGGAAAGATGCTGTTCGGTCACCCTGAAGAGCTGACGAATTCATGGGGGCGCGGTGGCTCAGCAAGCTGCAAGCCGAGAGGTTCTCGTGGGGGGCACGATGATGTTGTGTACTAAGGCGTACTGCATGTCGATGACGCACTTGTCTTCAACCAATGCTAACTCTGCTTATGTGGAGTTAGTATGTTGGAGAGCTGACAGTTGCTCGCCGCTGCTCGGTGGTTCTTTCGGGGTATTCCGGCTTTCTCCATCCGTAAAACTGTCGTGATCATGATTATCCATTGTGCAGAAATATATGACATTAAAAACAGAAATAAATAAATAAATTGACGAATTAATATATTCCATCCTTCCGGTGCAACTAAGTGCTATCGGCAATGCTTTGGCGTCTGAGATTTCGTCTTTTTGCCCTTAAGGAGCGGTTTCATTTGCAGCCGTATAGCTGCAGGCTAAATATATTCATTAGGCTACAAATGACTCTTCCAAATCAACCCATCTTTCGACTTGGAAGATGAGTGTTTTGCAAAAGCAAAAAATAATCATTAAGCCGAATGCGTATGAACAGTAGCAGTGATTTCCCTAATATTTACATCAGAAATACAGGCAGCTGATTGTCATTAACAATTTTGCAACGGAAGTCTTTAACCCTTTGAACCCGAGGAGCCTTTTTTCCGGCCAGGAACATGATGCTTCATAATTTCATTAAGTAGGATGTGTGCTAAGTGCATGTGTGGGATAGACCTATCAATATTTGGGGGGAAGACCAAATAATATTTTCAAAGTGCAGCCTTGGGGCTGCAGGTTGAAAATATTAATCGGTATTCCCCCAAATAATGAATATGGACTCATCCAATTGCTGCCATTGAACTGACATGGAAGATATCAACGGGATTCAAAAGGGTATTGTACTCGAGAGAAAAGTAACATACTAGACAGAGACAAGTGACCCCATTGCCCACCTGACAAGAACAGAGCCATCACTAATTGGAACCAACCAATTAAACTCTAGATATAACCAATCAAAAATGACGGTTCATGTCGATGTTGGAGAAAATGGACCAATTTCAAATCGGCCGATGTGTTTTACGTTTCCAGCCAGACCTGTCTCATTGTTTACAAATCCAATTTCGAGTTGTTGCCCTTGCGCTGGTGAGATGCGAATTAAGGTTTGTTCTGCACTCGATGACTGACTGGGGTTGAGAAGATTAATGACTCTGTTAGGACGTATGTTTGAGCAATCATCAGTTCTGGTGCTCGGACCCTTTCATCTGTGGATTTTCTGAGCCCTATCAGGACCCGCTGTCTCAATCCAAATTAAAAAAAACTGATTATGTGTTCGGTTCGGCCTCTACATGGTACCTTCAGATATGGGACTAAGTGGTCTTTCACGTGGAACTGCGGGAAGTAATAACAAAATCCTGATTACCATGGATTATCGGTGGTTAAGAATGATACGGACGCTCTGAGTATCTTACCTGCCGTTCTCAGGAGTCCATGACTGCATATCCCGGAAGACGACAAGGGAGCTGTTCGCTCCACGCGCGAAAGCGCTGCAGTCGTTCGGACTGCTAAGTCCACTGAACTTCACGACGAAGAGAACCATGATCCACAAATTTCCGCAAGCATTCCAGCCGTTTTGCCCAGTATCGAAAGACGCCAAGAATCCAAGATAACGGGATCCCAATAATGGTAGGGTGTGCAGCCGCAGCTTTTCCATTTTCGTTAGAACTCGACCAAAAGCCTGCAGATCGTCCTTGACCTACGCTTTCAAGTCTCCCTTCTCCAGAGGAGTCTGGGTAGGTGCTGGCGGTGGAGTTGCCCTAGCGGCTGCATCTCCACCACCGTCGCTCAGTGCCAGCACCGGATAAGATCCATGCCGATTGCAGTCAATATGTTCGGATGGTGATGCCTTGCTCGCGAAACCCGGTACGAACGCGCTTTAAGAGCGCTGTGCCTTCGATCCGAACCCTGCGGATGGCTTAGAGGATTCGACTAATTTGAGAGCGCAGAGCCTAGCAGTTAAATGAAACAGCCTCCATGCGAGCTGATCGTCCATCTTCTGAATTACGTAGGCGTTGCGAAATACGACGCCAAATACGCTCATCAAATCCAGCCTTGTCATTCTCAGCGAGCTTTCGGTTTTCCAGAACAATATGGTCGCTGAACTCGGATAGTTTGGCCAAGTTGTTGATTAGATCGACTTGAATCCACTGCATTGACTTGTAAAAGCCCAAGGAGCTCTCTCTTAGTGTATTTCAGTCCACTAGTATCATCCACTGCATCGCTAGTGCCAGGTGCTGTTTTCGGCTCTTCGGTAAATGTGGTCTCGATGACGTTTTGACCAGATTGTGATGCCCCTTTTATGATTTACCCCAAGTAGCTCTACCTGGCCTACGGCCGCAGTTGCCTTACCCAATTTATTTCAACAGTTTTGACAGCAGCAACAGCTGTCGATATAACTACCATCATGCCGGTAAGCGACAATAGATAATGTCAGGGTTGCGAGTGTTTATGAATTCAACCCCGACGAGGGCCTTCAGCCATAGCGGTCCCTTCATATCGAGCATATAAACTCAGAGTAATTGCAAAAGAGGGAGGTTGCCTTGTTTCCACACGAGTTTTGTAGTACGCATTATCAGTTGGTTTCAGAAACTTTTGATGCAAATAACTCGACCGACCTCATCTGCAGGTCCCGCGGTCGCTTTTCCTATTCCCGTTGGACAGAAAGAGAGGAATAATCTAGGTCGACTTCATCACTGCCGGAGTTATCGTATTCCTCCTGATTCATTGTATACTGGACATTAAGTATGCTGGTTCAGTATGCAGTCTACAACACAACGTAGCGCAACGATCTCTCCCCGCCAATACGAACGCAAGCTAGATCCAAAACCGCGGATTGCGAGAACCCCTGAGTCAAGGACATCCAGCAATCGGCTGTAATAACGCACTGGCCCTCGACGATAGAGCACAATCAGCAAGTGCTAGCGCGTTTTCCCAACCTAAGAGCTCTTGAGGTTATTGTGCCTGATACGGCTCTTCTCGCCTTCTGCACAGGACTGAGCTCTGCTGACGCCAAACCGGAGCCTGGTCCAGAACCTAAGGCCGTGGTGAAGAAAACCACAACCAATATCAATGGCAACGATGTCATGTCCATCGACTACATCGATGTCTATCATTCCTACAGCGACCTCTAGAATACCACACGGGAACGCAAGAGTGCACAGTACGAATGATACCTCGGCCGAGAGGAGCTACGGGTCAAGGCAGGTGATAAAGATGCCACCGCTTGAACATCAGCAGAACACAAGGCCATCACCGATGTCGATGGCAACAGGTTCTTTATACCCCTCGATTTCAAGCTCCTGGGGAGCCACACGCCCCCTCCTAGAGCGCGCTCGGGAGCAGGCTCGAGTATGAGCTGATCTTCAACAATTTATCCAGGTCACAGTCGATTCGGCTGTCAAGTTTTCCATCGAGAATATCAGCCTAGAGTACAACATGGTCACCCTGCCGGACCTAGCTAGTACAGTACGCCACGCGCCTTGCCATCCCCAAATCAACCGACATCGCAAGCTAGCAAAGATAAGAGCGACACGCAGTGGGATAGCAACTTGAACATCCCTTCGCGAACCATGAAACCCATTCATGATCCGATTGCTGTGTACACTCGCGAATCTCGAGCTTTCTACAACTGCAAGACCACAGAGGTCGAGGTCACCAACGAGGGTTTACCCAACCAGCTCCACAGACAGGCACATGCGTCTGGACACTGACCCAGAAGTACAATTGTGCCCTGAAGGACCTACAAGAACAAACGCGTTGGGTGGTCCCGTTCCATTGCAAAGACAGGGGCAGCTTCGACGAGTGCCCTTGGGACAACGATGTGATTCTTTCGCAACGAGCTGCAGTACGCCAGCTACTATTCGAAATCAAGCACTACAAACTAATCAGCTAGCTGCTTATAAGGTGTTGTGAACAACAGCATATGGGAAGCACTTTTGCCCATCAGCCAAGTCATTGTTTTGGTTGTGTTGGGATGGGGACTAAGTATAATCTGCAGCTTTGTTGCGATGGGCGAACTCATCGACTAGCTGCTCACTGGGAGGGACACTGTCATTCCTATTAGCGAGGAAATATTCAACGACGCGCACCTTTTTCTCCCTGCATGTTTGTGTTTATCTGCTGCAGGTCTGTATTCTGGTAGCGCTACTTGGTACAACCCACTCCCGTATATCCCTTAACTTTGTCAGTCTTCGCCGAGGCCCTTCGAGGTAGAATTACTGTTACCAATTCTTTTCAACGCCGAGATCATATGGCTTGCGGACAACGGCTAAACGCGGTCTTGAAGTTTGCCGAGAGGGTGGAATGGAGAGCCCAGAACTTCCATTGTATATACCAGTGATGTGGAGACCATAAGGTACATCTATGCTTAGAGACAGATATTAAAAACGAAATAAGCAAATCCAGAAGACTAAAATCATTAATATATTCAATCAATACAGTTCCAATAATTGGCACGGAAAGGAAACTTGAAAAATATGTTCAAGGAAACCTAAATTCTATTCGAAGTAACAATGACCTTGAACCCCGACGAGATAAAAACATGTGTATGGTTGCGGGAATGGACCGAGGATCAGAATGCTTGACGTTAGTTAACGTTTTTATGCATTTGTATCCGCTTTTTTCTATTAGGGTTTAACGACACATTAACAGCCAGGGTCATATCATGTCGGCGACAGTTTTACGGGTGGAGGAAGCCGGAGTACCCGGAGAGAACCACCGAGCAACGACGAGCAGCTATCGGCTCTCCAACATCGTAACTCTGAACTCTGCACCGCGGCACAGGCAGGGTTAGATTGGTTGAAGACATGCGCACCATCGACGTGCAGTACACCTTAGTACACAGCGTCATCGTGCCCCCATGTAGGCAATCGGGGTTATGTGCCTTGCCCAAGGACACAACGCGGGAGAACGAATCAGTGCTGAAATGGTCACCCATCCAACTACTAACCGCGCTCGACGTTACTTAACTTCGGTGATCTGACGAGAACCGGTTATCGCGACGCCACCGCGCCCCATTTGTATCCGCTATTTGAGAAACGACGTTTTCGATCTTAACCCTTTACCTAACGTAACGGCCAAAACCGTCAGCGCTATTCTCAAAAATCGTCAATTAATTTTCATTATTTTTTTCATTTTTTGTCTCAAAAACATAGGTTATGACCCCTCGTTGGAACGAGCTCGTCGAGCTCGTTCCAACGAGGGGTCATAACCTATGTTTTTGAGACAAAAAGTGAAAAAAATTAGTTATTCAAGAATTATTTTTGCAAGTGTCGTCTTCTTTTCATGTTAGGTAAAGGGTTAACCAACCCACGGCCCTAGGCATCGACATCTTATAGACATCTTATACCTAAAAGACAATTTGTGTTCATGTAAGACTAGAGTTTTGTATACAACAAGAACGTAAGTCACTGCAAGGAAAGCAACATTCTAGTTATAGTGACAGTGGTCTTGACCATTACCCTATTCACCCCCATCCATCAAGACATGCAGACAATCTGTGTATGATGTTAGAAATATGAACACACAAGGAAACTAATGCTGATGAATGAAAATAAATGCTATTAATAGTAACAGTGACCTTGACCTTCGACCTCGACACAGTCTCGAATTTCCACACCTTATGGACAACCAGTGTATGGCACTATAGTTATATTCGCAAAAATAAACCTAAAGTTACTGCACGGAAACCAAAAGTATATTGATAGTGACAGCGACTGTGTCCTTTAACCTATCAGAGAGAGCAATCCATAAAAGCAAACCATGCATGAAATATAAGCAGGCCTGAAAATAAGCCGTCTGACATTTGCAAAATGAGGTCCACAGAAGGTGAATTTGATGCTGCTATCCCATACAGTGGGCCCAATTTATCGTCTGGGTATCTCTTTCTGTTTAGTTTTGAGACCCTGATTGAGATTGAGGTTCACAGAGGGTAAATTTAGTGATGCTACCCTGCTGTGCAGGGTAGCATCTCTAAATTCACCCTCTGGGGACCTCATTTTGCAGATGACAGTCTGCTTATTTTCTGGCTTGAATATAAGCCGTGTATGATCAAGTACACAAAAATATTGTCTGGAAATACGCGAGACGGATTACGGGCCACGAAACCATAAATGTTATCCCTTTTTATAACTCTTCACCTAATTTTATAAAACTTTTGGGACACTTATGACGAAACTGCGGACTCATACGCGGCTGAAGTGGCAGAAAAACGTTGCTTTTACAATTGATGCGATCGCGTTTATGCAAAAGATTGATTTATTCCCAATAAATCACAAAACTGACAGATTGTTACGATCTGGGGCTAATGAAGAAGCGTTGACGGCGTGTTTTGTAAACCAATGGCTTCACCAATCACCGGGAATCCATCACTTTGTGCGAGACCCATGAAGCGGAGTTTCATTGTATCAAAATAGTTGTCGATTCATAAAATATAAAGCTAGATAATTAGGTTTGATATATCAACACAAACATTGATAGTAATCGTCATTACTGTGTTTGTGCAAAAAGGTCGTTTGATTGAGGGAAGAACTATACTGTCGCAAAAAGTTACCCCCCCCCCCCCCCCTCCCGCCACCCATCCTTCTATATTACCAGTGGGTATACAGTAACTGGGTAAATTCTCATGTGAGAAAACCTGCTATTTGTAGTAGGGGAAATATACCTTATTAGTGAAACAAGGGTTTCTAGAGCATTTTTTTATTCAATGAACATTAGGCTCCGCGGACGTCATCACAATGCTAAAAAACACCACGTTGTTCAGTATCTGGTGGGACAGCCTAAAACATTTCCAACACATCTTAATCGATGCGGCATGCTATCGATGACCTTGCGAATTTCTCTCAATCTGATGTTGTCCCATTCCTCTACAGGCGCACGACGCAGGCTGTCGATGGCATGAGGCGATGGCTGTCTATTAACCACTCTCCTGCCGAGCACGCTTCACACATATTCTATATCGTATTGCAGTCCGGGTTCTTTGCAGGAAAATTCAGCCAGGTTGCATATCTTTGAATTCTCGCACAGTCAGTCCTGGCATTATCGTCCAGATAATGAAATCGGTTTCCAACGGAACAGCGAACGCGGTGGATGGCAATTGGCTCCAAAATGTGGTCCCTGTACATTTGTACGTTCATGTTTCCGTCGAAAGTGTGAAGTGGAGTTTTGCCCCGAGAGCAGGCACCGCCCCAAACCATGGTGTTTGAACCACCAAAACGGTCAGCATGCTGAACATTCCTCTCGATTCCAGAGAAGCGTAACAGAGAGTAACCTAAACAGTTTCGTCAAATTCGGACGACGCGGTACAGCATATGTCAGATATTTTCGGCAATGAAGTGGTCAATAGCCAGCAAAAGTTCACCAATTTTGAGGATCAATGCGCGATCCGATAGAGGAATAGGGAGCGTGTAAATATGAGATATTCGTATCCCCACGGGTATTATTGGGGGGAGGGGGCTTAACCTTTTCTAGACAGTAAAGTACGTGGAGAGTGTACTATCACTAAATCAACAGCAGAGTGGAGATTCCACCCAAGCAATAATTGCAAATTTGTTGCAAAGCATAAGCAGCACCAGCAAAGATTCAGCCAAAGGACCTCCGGGTTAAACCCGGAGGTCCATTGGCTGAAACATTGCTTGTGTTTTTTGTCGATATGTACAAAATTTGAAAGTTATAGCTTGGGTGATGACTCCAGTTCGGGGGTGATTTAGTTACAATCCACTCTCCACGTACTGTATTTATTTATCACAGAACAGTCCGGTATTCCATTTCCATGTTTTGTTTACTACCGAAATATTACAGAATAGAACAACAGCGCTTTTAGCTGTCTGTCTGCAGTGAAATTTTGGGACATCGTAAAATTAACTTTCTTTTCAACTCAATGTATTATATCCAGTGTCAAATTGATCAAGATCGATTTTATCGCTTTTAGCGTCAAAACCATTGTATTATGAAATTTGTACAATTAGAAATCGCATGTCAACATTGTATCGACAACATTAATACCCCATCGTGGTCAGATTACCTGAATGAGACCCAAACGCTCATGAAATTACAGACACATGAACTCATCAACCGAAAGAATTGTGGTTTTGTGCATGCCGACTGCCCATCAATTGGATTCAATCAACAAATGAGCTATTCTGGTAGCAGTCAATCCCTCACAGAAAGTAACTATAGGAAGATGATAGTTTCACAACAAATTGTGCAAAGTAAAACACAGAATGAATATTCACATTCTCTGAACCAAATCAGTTGGTGGATACAAATTTTCTTAAGGGCCTATATAAGTAATGAAATTTTGTTTATTTTGAAAATTTTCAACTCTGATATTCCTTCAATTCAAATTAAATATATACAAAATGTACATCAAAATGAAGGTTGGGATGTATAGAACACGAAACACATATGTAATCAACTCATAGAGTCGACTGCAGGCACCAGTGGTTCCTGGAAGTCGGCTGCCGTATTCGCACCAGAACTGATAATTTAAAAATACTTCTCGAAAACAACTTGTGGCCAAATGTGCTTTACATATCCAAGAACAAAGCTAGGGGATCAAAATTCTTCAAAACCCGTCGACAGAGCTGCATTGGGGAGAATTCCAAAGCTTTGCTTTCGTTTACGTATGAGTATACTTTCGATTTCCGGTCGACGTCATCGGACAGAAAAAGCATGTACAAACAAAGCCGTCTAAAATCAAATAATGAAAAAGATCGCCTTCGTACAGTATACTGTTATTAGATAGAGATTACACAGTTGCCATATTCAATGCAAGGTATCATGATACCTGTTGAAATTTCTTAGAATTACGATTTTGTTTTTCGATGGAAATTCGTGGTAACGAGTGATTTGCGCATGTCTGGCGATCATGGAAACCATCTTCAATAAAACATGCAGACAGAGTTGTCCTTTTCCAAAATGCAGTCCTATCGCTGTATTCGAAAGTGCTTTGAATGCCTAGCTTTGTTCTTGGATATATGAAGCACATTTGGCCACAAGTTGTTCTGATGAAATATTATTTTATTATCAGTTCTGGTGCGAATACGGTAGCAGACTTCCAGGAACCAGTGGTGCCTACAGTCGACTCTATGAGTTGCTTACATATGTGTTTCGTGTTCTACACACCCCAACCTTCATTTTGCTGTATAATTTGTGTATATTTAATCTGCATTTAAGGAATATGAGAGGTGAGAATTTCAAAATAAACAAAATTCCATTACTTACATAGGCCCTTAATTTGTGAGTCAGTGGGACTGTTAGTTTTGATGGATTTTCCAGTCTTTGTTGCCATAGTTCACTTTAGTTGAGCATTTAAAAGGCTGTTGATATTACCAAACACCAGAAATGACACACGTGATGCCAGATCAGGGTAGTTTTTTAGTAGTTTATCAATGAAATCATTTTTGTGAATATGACACGAATACTAAACCATCTTGAACAGAAATAAAAGGTATGATTACTGCAAACTGTTCACATTGCACATTCTTCATTTTTCATTGCTGAAGTCACGTTTGTCTCCATACCGGTTGATATGAACTTTATTACACGCCTGTTCTATGAAATCCCTATTCACAACAACACTAAACCATGCGAGAAATGAAAATCTGTTCCACACATATGTGCGGAACGGAAATTGTTGACGGACTATTTTTAAATAGAAGCGAAATTTCACTGGAATTTTCTACAACTCGCGTAACGCAATTACAATTTGAATCCCCAGCGATAGCTAAAATCGTCTCCAGAGTTCCAATGTGTTCTATGTACCAGTAGCCCTATAAAACACATTGGAACTCGGGGACGAAAGAGTAACACTGGTTCCCCTCGCAAATTTGGTTGGCGATAAAATGTGTTCTTTCTGTTCATAGTTGTCAAATGAATTGATGAGTGTCCTTCTAATAATTGTTTTTGTAGATATGAAGGCGTGTAATAAACATAGAACGACACACGTGTGTGAATGGGTTAATCAATATGGCACTCGTGTGTCGTCTCAGGGGGGGCGGAACGATTTTCAAAGTGTGTGTGTGTGTGTGTGTGTGGGGGGGGGGGGGGGTGGATCAGGCGATGGATGGTCGTCGGAATGTTTAATTCCAGGATCCCAAAACTCCCATTTCGATGCATCTGAGCGGATATTTTGGAATTTTTCAGGAGATGTATTTAAAAGATTTCAATCGTTGAGAGCCGTTAAAAAGTTGGTAAAGCATACAGGTGAGGTCTATTTATCAGCTTTGGTCGTAACGACCAAAGCTGATAAATAGACCTCACCTGTATGCTTTACCAGACGTTAACAGCAATTATACTGTCTGTGGATTATCTTGTCTGGGGTGGATTTGGTACTTGTATGTCTGTAAGATTACGATCTATTTCTGTTAACCGATTTTTTAACAGACTGTGTACATTTTAGCGTTTGCTGCCACTTCCTGCAAAAAATGATCCGAAACATAGCTGACGAAAGGAGTGGGGAGGCTCTGGATCCGATCCTTGTTTTACCAATCATTGGTTGTGTTAAAATATCTGCATACAAAAAACATGGCTCGGCAAAAAAAGTGGAGGAGCTGTAGCCCCCCCCCCCCCACACTCCAGCCTACCCCCAGGTTCCGACGCCCCTGCGCTTTGAGTATGTCCGCTATTTTACTCAAGCGTATCCACATTTCATTAACCAATGGTTCAGAGTTCCTACCTCAGATCATCAGTGATTCTTATCGGATGTTATGATCGTACAATAGGAATTATATATTTTGGGATGTTCCATTCGTGGTTGTAAATAGTTTTTAATTGTCTTTGATTGATGACTAAACTTCAGAGGCGCAGAACTAGAACCCACTGCCCACCACCCCATCTGTACCCCAAATGAAATAAATCCGAACTGATATTTTTCCAGAGACAGGTTCCGCCCTCACCCAATATGAGAGATACCTCTCCTATATTCTTTGGAGTTTTGTATACACCGGCGGTAATTCCATGTCAGCAAGGCACTTAACCCCGATTGTCCACATGGGGGCACGATGACGCCGTGTACTAAGGCGTACTGCACGTCGATGGTGCGCATGTCTTCAGCCAATCTAACCCTGCATGTGCTGCAGTGCGGAGTTACGATGTTGGGGAGCTGGCAGCTGCTCGTCGTTGCTCGGTGGTTCTCTCCGGGTACTCCGGCTTCCTCCACCCGTAAAACTGTCACGGTCTTGATTAGCCATTGTGCATAAATATATGACCTTAAACATCAATAAATAATTAAGGATATAATGCAAATTACTGCCACTGGTTCGCAACGTATAACATATCCAATAAAAACTGCGCAACAAAGAGGGTGACGTTCAGTAGAAAATATCATCACACAATCGTACAGTATAGCCGCCGTGGATAGGTCATTTCCCATGGGTGAGCAATATTTCCACGGACGCAATAATATTAGATTCCAAACACCAATTATAGGAATAATCATCCAAAAATAAAATTTTGTTGATTCTGTTTTTTTTAATACCTGGTAAACGCATGCCTGGACATCCCAGCCCACGTGTGAATTACGACCAGTCCACGGAGGCTCTACTGTAGATTATAGGTTACCATCATTAACGGATCTACAAACCCAAAGGGATTCTTTTCCTTTACACGTCATTAACTAGACGCGGACGCTTTTTATAAATCCAAGAATTATCTGTTTTTGAAAGCTGTTTTAGTTTTTTAACTTTTCTTTTATCTTTTATCTTTTTGTGAAAGAAAAAAAAAACACTTACCTGTCGAAGTCTGCCATTCTTGTTTCAGTTTGAACTTAAGACGTCTGTCCTTTTCTCCGTGACATTGAACGTAGCTGAGAAGTGAAATGCGAGAAAGCACCAACCGAGGTTGTTTATTTAAATACTGTGAGGTTGTTTCAGTGGAGACCAGCTCAGCAATTCCATGTCACAGAAGCACTATTGGTTTTCAGTTCCCAGAATGATATCGCCTCTTGATCAAATAATAACAGTTTAGCGTAAAATTAACCCACAGCTAATGATAACGTTTCATGAGCAATATTAAGATCGTTGCATTTGGGGCGTCGGCGGCGGAATCGGGGGATGGCTCAGTGGCGTGTGCGTGTGTGGGGTGGGGGTGGGGTGGGGGTGCTGGGGTGGGGATGGCGGTGGGGATGGGGGTGGGGGGGATTTTAGTGCCCCACACTTCTTTCCATAGACTACTTGGTTAGGCTCCACAAAGTAGATATCCTGTTTCTCAGGGCATTTTATGTAAAACTGCATGTGGGCGGGCGGTTTTCTAATTTAAAATTTTTTTTTTAATATATTTTTGTAATTATTTCTTTGCCAACAAAAGTTTATGTTCATGTTTGTTTTATGTTATGTTTTAGGCCTCATAATCAACAGAATGGCATGGGTGGTGGTGCATTTCGTTCCTTTAGTGCAAGAAGGCTTTACAAATTTATCAATTTTATTACCTTGGGTAAAATATCAGACATAAGCCATTTAATTTGCATTTTATTTCAAGTTTGCATTGGTTATAAAAAAGAGCATTCGGCAGCCAAAAGGACCATGCGGGAGGGTCGAGAAACCGTTTTTTAATTTTTTAGGCTTAAACTATCATCTCCAGCAGGGCCTAAACTAGGGCGCCCGACATAAGAGGCGGCGGTAAAAAGTTTCCAACAGGAGTATAAACAGTGCACGCCACAGGCACATTAGGAGGGGCAAAACATTGGGTTGGGGGAAGTGTATTTACCATTCGTTTGGGATTAGGGAGTCTCCCCGCAGAATGTTAATCCGATAAATAGTGATATCTGGAACTATCCTGGGTATCTATGTATCTTATTTTAACAATGTACTTTGGCATTTATTGTATCGTTGAGACAAAAAGGCCATGCGAAGCTTCTTTTCGATGTCTACATCGATGGATTCATTCGGAATCGACATTGAATCGGCTTCCTGATTCGTTTTCTTTTGAATCGGGTAACTCATATTTCTTCACGAAGGGAGGACGGGAAATAAATGTCTTCAGTCGACGGGATGAAAGGATGGTTGCCCATTGCTTTTTCGATTCAATGAGCTAATTGGCATGCTTGTCTGCCTAAAAAGTTACATTCTTACAGAGGTACTTACAGGAGTACAGTCGCCGTGGATGTCCACGCATGCGGTTAACAGGTAGTAAAAATCATCATCAGCAAAATTTTAATTAACTTTTTGATAGTTATTTCTATAATTAGTTTTGCAATCTAATATCACTGCGTACAGGAAAATACTGCCTACTCCGTGGAAAGTGACCAGTCTACGGCGGCCGTAATAAGTACAGAAATGCCGCACTCCAATTCCCGTGCTCCACTTAATGAGTAGTGTTGTAGCAATGTTACTTGTGACCTCTGCACTGGGATACCCATGTTACCTATGGCACGGGCAAGTCGCAAGGATCTGTATGGCGTTTAGAGCTTTTAACTTTATACAGGCCTGGCATTCTTAAAAATGCAGGAGGGCTAAAAGCTAAAAATCGCTCTCCTCACATGGCCTAGGGGGCGATTAGCTCTCCTCAAGCCTACAAAAGCTAAAAGTGGCAAAATGAAGTTGTACTGTTAATGGCAGTGTGAATTCTGCCTCGTGGATTTTGTACACTTTATTTGGTGCTGCTAACAAGGTAGTCTCTGTGTGATGGCTACACTGCTCCTCCCACACCTCCGGGCCTTGGCAAGGCCCGGAGGTGTGGGAGGGGCAGTGTGGCCATCTTGCAGAGACCACTAACATAGCACAGATCTGAAAACCTGTGGGTTTTAGGAATAGGCTGTTGTGGTAATCATTATTTTCTAAGGCTAGGAGGGCTATTTTTCGCTCTCCCCAATTTTTTTAAGGCGAGCAGTAGTCGAGCGAATAAATCGCATTCCTGAAAATGCCAGGTCTGTTTATATCGAAGGGTAGCCGGTTCAGTCCTGATCAGCGGTAACTATGTTCTGTTGTCCTTTGGCAAGACACTTAATCCCAACTGTCATGTGGTGGCACGGTGACGCTGTGTACTAAGGCGTACTGCACGTAGACGGTGCACTTGCCTTCAAGCGCTGATGGAGAGCTGGTAAGTTGGAGAGTCTGACAGTTGCTCGCCGCAGCTCGACGATTCTCTCCGGGTACTTTGGTTTTCTCTAACTGTAAAACTCCCAAATACAATGTGCCCACGACTGTTGAAAGTGTCGTTAAACCCGAACAAACAAACAGTTTACCTAACAAACAACAAACAAACAAACAAGAAGCAGCTGAATTTATTTATTTATTTATTGATGTTTAAGGCCCACATATTTATGCACAATGGATAATCATGACCGTGACAGTTTTACGGGTGGAGGAAGCCGGAGTACCCGGAGAGAACCACCGAGCAACGACGAGCAGCTGCAAGCTCCCCAACAACTCCACTCTGCAGCACAGGCAGGGTTAGATTGGTTGAAGACATGCGTACCATCGACGTGCAGTACGCCATAATGCACGGCGTCATCGTGCCCCCACATGAGCAATGGGGGTGAAGTGTCTTGCCCAAGGACACAACGCGGTTGCCGCAGGTGGGATTCGAACCGAGGACCTCTCGGCTTGCAGCCTGCACCTCTACCTACTGAGCCACCGCGCCCCCCAAGCAGCTGAATACGTTGTAGAATAACAAAATGTTTTACATTTTTTTTTGACATCATTTCTCGTGAAGCTCTCAGTCTCAACACTTAAAACATAAATTCATAAACTAAAAATTTAAATTTTTCGCCCAAAAAAGTAACCTCAATGGGTGGGCTGCAATTGGCAAAGGCATCTTTCTTATGCACAAGTTAACTGTGAGGTGAGTCTGCCCCCTGCCCTTTCTCCCCGTTGGAACTCTGGGAAGTGAGACAGTGCTTGATTACTGTGATATACAAGCTATGTTTTACTTGTAAAATATGACCCGGTCGCTAATGCCTGGGTGGAAGTCATGTAAAACGGGCAACATGGGTATAAACGATTGGCTGGACTTAACTTTATATCTTCCAGTTTTAACACTGAAAGGTTAACTCCCAACACTGTCGCAGTGTTACAAAATTTTTGTTATTCATCCTCATATTGCCCATGCAGGATGAAAAAATAAACAAATTATATCTTGTTTGACAGAGCTCAATGAGCTCTGTCAAACAAGATATAATTTATTACATTTTCAGTTGCATTGTGGGAACACATTACGGCTGAGAACTTTGGTATTTTGACATCAGTGTGCACAATATTATACAACTCAAAGTTTGCTAAGCACCAAATATTTGACACATCATTGTGAAATTTGCTTGTGACATATTTGCGATGTTTTTGGTGGATATGATTGAGGAATGTATTGCGATGGTCCCCAGTGTTTACATTAGCTCTCTTGACAGACAGACTTTTCGTGACAGTCATGGAAAGCATGTACCCCTTGATTTTCATGATGTTTTCGTGTACTGTCTACATGTACATGGCATGTGTAGGGTATCCAAATCTTCATTTCAACACAAACCCTTGTGACTTAATGATTGAATATGGCAAATGCAAATGTAAGGAGACATTTGTCTGAAGCAGAAATGTGGCAGGCTGTAGGGGTGGTGGAGCAAGGGGCTACCCATCGTCGGGTTGGTGAAGACCTTGGTGTGCACCATACGGTGATCACCAGAGCCTGGGCAAGATTTCAGCAGTATGGCACACCAGTAAGACGGCATGGTGGTGGCAGAGACAGGGCAACATCTGCAGCTGAAGGCCGGTTTTTGATCATATCATTCAGGCCCGTAGGAACCGCTTTGCCACAGCAACCCAGCTTCTCAGTGACCTTCAGGATGCATCCGGGGTAAATGTTTCGACGCAGACTATCCGGGCAAGGTTGCACGAAGGTGGTCTCCGACAGAGAAGACCATGTATTTGCATTCCGCTGTCCCAGAACCACTGCCAGGCACGATATGAATTCGCCATGGACGACGTTGGATGGACCATTGAAGATTGGCGTCCTGTCCTTTTTACTGATGAGACAAAGTACTGCCTAGACCACACCAATAGGCGTTCTAGTGTATGGATAATACCGGGAGACCGATTCCATGCAACCAACATTGCTGAGCATGACCGCTATGGTCAATCATAGACTTGGGCGGCATCAGCAGGGATGGACGTACAGCGCTCTGTGTCCCTGAACGTGGTACATTGACTGCACAGCGGTATATTGATGGGATCCGGGATGTTCACATCAGATTGTATGCAGGTGCTGGTTCAAGAATGTAACAACATCCCACAAAGGACCACCAGGAACCTGATTGGGAGCACGAGAAGGCGTTGTCAAGCTGTAATCAACAATAATGGGTCTCATACTTTATACCAGTTCACTCCATCAACTTTTTGGCAAATTTGAAAAATTGCCTCTTTTACCAATAATATCCATTTTCCATGGTTATCGTATTCAAATGCTAAAAAATAATGTCAAACACAAATAAAATCTTAATTTCTGTATTGTAAAACATATATCCACTTTTAATTACAATATTTCAACTAAAATGTAAAACAGGTAGTTGGATAATCTTGGTGCTTAGCAGACTTTGAGTAGTATATTGACACCACTCGAGATATTTTAGATAGCAATCAATCGGTACACTTCTACTTCCTTGTATTTCATGTTTATCTTGGTTATCAGAGTTTTATCAGTATACAAAGCCCTTGATTGTTTGTGAAAATCGAAGCCAAAAATTAAATATTCAATGCGCATGTTTTTCCCTGTCCTCCTCCCACGGTGTAATTTTATCTTCATGTGTGAAATCCCGCAAGTGGAGCAGTGCTTCTTCATTGGGTAAACACTTTCTTAGTTTAAGTAGTGAAATTCAATTGGGAGATGGGGAACTGTTAATTTAATTCTGCATCTACTTGATCAAAGGTTATCACTAATAGTCCGTTTCACATTAGTGAGTTAGGCTACTGAAAAAATCACTTAATTATATAGCAATAAACAAACTAGACATTTGTTAAACAATTATTACAGTGAAATTGCACATCAAATCAATAATAGAATTAAGTTCGCACAAAAATATAAAAGTGAAAAAAAACTGAACAAAATGTAAACAAAATTTACATTGAAAATAGTACATCTATTATGATCAAAATAAATATTGATCATGACCAAAACAAATGTATACAAAATGTCAGCATATTTACAAAATGTCCCATGTGTGCATCCATGTGCAATCGACAATGCTTTGCACTCAAGGGACGAAATGGTGATATACAGTACGTGGGGAGTGGATTGTAACTAAATCACCCGCGGAGTGGAGTTATCACCCAAGCTATAACATTCAAATTTTGTACATATCGACAAAAACACAAGCAATGTTTCAGCCAATGGACCTCCGGGTTAAACCCGGAGGTCCATTGGCTGAAACTTTGCTTGTGCTGGTTATGCTTTGCAACAAATTTGCAATTATTGCTTGGGTGGAATCTCCACTCTGCGGGTGATTTAGTGATAATACACTCTCCACGTACTGTAATGCAAGTTGTAGGATAGCGATGGATCGGCCGAGTTTGTGAGAAGAAATGGGAAGGCGAAAGTGACGTCATAGTCACTTGTACCAGTTACGTCATTTTTTGGTTGTCATGATAGCTCGTGTAATCGGCCATCTTGTCACACGATTCCCTGCCTGATGTGTGGTCTTAGTGCGCATGCATAGCGCGTGTTGTTAAGGTGACATGTGTTTGCGTCGTCCATTTTTGTATACTTGAGGCCTCCATCTTGGTTTCTGTGGCAGCACGCTGTTGCTATGTAACCCAAAGGCCTTCAATAGGACGGGACATGTTCAAAGTGCGCGTTAGATTGTATTGGAGTAAATCAGATTTCCCAAATAGATCCGACAATTTCCCCAAATGACCAAAAACACCCTCAGATCGCATTATTGGATTCTGATTCCCCCAAAATCACCCTTTGTCAATTAGTAGGTGCGTAGAAGAGTTCTTTTACTGATTCGGATTTATCTGGAATCCTTGGTTTCTACCTAGAATTACCAGAAACAACCCGGCAACTATTTGTTTAGCTCGGATTTCCCACTAAATCCCCGGTTTCTATCTGTTTACTCCCGGTAGGAATTCCTCCTGTTTCGGCCCGTTCCTTTGTATAAGAGTCAGTGTACTTTCCCATAATTCCCGGTACCTTTATGAAATTACCACGAACAACCCAACAACTATTTATCTTGTTCGAATTCCTTCAGAATCAGGGGCGGCGGAAACTCCAAAAAAGTGTGTGTGTGTGTGTGTGTGTGTGTGTGTGTGTGTGTGTGGGGGGGGGGGGTGCATAGTTTTTTTTTCTGGGTAACTGCAAGGGGTGTACACATGCGCACGTTTTGCCATAGTCTGTAATGTAATTTTTTGGTTTGGTACGTCCTTTGTATGCAGGTATGTTTAAGAAAATATATGTTTAAGAAATATGTGACCTTAAACACCAATAAATAAATAAATAAATAAATAAATAAATAAATAAATAAATAAATAAATAAATAAATAAATGTCTCTTGGACCATTGCCCAGTGTCTATTTATTTATTTATTGGTGTTTAAGGTCACATATTTCTGCACAATGGCTAATCATGATCACGACAGTTTTACGGATGGAGGAAGCTGGAGTACCCGGAGAGAACCATCGAGCAACGGCGAGCAACTGTCAGCTTCCCAACATACTAACTCCACACAAGCAGGGTTAGCATTGGTTGAAGTCAGGTGCACCATCGACGTGCAGTACGTCTTAGTGCACTGCGTCACCGAGCCCCCACATGGGCAATGGGGGTGAAGTGTCTTGCCCAAGGACACAACGCTGTTGCCGCACCAGTGTCTATTTTGGCTTTGGAACTTCTATCAGGAAACTTGGAAGGGTGTCAAAGATAATTTGTGTGAGGCTTGACTGAATTTAGGCCTGTGCTTCTCAGGAAAATGACTAAGATGCAAGAGCTTGTAACAACCGACTATAATTTACAAGTAGGCATCGATAAAGAATGCGATAAAAATCGAGTAAAAAAACACATGAATTCTTCTCTATGGCGTCTATCGTAAAGTGAGTTGTCGTTCTTGCACGAACGACTGCCGGTTGGTATTTGCGGTGGTGTAAACATTACGACACCATTTTATAGCATAATTTAAATTTTTTTAGCCAAGGGAGAGCGCCACGGGACCTCTCCGCCAACCCAACCCAGCCGTGGTGGGTTGGTGGAGAAGGTCCCGGGGTGTCCTGTCCAAGATGACAATATGGGTTTGTATATAACAAAAATAATAAAATAATAAAACTAATCATTCTTCGGCCTTCAACTGATTTGTTGCGGACCTCTGACGAGGAGACCTACAATAACCCAGTCCCCCACCGGGCTATTCCCCCTCCCTCCTAATGTCTTAGCAAACGGTCAAAAATCGTTTCATAATTCCTCCCATCGGCGCTTTCTCGACCTGCCGAACCATAAAATTGACCTCTCCCTCATATCATTCCCCATCCACTTATCCTTCCGGTTTTCATTCCATTTTTCCATTAATCTTCTATTTGAAGCATTCCTGAATGAAATGTTCCATGGTCTCCGTTACTCCTAAATTACACATTTGAGACACTCTTTTCTCCCCCCACTGGTTGTGTAACATACGTGTGTCGCAGGTGAGATAGAAGGGAGAGACAGATGTATCCCACCCTACCCACGTGACGTTATACATTTATAACGTTATTTTGACGTTATGCATATCGTATCAGTTTCTTGCTACCAACTAATTCACATTGACGTCATCGGAATACAGTGTGATCAAAGTTCGATGCTCTAAAACTCGTCAACCCTCAAGCTGTCACCGTTCCTAATCGATTTCGTGGTATATACCCTTGGTATATACATAACTTGTGCATGCTCTTACCGATGGTGACATCGGTTTCTCAAAACAACGAATACAAAATACGTTGATTGAATTAGCACGTGACTCTCGATTACCTCTGGCTAACATAATTGCTGCATGGTGGGGAGAGAAAAAATCGTCCTCGATGAGTCTGAAGGTGGAAGTGGGAAAATCTCACCCTAGGGGCAAGATATTTGAACCAAACCCGAGGCAAGCCTCGGGTCTGGTTCAAATATCTTGCCCCTCGGGTGAGATTTACCCATCCCACCTCCAGACTCATCGGGGATCATAATATCCTCGCCTTCCCGATTCTATCCCTCAACTCCAGTAATGTAGATCTCGATTTGAACAACAACAAAAAAACCGCCCATAAGATCCATCCAAGTACTCCTCAACAGCTGGAGCATCCTTTTTATACAACAGGTCTAAAGAACTCTTGGTCCAAATTCCATCTCGCCAGTATCTATCACAATCCCCAGGTATTTATGCTAAGAGGGCACCACGTATTATATTTGTTCGTCTTTCCGTCCGTTGATCGGATGGACTGTCCTCCTACGCCCAAACGCATTCCATCCGATCACTCTCAGTTTTTACAACTCCACCTTATACTATCGTTACAATGTCATTTTCGATTTTAAACTTTTTATGCATGACGTCACGTAACGGTATTTTCCATTGTCGGATGTTTTTTATGATATCAAAATAAAGTTGTATTTTAAGAATTCTACTGCACATAATTTAAAATTTACGGCCCTTCATTAAGAGAAGCCCTTATCTTTTTGGTCTCTGCATTACTTTGCTTGCTCTTGACTGATTGATTTTACATTTGATAGTTTTCCTATGACCACAGCATGAAGCTATGTTCGATTTCTCAGTTTCTTGGGCTTGCATTATTTGAATAGTATGGCTCTTAATTGTGCAAACACTTTATTTTTTGAACTTCAATGCGATCTTTTTTTCTTTTTGCTGGTGAAATAGGTCGAGTCTGACAGCTTTTCTTTCTCAAAAACTGAAAGCCAAGTTTAAACTTCTGATTGGAGTGCTGTATTTAACACTCACTAAGTGCTGAACTAGCACTTTGTTCAAGTGTAGATATCTCACAACTTGACAGGCGTTACAATAATACCACTTGACAAGTGTAATGTCGCGACATTTAAAAGGAAACAACGCAGATGACGCGAATCAGGCTCGAACTCTCGAGGCTGGTCCGCGTCATCTGCGTTGTGTCCTTTTAATTATGTACCCACCAAGCGCAAATCAAATTATGCACGATTCTGGAATAACCACCAATGGTAGACACATGGGAAGTGCCATCCATTCAAGTTTCAGATGTCTGACGATTGTAATGTCTAAGTGCTTAAAGCATTGCACTTTGAGTGTTAAAATCAAACCCTAAGAGTCAGAATGGGTTTAACACCTTGAAAGTGTCAGTTTTAACACTTTAGTTTTTAGAGTGTGGTAATCTTCATAGATTTCGTAGAAGAACTTTTCCCTTAGGCTGTAGAACAAAAAGAAATGGTTCCGGTTTTCCGAACGATTCCAATTTTCATGCCCGATCCTAATCTTCTTATGAGTTGTTGGCAATATCAGTTATCCTTGTGTTTTCCAGGGTGTATGGGGAATTTACACCGGTCCAGGCTTGGATTTCTGAAAAATCCAGGGTGGCAATAAATAGCTCACCTGGAACCTACTTATTCGAGCAAATTGCTCTCCTGAAATCTTTTTCACTTTTTTGCTTTAAAGATCTTCTAAAGACTTAGTTAATACCGCGTTGGGTATTTCTCCTTCGAGTGCATTCAAGCCAATCAATTTTAAATGAATTAATAAAATGTTAATGAATGAACCTGTAATCATTTTTACTATCCCCTCCGCTCCAGTGTGGGCAGATCGATCAAGAAGTTCAGGGGGACTGGTACATGTAGTGGCCGACACACACATGTACCCAGCATATTCTGTACACACGTTCCATGATCCGTCACCGTCGAAAATAGCTGAAAGTAGGTGAGCAAAAAAAGGTGTATGCCGGATTAAATTGCGTGAGCAGTTAAGGCAAGCTAAAAATCGCTTGCGTTAGAATTCCATGACTTCGGCGGTCTGGGAACTCATACACCCTGAGGCGAAGGGTGTATGAGTTCCCAGACCGGTGTAAATTCCCATACACCCTGGAAAACACAAGGATAACGGATTTATTTCCAAGAATTTTGGGGTACTTAAAATTTTAACTTAAACTGAGGGAAGAAACTGACAGAAAATTTGTACTTTGTAAGTTTCTTCATAAAACCAGACAGATGTGGATGTCATTGGAACTGGCTCAATGAGCCAGTTCCAATGACATCTATATCTGTAATATTTTATTGCACATAAATATTAAATTTCCTGTATTTTTCTTTTTGTTCTCACATAACCGACCAAAAGGTATGAATTAATAATTAAAAAATAGGCACTTTTTAGCCGTATAGCCTGGTATTGTGTATTCTTGTTTTTACACTGCGGTTGTCTACGGTGTAAAAAAAGCTACCGTGGACTGCAAGTTACACCGTACCTCTCAGCCAATCAAAATGCAGTATTTTGTTTCATCTGGAAATAAAAAAGGTTACCTCTATTCAAAACAATATATGAAGATACTTACGGACCTGTCGTCAAATACACGAACACCGCGAATCTGGGCAGTTTTTACCATTCAACTAATCCGAAGAGCAGGCGGCAATTGATAAAAAAAAATATTGAATAACTATAAATTTACATTTCTTTGTCTAAAAGCATAGCTTATGACTCCTCATCGGAACGAGCTGAACAGGCTCGGTCCAATGAGGGGGGTCATAAATTATTTTTTTGAGACAAAAATGAAAGAAATAATAAAATTGGAATGACATTGTTTTAGGTCACTGGGTCGGGTTTAGTCGTTACGTTAGTTAAAGGGTACGGTAAAGCAACTATTTGAAAAAATAACTAAAAAAAAATTCCCGACCGAATGATCTTATTTTTCTTTTGCATGTAACCTGAGTCAAACCATTTAGGGTTTTGCCTTATGATGACAAAAAGAAGGCCAAGTGATGTATAGTTTTTTTTCTTTCCGGTCAAATTATAATCGGCGTCCTTTATTTAATAAAAAAATCAAGGGGCGCAACTTTTGAAAAAGGTTTTCACACAATACCTGTGAGGTTTTCCCGTTCGAGTGAAGCCATAGTTATAACCCATGGCGAGTTAAACCTGTAATTATATTGGAGTTTCCGCTCATGGCTGGCCTGGCCTGGCCAGACAGGTTCATTCCAGTTCCAACTTTTACCTCGAAAATTTGGTTCGCCAAGCGCGTCCCAGTGAAAATTCATTAGCTATTGGCCATCATCTAGTTGTGTTAAGTTACAAAAAATCCTCTTAATAACCCTCGGAACACTGATATCAAAATATCGAAATTTCAAGTAGCAGCTTTTACCCATAACGCAACTAGGCATTTAACCAATTCAGTTTTGTTTGCTCAGTGAGCTCTGTCAAACAAAACTAAATTGGTTAAATTCCTAGTTGTGGAAAATTTGCAGGTTGAGATTTTGTTAATATGACATCTCCCCGTGGAAACCCCGGGAAAGTGAACTGTGGTAAACAAGCTCAGTTTTACTGGTAACTTAGGATCCGCTCACCAATGCTTGGGGTGAAAGTCCTTAAAAAGGGAGACATGGGTATTTATTTATTGGAGTTTAACGACACTTTCGACAGCCAGGGTCACCTCGTGTCGGACAGTTTTACGGGAGGAGGAAGACAGATTACCCGGAGAGAACCACCGAGCAACGGTGAACAACTGCCAGACTAACGCACTAACTCCACACAAGCAGGGTTTGCAATGGTTGAAGACGGGTGCATCATCGACGTGCAGTGCGTCTTGGTACACAGCGCTACCGTGCCCCCACGAAACATGGGTATATACGATTGACGAGATTTGACTTTTCAATGTGGAGATCACGATAAGACATTGTGTAGAAATGTGACCTTAAACACAAATAAATAAGACATCAGTGTACAAAGGGTTAACCCTTTACCCAACGTAAAGACAAAACCGACCAGCGCTATTTTCAAACATCGCAGATTAATTTTCATTATTTTTTGCATTTTTTGTCTCAAAAACATAGGTTATGACACCTCATTGGAACGAGCTCGCCGAGCTCGTTCCAATGAGGGGTCATAACCTATGTTTTTGAGACAAAAAAATGAAAAAAAAAATTATTCAAGAATGTTAGGTAAAGGGTTAAAGAACAGATTAGATTGTTGAGTTTAGACTACAGTCAAGGTTTATAATGTACATATCATCATGAATTTTGTATTTAGTTTGGGTATCATCTTTCAGAAAAAGTATGTGGAGCAGAAAGATTTGCTGTTGTTACACCACAAGCACAAGTAATAAACAGAACATATTTGAGTAACAAACGAGCTCATTGTCCTCTAACAGTAACGCCCTTTAGTGGTTATCATAACTTGTTAAGTGCTTTATTGAAAGTGTTTAAAAAGTAAAACCGTGCATGGCTAAAACGATTTTTTAAAACAAAGTCTCTGTGTTCTCGACTGGGTTTCATGGTCAGCAGTGAGTGAACATTTCAGTGTTTGGCAACATCTGGTACCAAACCTTCATAAGAAACTGTGCATGCGTGCGTTTTGAGGTGGGGTGGTGAGGGAGTGTGTTAAGGGGTGGGGGTATTACACGTGTTGTGAACTATATTCTCCGTAAGGAGCTATTTGGTGGTTATTATGTGATAAAATACGTTTTGTTAAATATGCGGACTGAAGAGGAACAAAGGCGTTTTTTAGAATTTAATCGTTAGTTAAAATTGTATCGTTGTTACACACTGGAGGCATTTCTTTGTGATTTGATCCGTTTGACCAGAATGCATCGGTGGCATTATATACTTCACTGTAAATCAATGAGAACCTTTCCTTTTTAAATTCATCGAGTGGTACGGATTCAAGAAAACGAACACCAATCATATACTGCAAATGGCACAGCGGGGTTTCGAACCCACGACGAAAGAGACATCGTCCATACCGCCTGGTGAAACTACAATAAACCACGCACGTCTGATAGCAACCGTGCAGGCTATAGACAAGACATGCTGCATTCGACAAGTATTTCTGTGTCCTATAACTCTTGTTAACTTGAATTTTTAGTTAGGAGCGCTGTGTTCAATGGTTAAAGTATTGCACCGAAATGTCCACAGTTCGATTCTGATCAACATTAAATGCGTTGGGTGTTTGGGCAGTCCACTTGATCCTGATTATCCACGTGGGGGTACGGTGCAGCAGGGTACCACAGGGGCGCCGGAACGGCCCAAACATTGGCCCGACCGTAACACCCAGATCCCTGTTTTTTCGAATTCTTGCCATCGATTATGTGGGGGAGAAAAAGATGACGGTGCATGCAGTTCGTCTTTCGAGGAACATAATATGACAAAATTCCCTGCCAAATTGCCTTTGGCAATCTGGCAGGGAATTTTGTCATATTATGTTCCTCGAAAGACAAACTTCACTGTGGAGGCCCCCACAAATGTGGGGGCCCTGGGCGTCCGCCCAATCTGCCCATTCGTAAATCTGTCCCTGCCCACAAAAAGTGTTTCACAAATGACATCTCTCAGACCCATTTTGGGGCTACTTCTTTAGTATTCCAACTACTTCCGAAGCGGTTGGAATACTAAAGAACTAGCCCCAAAATCTCATCTTTTGTTAACTCGTCATTAATAGCCGCCATTGTGTGCCCAATATTAAAGAAACAAGACGATCTATGCGCGCACAATTTTCAGATATCCGCCACAACAAAATTAAAAAATCATAGCCTAGTTATTTGATATGAATGACGTTCGGCTGAAGGTCGATCACAAAAATATCATGATCGGCAAATCTTTTGCGCCCCTGTACCAGGGCGTACTGCATGCCGATGGTGCACTTGCCTTCAACCAATGTTAACACTTTTTATGCGGAGTTAGTACGTTGGTGAGTCTGTCAGTTTTTCGACGTCACTCTATGACTCTCTCTGGGTACTCCGGCTTCCTCCATACGTAAAACTGTCCGACCCAAACTGACCATGGCTGTCGAAAGTGTCGTAAAAAATAATATTTAGTTAATAATACATTTATTTTTCAAATGTCCTCTGCTATTCTTGTTGGTTAAAATGCAACCTGTTATCGTTGGATAAGATACACTACATTTTTGGTCATTTCCCTTTCTGAAAGCGGATTAATTTCCTCCTATTATATTTTAATTTGCTCTTATCATTTTATTTAATTATAATTTAATATTTTATTTTAATAGATTATATATATTACATATTATTATTTCCAACTTTACGCGTGACGTCATTTGGGGAATTCGACGATCTCCAACGAAATTAACTATTCTTGGCGTTTTGGATGCATTTATTTTGCGAACGGCGACCTCTTTTCGAGTTTGATAAAGGATTGACCTGTTTTTGTTAACCTTTTACCTAACGAATCGACGCACCGCCAGCGTAATTTACGAACCGAACAGTTGACAAAAGAAGATTTTCAAAAAAATTGAACAAAACCATATCACGTGACTCCTCATTTCAACGATGTCGACGAGATCGTTCCAAAGAGGATTCACATAATATGGTTCATTAATTTATTTTGTAATAAATATTTATCATATGACTAGTCGATGAGCTCGTTCCAATGAGGGGTCATAACCTATGTTTTGGAAGCAAAAATAAAAAAATGAAATGTTTTAGTTATACGAGGATGTTTTTTCCAAGTTCCGTCTGCAACTCAAGTTAGGTGATGGGTTAAAAAGTCATACTAAGTGGCTAATTTGTGCGCGTGTGTGTGTCATATGATAAATAGAATATGAAATGAGTGTTTTTCTCATATAATATTTATGAAACTCGTCCGAATTTTCCGTTTGGGCTCGCCAGAGGCTCGCCAAAACGGAAAATTCTTAGAATCGTTTCATAAATGTTATATGAGAAAAACACTCATTCCATATCCTCTATATATTTAATATATATTAAAATAAGAAATGTTGATATCGAATAAAGGATTGAATGAGATACACCACATTCGTTTGACATTTCTCTTTGTGCCGCCGTATAAAAATCGCATCTGTAACATTTTCAACTTCACGGTTGTTGACATTGGTGAACTTCGACAGTCTTCGGTGAAATCGATCATTTTTGACGCTTTGTGTATGCTTATTTGTTACTCTCAAGTTCCCATTTTATGAATTGTTATGTGTTTTGTCGGTACAAGTTTACTTAGTTCATGACCTACAATGTTAACAGAAAAATATATAATTACTCTTGTGTGACATTTATGTGGGGAACAATTCGACGAAGCACATTAGGATTTCGAACTACGTAGGGGGCGCGGTGGCTCAGTTGGTAGAGGTGCAGGCTGCAAGCCGAGAGGTCCTCTGTTCGAATCCCACCTGCGGCAACTGCGTTGTGTCCTTGGGCGTCCTTGGGCAAGACACTTCACCCCCATTGCCCACGTGGAGGCACAGTGACGTTGTGTACTAAGGCGTACTGCACGTCGATGGTGCACCTGTCTTCAACCAATGCTAACCCTGCTTGTGTGGAGTTGTATGTTGGGAAGCTGACAGTTGCTCACCGTTGCTCGGTAGTTCTCTCCGGATACTCCGGCTTCCTCCACCCGTAAAACTGTTACGGTCATGGTTAGCCATTGTGCAGAAATATGTGACCTTAAACACCAATAAATAAATATATAAATATAAATATTGAAACGACGTAACACTGTATTGATGTTTCGTTTAATCCAATAGGCCTATCAGTTCTTATCTGGTCGAGTGCTGGGAACCCATAGTTGGGCTTTGTTCTGAATACAGGTATCACCGGTTGAAGGCTCATATTCAGTGCATGTGCTTCGTATTATCTTTGAAGTGATATTATTTAGTCTGTAAGGGTTTGCTTGCTTACAATTTAAGGCACGCTCCCATAAATTGTAACAAGGCAGAGACATGTATACAAGTAACGATAACCGGTTCTCGTCAGATCACAGAAGTTAAGCAACGTCGAGCCCGGTTAGTCCTTGGATGGGTGACCGATTCGGAGTCCCGCGTTGTGTTCTTGGGCATGGCACTTAACCCCAACTGTCCACACGGGGGCACGATGACGCCGTGAACTAAGGCGTACTGCACGTCGATGGTGCACATGTCTTCAACCAATCTAACCCTGCCTGTGCTGCAGTGCGGAGTTACGATGTTGGGGAGCTGGCAACTGCTCGTCGTTGCTCGGTGGTTCTCTCCGGGTACTCAGCTTGAAGGCTCATATTCAGTGCATATGATTCGTATTATCTTGAAATGATATTTGTAGGGGTTTGTTTTGTTACAGTTTTCTGGAGAGTGCCAAAAGCACTCTTCCATAAATTGTAACAAGGCGGAGACATGCATACAAGATTTGATGGCGAAAAATAATTTAGCACTCGACCAGTTAAAAGTGTTCTTTGGGTGGGCGATGTGTGTATGTGAGTCAGGCGTCAGCTTAATAAATTGCCGCATTGTTCTGATAAATAACAGATTAAAACTATATGTAAACTACATATGCTGCTATCTCGCGATCATTTGCAAACAGTTACAGTAAACTGAGAATTTTTATCTTCCATCAGGCTGCCCCTAGATGGGATAGTCGTGTATGTTATTCATTGGGGCTTAACAACACTCTCGACAGCCCTGGTCACCTCATGTCGAATAGTTTTACTGGTGGAGGAAACTGGAGTACCGCAGGGAACCATCGAGCGACGGCGCGGAACTGCCAGACTCCCCAACATACCAATTTCACACAAGCAGGACTAGCATTGCAAGTGCACCATCGACGTACAGTGCGCCTTAGTCACCGTGCCCCCTCCCCCCCCCCCCCACACACGTGGGCATTCAGGATTCTGTGCCTTGTCCAAGGACACAACGCAGTTACCCGTGGCAGGGATCGAACCGTGGACCTTTCGGTTTAAAGTCGAATACACGCTAAAAACTAAAGTGTTAAAAACTACACTTGAAGTGCTGTATTTAACACTGACTAAGTGCTGAACTTGCACTTTTTTCAAGTGTAGATATCCCAGAACGTGACAGCTGTTACAATAATACCACATGACAAGTGTAATGTCGCGACACTTAAAAGGAAACAACGCAGATGACGCGGATCAGGCTCGAACTCTCGAGCCTGATCCGCGTCATCTGCGTTGTGCCCTTTTAATTATGTACCCACCAAGCGCAAATCAATTTATGGACGATTCTGGAAGAGCCACCAATGCAAGACACATGGGAAGTGCCATCCATTCAAGTTTCAGATGTCTGACGATTGTAATGTCTAAGTGCTTAAAGCATTGCACTTTGAGTGTTAAAATCAAACCCTAAGAGTTAGAATGGGTTTTACACCCTGAAAGTGTCAGTTTTAACACTTTAGTTTTTAGTGTGCACTATCTCGTGTTATTTGTTGTGTCGAGTGTCAAATTTTCTTTTACACAAAACTTTACGAATAAGCTTTTACGAGGGTTAATCACTTGAGTCTCGTTTTCACTCTGATGGTTTACTTTGTTATACACTTTCATCGTTCTGTATCCCAGCATACTGGATCAATTTTTTTGTAAGGGGCGTAGCTAAAGGTGGGGTTGAGGAGTGAGTGCGTGTGACAGCCCCATCTAATATTTACTTTATCTCCAAGCTGCGGTCGCGATTAGCCATTGTGCAGAAATATGGGATCTTAACCACCAATAAATAACCCCAACCCTCATAATTTTTCCAGTTAGGACAATTTCGTCTGGATTAGAATCTTGGGTATCGACTCGCTCTCGCTCTTGCTAATAATCATGCACCTTCTAACGAGCCTAGATTGACACTTGCAGGCGTGTAGCCATATATAAGGGGTGCCCTAATCATTTTTTTTTTTGGGGGGGGGGGGGTATTTGAAAGGTCATTGTGTGGGGTTTCTGAAGCCTCATCTAGTCCAAACTAGGTCCCTCCTGAAGGGAAGTGGGAGGAAAGGGCAACGACCAGAAGGTCCTAGTTAAGACTAGCCCCCCCCCCCCCCCCCCCCGAGAACATTTTGCAAACTTTAGTGTCCAAAGAGTGAATCCGAGGCATTAGTAGCGTGTAGCCCTATATTTGAGACCCATTTGGGGCTCTATGTCGTGTGAATGTTGGGGAAAGCAAAAATATTCGGAGGCAAAGCCTCCCCCCACACCCACACCCCACACCCCCTCTCCGCAGCTACGTAATTGGATACTTGGCCTGATGAAACACATACAATTAGTCATATAAATAGAGGTGTGTAGTACTCCATACGGGTTATTGGGGGGCAAACATGCCAACTTTGGAGTCCGCTACTTGTTAATTAAGTAAAAAGTTGCGTCCACAACTTCATGAATATTTTATTTATGCACAAATGTATTTATTGAGGGTTAACGTTCGTTTAGATGAGTGGGAGAAGCGGTAACAACCAGACGGTCCTAGTTAGGACAAGACTTATCCTGAGAAACGTTTGTGAAATTCGATGCTTTCAGAGCGCATCTGGGACATTTTAAACGTTTGTAGCCCAATATTGGAGAAGTTTAGGTTCTGTGTTATGTGAAAATAGCATTGGGCCAATGCTTTTTATTGGGGTGGGGGGGTGGGGGGGGGGGGGCATTTTAGCTTCCCAAGGCTCTCAGCGCCCTCCGCCATGCCTACGCTACAGACCAAGGCACACGTTTAATGAAGGCATGCCTTGATAATGCAGCTGCATACTTTACTGGTCGTCCATAGCCCCTCCTCCACTCAAAGAAAAAAATCGCTCATGTTCGCGAGTTTCATGCCGTTTATTGATTTCTTTTGGGGGCGCGGTGGCTCAGTAGGTAGAGGTGCAAGCCGAGAGGTCCTCGGTTCGAACCCCACCTGCGGCAACCGCGTTGTGTCCTTGGGCCAGACACTTCACTCCACGTGGGGGCACGGTGACGTTGTGTACTAAGGCGTACTGCACGTCGATGGTGCACTTGTCTTCAAGCAATGCTAACCCTGCTTCTGTGGAGTTAGTATGTTGGGGAGCTTCTTCAAACCTTGTCGTGGCTGCTGTAGATCAGCCACAATAAGATTTCATGACACATTTGGAAATATTTAGCAGGGCAAGTGTTAAAAATAAGCAATGAACTGGGTTACGTTTTTTTATTGCATCATATTATCTGTTCGAAAACACATTACACCTGTACCGCTCAGCCAAGGAATAATGCGCTATCGCTTTAAAAAATACAATCTTTGTTATCGCCGTGTTTAAAACTGTATACCTGTTGAACCAGTCCAGTCAATAAACCAAAGCAGGCCTACCTGAATAAAAATCTAATATTAGAAATATTTTACCCACCGTGTATGTCACTTCATTCACCACACGACAACAAACTTATGCGACTTATTTTCCACTGTAAGAATGACATGCTGAGTTTGTTATTGGAATGTTTTTTATTCTAAAAAAAACTAACACTTTCTTCGATTCAGACTGGATTAATTCGTCTTCTAACGATATGTTTGTTTTAACTGTTTGATCTTAACCCAATTTCAACATTTGGATTAAATACCGGATAGTATTTAAACATGGCGCAAGTCAATTCTGAGGTGAGTTGTGTAGTATTACAAGAAGGAATGACGGCCTTGTTTAAAGACATTTCCATTGATCCCTTATCTAACGAAACGACTGCATCCACCTGCGTATTATACAAAATCAGTAGTTGAAAATCTATTTTAAAGACATTTCATTTCAACAAAGCCATATCATCAGAGACGTGGCTAGAGATTTCGGATTGGGGAGGGTGGGGGGGGGGGGGGAGTGGAGGGAAGGTAGTGAATTTCCAACTAGGAGAGGGACCGGGAGGGGGAAACCCCTCCAGGTCCCTCCCCTAGTTGGGAATTCATTACCTAGAAACATTTTGAAAATGAAGCCATTAAAGGGGGGCATAAAATTGATTCTAGTAACCGAAATGCCAACACATGTATGACAGAATTATCAGGTTGTTATTATTATTTGGTATTATTCTGGGAATTGAATATGTGCCGAACAAATGCTCAAGCTTAGAACGTTGAGCAATTCACACTGTCCTAACATTAATCAGATCTTATGCAGGAATGATGCAAAGCATAACCATCACAAGCAAAGTTCCAGCCAATGGACCTCCGGGTTAAACCCGGAGACCCATTGGCTGAAACATTGCTCGTGTTTTTTGTCCATATGTGCAGAATTTGAAAGTGATACTTTGGGTGATAACTCCACTCCACGGGTGATTTAGTTACAATCCACTCTCCAAGTACTGTACATTGTGTACTATGACGCGACATTGAGGTAGTCACCACTCCGCCACCGACCCCGACCCTGACCCGGATAATCACTGACTTCAAAATACAAGGCAAGACTTGGAATTACCAAGAAGGAAAAATGTAAGTTGTGCTCGGTTATCTGAAAAAAAAATCAGCTGTAGTACAGTTAGGCCCCGTGGAAAGATCAAAATCCACGTGTGGACAACATTTCCACTCATGCGTTAGCAGTGAGCCTCCGACATATTACAATTGAATCTCCATCAACATTTTCAATTAATGACGCACCGGTTACGACTCTGTGCTTCTGTCATTGAATATTGATTGAATGCTTCTGATTATTGATTGAGAAAAGCTCTCGCGGGCAACAACGCCCACGCATGGATTTTTACCATTCCACGACTGCCGCACTGTATACTTCGAACACATGAGAATTTAAGACGTACATTGCATCATAAGTATATTGTGATGCCCAGGATATTTCTGGATATCGCCCTTTTTAGACCGATTTTATAAAACGTTCCCTGACTGTAATCTTTTTTTTCAGTATCCACCAACAGCTTTGGGATTATTTATTTATTTATTTATTGGTGTTTAAGGTCACATTTTTCTGCATAATGACTAATCCTGACCTCGACAGTTTTACGGGCGAAGGAAGCCGGAGTACCCGGAGAGAACCACCGAGCAACGGCGAGCAACTGTCAGCTTTCCAACATACTGACCCCACACAAGCAGGGTTAGCATTGGTTGAAGACAGGTGCACAATCGACGTGCAGTACGCCTTAGTACACAACGCCACCGTGTCCCCACGTGGGCAATGGGGGTGAAGTGTCTTGCCCAAGGACACAGCGCGGTTGCCGCAGGTGGGATTCGAACCGAGGACCTCTCGGCTTGCAGCCTGCACCCACGCTGTATACTTCGAACATATGAGAATTTGAGACGTACATTGCATCATAAGTATATTATGATGCCCAGGATATTTCTAGATATCACCTTTTTTAAACCGATTTTATAAAACGTTCCCTGACTGTAATCTTTTTTTCAGTATCCATCAACCGCTTTGGGATAATGTCAGGTTTCCTTTCATATATCAAACCATATACAGGGATGTGGCTAGAGGGTTTCAGCTGGGGGGGGGGGGGGGGGGGCACCACCGGTGTAAATTCCAACTGTGAGGGTTTAGATAGGTGGTTGCACTGCAGCGCTGGGTGATATCTTTTAACCCTTTACACAACGAATCGCCCGCATCCCCCCACGTAATATGCAAATACAGCTGCTGAAAAAATATTATTTTTCGAAACATTTCAACAAAACCATATCATGTGACTCGTCGAGCTCGTTCCAAAGAGGGGTCAAATGATATGGTTTTGCTGAAATTTTTTAAAAAATTTAAAAAAAATGATAAATAATGAATTTTGAAATCGTCTGCGTTGGGTAAAGGGTTATGAACCCTTCTGAAATTTTTCACTAGTCCTGAAACGGAAAAAGCATCATTTATAATGTGTCTGGGTCAGAAAATTTACCGCATTGATGTCAGAGTCGAAATTTTGAGGCCACGTCAATTTTAGAGGAGGAAATTTGAAACTCCAGTTTTCAGTCGGAAATAAAAGAACAAAATTTCTCATCATTAGTTGGAATTTTAATATTTTTCATGAACAATGTTAATTTATTGAATTGCCAACTATTTGCTTTTTGACTAAAATACTCCTAGCTGGGAGGGGGGGGGGGGGGGGGTGAGACACCCCCACACACCCCTGTTGCCACATCCCTGACCATATACCTTCATTTCGTGTTACCGACTGACTCGATTTTCTGCTCTTTCCATTTGAACTGCATCACCAGATGGAAAGTCGAGTCGCGATCCAAGAGAAATTATCTGTCTGTTTTCCCACCTCACAAAACAAGAATTTCACCTTTCGAAAAAATAAACGAGAGAGGTCTGAATCTAATATGCCATGTTAGTTATTTTTGTTAATTTGGTCTGGATTCGAAATGTTTTATTTATAAAATCTCTGGTATAACTGTTTCGTGGCTATACCCAGGGACACTTCAGGGCGGGGTAGGGGATCAGACCCCTGGAAAAGGCATTTGTTCGAAATAGAAGCCCCGCCATGACATGCCGAAGCATGCATGTTTCGAAGGCCGTGATGGGAGAGTTTGAGAGGAGGTGCCCCTCCCATCTGGAGGCGCACATCCTCCCCATCTCCCCCAATGAGTTTTGAAAGCTCCCAAAACGGATTTGGGACGTATTGTTGCATTACGTCGAGAATAAATCATTGAAAAAAAATCGAACGACGAACCAGGAAAGGGTATTGTCTGTCCCCTCTCGCTCCCGTGGTCCAAAGGCAGGGAGGGCAGCTGCCTTATCCCCCCCCCCCACCCCGTGCTTCCGGTGTACCTGGCTATATCGCGCGCTGATCGCGACAGAGACCACTTTTTGATCGCCGCTCTGTATATCTTCGTAATCATCTGTTGAAACTAGTCGCCCTGTCAATGTTCTGTTCATTATTTTGAGTTAATAGCGCGTTGAGTAAGTGAACGTTTTGTTCCTATCAAAAGCGAACTGCCCAGTTTTGCGTAATTCAATTCCCGTAGAAAAACAGTGTGCCCAACAATTCTATACCAGTAAATAGAATTTATTAACATCATTCCCAACCTCTACTGGGACACATGTATATGTGATACACAACTTTTTTCTTCTTCTTTTTCAGTTTTCTTTTTTGTTTTTTTTTTATTCCAAATTATACATCCTTTTATGCCATTTATTTTGTTTATCTAACCGCCATTTGTATAATCTATATTCATGTAAAGGGGAGCGAAGGGTGTTCTAAGTGAATAGCACTTGTCCTTCAATCCTCATTTGCTTTTTATTTATTGGCAAATAAAAATATGTTTAGTATCAGTATGTATATGTAATGATGTAAATGCACACTTCATCAAATACTTTTTATAATTTTGTCAAATTGCCGTCATGCTCGGGAGATTACTCCCTTCTAAGCGGCTTTCATTTTTGACTAATTTTTTACGTCGAGAATAAATCATTGCAAAATCGGTCGACGTAACAGGAAAGGGCATTGTCTGCCCCCTCTCGCCCCGTGGTCCAAAGGCAGGGAGTACAGCTGCCTTATTCCACACCCACCGTGCTTCCGGTGTCCCTGGCTATATCCCGCCATGCGGATATATTTATTTATTTATTTGTCGCGAAAGAAACTTCTGTTTTGTTCACAGCAAAATGGTCCCACTGTTTTTTTAAGTAACAGGTTTTGTCCATTTTTGTCAAAAATGAAAGCCGCTTAGAACGAAGTAATCTCTCAAGCATGACGGCAATTAGACAAAATTAATGATGTAAATAGATATTAAAACTGGACTGCATACACAGAAATTAGCACTGAATCGCAGCGCCATATATTCTCCGCTCAAAAAGTATTTTTTATTCCTCATAATAGCACAAGAAACACTTGCAAACTTTCATCACATGGACCACCGGGTACAACCCGGTGGCCCATGTGATGAAAGTTTGCAAGTGCTTCTTGTGTTTTGTCTTCTGAAATTGTACTATCACAGTAAGTTAAACAGATAACAATAAAATTGGATGTACATGTATTTCAGCTATTTCAAAATGCTCTGTTTTACTGGTAAAATAGGACGTGTAGTCGACTCTTGCGGCGAAAAGCCTATGAGGCTGTAAACGATTGGGTAAACGTGACTTTAGACAACCATTGCGGTCATGATATAGCCCTAGATGCTGAAACTGACCTTAAACTCCAAATAAATAAATTGAAAAACTTCATATGGGAAATGGGTGGGATGGAAAAACAAATGCTGTAGTTATTTCTCTTCACCCACTGTTGGTCGTAGGGGTGGTGGTGGTGATGGTGATGGGTTGAGTGGGGTGGGGTGGTAAGTTAGGTATTTACATTCTGTCTTTGAGAGTGCAGATAGAGCATGTCCCACTTTGATTGTATCTTTCCGAAAGAGGTCCCAGCCATCCCATTTGGTCCTGTTGGTGCTCGATTTACGTCGTGTGCAAAAACGTTTGACACTTTGATGCGAGTGCTACACGTGATTCTGAATGAGTATCCAAAAAGCAATGATTAGCCCGTTCAACTCGATATGCACAATGTATTGTGAGAAGAAAAAAATGGCAGCAGTCAGCACTGGGCACACAAAACATTAGTTAAAAGAAACGGTGATTATTATTATCCTAGTTAGGCGAGGGTGTGAGATGGGGAAATCTTACCCGAGGGCAAGATATTTGGGCCAGACACGAGGTTTGCCGAGTGTCTGGACCAAATATCTTGTTCCGAGGGTGAGATTTTCCCATCTCACACACGCTTCCATCAGGGATAATTTTTCTCCCCCTACCAAAACAGTCTGACGTCATCAATAGTAATTCAGGAGCGCCTGCAGCTTTTTCGAACAATTTTGTTAGTCATTTCCGAAAAAAAACCTAATTTTGCTTATCGGAAAGAGTGCACAAAAGTTCTAAATATACCGCAGGTATATACCACAGGTATATACCACATAATTAAATCCCAACGCTGGCAAGGTAGGGGTTAAATATTTGTAGCTAAATGAACATTGACACATTCTGATGACGTCATATTATGAATTCTGCAATGTATTCGCATAACTTTTCGTGCAACTCTCTCCACTCACAATGGCGTTCATCCAAACATTCATGCAAAAGAGTCAAATGTCCTTTTGTTTTTCAGTTTGCAGGGGCGGCGGAACGATTTTCAAAGTGTGTGTGTGTGTGGGGGGGGGGGGGGGGGGGGGGGTGCTGGATCGGGCGGTGGATGGTCGTGGTACGAAAAGTTTAAATTCCAGGGTCACAAACCCCCCCATTTCCATGCATCTGAGCGGATATTTTGAGATTTTTTTTGGAGATGTATTTTAAAGATTTCACACTTTGAGAGCCGTTAAAAACGTCGGTAAAGCATACAGGTGAGGTCTATTTATCACCTCTGGTCGTAACGACCAAAGCTGATAAACAGACCTCACCTGTATGCTTTACCAGACGTTAACAGCAATTATACTGTCTGTGGATTATCTTGTCTGGAGGTGGATTTGGTACTTGTTTGTCTGTAAGATTACGATCTATTTCAGTTAACCGACTTTTTAACAGGCTGTATACATTTTAGCGTTTGTTGCCACTTACTGCAAAAAAGTATCCGAAATCCATCGAAACTGAACCAGTACGAGAGAAACATAGCTGGAGAAATTATGGTCGAGACTCTGGATCCGCCCCTTGTTTCACCAGTCATTGGTTGTGTTAAAATATGTGCATACAAAAAAACATGGCCCGGCAAAAAGTGGAGGGGCTGAAAAAAACCTCCCCCAGCCCCCCCCCCCCCCCCCCCCCCCCCCCCTGGTTCCATCACCCCTACATTCAGAAAGCCATGTGTGAAATGGTTAAAGTAATGGAAATATAGTCCTTAAGGCAGTAACATTTTTTATGACTAATGCGTTATTTAAATATCGTGGAGAAAATGACAGACATGAATAATACTTTTCAAAGTTCTTGACCCAGCTAATTGTCGTCTGTGTCTTTCATGTAAACAGTAGGTTCCCATTGAAGTAGGAAAATACTTTCCAAAAGAGATTATGTCTTAACTCTCCAACCAACTGTTTATTTTGTGTTTGATGATATCCTATAATACCGTACAGTTACTCCAATTATTTATCTGTTCTACACTAATGTCTGGGGGCGTATTGTCTCATTGTTAATAACGCTCCATCAAAACGAAGTTTGCAGGGGATAATAGAAATAGAGTTCGTCCGTTCGTCCGCCCGTCCTTACGTCTGTTCGTCCGTCCATCCGTCTGTTTGTCCGTCCGCAACAACTTTGGACCTTCATATCTCAGTCAGTGTATGTTGGATTTAATTGATCTTTGGTATGCAGATAGACTACCATGGGGGAAAAGGATATTAACAAGTAACAGGTTTTGTCCATTTTGTTCTTGAGTTATGGGCCTTTTCCCGTTTTTTTTTCATCTTAGAAACCCTTGGCGGGGGATACCGGTGGCGTTGCACCTTGTTGCATTGTACTTCAAATCCCACATGGGAACCCCGAAAAGTGAAACAGTGTTTTTTACTGTTGTAAACAAGCTCTGTTTTACTGGTAAAATAGGACCCAACCACCAATGCTTGGGATGGAAGTCCTGTATAATGGGCAACATGGGGTATAAATGATTGACTGAACTTGACTTTGTCTCCATAATGTGGTCACGATCAGGCATTGTGTAGAAGTGTGACCTTAAACACCAATAAATAGATATGTTCCAATAAGACTAGAATCCCCCAGCTCCGATTGGACGAGAGCTCGCTTAGTATATTCTATGTTTACGGCTCAAGTGGCAAATGTTACCGTCTGACGTCACAACCCGAAATATTTGAAATGGCGTCGCCCGTTTCGTAACTGCTTCATCAACGGAAGTGACTAGGAAGGCGCTTCATTTTTCTGGATGTATCACGTGAGCAGCAGACGGTGTTACGGATGAAGTGTTGTTTAAATTACAAATCTTGAACTAAGATGGAATGAGTTTATCTGGTTTTTATTGATTATTTATCTAGTGCCGTCGTGGATACACGAGAGGTTTATTTACTAAACCTGTGATCGTTAAAAGTTGCCTTGAACAAGGCAACTTTTAACGATCACAAGTTTAGTAAATAAGTCTCTCGTGTTTCACGATGTAGGTTTTAGGCTATGGGTAGTGTCTTATTGGAACATATACGTTATTGTGATGAGTTGACGGTAACATGGTCTGCGGTTTGCGGCTCGGTTGAACGTAAGCCCCGAGCCGCAAACCTCAGACCATGTTACCGTCAACCCAGAAGCGTCTCCGTTGGACATAAGCTCCTAGCCGCAAACCTCAGACCATGTTACCGTCACCTCATCACAATAATTTATGAAATAAATAATAAGGTGTACTTCATATCGAAATGTGGACGGTTTAATCTAAACCTGCGCCATCTACGTTGTTTTATTTTCAAGATACTGAAAAGTCTTACTGTACAATAATTATTGAGAAGAGGGCTGCACTGTTTACTAAGACGAAAATCACGTCCTCTATGGTACATTTGTAACCATGCTAACCCTGTTTGTGCCGGGATAGCAAGTTGGAGAGTCCGACGGTAAGTTACCATTGCTCGGTGGTTCTCTGCGAATTCTCCGACTTCCTGTACCATAAAACTGTCCGATGGGATATGACCCCGCCTGTTGAAAGTGTGGTTAAACCCAAATAAACAAACATGAACACTGATGACTGAGTCGTGGAAAGGTCTGGCGATGAAATGCTGACAAGAGGCATACTATTACAAGAAGTACGTCGACTTTCTGAGGCAGCCCCTTCTTTTCCTAACCCTGATTCAGAAAGTAGTCCTCATATGTTAGATGTGTTAGTGTTGCGGAATAGAAGGAAAAGTTTATCGATCTAGGATCGTCAAGTTTGAGTTTTTCCACGTTGTTAACTGGGGTTTCTATGAGGATCCACCAGCCCGTGACATTTTGAGTTTCCTTACCAGACGATATCAGACACAGGCTCCAGATTCTGGGTTCAGTAACTCCACGAACTTGTCGTGTTCAACACAACGGAGACCAGTTTCCAAGTTATCTACTATTTTATTAAGACAAAATACTCGCCCAAAAAAGAAAGTGTGCATTGCAGAAATTGATCAAACTCCAAAAAAATAATTTCGTAGGTGTTGTTAACCTGTTCATGAATAAGTTGTATTGAACACAAAAACAGCTTTCCCCGTTAAATTGCATTAACGTTAAATGACGTGCTGCACGTTTGTGAAAAGGCATGTTTTTGCACGTGGAGAGTCTGAAAATTCATGCAGCAGTGTGAATCCTTGGGTATTTAAACACTAAAGTAAGGCCTTCCTATCGTTCACATTCAAACTTGCGCTGCTGTTAAAACGACTCCACATTAGCATGCCAAGATTGACAATGAATCAACGTCGCCTTGCCCTGGGTATGATTAGAGCTGGCAGAACACACAGAGAGGTTGCCCAGCATTTGAACTGCCACCGTAACACTGTAGACAGGCTAGTCCATCGACATGCACAACATGATGACGTTCGAGACCGACCCCGCTCCGGGAGACCCCGAGTTACCACCCCTGCACAAGATCGGTATATCCGTGTCGTCCATCTCCGGAACCGGCAACACACGGCAACGACGACAGCCAGGAACATCCCTAACCTGCGACGGATACATCCTCAAACAGTAATCAACCGGCTGAGAGAATACGGCTTACGTCCTCGAAGACCTGCAATCCCTTACACTAGTGGCGACGTGTTTTATTCACAGATGAATGTCGTTTCCATCTTTCATCATCAGATGGGCCGCCAGAGAGTGTACAGACGTCGAAACGAACGCTACGCAGATCCATGTGTCGTGGAGCGAAACCGTTATGGGGGGGGGGGGGGGGGGGGTTTCTCTCATGGTGTGGGGGTGGCATCACTGCCCGTAACAGAACTGAGCTGGTCATTATTGATGGCAATCTCAATGCAGCCAGATATCGTTATGAAGTGCTTACACCTGTTGTTGTCCCATTTCTGCAACGTCACGGCCCCGGCGTCATTCTACAGCAGGACAACACACGACCCCACGCAGCTCGTGTTGTTCAACAGTATCTGCAGCAACAACAAGAGGATGTTCTTCCCTGGCCCGCAAATTCGCCCGATATCTCACCCATTGAGCACGTATGGGACGAAATGAAACGTCAGCTACGCCGGCTTCCCCATGCACCGTCAACGCTTGTGGAACTCCAAAGACAGCTTATCAGAATATGGAACAACATCCCACTACACTTCCATGCTAACTTGTTCGCTTCTATGAAGCGCAGATGCACAGCAGTAGTCGATGCAGACGGAGGTCATACCAGATATTGAGTGTGTGACTTTTGTGTTTGACCCTTAGTGTCTTTGACTCTCCATGGCACCAAGAGTATTCGTCGTAGCGTAATGAAATTTCTCGTGTTGATCACAAATTGATTCATCTGTAATTGAATAAAATTTCCATGAATGAAAATGATATATATCTTTTTTTAGTGTTATTTTTTAGCATGCACACTTTTTTTTTGGAGAGTATAGATATAAACGTCGCGACTAAAAGTCGTTGTCTCTGGCATTAGAAATCAAATTTACAAGCAACAAAGTTCTTACCTTACACTGTGGTGGCATCTAGGTTACTTCTGGTGGAGTAGTCAGTGTTCTTCAGGAGCCAGGGGACAACTTGTCTAAGCAGTCAGATGACCGAGTCGTGGCAAGGTCTGGCGATGAAATGCTGACAAGAGGCATACTATTGCAAGTACGTCGAGGCAGCCCCTTCTTTTCCTAACCCTGATTCAGAAAGTAGTCCTCATACAGTACATGGAGAGTGGATTGAATCTAAATCACCCACGGAGTGGAGTTGTCACCCAAGCTATAACTTTCAAATTGTGTACATATCGACAAAAAACACAAGCAGTGTTTCAGCCAATGGACCTCCGGGTTTAACCCGGAGGTCCTTTGGCTGAAACTGCTTGTGCTGGTTATGCTTTGCAACAAATTTGCAATTATTGCTTGGGTGGAATCTCCACTCTGCGGGTGATTTAGTAATAATACACTCTCCCTCGTACTGTATGTTAGATGTTAGATGTGTTAGTGAATCTAGAAATTGAACAGTGCTTATTTGCTATGGTAGGCAAGTTCTGCTTTAAAGGACAAGTAAGACCTGATAACCAAAGGCAGGAATGAGATTCCTTTGTTGTGGGTTACATAATTATTCAGTTGACTTAACGTCCATTGCAGTCACGACTTGGTCGTAAGGTAGTGAAAGTGCTACTGGCAACTCAGAAAGCTGTGAAAACTCCACCCACTCCCCAGTTACAGAGTTTTGGAGCAACTGGTTCACTCCTTCACAACATCTCATCTGGATTAGTGAAATTCACTTTTCCTTGGTGTGTCACGTGCATTGCTACAGCAACTGCGGAGAATCCAGAACAATCCGGCTCGAATTATCAGTGGTGCTAAACGCGTCGACCATATCGCTTTCATCTTTAAGAATATACATTGGCTTCCAGTCCAAAGTCGAATGCATTTTAACATTCTTAGGTTCCGCTCCACAATTTTCCAGGCAATTCCAAATATGACATGCCACACCCTCTCTTCAAATGCAAATATTCTGTACCTTAGTTATCTAACCCATAACATGTATTACATTTCCAAAATCCACTAAAAACATATAACACTATCGGACTAAGTTGAAATAAACAATCTGAATGTGGGTGGAATAATTTATTGTCAAAGGCAAGACTTCAATCTGAAAATTTGCATGAAAACATGCCGAAACCAGTCATTTTCAGCCACCTAGCAGCCTCAAAAGCAGAATTTTCCCACCAACCCCCACCTACACACCCCTGGAACAGAGCATCCCCTGTTTCTAAAATGCAAAACAAATTTATATGTTTCCGTTTCATTTTTTAGTTACCTGGCTTGTAACAAACCCGTGTAAAAATTACATTTAAAAAATAGCCAGTTTTTCGAAGCCACTGTTTCCCATAATTCATCTGGTAATTTACCCCTATGTATCAGACTCCAACTTTGGGACCAAAACTTCAAATTCTCTTGTCCAACAAAAAGCCTAATGTAATCATATATCTGATACTAAAAATATATCTCTATATTACATGGCATTAGTTTCAACATATGCCCTATGTTTAGAATTTCACCCCTGTGCAATAGTGCGAAACTGCAGAGTGGAACCTTATGCTGGTATTAAATACATTCATGGCCTTGCGCTTGCATACCTGTGTGAGCTTGTCTCTCATCGCATACTGACGCGCAGTCTTCGTTCTTCTCACCATTTGTCACTGACCGTACCTTTTGCACGATCTGTGATAGCGAGCGAGCGGGCTTTCTCAGTTGCTGGCCAGAGTCTTTGGAAGGCATTGCCTCCACATCTTCGGTCACAACCAAGTTTACTTGCATTCAAGAAACAGCTTAAAACTCATCTCTTCAAATCATTTATTTCATAGTTCGTGTTCTACAATCTGTAAAGCGTTTTAGAGCACCCTTGTTAATTATTATTATTATTACTATTATCTCAAAGCCCCCAAGTCGCCCATTGAGTGGAATAAGGCGCCATCTGCTATGCTTCAGCATTGCAGATGACGATTTATGCCACTCAATGGACGACTTACTTGCGTTAAGCCATGCAGTTGTGGACCCGTTCCAATTGTGTATCACATCTGAATATTACGATCTCAGTTAAACAATACCAAGTTTTATATTAATAATATGCAGTACTAGAATTACAAAAGTGGACAGAGAATTCCGATCGGATCTTGACTCGGCGTCCACTCTCCTGTCCACAAAGCCGTTGGTCGTCAAATGTAGAAAAAGAAGTACGAAAACATTGCATCTCAAATGATCTTTTAGATTGTTCTTCTTGATTAAGTATTGATGTTAAAAAATTTTCGGTCCATTAGTGCAAATGTGTTCTGAAACGACCAGGTCATACAGTGATCGAGAAAAAGACCATTTTTGAGTAGGGACACACGCGGATTCTCAAATTTCAGGTCGAATCGAACCAAGCAGGGTATTTTAAATCGAAACGAATTTTCTTGGCACTGCAAACTGTAAAGAATAGATCTTCTTAAAACTTTAAATAGAGCCAACTCCCACTTTCGGGGCTGTGAAAGTTAGGAAAATTAGTTTACTTTTAAATGCCCACCTCTGATACTCCATAAATTCAAATTAAATATACACAAATTATACATCAAAGTGAAGGTTGTGATGTAATGGACACACAAAATGTATGCAATCAACTCATAGATTTGACAGCAGGCACTAATAGTTCCTGGAAATCTCTAACCGCATTCGTACCAAAACTGATAACAAAATAATATTTCAGGGGAACACCTCGTGACCTTCAAAACACTTCAGGACGCAGCAAGGCCTGCATTTGGGAAAAGGCCAACACTGTCTGCATTTTTAATTTAAGAAGGTTTCCATGACCGACAGACATGTGTATGCCACGCGATACAACGGGTTTTCATCGGAAAAACAATCGCGTAATTCTAGAACAAAATTAAACAGGTGTCATGATAACCTGTAAGTAATATGACAATTATGCAGTCTTAACATGACAGTCTGTAGTGTGAAGGCAATCTGTCTTTTTTTTTGCTTTTAGTCGGCGTTGACCTTGACCGAAATGTGAACAAACAGATTGCAAATAAAACCCGAGAGTTTTGGAATCCAGGGTTTATATTTCGACTGGAATCCGAGAATCGATTCGCACAAAGATTCGCGCAATAAAACCGGCGAGAATCCATGTATATTCTTGCTGCACCTCTGCTAGGATTCGCGTGAACATTTTTAGGCAATTTAACCCTTTAACTAACACAGCGGCAACAAATTAACCAATATAAGGCTAACGTGACCTGAAATATCCTGACACTTTGTCTATAAAATCTTACAAATATGGCTGTCATTGGAACCGGCTCATTGAGCCGGTACCAACGACAGCCCTATTTGTAAGATTTTATTGGTAAATATAGTTCATTTAATTATTTTATCATTTATTTATTATTTATTGTTTAAAAATTATCAAATTTAGTTTTAAAAATTAAAAATGTGTGTTGGGTAAAAGGTTAACATGTGTTATCAGTATACAACAGTGGTTCAACCATGGCGGCGTCATGGGATCCTGGGACACTCATAGTAGGTATGGATTCTCGAAACCATTTTCACGAAAATCCAAATGGATTCTCACAAATTTAGACCAAATATAAGCCCTGGAATCGTCCTCGCTACGCTCTCTGTTGCTGCGTTTTGGAGAATTTTGGTTTCCTAGTTTTGTTCTTGGATTTCTGAAGCACATTTGGCCAGAAGGTGTTCTCCTAAAATATTATTTTATTATCAGTCCCAACACAGCAGCAGACTTCTAGGAACCATTGACGCCTGGTGTCAACTCTAGGAGTTGATTGCATATATTTTGAGTGTTCTTTACATCCTAGCCGTTATTTTGATGCATAATATGTGTATATTTAATTTTATGTTTATGGAATGTCAGATTTGGGGATTTCAAATTAAACTCATGCACAGGAGACCTGATGATAGAAGAAGAGTTCAAAAAGAGACATCTGGCAGGATTTTAAGAACATCTCCGTACCTGCACCACTCGAATCGAATCGAATTATCAGGACGATTTTGAATCAAATCGAATTTCGAAACTTCGCAGGACCCGACTTTTGCGATCAATAAATTACAGTAGATCATCTCGACGATTAAAAAATGTCTGTACTTGCACCACTCGAATCGAATTATCAGGACGATTTTAAATCGAATCGAATTTCGAAACTTCGCAGGACCTGACTTTTGATTTCAATAAACTACAGTAGATCATCTCGACAATTAAAGAATTTCTGTACTTGCACCACTCGAATCGAATTATCAGGACGATTTTGAATCGAATCGAATTTCGAAACTTCGCAGGGCCTGACTTTTGATTTCAATAAACTACAGTAGATCATCTCGACGATTAAAAAATTTCTGTACTTGCACCACTCGAATCGAATTATCAGGACGATTTTGAATCGAATCGAATTTCGAAACTTCACAGGGCCCGACTTTTGTGATCAATAAACTGTTGTAGATCATTGTTCGTTACCTGTTAGAATGGAAGATTAATTGTAGGTACCGAAATTTGTTCACGTGGATGTGTTGTTACAATCTATTGGAGAGTGCCTTCGGGCACTCTCCAATACATTGCAACAACACAAATTCAAATGAATTAAAATAGTCCTGCTTCTAACTGAATCGGAAGCACATCCGCAGACTGTGAAACTTTTGTATAAATTTAAAGGTGGAAGTTTGACCTCGATAAAAAAGATTCTGGGACGCATATTTCCGGACCGGTTTCGACTTTCGCAGTCTATTCGGTGGATTTGATTGCGCTTGGAAAGTAGTTGGTGCACTCTCCCTTTTATACAGAAACATTTCAGTTGTGATACTCGCACTTTTCAGTAAGCCCAAATATGGGCTTTTAACACCCAACATGTTAGAAAATAAATCAATACCAAAGGTGATGGATCCCCGCTGGGGGAAACTGTGTTGTGTTCTTGGGCAAGGCACTTAATCCTGATTGTCCACGCGGTGGAACGGGCGTGCTGCGTAGTGCAACCAATGCTAACCCTGATTGTGGGGGTTTGTACGTTGAGTAGTCTGACATTAGTTGCCGCTACATGGTAGTTCTCTCCGAGTGCTCCGGCTTCCCTCACCCATAAATAAAATAAATAAATAAATAAATAAATAAATAAATAAATAAATAAATAAATAAATTCAACGATCCTTTGTCTGATTTGTTTTGACTTGTCGGAATGATCTCACAGTGTATCGCCAAATAGCATATCAAGAACTTCATGATTGTAACTCAGAGAATGAAGTATGTTAACCCTAAGTTGATCCTTAGACCTTGTCACATAAACAAATTAAAATCAAAGCTGTAACGTCTTCGCTTCAAACACACTTCACCTTTAACTCTTTTAGCGCGGAATAATCTGAGAAACAGAATTCTTAGCGCCTAATATTCATCAGGAATTTTACAAAGAGTATAGGTTGTTAGACCAAAGCGTTATTATTTTAAAAAATGTTCTAAAGATCTCATTGACAGTTTTTCAAATGATTTCCTGTATATATTTAAATGGCACCTTTATACCTTCAAGGGACGATATCGTTGTTCATGGATAGGACATAAATGGTGCATGAAACATAGAAATACTTATGTTTGTTCAACCCTTTACCCAACGAATCGGCCGCACCCCCCCCCCCCCCGCGTAATATGCAACTTCAGCAGTTGAAAAACTATTATTTTGCAAACAATTTCAACAAAACCATATCATGTGACCTCTCGTTGGAACGAGCTCGTCGAGCTCGTTCCAACGAGGGGTCACATGATATGGTTGTGTTGAATTTTTTTGAAAAATTTGAAAAATTTGAAAAAATGATATTTAAAATAATAAATTTTGATATCGTCCGCGTTGGGTAAAGGGTTAAATGCACTTGGAAATGGACACACACAGTTGGCTAAAATGACTACTGCAGTACCTTTCCGCGGTCTGCCGTCTGTCGACTTTAGTCGCCTGTCGCGCCAAAAGGGTTAAACAATTAATTATAGCCCCATTTTAGTTCTCTATTTCCAGCTCTGTCTTCAGTTATGGGAAGAAAATGGACAGAGCATTTTCATTTGGACTGTGATCCAGTTGGGATCGAGATTCTCTGTCAGCATTTCGTACCCTAAGTTGTAATGTGTTCTATGTGCCTTCTGGCACACAGAACACATTGGAACTCAGGGGACGATTTGTAATCACAGTAGTATGAGTGTGCATGACCAAGATGTGTGCTGTAAATTCTTCCTTTAGGCAGTTGTCGTTTTGATGTTGTTTCAAGTAATCTGGCATGTTTAATCATCACATCAGACGTTAGTTTTAAGTCAATAATAAACTTTTTTACAGAAGCTCGAAATCAAACGAAATCAAACGCGCCTCCGGTTTGCAGTAAAATCATTTCAAATAAACATGGAGAGGACGCGATGATAACAACTATGTACAAAATGCTCAGCTGTAAGTAGCATCTGAGATCAACAATTTGTTTGGACCGAATGGGACTTATCCCAATTCGGCAGTTCACTCAACCAGAATAATATTCGAGATTTTTTTTCTCCTGCCGAAATTTTTCAATACTTGGAGGTATCAGCCGAAGGTAACTTCGCATCAGCCCGAGACCTAACGCTGATGTGAAGCTACATCAGGCTGGGGAGGGGGGGGGGGGGGGCGGTGACGTTGTGGTAACAGTTCTCGTCAGATCACCGAAGTTAAGCAACGTCGAGCCCGATTTGTCCCTGGATGGGTGACCGTCTGAGCGATCGATTCGGACTCCCGCGTTGTGTCCTTGGGCAAGGCACTTAACCCCGATTGTCCACATGGTGGCACGATGACGCCGTGTACTAAGGCGTACTACACGTCGATGGTGCGCATGTCTTCAACCAATCTAACCCTGCATGTGCTGCAGTGCGGAGTTACGATGTTGGGGAGCTGGCAGCTGCTCGTCGTTGCTCGGTGGTTCTCTCCCGGTTCTCCGGCTTCCTCCACCGACACGATATGACATTGCCTGTTAAAGTGTCGTTAAACCTTAATAAATAAATAAATAAATAAATAAATAAATAAATGAATAAATAAATAAATAAATAAATAAATAAATAAATAAATAAATAAATAAATAAATAAATAAATCAGGCTGATATTTTGAACGGTATAAAAACCAGCCAAGTACTAACCTCTCTGTTTATTAAATCCTTTGAAACCTGGTAGTATCTTTCATAGCAGTTCAATGGCAACAATTGGAAAAGTCCATATTAATTATTTGGGGGTAGACCAATTAATATTTTCCACCTGCAGCCTTGGGGCTACACGTTGTAAATATTAATTAGTCTACTTCACACATTCACTTTGCACTCATCCCACTTAACGAGATTATGGCGTTTGGTGTTCATGGGCCGGAAAAACGGCCTCTCGGGTTCAAAGCAAAACAAATAATTAGAAAAATTCTCAGATTTGTTACTTGTGTGGTGGCACAGGTCCCAAAAATGTCTGAATCGTGACACGGGGGCCAAAATGCCAAATTTGCTGGAGAGTTAGGGTATCACAGGAGAATTAAAAAAAATTCTATGCTCCAAAAAAGGGTTACCGGGAAGTGGCTTACCGGCCTCTTTTCAAAATCGCGGCTAAAACAGGCTAAACTCAATGATTTTTTTACAAAAATCAAGAGTAAAAAAATCAAGAGTATAATTTCTTTCTTTCGGAATTTGATGGTTAAATTGTCTATTCAGTATTGATTTTACATTTTTATTACATATAATGCAGAAAATATAATTTAACACAAAATTAGTGATTGGAAGTTGCTTTGGAGGCAAGTTTTCAAAATGGCAGCCAAATATCTAAAATTTCAAACAGAAATCGAAGCTACAATTTCTTTCTTTCGGAAATTAATAGTTTTATTTTCTGATAATGATTATTTTTTTTGCAAATTGTATTTAATTCAGAATAAAATAAAATTTTAACTCAAAACAGTGACCATAGGTAGCCTTGGCTGTTTTTTGTTTTTAAACTGATAGTTAACGATCTACGATTTATAAAAAAATGCAAACTACAAATTACTTTGTTATAAATTTGCTGGTAATATTTTATAATCAACATTTTGTGTTCACCCTTTTGGTATTTAAATGCAGGAACGAAACTATTTTTACCTTACCCCAAAACTAACTTATTTAGGTCTAAACAAATTAAAATCTGGTTCTCAGGTTCTCCGGTATGGTCATTTTGGTTGTCGCATGCTCTCTTTGCATAACCAATACAAACTTAAAAAATAAAAATTAAATGGCGTATGTCTACACGCTAAAAACTAAAGTGTTAAAAACTACACTTGAAGTGCTGTATTTAACACTTACTAAGTGCTGAACTAGCACTTTGTTCAAGTGTAGATATCCCAGAACTTGACAGGTGTTACAATAATACCACTTGACAAGTGTAATGTCGCGACACCTAAAAGGAAACAACGCAGATGACGCGGATCAGGCTCGAACTCTCGAGCCTGATCCGCGTCATCTGCGTTGTGTTCTTTTAATTATGTACCCACCAAGCGCAAATCAAATTATGGACGATTCTGGAAGAACCACCTATTCTAGACACATGGGAACTGCCATCCATTCAAGTTTCAGATGTCTGACGATTGTAATGTTTAAGTGCTTAAAGCATTGCACTTTGAGTGTTAAAATCAAACCCTAAGTGTTAGAATGGGTTTAACACCTTGAAAGTGTCAGTTTTAACATTTTAGTTTTTAGTGTGTAAAATAAAAAATCGCCCGTCCACATGCAATTTTACAAAAAATGTCCTGAGAAACTGAAAATTTACTTTGTGGGGCCTTATTTAATTATTGGTGTTTAAGGTCACGTTTAGCATCTTTCGCTATGTCATGACTGCAATAAAGGTATGAAGTCAAGCTTAGACAATCGTTTATAACTATGCTGCCCACTTTTGAGGACTTCTGCTCCAGGCTTTTGTTCCGGGTCCTTTTTTTACAGCTAAAGAAAACTTGTTTACCACTGTAAATAAGTACTACTCAACTCCCTGACCCCCGGGGTTCCTATGGAGGGCAAACTCATTAACCGCATGTAGCTTTGGCGGCCATTTGCCAAAATGGCAGCCAATTGGTTAAAATGGCAGCTAACTTCAAAATGGCGACGAAAACGTTATAATTTATGAACAAAATCTTCTCTAGTTTCTTTGGAAACTTGATTCTGATATTTTTCTAATCAGGATTCCGAGAAAAATAATTAATCAGATGTCCATAAATTAAGTGATGGAAAGTAGCACAAGAACTTTAAGTTTGTACTCATGTCAAGAAGGCGCCCCACCGCAGCAATTCTCCAAGCAATGTACTCAAACACAAAAATCAAAGACTTATGTTTTCCTTAGAAAAGTGTCATACTTCTAAGCAATGGTGGCGCCGGGGGGGGGGGGGGGGGCTGTCGGAGAGGTCCAGCCCCTCCCGTCGGAGATTTTTAGTCAGTCCGTCGGGGAGTCTTGTAAACCCGACTTCACGAGAAATTTCCGACAATCGAATGTAAATATCTCGTCTTGTCAGTCTCGAACCCGTGCAGCACTGGAACTTTGATAGAGAATAGTGATTCTCACGAAATTCCTTAATGTCGTTTGTCAAACTGGCTTTATAGATGAAATATTTCCCGACCTTATTATAATATGTTTACTTTAACCCTTTACCTAAGATAACGGTCAAAACCGGCCAGCGCTCTTCTCAAAAATCTCCAATTAATTTTCATTATTTTTTTAATTTTTTGTCTCAAAAACATAGGTTATGACCCCTCGTTGGAACGAGCTCGTCGAGCTCGTTCCAACGAGGAGTCATAACCTATGTTTTTGAGACAAAAAATTAAAAACATTAGTTATTCAAGAATTATTTTTGCAAGTGTCGTCTGCTTTTCAGGTTAGGTAAAGGGTTAAATAATCAACAAACATACTCAATTTGCTTCTATTTTGGTTCTCCAATTTACCAATTTCCACTCATTTTCCTTCGTTTGGGAGGTCAAATGTTATAGCCCTCCTGTCGGAGAGGTCAGCCCCCCTGTCGAGAAATCCCTGGCGTCACCCCTGCTTCTAAGCCAGCTTTGCTTACCAAATTAACAATTTTGACATGGGTCCATCCATACCTGTACTATCTATGGGGTACGCGCTCAATTGTCTACAGTTTCACAATAAAGGACGTTTTTGCATTTTTACATGAAGAAACTACATTTCGGGAATTTAGAGTTAAATTTCAACATAAATATCAACTAGCCTCAAAGCACGCCATTATCAAACAATTGGTGCCTAACCAATAAAATGATATTTGAATACAAATACTTTGGTAGTTCCCCCCCCCCCCCCCCCCCCCCATAGGAACCCCGGGAAAGGGAACATAACTTGTAAAGAAGTTCTGTTTTACTGCATGGCAAAATAGAACACAGTGAAATGGGCAGCGCAGTCATACACGATTGGCTATATTTGACGTCATGCCTGTGATAGGGTCGTGATATAGATATAGCAGCTGAAAATTGATCTTAAACACCAATAAAAAAGTAACTCGAGTTGTTTACGTTACCGATATCATATTTCTCACATGAAATGTACATGTGCAAAAGTTGTCATTGTCATCATACACATGCAGTTTTTAGCCACTGGGCTCTCTTTGTCATATGAATATAAAACATGATCAAATAATTGAGGCGTATTTTGTAGCATAAATGAAGTTTAAACACATTTCCGCGTGTACGTTACAGTACAGCGACCGTGAACTGATCGTATTTCACTCGTGGGCAGTGATATGCTTGCGTTTACCAGGTAATAAAATCATCATCAACAAAATTTTAATGAAGCACCGGGTTGCACCCGGTGCTTCATTAATTAAATTTTTGTTGATTATTCCAATAATTTGTGTTTGGATTCTAATATTCGGGCGTGCGTGGAAATATTGCCCACCCGTGGAAAGTGACCAGTCCACGGCGGACGTACTGCACATTAACAACGTCATTATTTGCGCTGGATGTAAAGGTAATAGCCACCATTTACAAACAACGGCGGTAATAACAACAGCAATATCTGAGAGAAGTGATACACTGGAAGCTGATTGACAGAAGAAAGACCGGGTAATAACCATTATTCCCAAATAACAACACATAGATTATGGGCTGAAGCTATTGTTTGCACATACTTCCAACAATATATCTGTACGTACATCATGTACTCATTGGTGAAATTTATTTGTTTCTTAAGGTTTAACGACATTTTAACAGCCAAGGTCATATCATATCGGTGACAGTTTTACGGATGGAGGAAGCCGGAGTACCCAGAAAGAACCACCGAACAACGACGAGCAGATGCCAGCTCCCCAACATTGTAACTCCGCATTGCAGCACAGACGGGGTTAGATTGGTTGAAGACATGCGCACAATCGACGTGCAGTGCGCCTTTGTACACGGCGTCATCATGCTCCCATGTGGACAATCGACGTTAAGTGCCTTGCCCAAGGACACAACGCGGGAGTCCGAATCGATCGCTTAGACGGTCACCCATTCAATGACTAACCGGGCTCGACGTTGCTTAACTTCGGTGATCTGATGAGAACCGGTTACCGCAATGCCACCGCGCCCCACCCCACTCCCCCATTGCTGAGATGAACATATTATTATAACCAACCGATATCAACCAATTGGGTTCATATTCACCCAACCCAGTTGATTTGGGTTAATTTTTAATCCAACTGATTTTAGAGTGCACCAATCACTCGCTATCGTAATATTTGAGATTCGAATGTGATGATATGTTAGAACCAAATAGCCACGGCCATTTTGTGAAAGTTTGGGTCTGTTTTTTACTTTGATTATTGAGTAAGATGGCCTGAATTTGTATCGACAACTAGTATTACACCAGACCCCTAGCATTCTTAAAAATGCAGGAGGGCTAAAAATCGCTCTCCTCACATAGCCTAGGGGAGCGATTAGCTCCCCTCAAGCCTACAAAAGCTAAAAGTGGCAAAATGAAGTTGTACTATTAAAGAATTCTGCCTTGTGGGTTTTGTACATTTTATTTGGCGCTGCTAACATGGTAGTCTCTGTGAGACGGATACACTGCCCCTCCCTCACCTCCGGTGTGGGAGGAACAGTGTGGCCATCTTGCAGAGACCACTAACATAGCAGAGATCTGAAAACCTGTGGGTTTTATGAACAGGCTGTTGTAATTATTTTCTAAGGCTAGGAGGGCTATTTTTCGCTCTCCTCAATTTTTTTAAGGCGAGCAGTAGGCGAGCGAATAAAATGAAAATGCCAGGCCTGTTACACCGCGAAACAGATTGGTATTTAGGGCATCACAGAACTAAATATTTTCCCACAGGCCACCATTATAACGTTCAGGCGAAAACAAATATAATCGCATAACTTTAATTTTGGCATTCAAATATCTTTGTCAAGAATAGACGTTCAGTCAACTTTTTCTGACCCGAAAACAGGGGATCATGCTACAAATCAGAGAGAAAAATGACGCTAAGGGAAGTACCAGTCACGTGTACATATTTTTCAGGGAAGTCCCTACAAAAACACACAAAAAGTAACTTGTATTTTTTAGGTCCAAAAGTCATCATATCACCTTCTTTTTTAGCAGGAATGTTCAACAATAATGGTAATATGCCAATAGAATGTTTAAAATATTTATTGAAACAATATATTTTCCAAAGGCTGTTTATTTTTATAGATTGTATCATTTCTTAGTGTACCTTTCGAGGCGGGTAATTCGAATTCAAATATTTAGTTCAGCGATACCTTAATAGATTGTTTAACCATAATATCTGGAGTTGATCATATTATGATATGGTATGAACACGTGGTAATACTATTTTTATCAGAGTTAAGCCCCTTATGACTTCGATGAGGTTCAATACGGTGATCACAAATACGATTTATTTTCTTTCATTCGTTTTTCTCCCCCCACCCCCAACAAATTCCCACTCCCACTCGCCGAAAATGGCATTTCACTCTCATCATCGTATTCCACTCTCAGCGATGACGGACTTTTTTTTATTGTTTACAAATCGGGTGAGTTGAATCAAATATAAAGAGTTGTTTTGGGAAAACAAATAAGGAGAAAATAAAATTAATATACAGTTCACTGCTCGGATTACTCGTGGGCCGCGCGAATTATTTCACGAGGCTAACGCCTCGTGAACCCCCCCCCCCCCGCATCGCCCACACGAGGATAAAAAAATCTTACTCTAATCCGAGCAGTGAATTACTGTCTATATCTTTTGCGTGAGCAAGGCACTCAGTCCTGATTACCCACGTGGGGACATGCTGGCGCTGTGTACTAAGGCGTACTGCGCGTCGATGGTGCACGTGTCTTCAACCAATGCTAAGCCTGGTTGTGTGGAGTTAGTACGCTGGGGAGTCAGACAGTTGCTTGCCGTTGCTCGGTAGTTCTCTCCGGGCACTCCGACTCCCTTCAGCCGTAAAACTGTCCAACGCGAGGTGACGCCGAGAGTGTCGTTAAACTCCAATAAATAAATAAATAAATAAATAAATAAATAAATAAATAAATAAATAAATAAATAAATAAATAAATAAATATCTTTTGCGACCAGATCGCTATTTAATCGCGACACACTTACACCGGCGAGTCGATATTTCCCAGATAAAATACTGAAAATGAGGAGTGCATCAACAAGAGAGAGAAAATACTCTCTCTTGTTCAACAGGAAATTTCCACCGAATCGCGCTCCCGTCTAAATTCTCTACTCGTTTTGTATTTGGAGTACTGTACCAGCAATTATCCTAACATCTTCAATTGGACTGATTTGATACAGTACGTGGAGAATGTATTATCACTAAATCACCCACAGAGTGGAGATTTCACCCACGCAATAATTGTAAATTTGTTGCAAAGCATAACAAGCACAAGCAAAGTTTCAGCCAATGGACCTCCGGGTTAAACCGGGTTAAACCCGGAGGTCCATTGGCTGAACATTGCTTGTGTTTTTAGTCGATATACAGTCTGTGGAGAGTGGATTGTAACTAAATCACCCGCGGAGTGGAGTTATCACCCAAGCTATAACGTTCAAATTTTGGACATATCAACAAAAAACACAAGCAATGTTTCAGCCAATGGACCTCCGGGTTTAACCGTTATATTCACAGCTAGACAGAAAGTTTTAAACCATTTACCCAAAGCAGACGATATCAAAATTTATTATTTTAAATAACATTTTTAAAAATTATTATTTTTCAAAAAATTCCAACCAAACCATATCATATGACCCTTCATTGGAACGAGCTTGACGAGCTCGTTCCATAGAGTGGTCACATGATATGGTTTTGTTGAAATGTTTTGAAAAATAATATTTTTTCAGCTGCTGAATTTGCATATTACGCGGGCGGATGTGGCCGATTCGTTGGGTAAAGGGTTAAACCTTTAAATCCGTAATGCTTAAATTTTTGCAAATGTTGGCCGTCAATGATCAGACAGTAGGGAAAATACCAAAGTGAGGAGGAGAATCAGTAATAATTTAATCCTCAACCCTTAAATTATTACTGAACATCCCTACAAATACAAAATAGACTCGTCCATTGCAGTGTCGTTAGTAATGCCGAAGACGATACCACCCAGGCCGTCAGAGTTCAATGATTAACCACACTAATATGGTATTTACTAGAATAAAAACCAAGCACATTCCGTCATGTATATTTATAAGATGAATATGGGCCTTTATGGCTTTATCATTTCATAGCGAACTCTTATTCGTAACTACTTCGGCAATTTTATTGCTCGCAAAAGCGACCGAATACAAAGAATCTGGAAGATGGATATCTGTTTGCATTTTACATACTTTTGCCATGAATGTTTGTGTGATATATCGTATCATCCGACTTCTATATATACAGTTGAAACTAGAAGACAATTCACCGTTTTGTGCACTATTTTGAAGTAATAGCGCGCTGAGTAAATGCACTTTTTGTCCCTATCAACTCAAGTTGCACCATGAGCGTAATTCAATTTCTGTAGACAAACAGCGTGCCCAATAATTCTATGCTAGTCAATAGAGATCTCATTAACATCATCCCTTACCTCTACTTGGACTTTTTTTTATTAGGGTTTAACGACACATTAATAGCCAGGGTCATATCATGCCGGTGACAGGTTTATGGGAGGAGGAAGCCGGAATACCCGGAGAGTACCACCGAGCAACGACAAGCAGCTGTCAGCTCTCCAACATCGTAACTCTGAACTCTGCACCACGGCACAGGCAGGGTTAGATTGGTTGAAGACATGCGCACCATCGACGTGCAGTACGTCTTAGTACACAGCGTCATCGTGCCCCCATGTAGGCAATCGGAGTTAAGTGCCTTGCCTCTACTGGGATACATGTATATGTGATGATGTAAATAGAAATTAAAATTCTATTTCATATACAGAATGGAGAGAGTGAATTACCAGTGAATCGCAGCGCCATATATTCTCCACTCGAAAAGTATTTTCTATTCTTCATAATAGCACAAAAAACACTTTTAAACTTTCATCACATGGACCACCGGGTACAACCCGGTGGTCCATGTGATGAAAGTTTACAACTGTTTCTTGTGTTTTGTCCTCAGAAATAACAAATAATTACAAAGTGAAAACTCTATCCCACAACGATTTAGTTGTAATCAACCCTCCACATACTGTAGTCTCAATATTTTCTCTCTGTTTGATCAGTTCAGTTGGGGGCGCGGCGGCTCAGTTGGTAGAGGTGCAGGCTGCAAGCCGAGAAGTCCTCGGTTCGACTACCACCTGCGGCAACCGCGTTGTGTCCCTGGGCAAGACACTTCACCCCCATTGCCCACGTGGGGGCACGGTGACGTTGTGTATTAAGGCGTACTGCACGTCGATGGTGTACCTGTCTTCAACCAATGCTAACCCTGCTTGTGTGGAGTTGGAATGTTGGGGAGTTGACAGTTGCTCGCCGTTGCTCGGTGGTTCTCTCCGGGCACTCCGGCTTTCTCCACCCGTAAAACTGTCACGGTCATTGTTAGCCATTGTGCAGAAATATGTGTCCTTAAACACCAATAAATAAATAAATATAAATAATTTCAGACCACTTCATTTTGCCCCAGTAAAGAGCACATTAACTAACGAGCATATTCTACGCCAATTGTGACAGGACTTCTAGTTGAGTGGTGAGTTTGAATCCGACGTCTATTCGTGTTAACTCGTTACCTAACATACATAGAGGGCGACACTTGTTGAAAGTACGTTTTTGAATCATTAAATGTTATCATTTTTGGCCTCGTAAACATGGCGTATGAATAGTAGTATATCGTTTTGAAATTATCCCTTTTCTTATCGAGGGAATTATTGAGAGAGGTTTGGCGTCATGTCGCGGTGCATTGTTGGTATCATATTGGTTGTTATGGTAGCCCGCGTGAGCCATGTTGTGTTGTTATAGTCACGGTGATAAGTGTTAGTAAGCACGTGCTCTTGTTGTTCTTGAGCTCATTTGATGATATTATCATCCAGGCTTCTCGGTACCCCCATTTGCAGCACCTCTATCTTACTATAGAATGGTCATCGGCACCGTTTTCTCCGAGATTAGCCGAAGAGTCACAAGAGCATTTTCTCGTTGGAGCAATTTCTCTGGCATCTCATTTGACGAAATCAACACACACGTTTCTCGGCACCCCGACTCCAGAGCATATAACATGCTACTACAGAACAGCCGCCGTAGACTGGTCACTTTCCACGGGATAGACAATATTTCCACGAGCGCAATAATATTAGATTGCAGACACTAATTATAGGAATAAGCATAAAAAAATTAATTAATGAAGCACCCCATGTGGTGTAGTGGAACTGTGAAGGCTCTGGGATGTGTACACATTTTGCACATTGAGTACAAGCACGACGGCACATCTAGGAAAGTAGAGTAGACCAGAGTAGATTGAAGTGATGACTTCTATAACCACCGACGTTTCCCAAAAAGGGATTGTATGGGGATTCCAAAAATGGATTTCATAAGTGGGATTCCATAAGTGGGATTCCAAGCTCCTATACTGGTAATCTTAACATCGGCTTCAATCCTTTCTCCATCTATCTGTCCTATGATTTGGCTCTATCATAGTCATCCAATGTTATATAGTCTTCTAACGTCCATGCAGCCTTGTGCCATTACTATTGTAGAGTTCTCTGTATTTATATATTTATTGGTGTTTAAGGTCACATACTTATGCACGATGGCTAATCGCGACCGTGACAGTTTTACGAGTGGAGAAAGCCGGAGTGAACCACCGAACCTCGACGGGTAACTGTCAGCTCCACAACATTCTAACTCTGTTCAAGTTCCGCGCAAGCAGGGTTACAGCGGTTGAAGACATGCAGTACGCCTTAGTACACAGCGTCATCGTGCCCCCATGTAGGCAATCGGGATAAAGTGCCTCGGCCAAGCACACAACGCGGGTCGTCCCGGACTGGGATCGAACTCGGGACCTCTAGCATAGAAGTCCAACAGTCTACCACTGAGCCACCGCGCTCCAGAATTCTCTGTATCTTTGTAAAATCTGGTTGTAGTGAAGAATCTTCTCGTGTTCATGTTGAGATCGGGATTCTATGATCTCTCTCATGTCTTTATCCAGGCCCTACGCTGCAAGCTCGTTTGGTTCTCTACGCATCGAATGCTTTCGTTCTGGTAAGTTTTCTAGTAAACTGGGTTCGACCAATACATAGTTCTCTTCCGTTGCTGAATTATACTCTGGTACCATAAGCCGTTTATTCCCCGCTCCGGTAAGTAATGTACTAGGAATTTCTGTTGGTGGCATTGGTATACACGGGTTTCAGGCTGGTTCCACATTCTGTTGTTGGTGCAGTTGAGGTAGATCCATGGATTCCAACGGGTTTATTCTTTTGTGTTCTTCTTCTCTTTGATCAATTCATGTACACGGGTTTCCAACTGGTCCAACATATTCTCTCTGATGATCCTTTGGTCTCAGAGCCTTTGGCATACACATGTTTCTGGCTGGTTCCATAGTCTGTCGATTGAACGGTTGAGGTAGTTCCACTGATTCCAATGGGTTTATTCTTTTGCGTTCTTCTCTTTGATGAATTTGTATCCAAGGGGTTCCGACTGTTTCAACATATTCTTCCTGATGATCCTTTAGTCTGTTTTTGAGTGTGTCCTCTCGTGTCTTCTCGGATGGTTTTTTTCTTTTCAACATCTTTACACACCTGAAATATTGATACCTCTTCGGTTCGAGGATGGTTCGTTTGTGCAGTAGGAGACATTTTAAATGACTGAATGATCTTTGGAACTCGTCTCAGAGAAGGAATTCACCCATTGCTGGACAGAAATGAAATGATGAAATTTGGATGTTTCCCTCTTTTTATACCATCGAGGGTCCAAACAAAATCATGAAATCACATTATACGGAGACAGCTAGGAATCTAATTTACGGAATCCCACTTATGGAATCCCTTTAGGGAATCCCTATAGAATCCCTTTTTGGAAAACGTCTGTGGCCATGCAATCCCGTTTTTCCGAGATGAGTCGTAGAGCAGTATATGGAGTCACTTGATCAAGCAACTGCTCTAAAGCTCTTTTGGGATTCGAGTCGTTCGAGCAATCTTAGACAGTTAGCAATCCCACTTATGGAATCCCTTTTTGGAATTCCTATAGAATCCATTTTTTGGAAAATGTCGGTGGTTATAGAATGTCCCTTTTTTCGCATGTGCCTATGTGCTAGTGCACAGTGTGTCACATTGTGCATTTTCACATAAACACATATCGGCACATCAAGCATGTGCCTATGTGCTACATGTAATGTGTACACTCGAACATAAACACGTCTAGGGTCGTCGGAGTACTTTATAAGGAGGTGGGGAAAATCATAACATAGTTTGTAGATACATATGTAGAAACCGAGGATTTGGTTGAAATCTGAGCCAAATAAAACAATTGTTGGGGTCTATTTGGGTAATTCTACGAAGTATTCAAAAATTCTGCAGGAATCAGAACCAGAGAAGGACTCACATACAAAGGAACACCCCTGTTATTGGGAAAAAAGCCCATACTGAGTGACTTCATGTTAAATAAAGTCGTTTTGGGTAATTTGGAGGGATATTCGGGTTTATTTGGGTAATTACTCTTATTCAATTAAGCATACCCCTGTATTATAAGAAGGTTTTGGGTCACATAGCAGCCACGTGCTACCATAGAAACCAAGATGGCAGCCTCCAGTATACAAAATGACCGACGGAAACACGCATAACCACAACAACACGCACTGCGCATGCTCATTAAGACCACGTATCACCATGGAGATGACATCACAAGATGGCCTCTCCCACGGGCTAACATGGCAACCAAACTATGACGTAACATGAGATCCGGCATGAGATCCGGCTGATGGGGGCCGATCTCCACATCTACTACTCGGGTCCTATTTACCTGTTTAACCGGGGGGAGGGGGCGGAAACAAATTGCAGTACACAATGCCGGGGTAGGTGGGTGGTCACTGGTCAAACGGTTCAAAAACATATCTTTTTGGAACCCCTTGCAAATTTTTTCACGGTGCTATTTTATGCCAAATTCCAAACACATTAAGATGATTTAGACTAATATACACACATTCTAGCCCCAATAGGGGGTTGTATTGATGGGTATGTTTAGCTATATGTCCCATCTGGGTTCATGATGTTTTGATCCCCAGCTGTCTGATCGGCCTTGAGTGTCTCGATTTTTATAACTGCATGTCCTATTCGTGTATTTATAAACATTTCTTATAATCACAGATAATCAAAGGTTTTTTAGGTTCCTCATGGCTCTTAAGAAATAAAGACTTTAAGTATATGTAAATTATTTTTAACATACATCAAGAATCAAGATACAACTAACAGTAGAACAAATGGTTCATAAAACAATTGCACCAACCAGTGTTAAAATACAAAAAAAAAAATTAACGAAAAATTAAAACAAAACTCTCATGTCCCATTTGGATAAAATAGCCACAACTTGAAGGGCAAACGCAGGTTCATGTTTAAAAAAAAATGGTTTCTATAAAACCAATCGCATGACATTCTCTGTGTCAAAATACCTCTGTAAAATATCGGGGTCACATAAGAAATGCCCAGAAACGCTAGAAAATGGTCCTCAACAACACTGGAAAAGTGCTAAAAAATTGATATATAATGCTAAGGGGGGCGGGGGGGGGGGGGGGGGGGGGGGGGGTCCAAAATATGCTGGAAATTTTTTTTTTTTGCAGAATATGGGGTGGGTGTTCAAAATGACCGGAAAAAATATGCAGAAAATAAAAAAAATCTTGCTGTTAAGGGGTGGGTGGGTGTCTGGGTAGGACGACTGCCAAAAAAAGATGGCATCGTGTGCTGCAGATTGTTTCACCCTGCCTCCTCCCCCCCCCCCCCCCCCCCCCCCCCCCCCCGTATAACAGAACGTTTTTACCACAGTAACCAAACAGTGCAACACTTCTTCTGTTGCCTTAGGGGAAGCTCATTAGGTAATGAGTAAACAGACTCTGAGGGGATGGGCGTGGACTTGATCACATGCGACATGACTATTTTTCTGAGAGTTATAGCATTTGGTTATAACAACACACTGCTGAAAATTGTGTCCTTTCTCAGGGTGTTGAGTGTTACTGGTGAACAGGAGATGGTATCTTTTTCTCTCGTCTTCAGATGACACGTTTTCTAGTTTTCATCATTCGTTCCAGAAACTTATATTTTTGCAACTTTCCTTTTATACCACCAATGTATTCTGGTCACAAACCAAGTGGTGCACCAAAGGAAGTGTCCGTCCAAATGAAATTACATACATTGTTCCCAGACTAAAAATTGATGATGCCAAAAAATATTTGATGCTATTATCACTCACGGGAGTTTGGAGTATTTTGAATCACTTAACCCTTTACCTAATGTAACGGCAAAAACCGGCCAGCGCTATTCTCAAAAATCGCCAATTAATTTTCATTATTTTTTTCATTTTTTGTCTCAAAAACATAGGTTATGACCCCTCGTTGGAACGAGCTCGTCGAGCTCGTTCCAACGAGGGGTCATAACCTACGTTTTTGAGACAAAAAATGAAAAAAAATTAGTTATTCAAGAATTATTTTTGCAAGTGTCGTCTGCTTTTCAGGTTAGGTAGTTGACAAATTCAGATTTCATTATCTCCTTCGTGAATTAACGAGAACTCGTTCCCAATCATTCGAGTCACAACTATTGTAAGTACAGTACTGTCGTCGTGGAAAGGTTAAAATCCACACATGGTCAATATTTCCACGCATGCGTTAACAGTGAATCTCCGAGATAAAACAATTGAATTGTCATCAAATTTTCGATGAATGAATCACCGGGTACGACTCGGTACTTCTTTCATATTTAATGAAAATTACTATAATTATTGATTTGAGAAAAGCGCCCGTGGACAACACCCCCACTCGTGGATTTTTACACTTCCACGCCGACTGAACTGTAGTCGTGACGTGAGTTGTCAACGGATTAAAAAAAACCCCCATAACTGATGGGTCATTGTTTTCAGGATGAAAGCATATCATTCAAATAACTTTTGTTGAAGTAAAGAATAGATCCAACTTGAAGTGTATTACGGATTCTATAGTAGGAGTGCCCCAGCCAGTTTGTGGGGAGGGGGTATATTTGATAGATCGTTGTGTGGAGTTTTGGGGGGTCTCCCATAGTCCTAACTAGGACTCACTGTCGTTACATCTCCTGCTATATCCCTGAGCGAAAAATGGGAGGAAGGCTGAACGACCGGAGGGTTTTAGTTAGGAGTACCCCAACCCCGAGAAAAGTTTGCAAAATTAAGTGCTATAAGAGAGAAACTGGGGCATTTGTAATGTGTGTAATCCTATAAAGGGGACAGTTTTAGGGCTCTATTTTGTGTGAAAGTTGCAGGGTGGATAATCTTTTGTGAGGGGACAGCAAAAGTTTTAGGTGGAGGGGTAAGGTCCCATGCCTAGCCCACCGCTTCCTCAGTGTCTGTTTATTTACCTAGGGATGATTTGACACGGGGATAACGTCGATTCTTTCTCCAATGGCGAATTTGTAGAGGGGTACATTTGGTCATTCACGCCGTTTTGTACGTGCAGTGTAATAACAGGACAGGGTTTTGGAGGTAATTTTGGTAAGATCAGTAAAACTAGAATCCTCAAACAGAATGGAAAAGAAGAAGAAATGTCATCGGAGGAACATGCCAAACTTCTGCACATAAATCAACGAGACCTATTGTCTATAAAATTTCTGAACCATGTACTCCGATATGAAGATCACACTGTAAAAATGCCGTCAGAAGAATGGTAAAATAACTGGCAATCAACTGCTACTATGAAATTCGACGGATTTTAACCCTTTACTCAACACAGACGATATCAAAATTTATTATTTTAAATATATATTTTTCAAATTTTTCAAAACATTTCAACAAAACCAAATGATGGGACTCCTCGTTGAAACGAGCTCGTTCCAACAAGGGACCACATGATATGGTTTTGTTAAAATATTTTGAAAAATAATATTTTTTCAACTGCTGAATTTGCATATTACGCCGGCGGATGCGGGCGATTCGTTGGGTAAATGGTGAAGCTGTTTTTCACTGCCGACCTTGTTTGCTCAGCCTAGGGGCAGAAACAGGGGACTAGTATTTGATTTAGCAATTAAGAAGGATGTTAAATAGACATGAAAGGGAGCGCGGTGGCTCAGTAGGTAGAGGTGCGGGCTGCAAACCGAGAGGTCCTCGGTTCGAATCCCACCTGCGGCAACCGCGTTGTGTCCTTGGGCAAGACACTTCATCTCCATTGCCCGCGTGGGGGCACGATGACGCCGTGTACTATGGCGTACTGCACGTCGATGGTGCGCATGTCTCCAACCAATCTAACGCGAATTATGATGTTGGGGAGCTGGCAGCTGCTCGTCGTTGCTCGGTGGTTCTCTCCGGGTACTCCGGCTTCCTCCACCCGTAAAACTGTCACGGTCATGATTAGCCATTGTGCATAAATATGTGACCTTAAACATCAATAAATAAATAAATAGACATGAAAAGAAAGGCGCGCGGTGGTTCAGTGGTCGGAGCATTTGATTTTAAACCGATAGGTTAACCCTTTACCTAACATGAAAAGCAGACGACACTTGGCAAAAAAATTCTTGAATAACTATTTTTTTTCATTTTTTGTCTCAAAAACATAGGTTATGACCCCTCGTTGGAACGAGCTCGACGACGAGCTCGTTCCAACGAGGGGGTCATAACCTATGTTTTTGAGACAAAAAATGAAAAAAATAATGAAAATTAATTGGCGATTTTTGAGAGTAGCGCTGGCCGGTTTTGGCCGTTACGTTGGGCAAAGGGTTAACGGTTCGATTCTGATCAGCGGTAACTCCGTTGTGTCTTTGGGCAAGACACTTAATCTCGATTGCCCATCTAGGGGCACGACGACGCTGAGTACGAAGGCGTACGACACGTCAATGGTACTCTTGCCTTGAACCGCTGCTAAATCTTCTTACACAGAGCCAGTAAGGTGGGGAGCCTAACAGTTGCTTGCCGCTGTTCCATGGTTCTCTCCGGCTTCCTCCACCCGTAAAACTACCCGAGACGATGTCACCCTGACTTTTGATAGTGTATTTAAATCCAATAAACAAATAAACAAACACGAAAAGAAAACCAATTATTAAAAAAATGAGAACAGATGAGTGCTTGTTTCCGATAAAACAGTAAGGTATTTATGGTTTTTTTTGAAGCAACTTTGGAAATATGGGCAATGGAATTATCCACATGAATATGAATAAAACAATAATCTACTTGAAAATTCAAACTGCCGCTCTGATTAGGATCAGGATTTAAGTTTAATATCAATTTGCCTTATTCAAAAGTATGGGGAGTGTGGAATACAAATAAACCTCTCATGAAGTAGAGATTCCACGCAAAGAAATAGATTTTTTTTTTTTTAGGGTTTAACGACACATTAACAGCCAGGGTCATATCATGTCGGTGACAGTTTTACGGGTGGAGGAAGCCGGTGTACCCGGAGAGAACCACCGAGCAACGACGAGCAGCTGCCAGCTCTCCAACATTGTAACTCTGAACTCTGCACCGCGGCACAGGCAGGGTTAGATTGGTTGAAGACATGCGCACCATCGACGTGCAGTACGCCTTAGCACACAGCGTCATCGTGCCCCCATAATTATTTATTTATTTATTGGTGTTTAAGGTCACATATTTCTGCACAATGGATGACCGTGACAGTTTTACGGGTGGAGGAAGCCGGAGTACCCGGAGAGAACCACCGAGCAACGGCGAGCAACTGTCAGCTCCCCAACATACCAACTCCACACAAGCAGGGTTAGCATTGGTTGAAGACAGGTGCACCATCGACATGCAGTACGGCGTCACCGTGCCCCCACGTGGGCAATGGGGGTGAAGTGTCTTGCCCAAGGACACAACGCGGTTGCCGCAGGTGGGATTCGAACCGAGGACCTCTCAGCTTTCGGCCTGCACCTCTACCAACTGAGCCACCTCGCCCCCGTGCCCCCATAAACAAATAGATATCTGACTTTGTTAAGACACACAAGTGCCAGTGATGTTTCTGCCAATGATCCTCCGCTTTTCCTCCGTAAGTCCACAAGCCATAAACACAGTTCTGTGATCACAAATCGGTCTTTTTCGCGATAGGATTACGATCCTATCGCGACACATTGACGTGAATGGTTCGAGATTTCGTAAATAAAATATTGCGAAATTAGAATCACATAAAAAAGTTAAAGCAAATAGTATTTCAGATTTAATTTATAATTTTTTCCAACAGGCGAGATTCAATAGTGTTGCGGGGGAGATAAGCGGACAGAGAAATTCGACCGGATCGCGACCTAGTCGCGATCCGATCGAAATTCTCCGTCCGCTTTTGTAAGCTCAGTTCCCCGTGGGAACCCCGGGAAGTGAAGTAGTGCCTGTTCACTGTGGTAAACAGACTCTGTTTTACTGGTAAAATAGGACCCAGTCGCCAATGCTTGGGAGGTGCAATTCCTCTCTAAAATAGGCAACATGGCTTATTAATGCTCACCTCTGGTCTTGAGATGATACTCATCTTGTGGTCATGATTAGCCATTGTGCAAAAATTTGTGACCTTAAACACCAATAAATAAATAAATAAATAAATTGTAAGCTCAGTACTGTATACTAGTACTATTCAGTCCAGAAAAGTTAAGCCCCCTCCCCTCCCCGTCCCCATCCTGTAATCTATGTGGGTATTCGAATATCTTATATTGTGACGTTTCCCATTCCTCTATCGGAGCGAGCATAGACCCTCAAAACTGGTGAACCTTTGTTGGATATTGACCACTTCACTGCCGTGCATATCTGACATATGCTGTACCATGTTAAGTCCGATTTTGACGAAACTGTTTAGGTCACTCTCTGTTTTGCTTCTCGGGAATTGAGAGGAATGTTCAGCCTGTTGACCGCTTTGGTGGTGGAAGCATCATGGTGTGGGTCGGGTCTGCTCTTGAGGCAAAACTCCACCTGTCCACTTCACATCGTCGACGGAAACATAAACGCACGAGTGTACAGGGACCACATTTTGGAGCCGATCGCCATCCCGTACGGTCGCGGTTTCCTTCATTATTTCAACGATAATACCAGGCCTCACCGGGCGATAATAGTGAGAACATTCGAAGATATGCAACAGGACGTGACCTGGATGGATTTTCCTGCAAAGAGCTCGGACTGCAACACAATAGAACATGTGTGGGACATGCTCGGCAGGAGAGTGGTTAATAGACAGCCACCACCTCACGACGTTGACAGTCACTTATAGAGGAATAAGACATCACATTGAGAGAAATTCGGAAGGTCATCGACACCATGCCACACCTATTAAGATGTGTTAGAGATGCTCGAGGCGGTCCCACCAGATATACTAAACAACGTGACGTTTTTTGACGGTGAGATGACGTCTGCGTGCCTGATGTTCATTCAATGAAAAAAAAATGCTCTAGAAACCCTTTTTTCACTAATAAGGTATATTCCGCCTACTACAAATAGAAAAGGTTTTCTCTCATGAAAATTTACCCATTTACTGTATACCCACTGGGTATTATAAGGGGGTGGGGGTGCTTAACTTTTTTGTTCAGTATAGTTAGGAATTCTCGAAGAATGGAGTTGTAGCCCAAATGATATCGCAACTCCGCAGGTCATTTAGCTATCAACTTTTCCTTCACACCAAAATTATGCCACACCCTTTTTGGAAGTGTCGTCATCGTGTATCAGTAATCGCTTTTTTAACAGAATAGCTCAATGTCAATTAAATCAATGCCTCTGTTATTTAATATATTCGCTTCCCCCATGGGGACCCCGGGATGTTAAGCACATGTTTTTTTACTTTGGTAAGCAAGCTCTATTCTACTGGTAAAATAGGACCCAGTCACTAATGCTTGGGTGCGAGTCCTCTAAAATGGGCAACATGGGTTTAAACGATTGACTAAGCTTGACTTTTTCTCCGCGCTCCGGTCATGATTAGCCATTGTGCAGAAAAATGTGACCTTAAACACCAATAAATAAATAAATAAATAAACAAATAAATAAATAAATAAATAAATAAATAAATAAATTCGCTTGGCCAATATTTTCGATTCTTTTCCGTCAAATCAAATCACATCCACGGGTGTTTTTTTTAGCAGTTCTGACTTAGTTTTCACAGTTTCAGCATAATGAAAATTAACAAAGATTTAAAAGCAGGGTTAAAATTGACGAGATCGAACTTTGCGTCACAAAACATGTCATTAAAAAACAACAACTTTATGCTTAATGAACGCAAGATGTTTGATAATCAGGTAATTGGTGTCTTTATTATCAGTCGACATAAAATGACTAATATGACTGCAAAAACTATTAATTATACAAATGTTCAGTCGGGTTCATGGTCCATGTACTAGTTCAGCTTTTTATGTGCGCCAGATCTCATGTAGGCAAAGAGTATATCAAATTCTGATTGAGTACAGAGGTACGCCACGAAACCTGCCACAGATCAGAGCTACAACTTCCTTTCATTCCGAAAAGCAAAGCTACAGTTAAAACTAGAAGTCGTCATGAAATGCGCACAAATAGCACGTCGATCTGCGCGTTAATCTACGTGTTATGACCATAGTAAGGCTATCAAATTCTGTACATATGGCCTGTGCACGAGCAGTGTTTCAGCCAATGGACCTCCGGGTAACCCGGAGGTCCATTGGCGGAAACATTGCCTGTGTTTGCTATGAGTAACCAGGAGAACCTGCCGTGCTTTGGATGCCATTCGATATGGCAATTGCATGCAATTCCTACGCGCAATTAAGCCTTGATAAGCGCATAGTTCGTGACAGGACTTCTAGTTTTAACTATTTATTTATTTATTGGTGTTTAAGGTCACATATTTCTGCACAATGGCTAATCATGACCACAACAGTTTTACGGGTGGAGGAAGCCGGAGTACCCGGAGAGAACCACCGAACAACGGCGAGCAACTGTCAGCTCCCCAACATACTAACTCCACACAAGCAGGGTTAGCATTGGTTGAAGACAGGTGCACCATCGACCTGCAGTACGCTTTAGTACACAGCGTCACCGTGCCCCCACGTGGGCAATGGGGGTGAAGTGTCTTGCCCAAGGACACAACGCGGTTGCCGCAGGTGGGATACTCTAGTTTTAACTGTACTTCAATAACGTTAAAAAACGATACTTTCGAGCTGCAAAAACTTGAATAAATCTTTCACATGCATTACCTTATTTAACCCTCGACACACTGATGTCAAAATTCCAAAATTTTCAGCAGCAAATGTTTCCCACAATGCAACTGAGAATTTAAAAAAAATATATCTTCTTTGACAGAGCTCATTGAGCTCTGTCAAACAAGATAAATTTTGTTTATTTAATAGTTCACTTTGGTGATCACGGTACCTTACCGAACTCATACACCTTCCGTTGTTGTTTTCGTCTGTGCGTTTGTTGAGTTTACTTTGGCGTGTGTTAACGTTAGGAATTTTTAACATATTTGGAACCCCAGGAAGTGAAGAAGTGTTTGTGTATTGTAGTAGACAAGCCCTGTTTTACTAATTAAAATTACCCTGTTACCAACGCCTGGGATGAGAATCCTTTGAAGCGAGCAACATAATTATACACGATTGTCAAACATGTTATTTCACTTCCAGTGTGCCGGTGATATGGACAAGCAGAAACTTGACGTAACTTTGAACTTCAATAAACAAACACATCTCTTCGCTTAATCACATCGATCATACCAACTTAGCGCCATGACACAACTAACTATTGGCATGAACTCCTTATATTACATGCTTCTGGCGGATATTCCTGGCCGGACAGCATTAATTACCCTTGCCACTGGAATAAGTCTAAGTTGGTTAAATTTAATCAAATTTATTACACGACTGTTCTGTGTAATCCCCATCCACAGCAACACTAAACCATGCGGAAAATGAAAATCTGTTCCGCACATATGTGCGGATCGAAAATCGTTGACGGACTGTGAGCGAAATTTCACTGGAATTTTCTACAAATTATGTAACGCATTTATAGTTTGAATCTCTAGCGATAGCTGAAAATCGCCCCCTGAGTTCCAATGTGTTCTATGTGCCAGTAGGAATATAGACCACATTGGAACTCACGGGAGGAAACAGTAACACGGGTTCCCCTCACAAATTTGGTTGGCGATAAAATGTGTTGTGTTCTTTTTATTGATAGTTGTCAAATGAATTGATGAGTGTCCTTCTAATAATTGTTTTATAGACGTGAAGACGTGTAATAAACACGAAACGACACACGCTTGTGAATGGGTTAATCGATATGGCATGAGTGCCAGCAAGGAAGGATAAAACGAGAGCCGCAGGCCTCGAATTTTATCATTCCACGATGGCACAACTGCAATATCGATTAACGCGTGTGTCGTTCTGTGTATCCCCCAACCCCCTGTAAATTGCATGGATTTTCCATTAAATTATTTCTGAGTTAAGTGTAAATGAATTGGTCATCAAATCTAGTCATGGATGCTTCATAGCAGTCATGACTAGATTCAATAAAAAATATCCAGAAAACTCTCAGAGGGTTAAGAAAAACTTTTATTTTTGTTTATTTTGCTATCAAAACAGAGTATATGGATGAGGTCGGGGGGGGGGGGGGGGCTTGGGTGGATGCTTGTTTAAAATAGTTTTGATGCGGGAAATTATTTGTTTATTTATTGATGTTTAACGACACTTTAGACAGCGAGGGTCAACTCCTGTCGGACAGTTTTACGGGTAGAGGAAGCCGAAACGTCATGTGAGAACAACAGAACAGCGGAGAGCACCTGTCAAACTCCCCAACGTACTGACCCCACGCAAGAATTGGCAGCATTGGTTGAAGGCAAGTGCACCATCGACGTGCGGGATGCCTTAGTACACAACGTCACAGTACCAACATATGGGTAGTCGGGATTATGTGCCTTGCCTAAGCCCACAGCGTTGTTACCCCTTGTCGGGATCGAACCGTGAACCTTTAGGTTTTGAAGTCCAATTCCCCAACCACTCCGCAACCGCCCTCACATTCGGAAATTATGCTACCTAAATTATAAACCTTCCAAATAGCAGATGGTTAGAAGTGGCGTTTTTAACTACGTATTGGGCTCCAACGTCCAGATAGGATGAATAAGGGAGGTTAGGCAGCTAATAGAGAATTACTTCCTGGAGACTGAAGACCAAGAATTGAGACTGAAGCAGGGGAGCTGCTTCATCAGGGGAATGGTATACTAAGACTGTAATAGAAACTGACGAGCTGGAGTTAAGACCAAAAGGAGAAAATGCCGCACAAGCTTTTGGGGCATACCTGGATGAATATAATGGGGAGGGGGGGGGGGGGTAATGTTCAAAGTGACTGGAGTTGGAGGGGGGGGGGAGGCGTGGAAAGAGTCTGCCAAATGAACATCTTAGGAGTGACGGAGACCCTGGAACATTTCATTTTAGAATGCCTCAATTACTTGCCTAGAAGAATAAGATTCCCTGAGAAACTAATTGGGACGAAAACATGAGGGATAAGTGGATGAGGGACGAAATGAGGTAAATATAGAATGTACCTATATAGTAGTTTGGTGTACCATATATTCACCACGAGTGGTGAAGTGGTGTTAAGCGCGAGCCTTTGGCGCCCGGTTAATACCTCTTCACCACGAGTGTTGAACATTTGGTACACCAAGCTACTTTGGGTATATTTTATTTATACCATGACCGTCAAATTATTAAGAGTCACTATTATTTTTTCTCGATTTTACTGAACAGCAGATGTACATACGTGCGAATCTTTTTTTGTTTACACGAGCATCGGTGGGCGGAACTTCCGCTGTCAATTTTATCCCCGAAACTAAATGGAAAAACAAACGGAGTCTTTTTATTTTTATAACATAATAACATACTATTTCGAGATATGGGTGCTTTATTAACATGAGACAATGCATGTTTGTTAATTTTTGGCATCTTATGAGGTAAACTCATTTAAAAACGTAATAAATAATTGCCGGTTTCATTTCACTCTTCGCGAGGCGACGTGCGGTAAATTTATTCAAGTTTGCATTCAGGTCGACGTCACCAAAGATCAACTTAGATGTAGTTCCACTGTAGGTGTAAAATTTAACTAATGAAATCCCATTGCTGGTGTGTTCAGCTAAACTTTATGTCATAGGCTTTTCATATATAGTACAATAGGTAATCATGGCATAAAGACTAAATATTATAGTTGGGGAGATCGAGAACGCCACGGTTGGGGGAAATTCTAAACAGTTTGTGTCTGAATGATGCGAGAGTAGAAGGGAAAGTGTGGAAGAGATTATATGGGGTCGGGGGACGGGGTTGATGTTGGCCTCCCCGTTAGAGGACCGCGACAAATAAGCGGAAGGCCCAGTTATTACTATTATTATTATTAATGTTATTATTATTATTATTATTTATTATTATTATTATTATTGTGCATCATTGGAACGAGATCCAATGGGTGCTCGTTAGCTGTTTTGAAAGTAAAATATGAATGACGTAGGTTAATTATTTAGAAAAAAACCCTTCAAAGTATGGTCTTCTTTTTAAGCAGTTTTGCAAGTTCCCGGACGACCCTCATCTTCTGGATCACATTATCTGGATCTCATGTGACGTCATATCGTGGTCCATTATGGTTATCACGGGGTTATCATGGTAACCTATGAGGGTGGCCATGTTATGACATCATTGCCATGGTAATTGGTGATGAGAGTGAATATGCACAGCTCGTATTGTTAGGGTAGTACGTGTTTCCGAAGTTCATTTTGTATTATGGGCTGGGGCGCGGTGGCGTTGTGGTAACCGGTTCTCGTCAGATCATCGAAGTTAAGCAACGTGGAGCCTGGTTAATCCTCGGATGGGTGACCGTCTGAGCGAACGACTCGGACTCCCGCGTTGTGTCCTTGGGCAAGGCACTTAACCCCGATTGTCCACGATGACGCCGTGTACTGAGGCGTACTGCACGTCGATGGTGCGCATGTCTTCAACCACTCTAACCCTACCTGTTCTGCAGTGCGGAGTTACGATGTTGGCGAGCTGGCAGCTGCTCGTCGTTGCTCGGCGGTTCTCTCCGGGTACCCCGGCTTCCTCCACCCGTAAAACTGCCACGGTCATGATTAGCCATAGTGCATAAATATGTGACCTTAAACACCAATAAAATAAATAAATAAATTGTATTATGGAGTCGGCCATCTTGATTCTGTGGTGGTCCGTAGTTGCTATGAGCCTGGGAGGTTTCCAGCTGGATGTGGTGCGTTCGGATGGTATGTTTGATCCGATGGGAGTATATAGAATCACAGAATCATAGAAAACGCCGCGACAAGTACCTCAAATCACCCCAATGAACTTGATCTTGTTCGAATTTTGTTATTCTGGGTCAAAGTCCCCATTTCTATCTACGTCCACTACTACCCCTCCTCCTTATTTCTGGGGTTACAGCATACTGTTCGATTTGATGGGAGTATGTGGAATCACCGAAAACGACCCGACAATTATCGAACATTAACTAAATAGACCCGACAACGACATAGAATGCCCAAAATGAATTCTCAAATCCACTATCATAGATCACGTAGAGCTATGGGGCTAGGTCTATTTGTCCCGCTCAAAGTTTGTTATTCTGTGTGAAAATCCTCGTTTCTGTCCACTCCGACCTCCACCCACTACTCATTCTTCCATACTCCCAGAGCTGTAGCGGTCCTGTACCGTTCTTCTGGGAGCACGCAATTACTAGTTTTAGTATTTCCAACTTTACCACTTTCTTAAAAAATTATTCCGTCTTCTGTCCTTCTTTTGTGTGTTACGAGTTGTCTTGTGCACCGGCATCGGCCAATCAATTTACATCACCAGGATAATATAACTCTGTTCCCCTTAGGTTTCACTCATTGTCTTCTTCGCACCAACGATTGTGATCTCTGTCTTCGTATGTGACACTTCCTATATCCTGAAGCACAGCACATGCAGCACTTTAGCACAGATCGAAAGTGCTAATATGTGTTCGTGTGCAAGAGCACAATGTACGCAGAACACAATCAACACGTGGGCTCATGCGGGTATTCGGAGACCACCGGAGACTACGGTTTGGGGACTAAAGGAGACCAATGTTGGGGACTAGTGGTGACCAATTTTTGAAGACTAGTGGGGCCTGTATCACAAATATCATTGTCGTCGAACTACCTCTTAACCCAGTACTAAAGTATATCATCAGCACTACTACTGAATTTTGCTACTAACGCTGTTACCGTTTACATCCACTGCCTTGACTTATGCCGCCACCACTGCTGCTAAAACCACCACTACTCCTTTGAGATGTGCTTGTGAGTTAGTGCACAAAACACAGGCCACACATGCGACCAGGAGCCAATACTATAAAACTTTTACAACTGTATTTTCTAGAATTATATTTTCTACCCAGTAATATAACTGACTAAAACGAATCATTAGCATTTTAAAAGATATGGCAATTTGCCAACTGGCAAATTGCCAGATCTCTGAAAATGCTAATGGTTCCTTGTAACCTATTCAAAGTCATAACTAGAAAATACATTTGTAAAAGTTTTAAAGTATTGGCCCCAGGTCAGAAGTGGTAATATGTGCATGCGTGCTACAGCACAATGTGTGCACAATACATGTGCACATACGGGTATATAGCAAATACGGACACCAGGATTTGGGAACTAGTTAGGATCGGTGGAGAAAAATTAGAGAAAAGTTTGGGGACCACGAGGTACCATTGAGGACCAGTGGAGAGGCTCTCCATTTTATCGCCTGCACGATGCCTCTCTTATTTTCTAATTTGGCTCCACCGGTATTTTATTGAGACCGTAAAAAGTTTCTTTCACGGACACTGCCATAGTTAGATCACTATCTGAATTTTTGTTAAAGAAATAACTATTCTTATGATTTTCAGACGACAATTGCAAATTACTCATTAATCGCATGACACAAAAATGAATGCATCGTTTCACACGTTTGTCGTGGAGTGAGACTCGAGAGAGATCTCAAAGGATCGGCGAGGTCTATCAATTGCTCCATTCTTACAATAAATATTCGAGTCCATTCAGTGATACAATAAGCATAATCCATATTACAAAATATTTTGAATGTTTAGGTTTTACGCATACTTGGACAAAGGAAATATTAATGGTGTTACCCTAACATAAGGAAAGGTCAGGGTTTTTTTTATATAAAAAAACTCTACAAGTTGAAGGGCACTTAGCCGTACACCAATAGATATCTTCAAGTATGCTCAACAATACAAACATATGTACATGTGAACATAATATTGGAACTTATTTGTTAAAAATGACAGACACACAGAGAATATGGCAAGGGCAGTTATACTGCATATTAACTCTGCAGTCTATGGATATATACGCGATTTTAAAGGTGACGAACGCATTTTAATCTAATCGTAAAAGATGAGAGGGACCAAATTTAGGACAAACCATGTCACTGGTGAAGTTTCAGGGATGGACAAACAGCACGTAGTATGTACCGTTAACTTACACAGTGTATCTTTTAACAATTTTACTGCTGTGCCGTCATCCCTGTATGTCTAGGGCCTACGGGGATCATTACAGTTAAACCACATGGAAGCTTAAAACACATTCGCGCAATCAAAAATACCTCAGCCAAGTTGAGTTTTCTTATTACTACGTTTCAAAAATAGCTCAACCAGGTTGATTTTTTTATTGCTACGTTTAAAAAATAGCTCAACCAAGTTGAGTTATTTATCACTACTTTGTTTTTTTTATTATTAGTTGCATAGTTAGTGACCTAAATGGTACAGTACGTGGAGAGTGTTTTATCACTAAATCACCCGCAGAGTGGAGATTCCATCCAAGCAATAATTGCAAATTTGTTGCAAAGCTTAACCAGCACAAACAAAGTTTCAGTCAATGGACCTCCGGGTTAAACCCGGAGGTCCATTGGCTGAAACATTGCATGTGCTTTTTGCCGATATGTACACAATTTGAAAGTTGTAGCTTGGGTGACAACTCCACTCCTCGGGTGATTTAGTTACAATCCACTCTCCACGTATTGTATATGTGGTCTCAGTTAATCTAATATTCCGACCATATTAGATCACTAAGAAACTATGTAGAGAATCTGTCTTCCCAACTGAGTATTCTTTATATCGAACGAGAAACTGCGATGAAAGGGAAATGATAAAATTCTTACTTGTTTAACGTAAAGTGGTAATCGTCCGTCGACATTTTGAAAGGCGCTGCATTGTGCCAAGCAACGGCCATTCTTCTGATTGTGTTCGACGAATAACGCTGGCAGATTTCGAATTACACAAATTGTTTGCACCCAGTAATGCAACAAAGGGGCGGGGCGGGGGGAGGGGAAGGGAATTCTGAATGGGTTCATATCGGCAGAGATCGGCGTCATATCGACGAGTTTGAAGGCCTATCTGCCTGGCTTGATAATGGGCAATTCGGGGAAAGAAAATCATGTCTAATAAATAAAGTTTGATATTGTGTTATTTTTAGCACCAAATGAAAAGTCGTGCTCCCGGTGTCCCCATCTGGTACTTCCCTGCTTCATTATTGTGAGATGTTTTGCAATAGAACTGAATAGAATAGAACATCATTCTTTGATCTGATGCATGTGCGTCAAGCATGGTTATTAGGTTACCGCATTTACAAATTATCCTTCACACGATGTGTTAACCATGTATTAATATGATACGTGATATGTGTTGGATGGGAGCGCGGTGGCTCAGTGGTAGACTGTTGTACTTCTATGCTGGAGGTCCCGAGTTCGATACCCGTCCGGGATGACCCGCGTTGTGTCCTTGGGCAAGGCACTTGATCCCAGTTGCCTAATGGGGGCACGATGACGCCGTGCACTAAGGCGTACTGCACGTCGATGGTGCTCATGTCTTCAACCGCTGTAACCTTGCTTGAGCGGAGTTTGAACAGAGTTAGAATGTCGAGGAGCTGACAGTGGCTCGTCGATGCACGGTGGTTCTCCCTGGGTTCTCCGGCTTCCTGCACCCGTAAAACTGTCACGGTCACGATTAGCCATTGTGCATAAGTATGTGACCTTAAACATAAATAAATAAATAAATAATAATAAATAAATAAATATTTATTAAATTTGTTATCGTTAAAGTTGCCTAGTTCATTCAAGTTGCCTTGTTCATTTCACGATGTGGGTTTTGGGTTATGGGTAGGGTCTTATGGGAACATATACGTTATTGGTTGAATTTTAGCTTCGAGCAGCAATCCTCAGATCAAGTTACTGTCAATTCATCACAATAACGTATCATTTTGAGGATGGGAAGTGGGAAACTCTTTACAATAATTTTCTGCATTGTGGCAGACACGTTAGTCATCTTGATTGTTGTGTTCTTGAGTTAACTCAATAACGTCTTGACAAATCAATTCCATCTATTGCTTGGTAATATACTGAGGATGGATAGTGTAAGATTCCTTTCGACAGCTGTTCTTATTCCATACCCAATATGGCTGCCACGTAGACCCCTGCGAGGCTTCGAGATTCGATTCGGATTAGAATCTTCCATGAGTTTTAATTCGATTCGAATCTGTCGACGAGTATTCGAAATTTCGAATCCATGGCTCAGTTTTGTTATAGTTATTACTACAGTTAGAATTAGAAGTCCTGTCACGAACTGTGCGCTTATCTAGGCTTAATTGCGCGCAGAAATTGCGCGCAATTGCCATATCAAATGGCATCCAAAACACGGCAGGTTCTCCTGGTTACTCATAACAAACACATGCAATGTTTACCCGGAGGTCCATTGGCTGAAACATTGCTTGTGCACAGACCATATGTACAGAATTTGGTAGCCTTACTGTGGTCTTAACGCGTAGCTTAACGCGCAGATCGACGTGCTATTTGTGCGCATTTCATGATAGGACTTCTAGTTTTAACTGTACGATATTGTATTGATGAATTCCCTCCAATACATTTCGTCCCCTGAGATCCAATGTGTTCCATGTGCCTACTGGCAGCCTACTGGCCTATTGGTAGCCTACTGGCACATAGAACACATTGGTACTCAGGGGACGATTTGTCAAAAACTAATAGATCGTAATATCCCGGTACAAGAACATTTTTGTTCGTCTTGATAGAATTGTAGTCTATACAAGTCGAGTCGGCGACTGTTATCTTTTTTATTTATTTATTGGTGTTTAAGGTCACATATTTATGCACTACGGCTAATCATGACCGCGGCAGTTTTACGGGTGGAGGAAGCCAGAGTACCCGGAGAGAACCACCGAGCAACGGCGAGCAACTGTCAATCCCCAACGTACGAACTCCACACAAGCAGGGTTAGCATTGGTTGAAGACAAGTGCACCATCGACGTGCAGTACGCCTTAGTACACAACGCCACCGTGCCCCCACGCGGGCAATGGATATGAAGTGTCTTTCCCAAGGTCACAACGCGGTTGCCGCAGGTGTGATTCGAACCGAGGACCTCTCGGCTTGCAACCTGCACCTCTACCTACTGAGCCACCGCGCTCCCGACTGTTATCTTTAAATCGACTCAGAATTACAATACGATAATAAAAGCAAATGCGACTCACAATTCTTTCTGTTGGAACTCACATGCCTTTACGCCTTACTACATTTATTTACATTAATATTACGTCATAGCATGAACATGTGCTCACACGCCGTGACTATTAATTGAAAGCCTCATAGAATGTGAGTAATCCAAAATACGAAAGTTAAAATGGCGGAAATTCGTTCTCTTTTCGAGACACGAAAGGTTGACAAAAAATACGTGTGTGAATAATGTTCGGCGTGATCGTGTTCTGTTTGCTGCATCAATATAATGGGAGAGAGAATGTGCAGTTAAACTACTTATCATTTTGTTGCGATGTGTTCCACTTGGATTGATAATAATTATTGACTGCATAATACTCACATGCTTGTAAACGTATCAACCTTCTTATAATGGTATATTTACACTGCCACTCCCAATATTACATTCGTTCTTCGTTGCCGTCACAAAAATCGTGTAGTTCGCTGATTTGACTAGGTTTTTACGACAACGTCGGATTCGATTTGAATTCGAATCTTCCTCAAGATTCTATTCGGTATTCGATTCGAGCTGAAAATTAGCATTCGCAGGGTCTTACTTAAAAGTGCCACGGCAGCTATACTGATTTTTGTTTTGCGTCAATTAACACAAAAACGCATACATTTGTACACTAATTATTCTCATCTCTACACAATTTATTGGGGGTGGATCGTGAAAGGAGCATCCCGTTAATAGTTCCAGTTTCGATTGTCCCTTGAAAGCACAAAAGTGCCAACTGCAATGGATCACCTTTGCAGTTGGCACATTGATGTTTTCAAGGAACAATATAGTTGTTCTTCGATGGAAAAGAAACTGTGCACAGAACATAGGAACTTGTTTGATTAACAGCACTTGAAGATAGACACACACACTTGCAGTGGCGTAGCGGAAAATCTTGTGGCCCCCACCCCGCGAGATAGAGACGGGGGCCCTTTCATAATGGTGGTTGCCTTTAAAACGGGAGCAAATTTAGTGTTGTTACCTTGTACAGCATAGAGGTTTTCACGTAGTACATACGCCATAAATTAAATGAAGGTATAGCCTACAGGATCGATTCTAAAAGTACGACTCTGTAGATTTTTTCATTACATGTTTTAAGTTTCACCCCCACCACCCAACGATACACACATGCACGCCCAACATGTGTGACTTGAGAGGCACCATGTATGTATATTGTTCATTTCTCACCCCTATCAGTTACAATGATGTAGCGTCCACTTAACCCTTTACCTAAACTGAAAAGCAGACGACACTTGCAAAAATAATTATTGAATAACTATTTTTTAAAATTTTTTGTCTCAAAAACATAGGTTATTACCCCTCGTTGGAACGAGCTCGACGAGCTCGTTCCAACGAGGGGTCATAACCCATGTTTTTGAGACAAAAAATTAAACAAATAATGAAAATTAATTGGCGATTTTTGAGAATAGCGCTGGTCGGTTTTAGCCGTTACACTAGGTAAAGGGTTAAAAGAATAATACATAGACTACAAAGAGTACACCGTGTGGAAGTGAGAGTTTGAAATTAAGTGTACTTGGTACACAGTCTCGCTCTCTCTTTCCCTTTTCATCTTTCTTCCAGTGTTGGGACGTCCTTCAAGACGCCACCGCCCCTTCTAGCCGCCCCCCCCCCGCAATGCGGGCCCTGCGGGCCCATCCCCTACGCCACTGCACACTTGGATAAAATGTCGACTGTAGTTATCTACCGAGGGCTGCCGTGCTGTCGTCTTTGGTCGTCTGTCACGCCAACAGAGTTAACTGAGTAAATCTGCATATTTCTTTGTTAAAAAAGCTGAACTTTACGTAATTATTGTTTTCATTTTAGTATAGATAGTTACTGACACGCGTGATTTTTTTTCAGCGGCCTATGTTATCCATGGTATTGTAGAAAGGACATATGTCACGATTGGCGTTACTCTTGTTTATCACGTAAAAGCGGTAGTGGGGGGAGCGCGGTGGCTCAGTGGTAGACTGTTGGACTTCTGTGCTAGAGGTCCCGAGTTCGATCCCCGTCCGGGACGACCCGCGTTGTGTCCTTGGGCAAGGCACTTTATCCCCGTTGCCTACATGGGGGCACGATGGCGCCATGTACTAAGGCGTACTGCACGTCGATGGTGCACATGTCTTCAACTGCTGTAACCCTGCTTGAACGGAGCTTGAACAGAGTTAGAATGTTGAGGAGCTGACAGTTGCTCGTCGTTGCTCGGTGGTTCTCTCCGGGTACTCCGGCTTCCTCCACCCGTATAACTGTCACGGTCACGATAAGCCATTGTGCTTAAGTATGTGAGCTTAAACCCCAATAAATAAATAAATAAATAAATAAATAAATAATAAAGGTCACGATAAGCCATTGTGCATAAGTATGTGAGCTTAAACCCAAATAAATAAATAAATAAATAATAAATAAATAAATAAATAAATAAATAAAAGCGGAAGTGGTGTGATTTGAGGGCGGCGAGCGAAGGCGAAAATTAATGATCTGAAAAAGTGAGAGAGACATGCCCTTCTTTTTCGCCCCAATGCCTCCAATGTCATACCTCGTAGTAAACACTATAATCGATGTATTAAAAGTAGAGCTGTAAGTTAACCGAAACCGAACCGAGGTTTTTAGTTTTTTTTAAAAACCGAAACCGAAACCGTCGACATCCCGTAATCTAAGGTTTTTCGTTTTTTATTAAATACTCTCTTCCTGCAGAAATTCACTGAATGTAGTCATCCCAGAGTAGTGAGAGTACCCAGACACTGCCAATGGCAGTGTCTGGGTACTCTCACTACTCTGGGAATATTACATTCTGTGAATTTCCGACATTTCTGTTTAGTTGTGTTTGCAGCTTTCCTCAAGTTGCGTGTAGGTGTCAGACCTCGAAAAATGGCCAAGCACAATAAAAGTTCTGTATATTTAGGTAATTACTATATTGGCCTTCCTGATTCTTCATATATTATAGCTTATTTCGGGCATTCATTGAGTTTCACTCAATTTCACTGCTATTCAGTTATGACTCCGGACATAAGAATGAGTTTTATTGAATTTTATTTGGCCTCATGAACAAACCGAAAACCGAACCGAACCGAGGTTTTACTCCACCTAATAAACCAAAACCGAAACCGAACAGGAAATTTAAAAACCTACAGCTCTAATTAAAAGGAGGTCCGGGGGCATAGCATCTCTTTCGTGGATTTGTTGTTGATTAAGCATTGCCGCAAGGTTATTAGCGATATGCAGTTTTGATGAAGTGCGGAGTGTCACTTCCTAATGCCAAATTGGTACGCCGTAAAAATACCAATAAATATACGGTAAAAGTACTGGCGACAAACTAGTCATAGCGTAACAGTTTTCACATTACCAAACATCAAACGAAAGTCTAACTCGAAAACTGGTAACACGGTATTACCTTTCAGTCTTGGCACTATTTTTTGTGAATAATAATATTCCATTTGTATTGCCACGATAAATACAGATTATCATGATAATGTGCATGTCCTGTGATTTGTATCAGATTCGAGGAGGTGTCCAGAATGGGATCTGAACGAGCCAGCTTTGCCGGCGAGTTGTGATCACATTTTTGAACACCACCGAGAATCTGATGCAAATCACAGGACATACACATTATCATGATAATTAATTTATCTAACAATTGTGTCTCATAAACAGATTAAATCTTAAATTATTAATACAGATTTAGGACATAATGTTGGGCGAGACAAAGGTTAAAAAAATATACTTTATGGAACTATACTGGTGTGCACTCTGACAAACAATGAGTAACACGGTCAGCACAGTTTTCAAAGTTGTGTTGTCAAATTATTCACTCTCAGTGTCATTTCCTATGATGATCCGCTTGAATTTACCAGTGTGCAACGTGGGCACATCCTCAGGAACCGGGTAGGTGTAAATATTGAATTGTGCAGTTTCTATTTATTGTGTGTTTGTGTGTGTGTGTGTGTGTGTGTGGGGGGGGGGGGGGGGGCATTGGCTATTAATAGTTCTGTATCTAACTTAAGGGATTTTATTTTTGTAAGCGATCAGCTGAGTCGATTACTGAAACGCACATACAGTACGTTATGACTTTCAAATTTTGTACATATCGACAAAAAACACAAGCAATGTTTCAGTCAATGGACCTCCGGGTTTAACCCGGAGGTCCATTGGCTGAAACTTTGCTTGTGCTTGTTATGCTTTGCAACAAATTTGCAATTATTGCTTGGGTGGAATCTCCACTCTGCGGGTGATTTAGTGATAATACACTCTCCACGTACTGTAGAATGTATTCACGCGCCTGTTATGATAGCCCATCGCGTTCTCGGAAACGAGTCGTCTATGTGATACGGAATAAGAATGAGTCATCTATATGATACGGAATCAGAACACATTATGTGATACATACCGTTTCTCGTGGTTTTTAGGCCAAAATCTATGTGATTGTTAGATAAATATACATATCATCAAAGTATTAATACCTCAAAGACATCAAAGTATAATCTGTAAAAAGCGATCGGGGAATGCGAGGCGGCGGAAAACTGAAAACCTTCAATACATTTTATTGTTGTTGAGCATTGTTTATTAATAGCACCCCCAGCTAAGATGGCGCTGGTGAGACACTTTTCTGTGTGTGACCAAAGCGCGTTCCAGTTATAAAGGGGTCATTGCTAAGAACCTACGGGTGTCCGTACATAGCAGTTAAGTCATTAACTGATACACTGCCCAAGTAAATTTAAAGTTCGGACCGCGGGTGAAGAGAATTATTATAAGATATATGAGACTGTCCCTTGTGCGTCTCGAAATCTGCCCTTGCGATTACGGTTTGGCCAAATGTTGATACCTCTCACGTTTCGCCATCAGTCCTCTTTAACTCTTTACCCAACGTAATGGTCAAAACCGACCAGCGCTATTCACCAATTAATTTTCATTATTTTTTTCATTTTGTGTCTCTAAAACATAGGTTATGACCCCTCTTTGGAACGAGCTCGTTTGAGCTCGTTCCAATGAGGGGTCATAACCTATGTTTTGAGACAAAAAATGAAAAAAAATAGTTTTTCAAGAATTTTGTTTGCAAGTGTCGCCTGCCTTTCGTGTTAGGTAAAGGGTTAACATCGCGAGTACGTCCCGATTCGTGAACAGAGAAACACCCGGACGATTACAGTATCAGATATCATAGAAGAAAATGCTTTGCGAGGAGTTCGTCTAAGACAATTTCGCACTTTTCACATTGTTTAACGCCGTCTTCCAAAGTGCTAAGTTTGGATATCAACTTCAAATTAGGTATGTCCGTTATTGCCATTTTACAATAAATGAAAACTTTCTGTTGTCTCTCCGGTTTAGATAATTTCACTTTGCTTCCCAGTTAAATCGTTACGACTTTATAATTATAGATCCTAAGGTACACCTAAACTCGCGTTCCCGAGTTTCAAAGAGAAAAGGCTATTAAAACCTAGCACTCTGTTGGTGCAGCAGAGTTTTATCCAATTACCGTGTTTGTCTTTTGTTTAACAATGAATTCAATCAATTATATTTTATTTGACAGAGCTCAAAGAGCTCTGTGAAACAAGCTATATTTAGTTGAAAATCAAACTGCATTGTGGGAAAAATTTGTTGCTGAACTTTTGTCATATTAACATCGGTATGTAGAGGGTTAAGACAAAACTTATTGAGTGGTTTGAACGGGTTCGGTTCATATTGTGACGCCTATATCGTTCATTCATTTATCAAATTGACAACAGGGCGTTCCAGATTAGATGTTTTAACTGGTAGAGTGCTAAAATAATTTTGAAAGTCAGAAGTTGCTCCTTGGTAATTCACTCGTCACAATTCATTGGAGAGTGCCAGTTGGCACTCTCCAATGAATTATAACAAAACGAATCCATGTGAATAAAACTACTTTGCGATTCACAGAAAACGAGGGGCATGAGGTTTGTTAAAGCATTTATTGCATAACGAGTGCTTTTCTAAAGAGATATGATCGTGGGTTCTAGCACCGAAACAGTTAAAACGTTTTGGATTTTTGTTTTGCACCGCAAACAGAAATTATTATGCTAGAAGCATAGAATATGTTACTTCATTATATGTCACGCCCTTTCAAACTACATGATACTCAAGTGGGCACGACGATTAGAAATGTTTCTTGTTCAAGTATTATTCTAGCCTTTTTATAATAATTCGTTTTCTCTCACCAAATCTGTACTACTTGTGTGCTTTTTCAAAATACAGAGTAGATACTAAATATGTCGAGGGGAGAGTGTAGATTGAACCACCATCAACGTATTTATATTTATCATATGACTCGTCCGTTTTGTTCACTTTAAAACATTTGATATTTTGTTTTCATATTAATCAGTGATAAATAAAGCCTTCCGTCAATTTCATTGGTCAATTTCAAAACTAGACAATTTGATTGGCTGAACAAAATACAACTGGGCCACATTTTCATAATTTGCATAATTAGAGTTGGGAGCTTTCATTGGTCAATTTCAAAACTGGACAATTTGATTGGCTAAACAAAATACAACTGGGTCACGTTTGCACAATTTCAGTAGGGAGAATTTACGTTATCTGTCCTATTTAGGGTGGGTTATATTGTTTTAATCTTTTACCTACAAGAAAAACGCCATTCATTTTTTTTATATTTTCACTTTTTGCTTCCAAAACATAGGTTATGACCCCTCATTGGAACGAGCTCCACGAGCTCGTTCCAATGAGGGGTCATAACCTATGTTTTGGAAGCAAAAAATTAACATTTTTTTAGGTTATACGAGGATGTTTTTTCCAAGTGCCGTCTGCAACTCAAGTTAGGTGATGAGTTAAAAAGTCATACTAAGTGGCTAATTTGTGTGTGTGTGTGTGTGTGTGTGTGTGTGTCACATGATAAATAGAATATGAAATGAGTGTTTTTCTCATATAATATTTATGAAACTCGTCCGAATTTGTCGTTTGGGCTCGCCAGAGGCTCGCCAAAACGGAAAATTCTTAGACTCGTTTCATAAATATTATATGAGAAAAACTCTCATTCCATATCCTCTATATCTGCACTCAGAGCATACTGACATGTACTTCGTATTTTTCGGTTGGAGGAAAGGCCCTGAATAAATTTTCATAATGTAATAATTTACAGTACGCAATAGAGCTTGAAGCTGATAGTATTAAAGCAAGTCTATTGAAGATCACAGTAGTGAAAAACTTCATAACTACAATTAACATTTCATACATTTGCATCAGTTTTTTTCTCATTAATATAAATAGTAAGCAATTCGGTGACAAAAGAGAACTTGATTTTCAGCTCGCTGATCGTATTACACTGTCAGAATACAGACACAGTACGCGGAGAGTGTATTATTACTAAATCACCCGCAGAGTGGAGATTACACCCAAGCAATAATTGCAAATTTGTTGCAAAGCATAACCAACACGAGCAAAGTTTCAGCCAATGAACCTCCGGGTTAAACCCGGAGGTTCATTGGCTGAAACATTGCTTATGTTTTTTGTTGATATTTACAAAATTTGAAAGTTATAGCTTGGGTGATAACTCCACTCTGCGGGTGATTTAGTTACAATCCACTCTCCACGTATAGTATACAGTTAGACCGACATAGGTTAAAGGCTCTTCATGTAAGACGGATTCTGTCCAACCTTTCTTGACAGAGTTGTGGCTCTTTTGATACAAATGATGATTCCGCCCCTCTGTCCGTACGAATATTTCACCTTGTAGGACGGGTGGGGGTGGGGGGGGGGGGTGGGCATAATGGAATTTAGTTGTCCTTTGGTACGCTTGTGGTCCAAAGAAGGGGAAAAAGATCCCCACATAAGACGGAAAGCTCTGCCCACATTTTCTCGCCAGAGTTGTAGCCCTTTATGGGCTTGGTTCCACGCGTTGGTGAGAACTTCTTTCCTTGAAGCTCGGGCATGGGTAGTCTAGTTTGCTTGCTTTTTGGTATACAGCATGTTGGGAGAGGGTGGTTTGGTCTTCACATATGACGGGTTCTGTTAACACTTTTTTACCAGAGTTTTGGCCCTTTCTGGAGTTGAAAAAATATTTATTCTGTCCGCCTCTTCGAATATTTCACATTGTAGCTCCGGTGTGGATTATTCGAAATTGATTGCATTTATTATACCCAAAGACCAGTAAAGGGGAAAGAAAAAGACTTCCACACAGGTCCAGATCTGTGTGCACTTTCTCGGCGGTAGAGTTGTTGCCAGTGTTAGACGCAGGAAATACTGATATTTAATCGGGGGTGTATGCACAATCTTCTTGATTTTGCGATGGCACAAGCGCCATATCGATCGATTAACCCACTCACACGCGGGTGTCATTCTCTGTTTATTACACGCCTTCACGTCTATAAAAACAGTTATTAGAAGGACACTCAGCAATTTATTTGACAACTCATCCCCTGAGTTGCAATGTGTTCTATGTGCCGACTGGCGTAGATCAACCGATGATTTTAATGCGCAGCCTTAGGGTTGGTATCACCCCAGGGATCTGTATCCGTTGTCACCCTCCAGTCAATTTTAAGGGTAGAAATCCATGGAATGCTTTTGGCTTAACATGGAGAACACGAGAAAGGTATCGCTGAGTAAATATTTTTTGTTATTGAGGTGCCCTCATTTGATTCCCCGGGAATTTAATGGTGCTTGTTTACTGTGGTAAATAATTTCTGCTTTACTGGTAATGGTAGACCCAGTACCAACGATTTGGGTCGATGCCCCACATAGTGAGAAACATAGCTTTTAGAGATTGGCTTCATATGTGTGTATGAATAAATAAATATTTTATTAAACCTTTAACCCTTTAACTAACATGAAAAGCAGACGACACTTGCAAAAAAAATTCTTGAATAACTTTTTCATTTTTTGTCACAAAACATAAGTTATGACCCCCCCCCCATTGGAACGAGCTCGAGGAGCTGGTTCCAACGAGGGGTCATAACCTATGTTTTTGAGGCAAAAAATGAAAAAAAATAATGAAAATTAATTGGGGATTTTTGAGAATAGCGCTGGCCGGTTTTGGCCATTACGTTGTGTAAAGGGTTAAACCCGTAGGACCGCTTTTCCGGATCAGGTTCTAAAGGTGCAATTTCACAAAGTAAATAGCTGTTCATTGAATCAGTGAGGATAGACCTGTCAATATTGTCAACGCGCAGCTCCGGAGCCAATTAGTTGGCCCACACTCAAATAATCAATGCAGAATCTCCCACCTGAAGCAATTAAACTGACAGGGAAGATGTCATCAGTGTTTATGGGGTTAACGCCCAAATACGGCTTTGCAGCACTGAACTCACTAATTCTATGCCGATTAATGTCTAACTCGCGCATTCACTTTTTTTCGTTCTCGCCAAACGACAGTTTCAAACAAACTTGGTTGCCTCTTGCTTGACAGTAATTTATTAAGGAATTCCCATAACTGAGGCATCATATTTTTGTTGAGTGAATCCAAATGCTTTGTCAAAAGGATTTCTGAACAACCTTCGCCTCGACAGGTCAAATGACCTGTAAAAAGCTCGACACTCACGTTACAAGACTTTGAAACAAACCAGAAACTGAAAAAAGAAGGATGGGAACTCACTGGTGAAGAAATATGCCATACATCACATATGGGCGAAGCACTAAAATATGAACTTGCCTGTAAAGCCTCAATTGCCAATGTCGCGAAAATATCATTTCGAGCCTTGCTGTCCTGTCTGACGCCTGCACGAAGAAGAAAAAATAATTCCAGAAATAACGCAGATAAGAGCAGCAAACTTTGTGTGTGCACGTTATTATTGTGTTCATGATTAAGTTGCCGAACGCGACTATCCATTTTATCCCCAAGATCCTATTCTGTGAACAGACTTGAAGATCTGTGAAGCCAGAGGGGTGCATTTAACCGTTTGGACCGTGATATTATATTCCACACCAGTTCAGAGTCACCAGTTGGTCGAGTATACATTCTTTTCTTGGGTGAAGACCAATCAATATTTTCTACGTGTAACCTCGGGGCTGCACGTTGAAAATCTTGATTTGTCTGCCACAAATTCACTGAGCAACAGGCTACTTTATGAATTCAGGCCGTATCACGATTCCTCTTACAATGCTGCAATTAGCCAGACAATCTAAGCCCATACGAAGCTTCGAAATTTGAGTCGATTCAAAATCGTCCCAACGATTCGATTCGAGCCGTGCTGATTTGGAAAATTTCGAATCGTCGAGAGGTTCTCAAAATCCTCTTGAACTTTCCTTCTATCATCTGGAGCCAATACTATAAAACTTGTACAATTGTATTTTCTAGAATTGTATTTTCTAGTTACGACTTAAAATGGACTTAAACGAACCATTAACATTTTCAAAGATGTGGCAATTTGCCAGTTGGCAAATTGCCAAATCTTTTAAAATGCTAATGATTCATTTTAGTCTGTTATATTAATAAGTAGAAAATACAATTCTAAAAAAATACAATTGTAAAAATTTCATAGTATTGGCTCCAGGTCTGATATATAGAAGACCTGATGGCAGAAAAAGAGTTCAAGGAGGTTTCGCTTCGGAAACTACTTTGGTTCCGTTTCTGGAATATTCCGCTTTTATGACTGGTTTGCTCAAGCAGACGAGTTGCCACTGATTACAAAACTTGAGTGAAGACTGCCAACATACATAATTATAAGAAGGTGCCTGATTCGTGTTCCCGCGTTGTGTCCTTGGGCAAGGCACTTAACCCCGATTGCCCACATGGGGGGGACCAATGCGCTGTGTACTAAGGCTTACTGCACGTCGATGGTGCGCATGCGGTGCAGAGTTCAGAGTTACGATGTTGGAGAGCTGCCAGCTGCTTGTCGTTGCTCCGTGGTTCCCTCCGGGTACTCCGGCTTCCGCCACCCGTAAAACTGTCACCGACATGATGTGACCCTGGCTGTTAATGTGTCGTTAAACCCTAATAATAATAATAATAAAAAATAAGAAGGTGCAGTATCTGTAACAGTGATGAACGGTAAGATTCCATTCGAAATTAGATTCGATTAAAAATCCAATGCTTGATTCGTTTCGAGATTTTAATGGACTCGAAATTTAATATCACCAGCGCTCTAAGTGAAATATTGCTTCTCACAATTCTAAATTTCCATCATGTTTGCAACAAGTGGAGAAAAAAGTTAACTGTGCGTCGCCTGAGTGCTAGAGTGTCCTATGTCCCCTATGGGACATAGGACATTCTAGCACTTAGGCGACGAGTGGACGGGCAGACGACACAATGAACAATAATTAAGATGAGATTTATTTATTGGAGTTGAACGTCACTTTCGACAGCCAAGGTCACCCTGTGTCGGACAGTTTTACATGTGGAGGAAGCCGGCGTACCGGAAGAGAACCACCTAGCAACGGCGAGCAACTGTCAGGCTATCCAGCGTACTAACTCCACACAAGCAAGGTCAGCATTGGTTGAAACAGGTGCACCATTGACGTGCACTACGCCTAAGTACACAGCGCTACCGTGACCCCACATGGGCAATTGAGGTTAAGTTCTTTCCCAAGGTAACAATGCAGTTACCCCCGGCTGGCATAGAATCGTGGACCTTTCGATTGAAGTCCAACCCCGTAACCACTGAGCCACCTCGCTCCCAAGTGAGATGAGATAAGATTTATTTATATTCAAGTGTACAAGCCAGGATAACACAGTAATGTTTGAAACTCATTTTCACTGTAGTCCTCGGTGCTAAAATAGAAAGAAATGGATCATTATCAATCATATGTTAGGTTCATTTGAATTAAAATTATTCAGATATATAGAGGGCGTGCAGATGGCTATTACATAACCATACAAGGCGATGAGAGCAAAACGCCATGTAACATATTCATTATGTTAAAAGTCCATGCAAATCAAACGTTTTTTCCGAGTTTTTGGGTGCAAATTAAGTTGATTGTTAGATAAAAAAATAACATCAGGTGAGTAACCTGTCACGGCGGAACCCTTAGATGGTATTCCAGCGTTACGACTGGACAGACAAACTTTACAGCATAATAAATACATATATAATGTAGTCCAGTCAATCTGATACTCAACACACAAGAAATTGCTATACACAAGATTTTTCTTTTAAGCAAAACATATTTGTCTTAATAACAACATACTAAAAATCCCCCCAAAATACCACAATGGGAAATTATGTTTTTGATGACTTATTTCTTCGCGAGAAAATAAGAATAGTCAAATTATACCCCAACCATCAGGAAATTGCTAAACAAATGTTTGTACCGTTTTGGGACAGGAATTAGTATGCAAAATAACATATGAAATATCCCCAGTAATCCCATCACGGGAAAATGGTTATTTTGGGGTGAAAACATTTAAAAACACAATAAAATCAGCAAAAATTGGAATTGGCTCAATACTGATTAAAATAGTTCAAACAACAATCATTTCCACGGTACTTAGATCAAAATAATCGTGTACAATATTATACTTGAAATCCCAATTACTGAACACAAGAAAATGATTAATTTTGAGGTGAAAATTGTAAAAAAGTAAATAGGATATACGAAAATTGGAATTTCACAACTACTCGTTCAAAAAGCTCCAAGCACAGACACTGTCATCGTATTATACACTAAATCGGAATGATTAATACCTTTCTTAAACTCCAAATCAATGGTAGCAAGAAAAATGTGTTTTGGGGGTAAAATGTTTTAAAAATTACCGTGATATATCAATGTCATAATTATATAAATAATAAATATAAAACAATAAATATAAATTAATAACTGCTGCATTGTCAATGCAGATAATCTGGAGATCTGATAAAATCAGATCTCCAGATTATCTGCATTGACATTGCAGCAGTTATTTTCCTGGCATTTCCCACACACATTTGAACAGGTGAGTTTGGGTTTTTTATGCAACTACACATTGACGTCTCGCAACCTGTGGCACAGTTACATGTTATCATCTCTAGCGAGGTCTTTTGTGCAGGTGGACGGTCAGGGCTGAGTGGCACAAACCTTTCACCCCCACTGACAAGTATCTGCACTTCTCCGTGACCAAATTTGCACTTAAAGGTGTGTTTGTAAACTATAATAATACTTCACAGCAGACTGTGCATGGGTAGGTTTTCTGGCTTAACGAAATATCAAGGTGATGATACTGTATCAACCAGTAGTCAATGTCGACAAGTATGGAGATTTTCTGATTCTTTTCCCTCCGAACACCAACACGTAGCTTCAAAGCCCAAACGTTCACCTTCTCTCAATGTCAATGACGGATTGAGAAATTTCCATGGAGTTACAACGTATTTCTAGTTAATTACGTTTCCGTGGATCGCACAGGCGCTAAAAGTGACGGTCACATCAAATTCCTCAAACTCGGCGACCTCAAGATTTGAACAACGTAACACTTCTCTCAAATGATCATACTAAAATAGTAAGTGAAATGAAGAAAGAAAGTTTTTGCCAATTACCACTGACCTTCCACCTACACCAATAAAGACCTTGCTGAAGATGATAAGATGCATCTATGCCAGGGGTTGCGAAACATCAAGGTGCAGTTGCCAAAAAAGACTCACCTGTTCAAATAATAATAATTCTTCAGCCCTCTGCTAATTTGTCGCCGTCCTCCAACGAGGAGGCCTACAATAGTCCAGTTCACTGCTGGGCTATTTGTCTCCCTCTCTTCCCCTTATCTCCCAGCATTCAGTCAAAAAATGGTTTTATAATTCGGCGTTTTCTCGATCTCTCTAACAATAAAACTGACCCTTTCCCTCATGCCATTCCCCATCCACTAATCCTCCAGGTTTTCATCCCAGTTTTCCATTAGTATTCTATGGAGTCTTGTTCTACTAGGCAAATATTTGGGGCATTCTAGAATGAAGTGTCACAGGGTCTCTGTTACTCCTAAATTACACATTTGGCACACGCTTTCGTTTCCTTTCCCGATTCTCCACCTCAACTCCAGTGACATCGATTTCACTTTAAACAACAAAGACCCCCATAAGATCTGTCTAGGTACTCCTCAAAGGCAGAGGCATCTTTTTTGCACAAACCGTTTAAAGAGCTCGTGGCCCTAATTCTAATTCGCCAGTTTCTATTGAAACCATTCAGCATTCTTCCCATGATATGTTTACTGCCCTGCTTCAGGCCATCTTCTAAAGAATCTTTAGTCTCTATGGAGTAATTCTCCTTTGGTTTCACAGTGTGGATTATCCATCCGGTCTGAATGTTATGGTCCCAAATATGGTTAAACGTCGTTTTAACACTACCTGCTGTTTGCGGAGGGGGGCGGTTCCTCATAATTTAGGTAGCATAATTTCCCATATCTATTCTATCTTTAACCGGCATATACCCAAGTTCCCCTCTGACTGCTCCAGCACAGCTGCGCTACTTGGTCCGGTTATCCATCGGCCCGCATCACTGTGTAGAACTTTCAAGTTCCCCATTTCTATTTTATTTAGAGTGATAACATCCGTCCCATATGTTATACCTGGTAATCCCACACTCTCCCAAACGGGTTTTCCAATGAAAACATGGTTAAGGCTATTACTTTCAAGTAGTTTTAACTGATTGAATCTCCTTTTCCCATTTGTCTTAAGTTTATTTGTGTGGTTTCTGTATATGCCTCTATCTGTAACACATATATTCACCCCCAAGTATTCATATTCTCACGCTCCCACCAACTGTTATATCCTTGCTTACCCTTTCACCAACAGAGAATGCACTCACCCAACCTTCGCGGCGTATCCACCCTACGGCCCACAGGGATTACCATGCTTTTGTTTTCGTTCAGTTCACGTCTCCATTTATCTTCATACTTCCCTTCCATGCTTAAACCTTTACGCAACGTAACGGTCAAAACCGGCCAGTGCTATTCACAAACATCGCCAATTAATTTTCATTATTTTTTTCATTTTTTGTCTCCAAAACATAGGTGATGACCCCTCTTTGGAACGAGCTCCTCGAGCTCGTTCCAATGAGGGGGTCATAACCCATGTTTTTGAGACAAAAAATGAAAAAAATAGTTATGCAAGATTTTTTTTGCAAGTGTCGTCTGCTTTTCATGTTAGGTAAAGGGTAAACAGTTTTTGGAGTTCCTCTTCCTCTCAGCTTAAATAAAATATCATCTGTAAAGAACAGCCCTGGGATTTTTGTCTCTCAAACTTTGAACCCCTCTGCACTTACAATTAACGCCCCCCTTAAGTCTTTACGGACAAAACAAAACGAATCTGAAGCAGACCACAGGTAAATATTCTGAAGGTGTGAAATAAAGAGGGTTGGCTAGAAGGTAATATGAAAATCCAAGAGGTTGGTTGAATTCTGTGAACCCTGTGCCTGCTTCAATTCACCCATATCTATTCTATCTTTAACCGACATCCACACGAGTTTCCATCTGACCGCTTCCAGTGCAGTTACGTTACTAGATCCGGGTATCCATTTAACCATCGAGCCCTTATTGTTTAGTAGAGTCTCCACGTTCCTCACTTCAGTTTGATTTAGATGGATCACATCTGTTCCATATGTTATACTTAATAATCCCACCCTCTCCCAAATGCTTTTTTTCCCAACGAACACCTTGTTAAAGCTATTACTTTCAAGTAGTTTTAAATGATTGAGTATCCTTCTCCCATTTGTCTTAAATGTATTTGTGTTGTTTCTGTTTTTGCCTCTACCTTTAACACATATATTCACTACCAAGTATTCATATTCTCCCGTTTCCCCCACTGTTATATCTTTGCTGTCCTCTTCACCAGTACGTGCGGCAAATGCCAGGAAAATAATAACTGCTGCAATGTCAATGCAGATAATCTAGACATCTGATTTCACATAGCGGCAGAACCATTTATTAGATCTCCATATTATATACATTGACACTGCAGCAGTTATTTTATATTTATTATTTATATGACATTAATGATTTTTTACCGTAATTTTTAAAACATTTTACCCCCCAAATCACATTTGTTTTGCTACCATTGATTTGGAGTTTAAGAGAGGTATTAATCATACCGATTTAGTGTATAATACGATGACAGTGTTTGTGTTTAAAACAACTCGTAGTGATTAAATTCGAATTTTCGTGCATTTTATTTACTTTTTCACAATTTTCACCCCAAAATCACACATTTTCTTGTGTTCAGTAATTTGGATTTCAAGTACAACATTGTACACGATTATTTTGATCTTAGTACCATGGAAATGATTGTTGTTTGAACCCTGTTAATGAGTGTTGAGCAAATTCCAATTTTCTCTGATTTTACTGAATTTTTCAATGTTTTTACCCCAAAATAGCCATTTTCCCGTGATGGGATTAATGGAGATTTTTGCATACTAATTCCTGTCCAAAAATAATACAAAAATTTGTATAGCAATTTCTTGGTGGTTGGGGTATACTTTGACTTGATTGACTGGACTTATGTTTCAATGACTTTAGTCAGTATTCGGTAACATGAATCAAGTGGGTGGGTGGGTGGGTTTTTTGGGGGGTGGGAGTGAGGGGGGGGGGGCTGTACTACCGACTCATTAATAAATGAAATACTAATTTTCGAAAAAGTGCTTACTCAGGTTTAATTTTAAAAAAAAGTTAAGGCTACCATGAGCTTAATCGGTGGTGAGAATCATTAATAATTAAATCCTGCAATTCTACAGGCTGTTGGATAACAGTGTTACTGAACGTCCTTACAAATGCATAAGGAATCCGCCCATTTCACCACGGACAGTATTATATGAGACTATTCTACGCAGGTGCCAAGGTTGAAAGGGTTAACATCGAATATGTTGGTCTCCGGCAAACAGAGGCAATATTTTCACAATGATGTTGGTGAACGCCAAATTCACCGAGAGGCTGACACAGAAATATTGTCTCCTCAATAAATCAAACATATCTTCAACGCTTTGTATACCTCTTACCTCCGATCTCGATAATGACGATGCACTCACTTGACTCAAAAGCATAAAGCGCTGGCGACCAAATGTTATTCTCATGTTCACTGACGCCAACCGACTGTATAAGTAAAGACGGTGCCCGGTGACTCAGTGGTTAGGGCACTGAACTTCAAACAGAGAGGTCCACCGTTCGATTCCCGCCAGGGGTAACTGCGTTGTGTCCTTGGGCAAGGCACTTAATCCCAATTACTCACGTGGGGGCACGGCGGCGCTGTGTACTAATACGTAATGTCCGTCGATGGTGCACCTGTCTTTAACCCTTTACCCAACACAGACCATATCAAAATTTATTATTTTAAATATCATTTTTTAAATTTTTTCAAAACATCTCAACAAAACCATATCATGTGACCACTCTGTGGAACGAGCTCGTCGAGCTCATTCCAAAGAGGGGTCACATGATATGGTTTTGTTGAAATTATTCGAAAAATAATATTTTTTTCAGCTGCTGAATTTGCATATTACGCGGGCGGATGCGGGCGATTCATTGGGTAAAGGGTTAACCAACCCTAACCCTACTTGTGTGATGTTAGTACGTTGGGGAGTCTGACAGTTGCTCGGCGGTGGTTCCCCTCGGTGCTCCGGTTTCCTGCACCCGTAAAACTGTCCAACAAGAGATGATCCCGACTGTAGAAAGTGTCGTTAAACTCCAATAAATAAATAAATAAATAAATAAATAAATAAATAAATAAATTAAATAAAAATAAATAAATAAATAAATAAATAAAGGTAAATTCCATCCTAAGACAAGTGAATTCCACCTCTTGTTATCTTATAAGAGATATTCCACAACACGACAATAATTAATCACGCATATATTAATATCGAAAAAAACTACAATGCTGTGATCGAAAAAACGGTATCATTCTTGATCACGTCGCGATCCGCTCGCGATACAGTTACTCTAAACAATATTATTATTTGGAACAGTGAAATCTTAATCTTTACATAAAACATGATAATCTTACTAACAACAATAATGTTCGTAAAGAGGATATCTAATTCCTTCGGACCACCCTCAAACATTTATGCGCCCATAAATATAACAACTCCCTTGTTGCAATGGTAGGTGCAACACAGTGTCGTGCTTTATTACGCATTCTACACATTTCCAAAATACACAAAACGAATGACTAATATTTCTTACAGTACAACAATACCAAAAAATTGCCGACATCAATACAATTTGTCTCCACTAAAATAATGATAAAAATTAATTAGTATCCAGTGCACTCCACTGCGCTAGCACCTGAAATGACTTCAATTCGTCAAACAATCCAATTGATAAATTGGATGGTTACGCCCGTGCGACTCCGTGCGACTCCGAGCGCACAAATGTTTGAGAACACCCGAAGGAATACAATTTGTTTCTTATTCACCCTGTTCAACCGAAAGAAATATTTATGAGTGGCGATTTCATATGATATTTATGTACTGAGTTCCCTAAAGTAGATCTGAGCCTCGGTTTACCCCGTAAACATAAAAGAAACTACGCCAGCTCTCATCCAATCAAAAGGCGAGGATTTTACTCTTATTGGAACATACTAAAGTTTCATTAAGACGGACAAACTTTAATTTTACGACGTTGACGTCGACCGTCACCCGAACGGCAGTCCAGACGAATTGTTCGTAGTTCTGAAAACCGATGGCATTTTTAGATAAGGTTTTTACAGAGAATATATTTCTGAAATTTCAAGCGTGAGCGGTCTACAAACCGGCTGATATTAAACGTTTATGAAAAAACGTCGAATTGACGTTATTTTGGATGCGGAGCGGTGCGTTATTGAAAATCAGCGTTTTCAGAGAAATGTGCAAAATAACCCCTAAATTTGAAGTGACGTAAAAAGGTCAAGAATGGCGATAGGCGATAGATCAACAAAAAAAAAAAAAAAAAAAAAAATAAGATAAAAAAGAAAGAAAGAATGAAAAACACAGCTGTCTCCTAATTTTCAGAGCACAACAACACCCTAAAATTTAAAAAAATCGAGGCATTTTAATTTTTAACCTTATGACGTCACCTCCGAATTCGGTCATAACAGTTTGAATTTCCCAGGATGTTACCAGATTTATAGATATGGTTTTTGTTGGAGATTTTTTCCCCAAATTTCAAAAGACTGAGGCTGAAAATAAGGTTGAAACTAAAAGATCAAGAAAATGACATAATATTGGCATCGCTGGCATCATTTTAATTTCAAAAAGGGTGTGCACAATTTCAGGTGCCCATAAAACGGTGTGTGAAGCTACATCGCTGTGTAATATATAAGTAAGGAAATAATGGAATTACAAAAGTAGAGTTTTACTGAAAATAGTCTAAAAGTAACGTAAAAACGTAAGACAATGGCGATAATTCGACCCCCCCACTCACCCCAAATAAAAGCCACCTTCCTCCTATTTTTATAAGCTCTCCACCATACTAAAATTTCATGGAAATCGGTCAACATTTAATTTTTTTGTGAGGTTGAGGCGAACTACGTCACCCGAAAATTCGGTGCAACCGTTGATAAGTTTCCTGTACGGTAGCACATTTTTAGATATGACTTTTGGTGGAGGTGATTTTTAGAGATTATTACCATTATGTGGATGTACAAAATATGTATCCGAGTCGAGCTCCGGGTTCTAAGGGCAGATCACGACGAGTCGAAGACGAGTCGTGATCTACCCATAGAACCCGGAGCGAGACTCGGACACATATTTTGTACATCCACATAATGGTAATAATTATTTTATCTTACAATATATTGGGGATAAGTCAAGAATGTAGACGAATATATAACGAACTATTTATTCGTACGGATGAACAAAAAGAAAAAAATGGAACTCACGCAAAAGAAACGTGCTTGTATCCGACCCCCTGATACAAACATCTGTATCAGGGGGTCGGATACACGACAGTTGCGGAGTTAATACAGGCAAAATACACGTTGGTTGTAAGATAAATCACAATACGAATGAGTTAGGTTTGATACAGGTGCATATATTTAAAAATAGAGAAAAAAATAAAAACAATTGAAAAGGGACTTTATTTTGGATTTATTTATTTATTGGTGTTTAAGGTCACATATTTCTGCACAATGGCTAACCATGACCGTGACAGTTTTACGGGTGGAGGAAGCCGGAGTACCCGGAGAGAAACACCGAGCAACGGCGAGCAACTGTCAGCTCCCCAACATACCAACTCCACACAAGCAGGGTTAGCATTGGTTGAAGACAGGTGCACCATCGACGTGCAGTACACCTTAGTACACAGCGTCACCGTGCCCCCACGTGGGCATTGAGGATGAAGTGTCTTGCCCAAGGACACAACGCGGTTGCCACAGGTGGGATTCGAACCGAGGACCGAGATCTCGGCTTGCAGCCTGCACCTCTACCAACTGAGCCACCGCGCCCCCACTTTATTTTGGATAAAGGTTGGTTATCAGAAACCTAATTGCTAATTGTATAACAGTAAATCGCCCTTAACAAGTGTACCAAATTTGGCCAGCGTACCTTTTAAATGTGGCTATAATATACTGAACAAAAAAAGAAAAAAGGCTAACGATTCCAATAAGTCGTTTCAGCTTCATTGAATGACTTAACCCTTTACCTGACATGAAAAGCAGACGACACTTGCAAACAAAATTATTGAATAACTATTTTTTTTTAATTTTTGGAGTCAAAAATATAGCTTATGACCCTTCATTGGAACGAGCTCAATGAGCTCGTTCCAATGAGGGGCATAAGTTATGTTTTTGAAGCAAAAAATGAAAACATAATGAAAATTAAATGGCAATTTTTGTGAATAGCGCTGTCTGGTTTTGGTCGCTACGTTGGGTAAAGGGTTAATTAGGGTGAATAGGTTAAATGATTTCTCTAAGGTTATTTAACTGAGAACAGTGTGAGAGGCGTTTGGTGGAATCAATCCACCCACGGCACACCTATCAGTCCTGTTCCTCCCCATGCGTCCCTCTCCATCCCGACCCAACAACTAAAAACGTCCAAAACATTTGTTTCGTGTTTTTTGCCAAATTTCCCACGGGAGCCCCGGGAGGTGAAGCTGGATTTGTTTACTGTAGTAAACCTGCTATGGTTTAATGGTAAAATAGGACCTGAGAACCAATGTCTGGGTTGGAAGTCCTCTAAAATGAGCAACATGGGTATAAATGATAAACGATTGGCTAGACTTGACTTTATAGCCATGTTGAAGTCACAATTAGCCATTGATCAGACATATGTGAGCTTAAACACTAAATTACAAACAGATAAAATGCCAAATGAAATGGCAGGTGCCTGAGTTCAGTCAAAAAGGACGGTGGAATGTCCGCAATGTAGTGAAGAGGGTGGGGAGGGGGCATCCGTTGGGAACTTCAGCCAAGACGTTGAGTTTGAAATGTATGGTGAATCACTTTTTCACTAAGAACTGCGTTTTGGCGCTCTTTAACAAACTATAATAAGGATATCACCAACAGTGCGAATAATACATATGCAAATACATGTAGCATACTGCGTGCTAGAGAACAGCACATTCTTTCCACATTTCCTTTCCACTCAACTCAAACAAAAAATTTATTGTTCCCTTCAAACCTGCCTAATCTTTGATCAGTGTCTTTAATCGAATGAACAATCCTTATTTCATGGAACAGTAGTTCTTCACAAAACTTGATATAAAGGTTGCGATATCATATCGACACTGAATGTTTTTCGCTCCAGGACAATCACATTATTATTCACAAGTTTAACAACTAACATTTGACTCTTGGTTTAACCCCCCCTCACACTGATGTAAAAATCTCAAATTTTCAAGCTTCTTATTTTTCCCGTGATGCAACTAGAAATTTAATCAATTCAGTCTTGTTTGACAGAGCTCATTGAGCTCTGTCAAACAAGACTGAATTGATTAAATTTCGAGTTGCATTATGGGAATAATGGCTACTTGAAATTTTGGTATTTTGACATCAGTGTGCGGGTGGGTTAAAAAAGATATGTAATCGATCAGAATTTTATTTACTCTTTCGGCGCTCTTTACACGAGTGGTGCTTTCCACTTCGACAATCAACTTTGTTATCACCGAACAAGTGAATAACCCTCGGGTTTAACCTTTTTCCGAACCAATCGGTCGCATCCGTCCGCGTCATTTACAAACTTGGCAGTTGAAAAAACTTTCAACAAAATCATATCAAGTGGCCCCTCACTGGAACGAGCTCGTTCCAATGAGAGAGGTCACATGATTAGGTTTTGTTGAAATGTTTTGAAACATTTGGAAAAATAATATTTAAAATAATAAATTTTATTATCGTCCGCGTTGGATAAAGGGTTGATGAGATTTTCAGAGAGATAGAAAGGAAAATAAGCCAGTTTTCCATTGAAGCCAACTTGAGTCATCGACAAACAGGGTGGTGATGTTATTGTTTTTGAGGCAATAACGAAACAGTTTACAAGCTGAAAATGAAAAATAATATATTTTCTGGCGTTGATTAGCCATGCTTGGAAATACATGTATATTCTTGGTCGCTCTCAAAAGTGAGATGGGTTTTATATTCAATCGGGATAGTGTGGGTTTAATTTTCATTATGCAATGGTTAATTCAACTATGAAATTATGACGTATTCACAGTTCGAGAGCGTGTAGTTGTAAAAAAAAAACGGCTGACAGTGACATTCAAATCCGAAGTTCATCGGGGGCAGGGGAGGAATAGGCTCGCCTCCTATAAATCCGTGCGTCGAAAAGTTTGCTTTGACAGAAAATTCTGCTTACTCAAAAATGATGCCAAGACTTGGAATTATTAACAAAAATTATTACTTCCAATGGCTTCAACAACAGAATTTCCCCGAGGAAGAACCCCGAATCCTTCAACCCAGTATTTGAACTTCATAGTGTCTCTTCCGCATGCCATGTTAGTGGTCCCATTGGTGCTGACAGTGACATTCAAGTCCGAAGTTCATCGGGGGCAGGGCAGGGGGGGGGGGGGAATAGGCTCGCCTCCAAAAATCCGTGCGTCGAAAAGTTTGCATTGATAGAAAATTCTGCTTACTCAAAAATGATGCCAAGACTTGGAATTATTAACAAAAATAGGTGTAGCAGAAGTTTTCTTGTGGTTATCCTTCATCTCCTTTAACTGGTACTGCAGCTCTCTGACATGAAAGATTTTCAAAGTGCATTGCAGACGTGTAACAGATTGATGCACAGAACAGTTGCGGGTAGCCCTTAATACTTCCAATGTCTACAAAAACACAATTTCCCCGAGGCAGAACCCCGGATCCTCCAACCGAGTATTTAAACTTCACCGTGTCTCTTCCGCACGCCATGTTAGTAGCCCCTTTGGAAAATGTTTCCTCCCCACCCGCTCTTATCGGGTCTCCTAGCTTCGTCACTGATAACATTGATTTTGCAGATTTAAAGATAATCAGCTTATTGCCCTGGTTTAGAACTCATTCCACAAACTTGTTGTGAATCATCTGATGAAATATAGGTTCATTACAAGAAGATCACATTGTAATTTGTTATTTCAATACAGAAAATTGGTGAAATAATTTTACCCATAAATGTGATCCACTGAAACACAACTCATTGATATAAACCAGAAATAGTTGGGAAAATAACCTAGGTTTTTACAAGTAGAGATACAGTACGTGGGGAGTGTATTATCACTGAATCGCGTGCAGAATGGAGATTCCATTCACGTAATAATTGCAATTTTCTTGCTAAGCATAACAAGCACAAGCAAAGTTCCAGCCAATGGACCTCCGGGTTTTTGTCCACATGTACAGAATTTGAAAATAATACTTTGGGTAATAACACCACTCCCCGGGTGATTTAGTTACAATCCAATCTCCACGTACTGTATAGCACGGCATATTTCACTAGTGAAGACACAATTTATTTCTTCCACTGTACCTATTTTTATGCTACATAATCACGACCCATCCCGTCCTTCATTTATCTGTAGTTTCTCAACCGTGAAGTATTTATTTATTTATTTATTTATTTATTGGTGTTTAAGGTCACATATTTATGCACAATGGCTGATCATGACCGTGCCAGTTTTACGGGTGGAGGAAGCCAGAGTACCCGGAGAGAACCACCGAGCAACGGCGAGCAACTGTCAGCTCCCCAACACACTAACTCCACACAAGCTGGGTTAGCATTGGTTGAAGACAAGTGCACCATCGACGTGCAGTACGCCTTAGTACACAACGCCACCGTGCCCCCACGCGGGCAATGGAGATGAAGTGTCTTGCCCAAGGACACAACGCGGCTACCGCAGGTGGGATTCGAACCGAGGACCTCTCGGCTTGCAGTCTGCACCTACTGAGCACTATGGGTCACTTATTATATAATATCTTCATATTGCGTTTCAACTGTCTCATTTTGAGAACAGATTTCATTGTAATTACGATTTACACTTACAGTAAAATCACATCAACGTATATCGTAAATAGACCGTGCATAAATAAATTACGAATCGGACAAGTTTTAAATTATAATGAGCTACAGACTTAATTGTCACATTATCTAATCCATTTCTAACCATTAACCCATTACATCCACACAAACATTAATGACAATCGAAACACTTGTATTTGCACGAAAATATCATTTGATTGAAGGCCGAACTATATTTATCAGAACTTTCTCTTTCCGTGTCCATGTTTGTCTGCTACCCAGTTGATTTCAAAATAAGAGAACAACAACGCTTTTAGCTGTTTATCTTCAGTGAAATGTGAGAACATCGTAACGTTAACTTTCTTTGGCAGGCAATTATATTCAGTACCAATCGATCTATACCGATCTACACCGATCTCATCGTCCAAGTCTTGTAATATGGAATTGTTGCCGTCGAAAATGAAGATCATCGTTGAATCCACAAACAACATTCAACTCGTGGTTACAGCTGTTAGATTACTGAAACGAGACCTTAAGGGCCTACATAAGTAATGGAATTTTGTTTATTTTGAAATTCTCACCTCTCATATTCCTTAAATTCAGATTAAATATACACAAATTATACATCAAAATGAAGATTGTGATGTATAGAACACGAAACTCATATGTAATCAACTCATAGAGTCGACTGTAGGCACCACTGGTTCCTGGAAGTCTGCTACCGTATTCGCACCAGAACTGATAATAAAATAATATTTCATCAGAACAACTTGTGGCCAAATGTGCTTCATATATCCAAGAACAAAGCTAGGCATTCAAAACACTTTCGAAAACTGCGATAGGACTGCATTTTGGAAAAGGACAACACTGTCTGCATTTTTTTTATTGAAGATGGTTTCCATGCTCGACAGACATGCGCAAATCACTCGTTACCACGAATTTGCATCGAAAAACAAAATCGTAATTCTAAGAAATTTCAACAGGTATCATGATACCTTGCATTGAATATGGCAACTGTGCAATCTCAATCGAATAACAGTATACTGTATGAAGGCGATCTTTTTCATTATTTGATTTTAGACGGCGTTGTTTTTACATGCTTTTTCTGTCCGATGACGTCGACCGGAAATCGAAAGTATACTCATACGTAAACAAAAGCAAAGGCTTTGGAATGTTCCCCAATGCAGCTCTGTCGCCGTGTTTTGAAGAATTTGTATCCCCTAGCTTTGTTCTTGGATATGTAAAGCACATTTGGCCACAAGTTGTTTTCGTGAAATATTATTAAATTATCAGTTCTGGTGCGAATACGGCAGCAGACTTCCAGGAACCAGTGGTGCCTACAGTCGACTCTATGAGTTGATTACATATGTGTTTCGTGTTCTATACATCCCAACCTTCATTTTGGTGTACATTTTGTGTATATTTAATTTGAATTGAAGGAATATCAGAGGTGAGAAATTTCAAAATAAACAAAATTTCATTACTTATACAGGCCAGTAACGCTTATGAAATTACAGATAAATGAGATCATTAACCGAAATAATCGTGGTTTTGCTCACGCCTTTCATTGACTGTTTTACTCACGCCTTTCATTGACTGTCTATCAGATTGGATTCAATCAACAAATCAGCAATTATTATTACCACTTTAGCGGGCGTTCTCCAGTACATTAACAAAGCTTAACAGGGCATTACAAGAAAGTAGCACTCAACTTATAAAGGTCACTTGACGTGTCGGGCCGTTAATGAGTGTGAACTCACATGAACAGCCCGACACATCACGTGATTTTTGTTTTTGTTCCTTGCTGTCGTTCACTCGGAAATGGAGATGGCTTCAACTTGTAAACAATGTGATTTTATTTGAATTATTAAACATGTGAAATGTCCAGTAAAGTTAGCCCCATAAGAACAAGCAAATGTATATATGTAAGTAAGTCTGTATGCATTTTAATCCTTTATTCCTGACTTAAAAGCGGTAAACATCGGGTCTGTTTTAAGGGCCTATATAAGTAATGAAATTTTGTTTATTTTGAAAATTCTCATCTCTGATATTCCTTCAATTCAAATTAAATATACACAAATGATGCATCAAAATGAAGGTTGTGATGTATAGAACACGAAACACACGTGCAATCAACTCATAGAGTCGACCGTTGGCACCACTGGTTCCTGAAGTCTGCTACCGTATTCGTACCAGATCTGATAATTTAATAATATTTCAAGATAGCAGCTTGTGGCCAAATGTGCTTCACATATTCAACAACAAAGCTAGGCATTCAAAACACTTTCGGTTGCAGCGATAGGACTGCATTTTGGAAAAGGACAACACTGTCTGCATTTTTTAGTGAAGATGGTTTCCATGTTCGACAGACATGCGCAAATCACTCGTTACCACGAATTTTTATCGAAAAACAAAATCGTAATTCTAAGAAATTTCAACAGGTACCATGATACCTTTCATTGAATATGACAATTGTGCAGTTTCTATCTAATAATAGTATATTGTATTAAGACGATCTTTCTCATTATTTGATTTTAGACGGCGTTGTATATCGATGCTTTTTCCGTCCGATAACGTAGACCGGAAATCGAAAGTACATTCATATGTAAACAAAAGCAAAGGTTTAGGAATTTACCTCCATGCGGCCCTGTCGTTGTGTTTTGAAGAATGTTGATACCCTAGCTTTGTTCTTGGATATGTAAAGCATATTTGGCCACAAGTTATTCTCGTGAAATATTATTAAATTCCCAGTTCTGGTACGAATACGGTAGCAGACTTCCAGGAACCAGTGGTGCCTACGGTCGACTCTCTGAGTTGATTACACATGTGTTTCGCGTTCTATACATCTCAGTCGTCATTTTGATGTACAATTTGTATATATTTTATTTGCATTTAAGGAATATCAGAGGCGAGAATTTTCAAAATAAACAAAATTTCATTACTTATATAGGCCCTTAAGTTTTCTAACTTCGTTGCAATTGAAAGCGTAACAGTGTCGATCATGTGATAATCATGTGACACCAGTTTGTTCAACAACAGACGATATTATCATCTCGTCCCCGGAGTTCCAATGTGTTCTATGTGCCAGTAGGCTGCCAGTAGGCACATAGAACACATTGGAACTCAGGGGACGATCTGTCGAAATTGAAAACTTTAAAAATGTCATGTAAGATACAGGGTCAAAACTTTCTCAGACTTCCAGTGGTAATAATAGTAATAACATGACTTTGTCGAGCCTTGTGATTAACGGCCCAACAGGTGTAAATAACAGCCCTTCAGCTTACTTGGACTTCGCCTCGGGCCTTTTATAAGCTGTCGAGCTGTTATTCACACCTGTTGGGCCGTTAATAAACCACAATGCCCTCCAAAGTCATGTTATTGTTATATTGTTGTAAAATCGGCCGTTTCGAATAACACTCCACCTTCCCAGCGAACGTACTACAGGAGGACGATAGTTTCAAAACAAACTATTCAAAGGAAAGCATAGACTGAACAATAACACGCTCCAAACCAAATCGGTTGGTCGATATAATTGTTTTGAATGTGGGACTGTTAATATTGATGGTTGTTCCAATCTTTGTTGCCGTAAGTCACTTTATTTGTGCATTTATATGGCAGTTGTCATAACTAAACACCAGAAATGACCCACATGATACCAAATAAATAAATTAGGGTAGTCTTTTTCCCTAGTTTATCAATGAAATAATTTTTGTTAATTTTTCAAGAGGATTAAATCATCTTCAACAGAATAAGAGGTATAATTACTACAAAACGTTCACACTGAGCTGTTTTCATTTTTCATCATTGTAGTCACTTATGCCTTCATACCCGTTGCTCTGAACTGTACGGAGTTGATCCCTGCTGATCTTTATTGATCGAAACAACAACAAAACAAAATGGCAGCATTTAGGAATTGTAGATGGTGCCATGAATTGGAATTAGTGTTACTACTCATTCTTCTCATGCATGACAAAAGATTTCTCCCCACCCCCACTGCATGTGTAACATACGTCTGTCCAGGGTGAGATAGCAGGGAGAGACAGATGTATCCCACCCCACCCACGTGACGTTATACATTTATAACGTTACTATGACGTTATGCATATCGTATCAGTTTCTTGCTACCAACTAATTCATACTGGCGTCAGCAGAATGCCGTGTGATCAAAGTTTGATGCTCTAAAACTCTTTAAACCCCAAGATGCCACCGTTCCTAATTGATTCCGTTGTATATACCTTTGGTATATACGTAACTTTTGCATGCTTTTCCCGATGGTGTCATTAGTTTTTCAAAACAACGAATACCAAATGACTTGATTATATCAGCACGTGACCGCCGATTACCTCTGGCTAACGTTACCGCAGTATGGGGGGGGGGGGGGTGGGGGGGGGGGGGAGAGAAAAATAATCCCTGATGGGTACGGGTGTGGGATCGGAAAATCTCACCATCGGGACAAGATATTTGGTCCAGACACTCGGTAAAATAACTGAATGGTTGTATTTTGCAATCCATCTAGTACAGACTCGGAGAATATTATAATCCCTGATGGGTACGGGTGTGGGATGGGAAAATCTCACCCGAGGGCAAGATATTTGGCCAGACACTCGGCAAGCCTCGTGTCTGGCCCAAATATCTTGCCCTCGGGTGAGATTTTCCCATCCCACACCCGTACCCATCAGGGATTATAATATTCTCCGAGTCTGTACTAGATGGATTGCAAAATACAACCATTCAGTTATTTTAAGTCAGTTTATTGTAAAAAGTTTGGTCGTTTACTTATGCCATAGCAGACTTTCAGGCAATGTTCTCAACCACTCAACAACAGTTCCATAGCAAATTTCAGTTTTCACATGCTCTATATTTCGTTCCAAACATTTTGGTATATAATTTAATGGGGTTGTTTCTTTCTAGCCATTTTTGGACTTTGGAGAAAAGTTAGGTTTGATCCCCCCTAAACTTGCAGGGTGAAATGAAGAAAATCCCACCCTCCACCACCTGCATCTCTAATTGAACTTTTAATTTTCCGCGCTAATTTTTAAAATTCACTAGGCTCAAGTTGGTGTGGGGGCTATTTTGCGTTTTTGGCCCACACCTTGTCATATTCGTGCATTTGTTTCTCAGAGAAACTCAAAGTGAATTGAAATTGAACAGTTGGCTACACTGTTTGTTCAATGTTCATGATTACAAAGATGAAAAAATAAAAGCTGTACAACAGTGTAGTCCTTAAATGTATTTATGTCTTGTGCTCTATTCAGTTTAAGTTGTTGCCCAAATACTACTTTCTTCTATTTCCACATAAATATCTATGTCTTTGGGGACGAAACCTTTTAGCGGAAGCTATGGAAAAGTTTTATTAACAACGAAATTCGAAGCGTTGCAGAAAGCCCTGTTTGTTTCTCAGCCTTTTTCGGCATCCATTAACGGGTCTTTGGGACCAAGTGATGAATAGAATCTTCAGCTCATTCCAAATTTATCATGAGAGTTACGGAACTCATATAGTAAGTAGGCCTGGACCTCGTTCAGTCCAGACTTAGTTTACTGAACTCGATTCGTAACTTTTGCTGTAACGTGGGGACACGTTGGAAATCGTCCCTGGCTTGTATTTCAAGCAATACAGACGTGCTTATACCACCTTGGGGCTGAAACCGAATCCTTTGGACTAAGATGGAGAGAGAAATTAAATTCAAAGTTCTGGATGTTGAATTCCTAGATGGCGAATCGGTTCCTCCGGGCATATGCTCTTCATTATTCTTATATTCTGACCCTACCTAGATTTTTGTCGTGAATTCAAACATTCATTGCGGCTCATCCATCGAAGTATTTTAACCCTTTTCCTAATGAATCGGTTGTATCCTCACATTTAGAGAAATTAGCGCCAAATGTGCTTCCAAATAGAACAAAAACCCACCGAAGAACCTAAACAAATGAGTCATCTTGAGATCTAGAACCATCCAATTTCATATAAAGATGCCCATCTTGTTTATATAAAAAATGCCGTTGTCGCGCAACTGAACGCATGCGCGATGAAACAATTGCAAAAGTGTCTCCAACGTTGCTTCGTCGCCATATTAAAGCTTAAACTTGGCGCGGCTTTATATTTTAAATTTTATACAATGACCAGATGCCTTGACTGTACAGTTAACGTAAAAGATTGAATAACCAAAAATGTGTATGTTTGGTTTCGTGTAACCAGATTTGGTTCCGCTACCAGGGCATACACAGAACGACACGCGGGTGTGAATGGGTAAATCGATATGGCACAAGTGCCATATCGATTAACCCATTCACACACGCGCGAGTTCTGTGTTTATTACACGCCTTCACGTCTAAAAACCAATTATTAGAAGGATACTCAGCAATTCATTTGACAACGGTCAACACAAAGAACACATTTTATCGCCAAACAAATTTGCGAAGGGAATCCGTGTTACTATTTCGTCACCTGAGTTCCAATGTGTTCTATGTGCCTGCGGGCACATACACATATGTGCGGAACAGATTTTCATTTTCCGCATGGTTTAGTGTTGCTGTAGTTGGGGATTTCATAGAACAAGCATGTAATAAAAACTTAAGAACCAGTTTGGTTTCTATTTGCACGCGTTATTTACAAACTGAGCGGTTGAAAAGAAAAGACCCCCCCCCCAATATCAACCAAACCATACCATGTGACCTCTCATTGGAACGAGCTCTTAAAGCTCGTTCCAATCAAGAGTCCCATGATATGGTATTATTGATTTTTGTAAAATTTTGAAAAACGATATTTAAAATAACAATTTTTTTATATCTTGTGTGTTGGGTAAAGTGTTAAGCATTTATCTAACACGATATAAGGAGGCATGTGCAAGAACAAATTCTTGAATAAATAAAAACGAGCTCATTCCAGTGAGGGGGTAATAAGCGTAATAAGCTGTTTTTTGGTGTAGAAAATGGAAACAATAAGGAAATTTAACAGTGTTTTTTGTGAATTGCACTCGTGTGCTATGGCCGTTGCGTTAGTTAAAGATATATGACAGTACAGCTCTCAGAACTGGTGTTAAAAGCCCCTTCGAAACAGATAACTTATGTCCACATTTCTCTCCAGTGACATTCCACGGGATAGTGATGGAGAAGTAAGAGAACTTGGCAAAGCTCTCGATATTGACTTAATCATCGCCTTCCGCACGCACGCATAGAAAATATAGATCTTGGCATTCAGTTAGAGTTTTCTGTTTTAATCATTTTTAAACTCATCATTTTGTAGGCTGGAAGTGTCAGCTCCGTGAACGCCGAGGAATGCAAAGAGTCAGTGTCACCATTCGGGGATGATGACGAAGACAACAACAAAGGAAATAAACGGACCTCGTCAAGCAGGTCAAGCAGTGAAAGTGGCGCACAGAGAGACAGTCTAAAACCAGAAGATCTGCCCTTGATTAAAGCCTTCGGAAGAGCAACGTTTTCAAGAAATCCAATAGGTTTAGAAAGACTGGTGAGTCGACTACTTAAAACTGATATAATTTAATCATTTGCCCCGCCTCTGCGTTTGATTGGCTGAAAGCATACAGCGTGAAAGTCGTCAAAATCGTATAAACCAAATCACGTCATGGTTTGGAATGTCGCTACACGTTCGCACATCCGATCCAACTTTGAAGACTCTGGAAGCCCCGCCCATTCAATCCAATTGTCACCGTGAGGGCGTGACGGCAGACTGATATATGGATAACAAGCTTGTAAACAAAGATCAATGATCGATTTTTCATCGCCTCCAGTCAGCGAGAATATAATGATAATTTCTCGGGAACAATTGAATTTAATAAAATATACCGAAGTGGGAGACGAACAAAAGATCATACACCCAAACATGATTTTGGAGGAACTTAAAAAAAATTGTTTTTAATGATATTGTTACGTGAATTGCTAAATATCGTCTGCGATCGAAAATCAAAACAACAAACAATTTGACAATGACTGACGTGACCTGTTTGTGGCACACTTTCTTGAGTATGACTGTTGTCTTTTGCGAAAATTATTTAAGTTTTTCGTTTACGTACACATAGTTTTTATATTTTAACATTACAGCCGGATTAAATTATAAGAAATGCCTGTTGTTTTCATTCGGTTTATGCGATATAAACCGAAAATTTTCAGCACAAGCTTAATCATAACTCGCTACGCGAGTTATGAAGCTTGTACTGAAAAGTTTCGGTTTATATCGCATAAACCGAAGGAAAACAACAGTTATTTCTTAAATAATCTCTAAAATCAGCAGTTTTTACATCATCATAGAGGGAAGATAAGGAAACCGTTTCCACGCACTTATTTCAAACCGTTGCCTTTCCAAAAAAAAACCCCCTGACGATTTGTAATCGGAACGCGTGGAACGTTTCAGTTGGTAGAGGTTGCCACATACTAGAGACGGTGCGAGCATTGCAGTTAATGGCTTATATTCTACCATTCCATGTTCGAAAGTCCTCTAATCTGTGCCTCGTTGTAAAACAAACATAAAGTCGACGTTCAAAATATGAACCATACAAAAATTATTGTTGAATGTTGCACTTTGGACGTTGAACACTGCTTGATTACTCTTATTGTTTTTGTTGACAGCAAGGTTCAAATTATTAATTTAGCGCATCGCAAGCAACGTTTGCGTTTTGCTCGGTGAGTAACAGATTTTTTCGTTATTTTACCATTTCACCAAAACTGAACTCATGCATGATATATTCATAAAGAATACAATTTTGGCAAAGTTGGAGAATCTGTTTTGTTTTCAAAGGAATGGTCAGCTATAATTCAATCATGCAGCCGCTGACTCTTCTTATCGAATTGTTGTGTATTGTTTCAAGTCATCGAATTCTAATATTTTCTTTTTGCAGAAATTGACTGCATGTCGACTATACACGTGCCATGGACCAATGCCAAACCCTGTTTATTAGGCGGAAAGTCCGGCAGTTATTCGTTGCTGTTCATTGGTCCTCTCTGGGTACTTGGGCTTCTTCCGCCCGTCAACGGTCCGACGCGATATGTCTGTTGAAATTGTCATTAAACCCCAATAAATAAATAAATAAATAAATAAATAAATAAATAAATAAATAAATAAATAAATAATTCCGACTTACGGTAGTTAAGAGTCCTATCAAAACTGACTCAAGTTACACGAGAGAACTTTGTAAAATCGCAATGTTGGTTTATATATTGTGGATTATGGTCGGAGTATTGTTCAGTGAACAGTAGAACATGGGCATGTTCTCCATGATATTTCCCTCCCAAATCAACTGTCTGGATATTTTACTGTCATGAGCATGTTTTCGCTAAAACTGACCATGTAGAATATTCTTTATATATTTGTGTAAAGATAAATTAACTGAAAGCAGGGATTCTTTTGGGTGTCTACAGGGGCCGAATATGGGCCCCTTTTCCCAAAGGCATTTGAGCATGATTTTTCCCAATTCCCAACCCAACATTCCCCACTCGCAGTTCCCACTCAGAGAAAAATTTAATGCACAACTGGTGTCCTGAACTGGGTGGTTGTAAGGCCTCAGAAACCCATTGAGCATTTGAGCATGATTTTTCCCAATTCCCAACCCAAAATTTCCCAATCTCCGTTCTCTCTCAAAGACAAATTTAATACACAATTGGTGTCCTGAACTGGATAATTGTAAGGCCTCAGAAAACCATTGGTTTTCTGGGGCCTTACAACCACCCAGTTCCGGACACCAACTGTATCTTAAAATTTAAATTGCTTATCTAACAATGGTTAGGAAGTGTCTCAATTCAAAGGCAAATTACAAGTTCTTCTTTAAAAGTATAAGTGGGGGCGCGGTAACCGGTTCTCGTCAGATCACCGAAGTTAAGCAACGTAGAGCCCGGTTAATCCTCGGATGGGTGACCGTCTGAGCGATAAATTCGCACTCCTGCGTTGTGTCCTTGGGCAAGGCACTTAACCCCGATTATCCACATGGGGGCACGATGACGCCGTGTACAAAGGCGTACTGCACGTCGATGGTACGCATGTCTTCAACCAATCTAGCCTGCTTGTGCTGCAGTGCGGAGTTACGATGTTGGGGAGCTGGCAGCTGCTCGGTGGTTCTCTCCGGGTACTCCGGCTTCCTCCACCCGTAAAACTGCCACGGTCATGATTAGCCATTGTTCATAAGTATATGACCTTAAACACCAATAAATAAATAAATAAATAAATAAATAAATAAATAGTATAAGTACTGTTTTATAAAGGCTACAGAGAAGAGGTGAGCAAGATTCCATGGATGACGTTTTGTTATAAGACTTATTTGTAGTATATATACGTTGGTCAGGTATCGGGTTTAATATTGTCTGTTCAATTTGAATGTAAAATTTCTTAAAATTTCTTAGTCTTTGCATGTTTCTTCTCCTCCAAAACAAATTCTCAATTTGTGCCCCATGACGTAAATTTTCCCAAAGGCATGGGCCCCGGACCCTTTCCCAAAGAGGGCAGAAGAATCCCTGGAAAGTTAACCCTTCACCTAATGAATGGGCCGCATCCGCCCGCGTAATTTACAAATTGAAGATTTGAAAAAAATATTTTTCCAAACATTTCAACAAAACCATTACATGTGACCCCTCTCATTGGAACGATCTCGTCGAGCTCGTTCCAACGAGGGGGTCAGAGGATATGTTATTGCAGAAATTTCTTGAAAAAAATTAAAACCAATAAATAATTAAAATAATAAATTTTAATATCCTGTGCGTTGGATGAAGGTGTCAAGAAACATGCAAAATAAGATTTTGTGTCAGTAATTTAAACCTTTGATACTTTTGTATGTCTTATGACGTACGAAATCAAACAGCGCGTTGATACTTTGTGGTCACTTGTTTTGTTATTATGTCTCCCTTTCCCAGAAGGGAGACATATTGTTTTAGTGCATATTCTTCTTCTTCTTCTTCTTCTTCTTCTTCTTCTCATACAAACTTTGTCCGGGGCATAACTTTTTTGTCTTTTGTCCTAGACCTTAGATATTTGGATGTATCACCATGAGCCGGTGTGTCGCGTACCATAGTGACCTTCATATGACTTTGACCTGAAGGTCAGATTTATGTGCTTTTTAAGGGAAACTTTGTCCGGGGCATAACTTTTTTGTCTTCTGACCTAGACCTTAGATATTTGGCATGTGGATGTATCAGCATGAGCCGGTGTGTCGCGTACTATAGTGACCTTCATGTGACCTTGACCTTTGACGTGAAGGTTAGATTTATGTGCTTTTTAAGGGAAACTTTGTCCGGGGCATAACTTGTTTGTCTTTTGACCTAGACCTTAGATATTTGGTATGATTGTCAATATTATTCATATATATAATTTGCAGTGCATTAAATAGAAAGGAAGGGGAGACATATGTTTTAGTGTGCTAAAACAGTTTCTATTTAGTTATTTTTCGATTTTTTAAAGTTTTAACCTCAATTCCTATTTTCTCCCGATTAGTGCTCAGTGACAGCCATTAGGCCAAATGTTATCGCAGTTTAAAATACTAATATAATCCTGCTGTCAAGACTTCTTATCTGGTTAAGTGCTAGAAGCCACTATCAAGGCTTTCAAAAATTGAGGATGCCAGAGCAAAAGCCAACAATTTCCTACCTTATATTTCATATTCATTCAAACACAAATAATATTTGAGTATATAAATTTGTTTTATTACAAATTATTGGAGAGTGCCTACAGGCACTCTCCAATAATTTGTGATAAAATAAGTTTGAATGACAAATCCAGACCACCAAAAATAATCTAGCCCTCAACCAGATAACCATTAATGTGAAAAACATCTGGTTATTTGTACTTACCGACGTTTGACGTCGCATTTTGAAAAAAACGTTGAAGAAACTGAATTCCCAGTGACGTTTGAACGTCAGGATAATTAAAGTGTTAAAGGGTTAAAACTTGGAGAGGTATCTAAAAATTTACACCGTACCAGATATGTTTTGGAGCCAGACTATGGACAATGTTAACGATTCAATTAGGGATCTGCGAACTTCTGATTTCGGCTCGAATAGAATCTCCGATCGAATCTCTGCTAAAGTTCGAATCTGATACCAGTCAGTCAGTAGATGGTAGTGTGATAGGTAGACGTACTTCGGCATAGGCGTGGCAGTATAAATTAAACGAGCCCCAAACTTTTGGAATCGTGGTGAAAACTGTAAAAATGTGAAACTGCAATGTAATCTGTTGCTTTTGGCGATAGAAAGTTCTCCGTTTGGGCCTCGTGTATTCACGCAGGACAAAAAGAGCAATTACGTGAACGTTATTTTCTATCATGAAAGCGGCAGGTATTTCGAATGTATTGACTTCTTGCATGCTACTGGTAGGTATACCTACCCAAGACAGGATTTCTCTTGCCACTGATTTAAGTATAAGTTGGGCACATTTAATCAAAGTTTCCATCGGAAAATGACATAGTCTTTTTCACCAATGATTTCTTAAGTTATATTTAGTTGAAATTTTCATGAAGTTTAGTCATGGCTGCTGTAAAGCAGCCATGACTAGATTTGATGAAACATATTTTGGAAATTCTCAGCGGGTTAAGAGTTTACGTTATTCAATTCGAATATGAGGGACGTACAAATCCTTTATATGGACGTGAGCTTGGGTGCGAAAATGTCGAACCTCAATGATTGGTTTCGAACCAAATCGAATCATCGACGCTGTTTCGAGCCGAATCGAATCTCGAACTGTTCGCAAGTCGTTCTGACTTGCAGATTTGCTTCTTCTATGTTTCGTTTCATTTGCTGTTTGACACTTTTGCTTGAGTAAAAAGATAGTGCACCCCGAAGAGAAGCACCGAATCACCCCATATGACTTTCAGAAATTTCAAATCCTTGACCAATTAAATGTGAGCTTTATCCCGAGTTACAGAGTACGCCAAATAAATGAAAAGGATTTTGCCAGTAACTCAAAGCATCGAAAACAATTCGCCACAAAATGAGCCCAAGCGTCATTAGACAACTGTCCATACGACTCACCTGTGTATTTAGGGACTGTTGGGTGCCATTGTGGAGTAGAGGTTTGTTTGCTTAATCTGGATTTATCGAGACATTAAACAGCCAGGTTCAGATCGTGTCTGGCAATTTTACGGTAGCGGTTGAAAGCAAGTGCACCGTCGTTGTACAGTACGTCTTAGTACACAGCGCCACCGTGACCCAACGTGGGTAATCGGAATTTAGTGTCTTGCCCAAGGACACAACACAATTACCACTGATTAGAATCGATCCGTCGATCTCTTGGTTTGGAGTTCAGCGCTCTTACACTGAGACACCGTGCTCCTGGGGAATAGGGGTGACCATTGTTATCGGACCAAAGGGATCATTGGGGATCAGTGAGGACAACTGTTTTGGTAATCAATATAGTGTAAACTAATGTCGGCCGACTACTAACTGAGAGATCCTGCTGCAGCCATTACCATTACTATCATACTATCAGCTCAACCAGGGATGTGGCTAGAGGGTTTCAGGTGGGGGTGGGGGGGGGGGGGGGGTGGGTGGGGGTGCCACCGGTGTATATTCGAACTGTGAGTAGTTTCGATAGGTGGTTGCACTGCAGCGCTGGGTGATATCTTTTAACCCTTTAACCAACGAATCGCCCGCATCCGCACGCGTAATATGCAAATACAACTGCTGAAAAAATATTATTTTTCGAAAAAATATATATACACATGCTTATGAACCCTTCTGAAAAGTTTCACTAGTCCTGAAACGGAAAAAGCATCATTTATAATGTGTCTGGGTCAGAAAATTTACGGGATTGATGTCAGAGTCGAAATTTTGAGGCCATGTCAATTTTAGAGTAGGAAATTTGAAGCTCAAGTTTCCAGTTGGAAATAAAAGATCAAAATTTCTCATCATTAGTTGGAATTTTAATATTTTTCACGAACAATGTTAATGTATTGAGTTTCCAACTGTTTGATTTTTTACCTCGGAATTTCCAACTATTGAAAAAAATACTCCTAGCTGGGGTGGGGGGGGGGGGTGGGTGGGTGAGACACCCCCGCACCCCCCCCCCCTGTCGCCACATCTCTGAGCTCAACATTGAATACACGGCCCTGCTTCAATCACTGATTTATTGACTGTCTGCGCCCAGGGATTACTACATGTTGTCCTTACTACTGCTAAGCTTTTACTCTAAATCTCGATCACCCCATGCTTGGCGTACACCTTCGTAACAACCACGTGCCAGCTTAGAAACTATCATGGCGGTCTCCAGCACTCAAGAGGGACGACACATATTATATAACAACACACGCAGTGCATGTGCAGTAACATGGTAATGGCATGACGATATTGCCACGCACCCATGCCAACAAAAGTGATGTCGCTGGTCAAATGACTCCACATTAGAGATCAATAATGAAGTTATTATATCGCCTGTAGACACTCTCCCATCAATTATAAGAAGACAAATTGACACAGATAAAATTGTTTCACTTCAAAGATAATATGAAGCACATTCACAGAACATGAGGTTTTAAGGTTGTGGTATCTGTGCTTCAGAATAAAGTTCACATATAGTCCTCCAGCACTCAAACCAGTTAACCCTTTACCTAACCTGAAAAGCAGACGACACTTGCAAACAAAATTATTGAATAACTAATTTTTTTCATTTTTTGTCTCAAAAAACATAGGTTATGACCCCTCTTTGGAACGAGCTCAACGAGCTCGTTCCAAAGAGGGGTCATAGCCTATGTTTTTGAGACAAAAAATGAAAAAATAATAAAATTAATTGGCAATTTTTGTGAATAGCGCTGACCGGTTTTGAGCGTTACTTTTGGTAAAGGATTAACATATAACAAAAAGTTGACATCCCAATAATGGTAATAAAGCAAAAGAACGTTTCCCTGCCAATCACAGGTTCATTCGAGTGACATGTGTTTTTAGATTTTCTGTTCCACGAAGTTGAACGAAAATTCAGCGAGAAAACGAGCGTGACATGTCAACCGTGTTGACCCTTTCGGTTTTTCTTTAATTTGTTTAAAAACCCCCCAAATATACAAAAGAGTGGAACATGTTTGAGACATACATCATTAAATATCAAGCAACACCCAAAACTAAATTTAAATTTCCATTGTGTTCGTACAGCTGAGCAGCAGATGCAATAGAGGGGTAAAAAAAGGAACTCAATTCTTGGTGTGTGTTGCAACCGGGCATTTATATCGTATCATAAATTATAACGCGATACTCTATTTATTTATTTATTGGAGTTTAATGACGATTTCGATAGCCAGGGTCACCTCATGCCAGAACGATACTCAACAGTATTGACATTTCATCTGCAATGCTAAAGCATATAAAAACCATAGAAAGCTTTATAACTCACCCCGCCGATTATATAGTTTCTTTGTTTGGTGAAGAAGGACCATCCTCCATCGTTTTACCTGATCCTGTCTCTATTGGCATTACAGTTTCTTGGGGAAGTGAAGTCTTTTCCACTGCTGAACGTCTGGCGAAATATGATACGCGCTGTCCCCTTCCCCCCACCCCCGGCCTCGAGGCAAAGGGGCTCACGCTCCCTGTACCGTCGCCTTTGAATAGGCGAAGTCCTGTACACCAGGTCGTTACACATTGCAAAACTGGAAAGCACCGGGGAAGAGAGAGCACTAAATTATTTTTGTCGTCAAAATTTGCTCAAATGTCTTTGCCTTGTTACATTTTAGGGGAGAGTGCAAATTAAGCAAGGGAAATTTACACAGTCTGATAAAAGCACTTCGAAGAAAATAATGAAGTACATTCACAGAATATGATACTTTTATGCTGCAGTATCTGTACTTCAGAATAAATCCCCAAAATGGGCTTCCAGCACTCTACCAGTTAAGTGTGACAAAAAGTTAACATATCAGTCATGGTAATGGTGTTCAGCAAAAGTTCCCCTCACAATCACCAGTTATTTTAAGATGCTATATTAGTAATGGAATTTTGTTTATTTTGAAATTCCCACCCCTGATATTCATCATATACACAAATCATGCATCAAAATGAAGGTTGGGAGGTATAGAACACTAAAAATATATGAAATCTACTCACAGAGAGTTGACAGCAGGCATCACTGGTTCTTGGGAGTCTGCTAGCGTATTCGTACCAGAACTGAAAATAAAATAATATTTCACAAGAACAACTTGTGGCCAAATGTGCTTCACATATCCAATAATAAAGCTAAGCATTCAAACACTTTCGAATGCAGCCACAGGACAGCATTTGGGGAAAAAGACAACACTGTCTGCATTTTATATTGAAAATGGATTCCATGTTCGACAGACATGCGCAAATCACTCGATATCACGAATTTCCATCGAAAAACAAAATCGTAATTTTAACAAATTTCAACATGTGACATGATACCTTGCAAAGAATATGGCAACTGTGCGGTCTCTATATTATAACAGTTTGCTGTATTGAGGCGATCTTTCTCATTATTTGATTTTTGACTGCGTTGTATATCCATGCTTTTTCCGTCCGATAACGTCGACCGCAAATCAAAAGTACATTTGAATGAAAACAAAAGCGAAGGTTTTAGAATTTACCCCCTTGCAGCCTATTGTCAACGCTATGAGTTGATTACATATGTGATCCGTGTTCGATACATCTCAATCTTCATTTTGATGTATAATTTGTGTATATTTAATTTGCATTTAAGGAATATGAGGGGTGGAAATTTCAAAATAAACAAAATGCTATTACCTATATAGCACCTTAATTAAGTGACATTTTTGTTTTTGATTTTCTTTTTCGTGAGAAAACGATCGTGACGTGTAATTTGTGTCATTTCGGGACGCCTTCAATTTGTTACAAAAAACCCCCAAATGTTGTTGGGGTTTGTGCAAAAGAGCGGAAAATGTTTCAGACAACACACATCGTTAAGCATTACGTATCACCCAAAATTAAATTTTAATTTTTAAAATGTTATGTTCGTGCAGCTTGGTCAAGCAGTTGACAACGTCATGTACACAAAATCACGACACACAGCAAAAGTGCAAACCACTGGCGTTGTGGCGAAGATAGAGTTTTCTGGTGTTCGGTCGAGACAAAAATAATTTCAACAGAATGCAATGCAAAGTATCTCCGCATGTGGCACGCGTTGACACTTTGTTTCGCTAATCTCCAAAGGCAATTATAAAAAACGCTCAGCGAAAATTTTCGGTCCGCCCTTCCTGACCAATCTATAACCATACCTGGTCATTACACGTACAGCGGAGTTTTAGTGATGCGCACCGTTGTTACTGCACACCTCCCAATGGGTAGAGGTAGAAGTTTGGCTCATCTTTAAGCCTTTCCATTTTCCCTGGTCACACAAATATTCCCGACTGCGTTCGGCGAAAACGTTGAACATTTCGATGTAAACAAACTGCTTGCGCCAAGTAACGTATCGGGGTGAGGTGGTCGGATGGGGCAACTCTAGCTTGGTTCATGTCGGCCGTGATAGGCGTCACATAAGCTGAGTTCGAAGTCATATCTGCCGAGTTTCATAATGGGAAAGAAAATCATGTCCAACAAATAAAGCGATGACTTGAACTGGATGGTGGACCTATGAATGATTCGTGGGCATTGGATACAGCAACTGAAACTGAACACTCCATCAGCAGTGTTTGTAAAGTACTCACTGATATCTCGCATCTTATCAGAATAGAAAGACGGCTTGTCGGGTGTGGCGTGGGACACAACATGGTATGCAAATAGGGTTTTATTTCGGTTTACAAGAAACTCAGTACTTGGGCGTAACGAACTGACAACCTGAATGGAGCACTTATTATCTCATTATTATCCTATAATTGATTACTCTTGCCAGAGGTCCACACTGCGTATGAGATAATGCTTGATTATGTGGTGTGAACATTTACAATCGATAAAGTTTTTGGCAGGGTGCAGTGCCCCCCCCCCCCATCCAACCCGTTACTTCTGTACATTCGCCACGGGCCTTTGACTAACCCAAGTCCAAAATTGATGGGAGGGCCGGGATAGTGGGGGGTCGTTACCTTTCAACCCTCCCGTCGGAAAATTGCCATTGGCAGTTTTTCCACCTTCCTCGGTTAGTAGTCCCAAGCCTTCACACAATTGCTTTGGAATCTATCCATAAGAGCAATGATGTCAACCCTTCGAATTATCAACAAAGAAACATGCAGCGGAAGTTTTCATGCGATTGTCATTTTCTGCGTTATTACTATAGGCCAGCCACACGAAAAAGGTTCGACTTTCTTTGTAATATTAAGATAAATGGTTGGCTCTTGATAATACTGATTACTTCCCGATTTCTGCAAAATGTCCTTAGGTGAGAGCCCTTGTTCCTACAAATAGAATAGGAATTACGCTCTCTCCATCCAAATGTTTTGCACTTCTCGGTATGCGCACAGAACGCCATGGTATTAACCGTGTCGGATACTTTTTCCTACCCGCTCCCTCATGCCAGTCGTCCTAGCTTCGGCCCTGCTAATATAACACCAAAAATCCAATGTACGCAAAAGGTTCAGGAGTGACAAATTGTTCTCAAGGAAGTGGAGGAGCGCTTACGTAAAGTATAGACCATTGCCCAATAAACTAATCAAAAGCGCGATGTTTGTACACTGTTTTGGACGAAATCTGGACTTTGAAGCACCTTCACGACACTATGTTGACTCCACTTTTGTGATATATTTGTTCATTTTCTCCTGTTTTTCACAGGGTGTTGGTTCTTTTTAAACGACTACACCGCCGAGAATTGTTTGGCCGCTTTTGTAATGACAGTACTGTCTAGAATGTTGTTTAGTATGCCGAGGTTTCCTCGTGGGAACCCCGGAAGGTGGAGTAATGCTAAAGAGGGCAGCACAGGTTACACTTACACTTACCGTCATCCTTATGTTGCGGTCATGAGATAGCCAAAGATGCTTGAATTGACCTTAAACACCAATAAATAAATAAATAAATAAATAAATAAATAAATAAATAAATAAATAAATAAATAAATAGTGTGTCGAGTTGTATGTGAGTGTTACAGCTGCAGGAAGGGCGATAAAAATATCGCCACACCCATGGAAGAGGAATTGCTCCTGATGTTCGGAATCTGACATCTTGTACTCGAGCTTAGCTAGATTTTACCAGTCTAAACTACAAATAATCCAGAACCCATCTAAACATCAACGCAAAAGTCAAATGCTTGATATGTCAAAATCAAAGAAGCAATCAAATGACTTATTGATTATAAAAATCAATCAGTTAATAGGTGAATCGACGAACAGTCAGTCAGTCAGATGTAATCCAAAGGTTAAATACTTCCACTGTGAACGGAATACATTTGTTGGTTCCTTTTAGTGATTAACCGATGTTCGGCAATCGCATCTGACATCGGCCGATTTTAAGCCATCGGTTGACGATCGGTAGAAGTGTTTGAACATCGGTCCATTTCGATGGTTAGATGGAACACCACTGGATCAAAAATTGTTTGTATTTACGTTTGATTAACATTCTCATAGAAGCAGTAACAAACTAAATAAGTTGCCACAATGACTAGCAAGATTCAAGATTGGCCTAATCTCATTGATTGGTCTGATCTTCCCCTTGATTGCTGCTCATGACACACATCCCACGTATTGTGTGATGACTCAGTGAAACGCGACATCAGCAGAAGGAAGTTAACAGCGCAGCGTCTTTGATCTTTGATCAAAGACGCTGCGCTGTTAACTTGTTTCCACTGATGTCGTATTTTTATTTTAATACACACATTGACACACTATTGAGGTCAACAAACCAATCAACCTGACTGAACTATAAACGTAACCTGGTTCTGTGCATTCTTAAACATACTACTCCTTCGGTTGTTACTATCTGACATCAGCACTCACAACCAGCAAATTGTGTGCTCAACTTATCGGCAAGGAGTTGACGGTCGCAAATCCTTATCGGTTAATCACTGGTTCTTTTTACCATCAGCTCTATGTTCACTCGTACACAGTTTGTGGAAACGAGTACATTTTTAGAAAGGCCTGGACTTACGTCATGTTTTACTTCTATAACACAGAAAAGGAATGAAAAACAAACAAATAAATAAAATCACATAGCGATGCTCTTTGCAGTGTGTGACGGGTTCATTTAATGATAATGATAAGATCAATGTTTACCAAAACATATTAGAAAGAATCGTTGGCGTAAACACGCGATTCACATTTGAACAAAAACTATATTCATAATCTATGATATGGGTGGACGTCTTATTAATTCCACAACAAAAGTATCATTTTAGTAACCTATGGAGCTCGGTACACATTAGAAAATCGAAAATACTATTTGTCAACTGATAGAGTGCTGGAAACTCAATGACGGTACCACAACTTAAAACCTTCATATTCTATGGATTTGCTTATTTTATCTTTGCAGTGAATGAATTTAGTTAGAATTTATTTATATCAATTTGCCGTGTTATAATTTATGAGGGACTCGCCCATAAATTCTAACAAGGCATAGAAATGTTAATAAAATTTGCCCACCCAAAATAATTTTGCGCACAACCTTTTAAATAAAATTGTATCATCGTTTCTATAAAGAATCGATAAATGTTTTCAAATATCTTTTTTTACACTTCATTAACTGCGTCGACAACGTCCTGGGAGAGTATCTGATCTGACAATACTGATAGATTATATCCTTCGAAAACTACAATCCATTTTTTCCATATTTCCAAAAAATAAAACACTCTATGCAAAATACCCTTTATACTCAATCTTACAGTACTTTGATCGTCAAGACCAAACCTGGAAATAAGCAATGTGTCATTTGCAGAATGAGGTCTCCAGAAGGAAGAGTGAATTTGCTGATGCTATCCCAGTGGGCTAGAATCGCACAATTTAGCCTCTGGGTACGTCATTCTGTTTGGAAATGAGACTTTGATTCTAATTGAAGCTCACAGCGGGTAAATTTAGTAATACTACCCTGGTGCAGGGTAGCATCACCAAATTCACCCTTTTGAGACCTCATTCTGCAGATGACAGTCTGCTTCTTTCCAGGCTTGACCATGACGTTCTCTTTTTTCTTGGACCTCGATTAGATTTAGACCAGGTCGCAACACACACTCGCACCATTGGGCAGAGATTTCATAAATAAAATATTCAATTTTATAGTAGGAATGTATTGGGCCCACAATTACTAGTGTACACCGTGTATCAGTGTTTCCCATACAGAATCTGTATCATGCAACTGCCAGGTACAATCGCTCAGTTACGATTTGTTTACGGTACTATTTATAGGACATTACACGCTTTCCAAAGGCGTTTGCAAGAGACTGTCTCGTTTACATTTCTGCACGTGTAAGGGGAAAACACTATTCTCAAAAGTATAATTATTAAATTATTAAAGCACGTCTCTTTTATATTCTGTATCTGTATCACTGGGAATACTCAAGTTGAAGTAACTCGCTGAACACAGCGCACAGACTATTCGGAATATTGAACAAACGCGCCTATTATTCGGGGTCGTTAAAGTTCAAGGTACTCGTGTACAGTTTCCTGCGAAACGACCTGAGTATTATGAGTTTTAAAATGAAATAGGAAACTAAAAAGCTAGGTAATCAAGTTTTTGGCACAACAGTGAGAACTGTAAGATAAATTTATCATCACTATTATGTTTATGTACTAAATGTTGTATCAGTGTCTCACTCTTTGTTCTAAGGCTGTATGTCGACTTTATGTAGACTAATATGTGGCCTTGAGTAGAGATTGTCAATATACTGAAAAACCGAACCGATATCACTGGGATACCGAAAAAATGAACCAAATTCATCATTGAAAACCGAAACCGTCTTTTCAAACTTTCCTACAGTCGCTCTTTATAAGTCCATCTTGAGGCTTTGTAACAGTTAAAAGGTTCATTTTCATGAAAGAAGCGACTGATAATTTTTTTTTCAGTTTTGTTAACTTTCAATAGACTGGGCAACTGTCCTGACTACAACCTCTACATTCCCAAATGCTTAACATTGATTTATAGTCAAGTAACAGGCAGCCAAGACCTGACTTGAAATCACTGCCCAGGTGTTTTGTCTATTGACAGCTGGACCTCCTAAAGATGACATGGTCAGGGCACTTCCTCTGATATTGAAAAAGCCTGAAATAGGTCTTTAAACATTAACGTGTGTTTAGAACAAGTCACAAAATTACTGTAGATATGATTTCTGGTCGTACAAGAATGCTGCGGAATGGCTCCTTGGCAGTGACATTTATAGCGTTGTGGTAAAATAATACTACAACAACTTATTCTGTTTTTCCTGATGTGGATTCCTCTTTGGTATCATCATCAAATCTCAGTTAAGTCAGATACCGAATACCGAACCGATACCGGTGTATAGCCCCCTAAAAATACCGAAACCGATACCGAACTAAAAATACCAATACCGCCCATCTCTGCAGATTTGCAACACTCACTGCTGTACGCGTGGCACCAATAAGTGTTGGTGATGCATGGCGATTTTAAATCTTCATTACACGTAACCGAACAATTCCTTATCCTGTGTGTAGTAAACGGATTTGCATTACTTTTTCATTTTAAAATTACAAGTAGTACAAACCTGGAATTCTAACCAGCTTGGTGGAAAGCCATGTGTTCCTACTGCGTACGTCCGTCTCATCTGGCGGGTAACTACTTCGGAAAGTATCACACCTGCAAACGGCACACAACAATACACATCATGTCAGGTGTTGTAGAAATTCTCAGATATTGCTCCCAGGGCGTCCAAATATGAAAATGTTTCCTCGGGAGATTCCTAACAACGGGAGGGGGGACACCCTCTTCCCTAGTTCAGCGATCTGAACGTAGTGGCTACCCCCTTAAAGTACCTCCTTCCCTATCCTCCTCTAGCTCAGGCCTGCGGCGTTCGGGAATGCCTTTGGCATCTCGACACCTTGGACCCCCCCCCCCCCATATCTTACTTAGGCTCCCCTAAACTGAAATCCTGGCACAGCCACTCCCTTGAGAATAAGAGCTCAACTCAGATACAGCATTTTGTACATAGACATAATGGTGATAATCGATGATTATCGTCCAACAAAGCATGTAATTTCCCAAATACATGTGAAACGTGTCGATTGAATAGAAATATGTATTTGGGATAGCAATGGTCCACACGCGCACGAAATCAGGAAGACAGATTTTCGAAGCTGCATTCATTCACACAAGGTAACCAAATGCTTCCGTTTGTACACATGTTACAGTCAATATATTTCGTAATATATGACGTACGAACAGGATCATAAATCAGTGAATTAAGCATGATGCTAAAATAAAGAGTATGATACTCAATTAATATTGTATGATACCCAAATAATATAGTATTATACTGAATTAATTCAGTATCATACTCAAATAATTGAGTATCATACTTAATTATTTATGCAGCATTTATGAAATCATACCAAATAATATAGCATCATACCAAATTATTAGAGTATCATACTAAAAAAACAATTATGACCCTCCCGTACGTGAACCTGATTTCAGAATCATGCTATTTTATTTATGCTGCATTCATGAAATCGTGCACAATAATATAGTATGATTCTAAATTAATTGAGTATCGTACTAAAATAATTAAGTATCATACACAAATAATATAGTATGATTCTAAATTAATTGAGTATCATACTAAAATAATTAACACAAATAATATAGTATGATTCTAAATTATTTGGGTATCATACTAAAACAATTAAGTATCATACACAAATAATATAGTGTGATTCTAAATTAATTGAGTATCATACTAAAATAATTAAGTATCATACACAAATAATATAGTATGATGCTAAATTAATTGAGTATCATACAGAATTAATTCAGTATCATACACAAATAATATAGTATGATGCTAAATCAATTGAGTATCATACAGAATTAATTCAGTATCATACACAAATAATATAGTATGATGCTAAATTAATTGAGTATCATACTGAATTAATTCAGTATCATACACAAATAATATAGTATGATGCTAAATTAATTGAGTATCATACAGAATTAATTCAGTATCATACACAAATAATATAGTATGATGCTAAATTGAGTATCATACTGAAAACCTGTCAATCAACACATTCTAACCAATCAGTGGCGCCGATACATACACGCTAGATTTTCTGGCGCCACATTTAAATAACACGATAAGCAAATGGAAGACCGATATAAAAATGAATCTGGAAGGTTTTATTGAAGGCCGGCCATGATTCCCTCTTCACACATCTGACGTCAGAGCGTGAACATCATCTAGATAGCCATGGAACTACCAGATAGACCAGTGAAAGCCATTTCAGCTCTGGGCGTCTCATGCCCTGTCTCCTGGACTATCCAGGAAATAGGCTTGAGCGTCCACCTGAAAGTGGAGTTTGAAATTGAGAAGCCAACAACAACACCAACCTCTTCGGGGAGAGGTAGTACCTTTGGAGAGAGGATCCCCTCTCCCACTGATCCTCACCCGAAGGGGCACGGAGGCCCTGAAAAGCGACAGCACAAGAAGAAGAAGAGCCCATCGACCAAGCGCAGGGACGCCCGGCGCTTGGAGGCCTTCCGGAATAGGAAGAAAGAGTTGAGTGAGGGGGTGGATGCTCAGGAGGCAGCCGCCAGTTTCCCTCTTAGTCCCACTGGTACACCCAATCAACTGCCGGCTCCTGAGCCGGTACAGTTGGACGAGGAACGTCCAGTGGAGACTGAGGAGGAACTGGAAGTTGCTTTTTCACCGCCTCCCACCCCTCACTCCCCCTTCCTTCACTACCGGAAAGCCCGGGGGAGGTACAGCCACCACTCACTAGGGAAGACATCATAAAAGAACTAGAGCTGTCAAGGGCAGAACGGGCTAAAGCAAGAGAGCTCCGAGAAAAAATCAACGCGGGCACCTATACACACCACCACCAGCCTCATCGCCATCACCTTCACCAAGCCAACCTCCACCAAAGAAGAAGAGCCGCAAGAAGGGCTGAAAGGGATAAACCTCTTCCCTCCTTCCTTTTCCTCCTTTGACACGCCGAGACATACAAAAACCAAAATTATACAGTCAACGAGGGTCGAAAGGGGCTTGTCCCCTATATCGTCCCTGCGCGCCTTCGGTGCGCGAAATCATTTCGTTTCTTCTTTATTGAAGGCGTGCGTGGACTTCATTTCACACTTCTGATCTCAGAGCGTGAAGACCTTGTTCATAACAATGGAAAACCTGGAATTGCCGGATCGTCTTAGGAAAGCCATCTCAGCTCTGGGCGTCTCTTGTCCCATCTCTTGGACTATCCAGGAAATGGGCAAGAGCGTTCATCTGAACCTGGAATTTAGAGTTGAAGAAGAGAACACCACAACACCAACCTCTTCGGGGAGAGGTAGTACCCTTGGCGAGAGGATCCCCTCTCCCACTGGTCCTCACCCGAAGAGGCACGGAGGCCCTGAAAAGAGGAAGAAGAAGAAGAGCCCATCAACCAAGCGCAGGGACGCCCGGCGCTTGGAGGCATTCCGGAACAGGAAGAAAGAGTTGAGTGAGGGGTGGAGGCTCTGGAGGCAGCCGCCAGTTCCCCTCCTAGTCCCACTGGTACACCCAATCAACTGCCGGCTCCTGAGCCGGAACAGTTGGATGAGGAATGTCCAGTGGAGACCGAGGAGGAACTGGAAGTTGCTTTTTCACCGCCTCCCACCCCTCACTTCCCCCTTCCTTCACTACCGGAAAGCCCGGGAGCGGTAAAGCCACCAATCACAATGGAGATGATTATGAGAGAGGTAGAGTTGGCCAAGGCAACACAGGAAAGAGCAAGGGAGTACCTAAGAGAACACGGCTCTACACCACCACCACCAGCCTCTTCACCATCACCATGCCAACCTCCAAAGAAGAAGAGCCGCAAAAAGGCCAGAAGGGGATAGACCTTCTTTCCTCCTTCCTTTTCCTCCTTCAACACGCCTAGACATGTGTAAACCTATCACCTACAGCCACTGAGGGTTGAAAGGGGATTGTCCCCCAAATTCGTCCCTGCGCGCCTTCGGCGCGCCTAACCATTTCTTCTCTCTTTATTGAAGGCGCTCGCTCGTGTCTACGGTAACACGTACTTTACAGTCCTCCATCAACGAAGCATCTGTTTCAACAGCAAGTATGAGACTAGAAGCTTTAGAAAGAAATGTGAACAGAATGGTTGCGAGGTTCCCGGAATGTTCAGCCCTGTTACCAGTATTAACAGAGGCTGTGCAGATTGTTGAAGAAATGTAAAGGCAAGAATAAATCTTCGAAAACACCACGTTTTGGAAATTTGAAACGATCTCGTCGATCAAAATAAGGTAAGACGCAACACCTTGAAGGGGGTGGTGGTGGGGGAGTGGGTGGTTGGTGGTGGTGTAATATGTACACTGTTTGAAACAAGGCAATGGGCAAGAACATGGATGTTACGACGTGGGGGGGGGGGGGGGGGGGGGGGGGGTCTCACGCCCCGCCACACAAAATCCGGACACAGGTTTTGAACGGTTAGAAGTTCCCGCGGGACATGCCAAATTGCTGAAACTTCACCCTGCAAAGTGAGTAGCTGTCATAGTAATTAGTATCAACCACTCGTTTTAATTTTCCTTCTTCCAGCAAAAATTTAACCTGAAAAAGTTTCCTGAAAATTTCGTGCGGTTGAAATGTTGCAACACTTAGAACACTTGAAATATCAGTCGAAAAATTATATCCCAAAGATTGGGGGGTGGGTGCGCTTAACGCAAATTCATCTCCAATCGATTGGACATTTTGTCTGGCCCGGGTTGGGAGAGGGGTGGGGGGTGGGGGTGCTGTTTAAAAGTTTGAAGTTGACAATATTCTCCACCGAAGACCCACTAAACACCCTGTAGCCACACCCAGACGAAGATTCAACGATGGTTTATTTATTTATTTATTTATTTATTTATTTATTTATTTATTTATTTATTTATTTATTTATTGGTGTTTAAGGTAAAATATTTCTGCACAATGGCTAATCGTTACCATGACAGTTTTACGGCTGGAAGAGATTGAAGGAGAGAACCACCGACCAACGGCAAGTAACTGTCAGCTCTCAAGCAATCAAACTCCACACAAGCAGGATTGGCATTGGTTGAAGACAGATGCACCATCGACGTGCAGTAAGCCTTAGTACACAACGCCACCGTGCTCCCATGTGGATAGTGGGGGTGAAATGTTTTGCCCAAGGACACAACGCGGCTGCGGCAGGGCGCAGGTGGGATTCGAATCAAGGATCCCTCGTCTCGCCGCAGACTTCCCCCTCTACCTACTGAGCCACCGCGTCCCCTGATACACTTGTTAAATTAACAATGCATTTGCTGAAAAACAAACACCGAGGCGTGCAAACAATTCAACTCAGAAATTCTTTTCGAAATCAAAATTAGTAATTTTGAGTGGATTGGTGGTACTCGTAGAGGTGGAAGCCTGACTCTCGTACCATCGCAACTACACGCATAACTGCACACCCATGCATATACTTCACTATCTTTGACGTACCCATTAACTTACAGATATCTCCTCACACATACACCCCATATCCACACACGTGTTCACACACCCCCCCCCCCCTTCCCCACGCACACCCCATCCTCCGCCACACATGTACACTTACATTCTAACGTAGCTTTTCTAATTTTACAATGCGAAACTGCCTCGAACCGATGTGGTATGGTAATAGTAATTCGGAGGTTACGAGTGACGCTTGGTGACAGAAATTTATTCATTGCAGAGATTGGACTGTTTTATATTTTGTGAGTTGTGTATTAAGTAATAATTGTGTCTTGTGTTCGAAGGGTCGATGAAGCGCTGGTGGTAAACTTTTATACAAAAAATGTGTGCGAACTTGAAATTTATTTATTTGTTTATTGGGATAACGTCATCTATTGTCGAACAGTTTTACGGGTGTAGGAAGCCAGAGTTCCTGGAGAGAACCACCGAACAACGGCGAGCAATTGTCGAACTCCCGTTGGTGCTAAGTCCGCACAGGCAGGGTTAGCACTGGTTGAAGACAAATGCACCATCGACGTGCAGTGGGCCTTAGAACACAGCGCCGCCGATTCCTCACGGGATTAACTGCCGTGCCCAAGGACACTGGCGGGATCGAATCGTGAACCTGTCGGTTTGAAGTTCATTGCGGTCACCCCTGAACCACTGCGCTCCCGTCCAAACTTCAATGGAGCTGAAATGTCCACTCCATCCAATGTAATATGAATGTATACAGTAAGATTTCATAATATAGTATGCTGTTATATGATTTTGAACCGAAAAATTAGGCTGTACAAAGATGGTAACGGTAATGGTGATAGCTCCCCTTGCGAAACCCGGTAAGCGAAGTAGTGCTTGGTATCTGTGGTTAATCAACAAATGGGGTTTAAGTCGACATAAATAGGGGACGGGAGTAGTATGTAATGTGGTTTTGGGACCTAGTTGGCAGGACCCCGTTGCAGGACCCCGGAAGTGACGTCATGCCACGTGAGGTAGTGGCGTCATGTTCTGTTCTCATGATAACTCGAGTGGGCGGCCACGTTGTGACGTCCCCATATTGATACGTGTTGTTAGTTCGCATGCGCAGCGCGTGTTGTTAGGGTGATACGTGTTTCCGTCGTCCATTTTGTATACTGGAGGCCGCCATCTTGGTTTCTATGGTGGCACGTGGTTACTATGTTACCCAACTTTTCTGCAATAGGACGGGGTATGTTCGGAGGGGTATGTTCGATTGAATCGGAGAACTTTTTGGAACGATTTCCCTGGATAATTACCACAAACAACCCGACAAGTTTTACTATTTCGAATTCTTCCAGAATTCTCTGCTTCTATCTATATATGCAATAGTTATCGTTTATCTGGCCATGTTCCTTTATTCTAGAGTATACTCCAGTAGCGTAGAAAAGCCTATCTGTTGGAACAGCTTTGCTTATTGTTACTATATTTAGCTATTTCTGGTCTATGTTTGTTAGTTCTGACCCTATTCTAAGTACTCTTGTTGTTTCATTTATCTAGAACATTTATAACCAATCAGATTGCTTGATTTCCCATAACCTGAACTTAATCGTATAGAGTTATCACCACTTATACAACGATGTTGTATCCGATTCTCATCACATCTATATCCAATGTCAATATCCTCGGGCACCCCTTTTTGGAAAAACATTTGACCATCGGCACCCGTTTTTGTCATATGTGCTTATATGAAAAAGCATAATGTGACACAATGTGGCCTAGCACAAAGGCACGTGCTTTATGTGCCGATATGTGCTTATTTGAAAAGGCACGATGTGCCCTAGCACAAAGGCACACACGGGTACTTGAGGATACCTATGGCCCGGCATTGTATTATTTGAGGATTTATAGGATACTTATGTGAGGATACTATTGCCTGTACCACAAGACATACCTATCCCAAATATCCCTTATAAGCCATCGAACAGTTATTGAAAAGTCATTGCTCGAATGACTCAAATCCCATCGAGCAATGTGGCCCTTGGTACTACTGATCCACCAGGTGCTTCATATTACTGAGCGGTATTCTGGGGGTGGAGTCAATGCCTGGTAATACAGAACGGCAGATTATCTAGATTACCCAATCACTTCACTTTCCTGACACTAACTAACCAATTAGATTGCTTGATTTCCCATAACCTGTACTTAATCGTACAGAGTTATCTCCCTTCTGTATAATAAAAACCTATATCAATGGCAATATCCCCGGCACCCCAATTTCGGCACCCCTTTTTTGAAAAACATATGGCCTTCGGCACCCCTTTTTCTGAAATGAGGATAAGAGTCGTATTAAAAATCCCTCAATGAGGTCTAATTTACTACGACTCTTATCCTCATTTCGGAAAAAAGGGGTGCCGAAGGCCATATGTTTTTCAAAAAAGGGGTGCCGAAATTGGGGTGCTTTCTGGAGAATCCCTTTTTTCTGAAATGAGGATAAGAGTCGTATTAAAAATCCCCAATGAGGTCTAATTTACTACGACTCTTATCCTCATTTGACAAAAAAGGGTTTCTCCAGAAGGCATTCCAATTTGGGCACCCCTTTTTTGAAAAACATATGGACTTCGGCACCCCTTTTTCTGAAATGAGGATAAGAGTCGTATTAAAAATCCCTCAATGAGGTCAAATTTACTACGACTCTTATCCTCATTTCAAAAAAGGGGTGCCGAAGGCCATATGTTTTTCAAAAAAGGGGTGCCGAAATTGGGGTGCCGGGGATATTGCCGTTGATATAGGTTTTTGTTATACAGAAGGGAGATAACTCTGTATGATTAAGCACAGGTTATGGGAAATCAAGCAATCTAATTGGTTAGTTAGTGTCAGGAAAGTGAAGTGATTGGGTAATCTAGATAAATGAAACAACAAAAGTACTCGGAATAGGGTAGGAACTACTGGTATTACGTACCACCTTACCAATAACAGGCTGATACAAAGCATTTGGTAGGTTAATACTATCAACGGTTAGGATGGGACCTACAGGGGAATATACCAACCATACTCTGCTGCCGTTGTGTATTACCAGGCACAGACCCCATCCCAGAATACCGCTCAATAATATGAAGCACCTGGTGGATCAGTAGTACCAAGGGCCACATTGCTCGAAGGGAATCGAGTCATTCGAGCAATGACTTTTCAATAACTGTTCGATGGCTTATAAGGGATATTTGGGATAGGTATGTCTTGTGGTACAGGTAATAGTATCCTCAGATAAGTATCCTATGAAAGGTATCCTCGATAGGTATCCTCGATAGGTATCCTCAAATAATGCAATGACGGGCCATAGGTATCCTCAAATACACGTATGTGCCATTGTGCTAGGGCACATTGTGCCTTTTCACATAAGCACATATCGGCACATAAAGCATGTGCCTTTGTGCTAGGCCACATTGTGTCACATTGTGCTTTTTCACATAAGCACATATGACAAAAAAGGGGTGTCAAAGGTCATATATTTTTCAAAAAAAGGGGTGCCGAAATGTGGGGTTCCCGGGATATTGCCATTGGATATAGATGTGAAGACAATCGGATACAACTTCGTTGTATAAGGGGAGATAACTCTATACGATTAAGTACAGGTTATGGGAAATCAAGCAATCTGATTGGTTATAAATGTTCTAGATAAATGAAACAACAAGAGTACTTGAATAGGGTCAGAACTAACAAAAATAGACCAGAAATAGCTAAATATAGTAACAATAAGCAAAGCTGTTCCAACAGATAGGCTTTTCTACGCTACTGGAGTATACTCTAGAATAAAGGAACATGGCCAGATAAACGATAACTATTGCATATATAGATAGAAGCAGAGAATTCTGGAAGAATTCGAAATAGTAAAACTTGTCGGGTTGTTTGTGGTAATTATCCAGGGAAGTCGTTCCAAAAAGTTCTCCGATTCAATCGAACATACCCTCCGAACATACCCCGTCCTATTGCAGAAAAATTGGGTAACATAGCAACCACGTGCCACCATAGAAACCAAGATGGCGGCCTCCAGTATACAAAATGGACGACGGAAACACGTATCACCCTAACAACACGCGCTGCGCATGCGCACTAACAACACGTATCAATATGGGGATGACGTCACAACGTGGCCGCCCACTCGGGTTATCATGAGAACAGAACATGACGCCACTACCTCACTTGGCATGACGTCACTTCCGGGGTCCTGCAACGGGGTCCTGCCAACTAGGTCCCAAAACCACATTACATACTACTCCCGTCCCCTATTTATGTCGACTTAAACCCCATTTGTTGATTAACCACAGATACCAAGCACTACTTCGCTTACCGGGTTTCGCAAGGGGAGCTATCACCATTACCGTTACCATCTTTGCACAGCCTAATTTTTCGGTTCAAAATCATATAACAGCATACTATATTATGAAATCTTACTGTATACATTCATATTACATTGGATGGAGTGGACATTTCAGCTCCATTGAAGTTTGGACGGGAGCGCAGTGGTTCAGGGGTGACCGCAATGAACTTCAAACCGACAGGTTCACGATTCGATCCCGCCAGAGGTAACAGCGTTGTGCCCTTGGGCACGGCAGTTAATCCCGTGAGGAATCGGCGGCGCTGTGTTCTAAGGCCCACTGCACGTCGATGGTGCATTTGTCTTCAACCAGTGCTAGCCCTGCCTGTGCGGACTTAGCACCAACGGGAGTTCGACAGTTGCTCGCCGTTGTTCGGTGGTTCTCTCCAGGAACTCTGGCTTCCTACACCCGTAAAACTGTCCGACAATAGATGACGTTATCCCAATAAACAAATAAATAAATTTCAAGTTCGCACACATGTTTTGTATAAAAGTTTACCACCAGCGCTTCATCGACCCTTCGAACACAAGACACAATTATTACTTAATACACAACTCACAAAATATAAAACAGTCCAATCTCTGCAATGAATAAATTTCCGTCACCAAGCGTCACTCGTTACCTCCGAATTACTATTACCATACCACATCGGTTCGAGGCAGTTTCGCATTGTAAACTAAGAAAAGCTGCGTTAGAATGTAAGTGTGCATGTGTGGCGGAGGATGGGGTGTGCGTGGGGAAGGGGGGGGGGGTGAACACGTGTGTGGATAGGGGGTGTATGTGTAAGGAGATATCTGTAAATTAATGGGTACGTCAAAGATAGTGAAGGAAATGCATGTGTGTGCAGTTATGCGTGTAGTTGCGATGGTACGAGAGTCAGGCTTCCACCTCTACGAGTACCACCAATCCACTCAAAATTACTAATTTTGATTTCGAAAAGAATTCCTGAGTTGAATTGTTTGCACGCCTCGGTGTTTGTTTTTCAGCAAATGCATTGTTAATTTAACAAGTGTATCAGGGGACGCGATGGCTCAGTAGGTAGAGGGGGAAGTCTGCGAGACGAGGGATCCTTGATTCGAATCCCACCTGCGCCCTGCCGCAGCCGCGTTGTGTCCTTGGGCAAAACATTTCACCCCCACTATCCACATGGGAGCACGGTGGCGTTGTGTACTAAGGCTTACTGCACGTCGATGGTGCATCTGTCTTCAACCAATGCCAATCCTGCTTGTGTGGAGTTTGATTGCTTGAGAGCTGACAGTTACTTGCCGTTGGTCAGTGGTTCTCTCCGTCAATCTCTTCCAGCCGTAAAACTGTCATGGTAACGATTAGCCATTGTGCAGAAATATTTTACCTTAAACACCAATAAATAAATAAATAAATAAATAAATAAATAAATAAATAAATAAATAAATAAATAAATAAATAAATAAACCATCGTTGAATCTTCGTCTGGGTGTGGCTACAGGGTGTTTAGTGGGTCTTCGGTGGAGAATATTGTCAACTTCAAACTTTTAAACAGCACCCTCACCCCCCCCCCCCCTCCCAACCCGGGCCAGACAAAATGTCCGATCGATTGGAGATGAATTTGCGTTAAGCGCACCCACCCCCAATCTTTGGGATATAATTTTTCGACTGATATTTCAAGTGTTCTAAGTGTTGCAAAATTTCAACCGCACGAAATTTTCTGGAAACTTTTTCAGGCTAACTTTTTGCTGAAAATTAAAACGAGTGTTTGATACTAATTACTATGACAGCTACTCACTTTGCAGGGTGAAGTTTCAGCAATTTGGCATGTCCCGCGGGAACTTCTAACCGTTCAAAACCTGTGTCCGGATTTTGTGTGGCGGGGCGTGAGACCCCGCCCCCCCCCCCCCGTCGTAACATCCATGTTCCTGCCTATTGCCTTGTTTCAAACAGTGTACATATTACACCACCACCAACCACCCACTCCCCCACCACCACCCCCTTCAAGATGTTGCGTCTTGCCTTATTTTGATCGACGAGAGCGTTTCAATTTTCCAAAACGTGGTGTTTTCGAAGATTTATTCTTGCCTTTACATTTCTTCAACAATCTGCACAGCCTCTGTTAATACTGGTAACATTCCAGGAACCTCGCAACCATTCTGTTCACATTTCTTTCTAAAGCTTCCAGTCTCATACTTGCTGTTGAAACAGATGCTTCGTTGATGGAGGACTGTAAAGTACGGGTTACCGTAGACACGATACCGCGAGCGCCTTCAAGAAAACCTTCCAGATTCATTTTTATATCATCTTCCATTTGCTTATCGTGTTATTTAAATGTGGCGCCAGAAAATCTAGCGTGTATGTATCGCCGCCACTGATTGGTTAGAATGTGTTGATTGACAGGTTTTCAGTATGATACTCAATTAATTTAGCATCATACTATATTATTTGTGTATGATACTGAATTAATTCTGTATGATACTCAATTAATTTAGCATCATACTATATTATTTGTGTATGATACTGAATTAATTCAGTATGACACTCAATTAATTTAGCATCATACTATATTATTTGTGTATGATACTGAATTAATTCTGTATGATACTCAATTGATTTAGCATCATACTATATTGTTTGTGTATGATACTGAATTAATTCTGTATGATACTCAATTAATTTAGCATCATACTATATTATTTGTGTATGATACTTAATTATTTTAGTATGATACTCAATTAATTTAGAATCATACTATATTATTTGTGTATGATACTTAATTGTTTTAGTATGATACTCAATTAATTTAGAATCATACTATATTATTGTGCACGATTTAATGAATGCAGCATAAATAAAATAGCATGATTCTGAAATCAGGTTCACGTACGGGAGGGTCGTAATTGTTTTTTTAGTATGATACTCTAATAATTTGGTATGATGCTATATTATTTGGTATGATTTCATAAATGCTGCATAAATAATTAAGTATGATACTCAATTATTTGAGTATGATACTGAATTAATTCAGTATAATACTATATTATTTGGGTATCATACAATATTAATTGAGTATCATACTCTTTATTTTAGCATCATGCTTAATTCACTGATTTATGATCCTGTTCGTACGTCATAGTAATATTAATTCAGCCAGTAAAGCTAAATAATTTGATATGCACAACGACGTCACGAATTCGGGAATCAGTTGTTGTATGTTCAACTGAAGCGGAATCTCCAGTGACAGTAATATTGTTTTTAAACCCTCGAATCACTCACGACACCAGTGGTAGATAGATAGATAGATTTTTATTTTGCAGCGTACAACTCAAATTTACATTACATTTCCTAACAATACATACATGAATATAATTATATGATTTATAAAGTATAGAAATTCAACAGAATGATTTCCAATTGTATACTGCAGGGAGGTGACATAGTCAGATTGGCTGTCTACCTGCCATCTCCCAAGGAGACAGTGTTCAAAAACACCGATACAGACTTCCCATACATAACGGTAACGTGAGTAAGACAGAATGAAACTTGTAGATGGGGAATGGGGGGGGGGGGGGGGGGGGGGGGGGGGTTGGGGTAGGGCAAGGCGACCAACAAAACAAACTACGGTTTGTTTTTTGGTTTGTGCACAGTAAAACAGTCCTTTGTTTAAATACCGAGGTGGAAACTTTTAAGGAGATTATTGTAAGATAAATTCGTTATTCAGTGGAATAAGGCGCCATCTGAAATGCTTTACCTTTTCAGATGGGACCCTGTTCCACTCGAGAGACAAATTTATTCACTAAAGCATTGTAGGTGGGTCCTTGTTCCGCTCAGGGATCGAATTTATTCACTCAAGGGACGAAGGGACGAATTGGCCCTTACTACACAGAGGCAGGGGTAATAATAATATACCTGAAAGATAAATACAAGATCAAGCAAAGCAATCAAAATCAAAAATAGTCTCTGAGATATAATGTGTCTGCGTTTCGGTTGCTACATGTGAGACTCTTAAGTGTTATGGAGAGAAAAGCGGACAGATAATGTCGACCAGATCGCGATCTGGTCGACATTATCTGTCCGCTCTTATTCTAGGATTGGGCGGCAGATAACAAGCTCCATCACTTCCGACCATCTATCAATGATAAATATCCTTCAAGTAACCTCTTATAGAAGGGATCATGGAATTCTGACACGATGTCATATTGGTCATACAAGACTTACACATTCCTTTTTGTTAGAGGGTAATATGCGACCAGTGTTGTGTGTTCCTTGCCAACTGGTGTTGACAGTGGAGCACATTCTTTTACACTGCTTAGATTTTAATCATGTCTGAGGACAGTATTTCACTGTGGGATCTGCAAACTATCTATTTTATCATACGAGGCCCACCAAATTCTACAATCTGTAATCAATCTTTAATATAATTTTTAAAATTGTTTTTATTTTTTTAAACTAGACTCTCCAAGTCTAAAATTATCAGGTGGATTTTCTAGGTATTCACTATAGTATCATCACCCAGTACTGTTAAAACCACTACTATCCTTGACATTCAATTGTATTTATTTCATATTTTTAATCAATTATTTTCCTTCGAAATTGGCAAAGGCTTGTTTAGCCTCTACCGTTTTCTTTCCGCGATATAACTTTAGCTGCTGATGTGTCGTTAGGTACCAATAAATAAATAAATAAATAAATAAATAAATAAATAAATAAATAAATAAATAAATAAATAAATACTATCCTAAATAAATAAATAAATAAATAAATAAATAAATAAATAAATAAATAAATACTATCCGCTCTTGTAGCACAAGAACGTATATTCCCCAATACAAGTAAAAACGTCAAGGCCAAATACAAATCTGTATTGAGGGTAGCAACCGCGCGTGTAATCATTCGATTCAAAAAGATTGTGTTTTTTACCCACACGCGATTGGCATCGAGTTATTAGACATGTCGAGGACACCGGTTTTGACGACAGTAATTAAATAATAAATAAATCACCAACTCAACTAAATAAATTAGACAAGATCACTTTTGCCATTATGATATTCTTATATAGGCGTGCCATGCGTTAAACCTGGAAAATAGAACAAAGAAAAAGACTGTCGAAACACTACTTTAAACTTCGGCGGCTATAGTACAAGTAGAATGAATGGGGATTAGGTCATGATCAACACAAGAACAAAATGCCATGACGTCATGATCTTCATTCATAAAAATTCAATTCACGGGCGCCGAATGAATGCCGAAATATACGGGTACAAGTCAAGAAAGGGAAAAATGTTGTAAGATGCATTGTATATTACAACCACGTGGGTTCCTGAGATAGTGTATTGAAGTCTCGACCTCGTCTCTGGGTCATATGTCGACTCATCATAACAGATATATGCCCCGAGACGAGGTCTCGATTTCAAAACACCATCTTGAAAACACACATGGTTGTAATAACCTATAAATATCATGAATTGTAGTAGTTTATTAAATAACTAAAACAATCATTTCAGAGATCCCTTGGCGACGGACAAGAAGATGCACAGGGAGACGATGTACCAGAACAACTCAAAGAACCAAGCACACCTCCACCCGTACAAGAGCCACCTCAGGAAAACCAAGACACTCCAGTTGTCAGTAGTTATATTACATATGCTGCACAGAAACAAGGTCGCCGAAAATCGGTAGTCTCCTATTGTTGTGCGCCGCTAGCTCAGCCACTAACTCACCTGAAAGAAAAGTCAGACTATTTGGTAAGGTTGATGACAAAGGTAATGTCACATGACTGATCTATTTTCTAAAGATGAGTGACTATTTTCGTCATTGGGAGAGAAAAACAGCATAGTTAGCTTCCCATAATTTCATAAATATGTCAATAAACTGAACACTGAGGGTGGGAACGGGAATACAAAAATGGAATTTCCAAATGTTAGCGAATTTGTATCATCGATGTGCGCATCATTCGACAAATGTCGGGCATTTTCCTGTAGAGAAATTTGAATGTTTGACTATTATTCGCTGTCGAAACCCATTTAAATATAGAATATACCTACAGCAGCTTGGTGTACCAAATGTTCACCACGGGCGGTGAAGTAGTGTTAACCGCAAGTCTCTGGCGCGCGGTTAACACCACTTTACCACGAGTGGTGAACATTTAGTACACCAAGCTTCTTTGGATATATTTTATTTATACCATGATCGTCAGATTAATAAAAGTTCAAATGTTAAATAAATCAATATTCACACGTGCGAATCTGTTTTTGTTGATATGAGCACCGGTGGGCTGTACTTCCGCTGGCAATTTTATCGCCGAAACGAAATAGAAAACGAAACGCGCAAATTACGAAGCCCGTTTTATTTTAATTACATAATAACACTATTTCGAGTTTTGGGTGCTTTATTAACACGAGACAACGTATGTTTATTAATTTTGGGCATCTTATGAGGTAAGCTAATTTAAAACGTAATAAATAATTGCCGGTTTCATTTCACTCTTCACGAGGCGACGTGCGATAAATTTAGACAAGTTCGCATTCATGTCGACGTCTCCAAAGGTCTACTTGGATGTAGTTCCACTGTTGGTGTAAATTTTAACTACTGAAATCCCATTGCTGGCGTGTTCTCCACGGTTGGTGTATAAATCTAAAATTTATGTCATAAGCTTTTTATATATAGTAGAATAGGTAATCATGGTATAAAAGTAATAAAACCGCCCTTTTTCAGCAACTTTTGCTGTACTCTAACCTTTTTCTGTTCTTTATGTTAACAGTGGACGCATCGTAACACATAATGCATCCAGCGTCCTTTCCATTAATGTAAAAATCTAGGAGGTGAGATTTGCTATTTTGTTCCCAACACATTCGCTAACCCATTATTACAAACAAGAAAACAAAGTAAATCGTTACTTAGTTTAGGCAGATGTGATACGGATAGCTATTCTTAACTGGTACAGTGCTGGAAGCCCATATTTGGGCTTTATTCTGAATGGCCGGTATCAAAACTTGAAGGCTTTATATTCAGTGGCTGTTCTACACATCACCTTTGAAGTGAAATTATTTAGTCTGTTAGGATTTGCCTTGTTATAATTTATGGGAGAGTGCCTATTGGCACTCTCCCATAAATTGTAACAAGTCAAAGAAAGATATGTGTACAAATTTTGATGACCAAAAATAATTCAGCACTCTACCAGTTAATGATAGATTGTGAAGTAGTTGCTTCCAGGTAGCTTGCCATACAAAGTCAAGTTTACTTTTGTAACTTTTAATAAACGAAAACAACAGACAGCTTCGAGAGTTTTCTGTTGTTGTTGCTTAATAGAAGTATCAAAAGGAAAATGGGCTTTATTTTCTACTGATGTCATCATAACTCCCGTCTTAATTGGACCTTGCTTGCTTGTCTAATAATTTCCAAGGAGATTATCAGCAATCGATTTTCATGACGACGTAAATCAGGGGTGGCAAAATACACGAGGCACAGGGTATTTGACAAGATAATGGGTGAGGGTGAAGCCCTCAAATAGATTTTTTTTCTCATTCAATTATATTTATAGTTGATGCCTCCTGAAAATTTCATCTGCTTCACTAACATCATTTTTCAGTAGTTAAGATTGGATATTGTAAATGTCTGAGTATTCCATACCCTGGCACTATTGAGGTATGCAAGCAACTTGAAATAACTTATACAACAATGATGTTCATTTGACGTCATTTGAATACCTCCGGTCCACTGAATATACCCGAGCATGTGCGTTTTGTGGATAGAACAAAGGACAGGGTGTAAGTTAGTTACCAACCTTTAAGTGGGTGTATCGGGAATTTGAACAACCTGTCCCGCGCTGTAACACCTCACCACTGCGCGGCTCGGTTTCAATCAACGCACGGGACAGGTTGTTCAAATTCAAGATGTACCACCAGCTCGATTGGTAACTATTACAACCTCGCTGTCGGTATTTCATAAATATAAAAAATCCTGTCACGTACGGTAACATCTCGCCACGACACGGTGCTCTGTCACTCGGCAGTTCAAATTCATAAAATACCTCCAGCTAAACTGGTAAAAAATACTTTTTCATTATTGCTATAATCATCATGCGGAAGAAGTTCGACAGTGCCGACTACTTGTCACCTCCAGATTTCTTTAACCCTTTACTCAACATAACGGCCAAAACCGGCCAGCGCTATTCTCAAAAATCGCCAATTAATTTTCATTATTTTTGTCATTTTTTGTCTCAAAAACATAGGTTGTGACGCTCGTTCCAATGAGGGATCATAACCTATGCTTTTGAGACAAAAAATGAAAAAAAAAATAGTTATTCAAGAATTTATTTTACAAGTGTCGTCTGCTTTTCATGTTAGGTAAAGGTTTAAATGTTGCTGGTTTAAATGATTTCGCTATAGCTTTAAGTGTGCTTTCCTATACTTCTCACCACAAAACATATCTACAATTTTTTTTTACTGGATGCTTTACAATGTTTCTTTTTCCTAATAGTAATCGTTCTGTAAATTACAGGCTGCACTAGCAACATGGGTAACAATTTTGAGAATAATGGGTGATCTACCGGATGTCGATAATGATAATCTGTCAATACCCGGGGTAAGAGATATAGCCATTTTTCATTTTATTGAATGCGATTTCTTTCTTTTCAGCAGGTCACCCATCAAGGAAATACAGGACCACAGGTGTCACCAAGTAAAATTAACTCTTTCACAATCGGCCAGTTATCCAGACGGGTATATATGCAAAAGACAGAAAGGCAAACCCACGGACACCTACCACAACCACTTACCACTTGAGCAATACAATACAGGCTCCCAACTGCCTCCGTGGTAATGTTAGCTGTGGAGTAGCCACGGAGAGTGGGCCTTGGCCCCCAAACATTTTCGCTGGCCATCCCAAAGCCCCGGCCCACTGCAACTGTGCGACTTCCACTTAACAAAAGAGGCCTAAAACGGTATAGGGCTACATACGCTATGAACGTCTCAGATTCCCTCTCAGAGCACTGTATTTTGCAAAATGTTCTTGGGATGGGGCCTAGTCCTAGCTGATGGTTTAAATATCCCGGGTAAACAAATCTAAATGATGAAAATGGAATTTCCAAACGATCTTCACTCCGGTGCATTCGACCAATGATGACGTGATTTATTTAGACGGGTTCCTTCTGTGTTTACGTTGGAAACGAAATCGAACGTGTTTTGTATCACCACATGTGCGATACAATTTTATTTTTATCGTACAGGCAGAACAGAAGAAATCCCATGTTTTGCATTAATGGGTGTGAGCTGAAACGGTATTTGATCTAAAACTGTTTAGAAATTAATGAAATTAAAATTGTTAAAAATGGAGAAAAAATTATACAATGATGACTCAGAAATATTAAACAATACAATGACAACGGAGAAAAAATGCTAATTTGTTCCTGGTTCCTAGGAATAATAGAACAAAAGTTTTCAAATAGCTAATAAGTTTAGCACACTCCATCATTATATGACCAGTTACGGAAAGTATTTATCAAGGAACATGCAGTCAGAATGTTATTTTTATTTTGAAAATTTTTGACTCGAATCTGATTGTTTAAATAGCCCGGGTAAACAAATCTGAATGAGGAACTTGGAATTGCCAAGCGATCTTCACTCCGGTGCATTCTTCCAATGATTGACGCGATTTATTTAGACGGGTTCCTTCTGTGTTTACGTTGGAAAGGAAATCGAACGTGTTTTATATCACCACATGTGCGATACAACTTTATATTTATCATACAGACAGAACAGTGGAAATCCCGTGTTTTCCATTAATATGTGTGTGATAAATAGAGGATATCTAGTGTTTCTGAGTGGATGCCGAAAATTATCTCATGACTGACCGAGACAAATGTTTATTTTTCGCAAGCGCTTGCGCGAGAGAGAATAACCATTTGTCTCGGTCACAAGTGAGATAATTTTCGGTGTCCACTCAAAAATACTAGATTTTCTTTTTATTATACGCTTTTTATAAGAACCTGATAATTCCACTCGTTTCAACCTTGAATTGATACATGCAAGTAAACAGCGAATTGAATCATTGATACGTGGAAGTGATTTGATCGATCATCGGAACAAACAGCGTCTTTTAAGCTGATTCAGTTGGCGGGTTTCTAATCGAAACATGGCCTGAAAGTCCGTAATATAAGTGTTTGGTTTGGTACGTCCTTTCAAAGGACGTACCAAACCAAAAACTTATATTTCGGACTTTCAGTCCAGGTTTGGACTAGCGGATTTCATGCATCAATTCAAGGTTAATACGTGTTGAATTATTGCTGGGAATGATCGGTGTCCACTCAAAAATACTAGATTTCCTTCTCATTACACGTTTTTAGGGAGATGACCAACATAAGCTCCTAGCTTTCTGTCAGATCTCCCATTACATCTAAAATGGTCTTTTGTAAATATATGTTATATTCTTGATGTTCACTATATATACTGTTACTTTTCTTGGTATTCAGTCCTGCAATATATAGCATACTGATTGAATAAATATTGTTTAAACTAAAAACACTAGATTTTCTTCTCATTATACGTTTTTAGAACAAATTGATCATTTCCAGTAATAATTTGACTCGTATGCACCTTGAAGTGATGCTTTGAAACCCATTTTGATTGATACGTGAAAGTGAAAATTTCTATATCTTCACAGTGGAGGATACGATTTCTATCTTTCCGCAATGTCTTTGATAACCTGTCGTTTAGCGTATAATAAAAGCTGTTACGCTCTGACGTAATAGCTTTCACGTCGTCAAATGTCATGGTTTGGAAAGAGTTAAAACCTTCATTGACTTGACGCCATCTTGGATGAGTAGTTTGAGTGGCGACGTTCCAGCAATCGAGTTATATAGAGATCAGTAATACAACGGCAACTGATCTGTTTGGGGGAAAGCCCTTCAAAAAGAATTGGAATATTCAAGAAACGGCAAAGTTGTTCCGGAAGCGAAACCAACCCTTACTATTCTTCCCTCATAAGATCTCATAATGATTGAAGAAGAGTTCAAGGGGTGACAATTATTGGTAGAATTTCAAGAACATCTCGACGATTCGAAAATGTCCGAATTTGCGTGAATCGAATGTAATTATCGACAAAATTTGGAATGAAATCGAATTTCGAAGCTTCGTTGGGCTCTAACTCACACCATTTTCGCTTGAACACCCCCCAACCCCCCCCCCCCAAAAAAAAACAACAACAAAAAGCAAAAGCAAAAACAAAAACAAAACTTATTTACACATTGCTACAGTTAAAACTAGAAGTCCTGTCATGAAATGTGCACAAATAGCACGTTGATATGCGTGTTAATGTACGCGTTATAGCCCAAGTAAAGTTATCAAATTCTGTACATATGGCCTGTGCACAAGCAATGTTTCAGCCAATGGACCTCCGGGTAACCCGGAGATCCATTGGCAGAAACATTGCATATGTTTGCTATGAGTAACCTGGAGAACCTGCCGTGCTTTGGATGCAATTCGATATGGCAATTGCGCGCAATTCCAACGCGCAATTAAGCCTAGATAAGCGCACAATTCGTGACAGGACTTCTAGTTTTAAATGTAGTTCGAGTGTCTGGGGTTTGAAACTCCATTTGACTTTTATAGAAATTATCCACATTGGAGAACATTTTCAAATCTTCTGTTTACTTCGCGGACACCATGTTGGTGACGCATTCAAATGATTTCTTAATCTGGACCACATGCGTCCTGTAATATAATATAATATGCAACATTTGAATTCAGTAAATTAGAAAGCAGTGATGTGTAACAAAAAATGCAAACATTTTAATTATCAGAAACTGTTGGTAAATACGACTTCAGGGTAAAGAACGCCGACTCACGTCACAGTTCGAGAGGAGAACTGCAACACTTCTTTGAAGTACTTGTGATATCTCTCACCTAGCTAGTCTTTTCTGTATTACGACACCTTAATAAACGCACAAAATTCGTTTAAAAGAGAGAAGAGTTGTTTAACCATCACCAGCTCAAAACAAGTAGAGACATTTTTCGAATGTGATAATTTATTTTGTGCTATGCATCGTTTGGAAGTAGGGTCACGGAACAATTGATGCCTGCGTAAATGGAGAAATTAAGAAAAAAACATTATGGGTTTGCTGTAAATGAAAAATCGAAAACCACATGAAAGCGAGAAGGTTAAGCAATAAGTGGGGGCGCGGTGGCTCAGGAGGGAGAAGAGCAGGCTGCAAGGAGAGGTCCTCGGTTCGAATCCCACCTGCGGCGGCAACCGCGTTGTGCCCTTGGGCAAGACACTTCACCCTCATTGACAACGTGGGGGCACGGTGACGTTGTTTGCTAAGGCTTACTGCACGTCAATGGTGCAAATGACTTCAACCAATGCTAACCCTGTTTGTGTGGAGTTAGTATGTTGGGGAGCTGACAGTTTCTCGCCGTTGCTTTGTGGTTCTCTTCGAGTACTCCGGCTTCGTCCACCCGTAAAACTGTCATACGTATGATGAGCCATTGTGTGACCTTAAACACCAATAAATAAATAAATGAATAACCAATAAGTTGAGCCATACACAGCTTCCGAATTCGATTCGACTCTATTCGAAATTTTCCCGATGATTTTGATGCGAATCTTGCTGATTTGGAAATTTTCGAATCGCCGAGACGTTCTCACAACCCTTCCCAGTGCCTTCTGTTGAACACTTCGTCTATCAACAAGTCTCCTAAATTTGATCCTAAACAATTATTAATTGAAAAGGGTCAGCATTAACATTTTGTCACAATGTTTGTTTACATTGTATGTCTTGAGATCACTAAGTGGGGTAACTTTCTGGGAAGTTGCTTTGAATAATGTAAATTATTGTGATGAATTGACGGTAACATTGGTCTGAGATTAGTGGCTCGGAGCTTATATTCAACCGAGACACAAAGCGTCGAGGTTGAACATATGCTCCGAGCCGCAAACCTCAGACCATGTTACCGTCAACTCATCACAATACCGTATATGTTCCAATAAGACACTACCCATAGCCCAAAACCTACATCGTGAAACACAAGAGACTTATTTACTAAACGCGTGATCGTTAAAAGTTGCCTTCTGCAAGGCAACTTTTAACAATCACAGGTTTGTAAATAAACCTCTCGTATACCCAACGACGGCACTAGATAAATAATCGATAAACCAGATAAATTCATTCCCTATCAGTTCAAATCGAGTATCGATTTTAACATTCACAGGTTTAGTCAATAAACCTCTCGTACACCTAACGACGGCACCGGATAAATAATCAGTAAACCAGATAAACTCATTCCATCTCAGTTCAAATCGATTTGTTGTTTAAACAAAACTTCATCCGGAACACCATTTGTTGCTTGCGTGAAAAATCCAGAAAAATTAAGCAGTTTGCTAGTCACTCCGTTGATGAAGCAATTACGAAACGGGCAATTTCATTTCCAATATTTCGCGTTGTGACGTCAGACGGTAACATTTTCTACTGGAGCCGTAAACACCTTTTATCCAATCAGAGGGCGAGGATTTTACACTTATTAGAACATTGAAAAACGTTGGGGAATAAACACTACATAGACACTGGGGATGTCACGTCAGAGGGTTATGTGGCGGGTATCTCATCACACCATATCCTCCCTTTCCAAATTTCAATAGTTGGATATTTTCAGGCTCAAATCATGACTACGAATATTGTTGACACGGTGTTTTGAGACAATACCATGGTGTATCATAGCAGCTTTTGTATACGTATCCCGAAGAGGAAGAGTGGGGGCGCACATGGATGTCCTTGAAGTTGAGAATGTGGTGGCTACAAAAGGAAGTATAGGTAGGGTCGGGTATACAATTGGAGTTCCGAAGGTGAACCGCCTCTCTATTTATAACCGTCTAACCATTCCCGATTAGACATATTTTCACATGAGTGTGGAATACGTTGGTCTGTTATCTTCGAAACAGCTACAATCGCACACAACCTGAATTTTATTTTTCATTTTCAGACCACTCCATCGATTTCGCGGAAAGTGCGAAGCTATTTTCAGAAGAAATATACAAAGAAAGATGTCGAGGACGCACATAAAAAGTACACAGAAATGGTTTGTAGATACTCAAATAAAATCCCTAAAAACTGATAAAAAATAGTTAACCTTGACACGTCGGTTACTAAATCTTACCGAGTTATTCTGTTTGTCGCGACGTGCCCTATCTCTTCAGCATCTACGGGCCTGATCGACTTCAAACTCGGCAGGTGTATGTATTTCTTTCAAATATAACAAAATCGAAAAGTTTGGTGGCAATATTTTGTTTGTTGCCCGAAATCGGCAATGATGTCGGACCCCAGAGTTAACTGGTAGAGTGCTGGAAGCCCATATTTGGGCTTTATTCTAAAGCTTGGGTACCACAGCTTGAAGGCTCATATTCAGTGCATGTGCTTTGTATTATCTTTGAAGTGATATTATTTAGTCTGTAAGGATTTGCCTTGTTACAATTTATGGGAGAGTGCCCATAGGCACTCTCCCATAAATTGTAACAAGGCAAAGACATGTGTACAAGATTTGATGGCCAAAAATAATTTAACACTCTACCAGTTAAGTTCATGGATGGGAACGACCATCCCTGAGAACTAAAGAATAGTCGGGTTGCGAAGTGTGGAATCCATCGGGAATGCCACCAACAGTACGGCCGCCGTGGACTGGTCACTTTCCGCGAGTGGGCAATATTTAAACGGGCGCAATAATATTAGATTCCAAACACTAATTACAGGAATAATCATCACAAATTTAATGAATGAAGCACCGGGTACAACCGGGTACATTTTGCTACTGATTGTTTTTATTGCCTGGTAAACACATGCGTGAACATCACTGCCCACACGTGGATTACAGACAGTCTAAGGCGAAGGCGACAGTATCTTATAAAAAACCCGTTTGTGGAATAGGATGCCCGCTTTTTACTAATATCGGAAATTTTGTCAACTCATGTACAAGATTTATGTTACTGATATATATTACTACTGCAATCAACGCGGGAAATGATGTACGATTTATATTACTCTTGCGGTCTAATTAATGTGTAAATGAATACAAATGTTAAGGTGATAAAATTACTATGCCATAAAATTACTATGTTTGTTGTGTTCCTTAATTACCGTCCCTGAAAAGAAACCTATCGAAAAACCCCGCGTAGCACGGGTTCATCCACTAGTTAGTCTACTTTAACCCTTTACCTAACATGAAAAGCAGACGACACTTGCAAGTTATTATTTTCATTTTTTTGTCTCAAAAACATAGGTTATGACCCCTCATTGGAACGAACTCGACGAGCTCGTTCCAATGAGAGGTCATTACCTATGTATTAGAGACAAAATAAGAAAAAATAATGAAAATTAATAGGCGAGTTTTGAGAATAGCGCTGGCCGTTTTTGGCCGTTACGTTAGGTGAAGAGTTAATCTTCTCTGGACGCAAACGCTAAGTATTTACTGAACATTTACATATTTTCGTTAACGGTTCATCTGTTATCACTTGCTACATTAAATATCTCTGGAAATAATCCTTTCTGGAAACGTCGCAGTTAACAATAAAAAAAATATTTGTGCTCTGCGAAGCTTCTAAATTTCTTCATTCGAAATCGTTCTGATGATTCGTTTCGAGTCGGTCTGATTTGAAAGTTTTCATAATCCTACCAAAAATTTCCTTTTGAAGTATTCTTCCATCATCGGGTCTTCTGTACAAGAAACTTGTGATAGTAAAATACGTCAAGTAGTTCTGCTTCATAACCTCTTTTGATTCCGTTTCTGGAATATTCCACTTTTTTGATTGGCTTGACCAAAGAGAAGAGTCGACGTTGAATATAATTCGTAAATGAAGACTAACAGTATTTGCGATATTACTGAGTTGAAAGATGGTACAGTATCTACAACTTGAAAAACGGTGAGATTCGATTCGAGGTTTTGATTCAGCTCGAAATCTGAGATTTGCAGAACACTGCACAATATGTCATTATAAACCAAGACTTTACACTTCTGATGCCTCTCATCTTAAAAGAAAAAAAGGCCAATTACGACTTCGGCTTCAGTATTCTCTGTTTCCGAAAACCACTTAACTTTCTTATCAATAAAATCTCGTCGGCTTTTAGATGGGTTGAATCGCTTACGAAAAACGTCACCTGATATTCCACTGAGAGAAAGACTCTCTTTGGATCGTTTTATCACTTTTACTTACAGATTGAATCGAAATCCCTAAACGAATCAGGCAAAAAATTTAGAAATGAATCGAACCTCGAATCAATTTTCCCTGTTCTCCAAGTTGTATATACTATTCAAAAAAGTAGGGGATATTCAAACTGATGTGGATATTTTCGGAAAATGGTATTGGATACGCGTGATTGGACACATAAATATGTTACCAAGTTTAGTGTGGATCATGAATGTCACCGGCCAACGAGAATTTCGTGCAGGTTTTTTGTACGAGCGCCGCATTAATGTCTGTGGAGTACGTTATTAAATATTCATTTGTACTGGACGGGCTTTTTCGGAGGTCTCATCGTTCTTTTTTTGGTACAAACTCGTTCATTAATCGTTTCTGGTCGAAACGTAACTTTTGAGTTATGCGAAGACTGACACGTGACGACCGTTGACGCGCCGTTGGCATGTTGGAAGCTGGCAACAAACAGGCGACAGTGGCTCAAATTCTCAACATTACTCAATTAGTGATTAGCAGGTTGTGGTCACGCTACCGAAAGACAGGCAATGTTGATGACAGCCGTCGGTCAGGTCGTCCAAGGGCGACAACTGCTAACCGGGATAGTTTCATCCGAACCACAGCATTACGTAACCGCCATCAAAGTGCCTCAGAAATTGGACAGCAGCTGCACCGAGCGACAGATGTGCGAGTCAGTGGTCAGACTATCTGAAATCGCCTTCACAGCTGGAAGTTGTACGCTTGACGATCTCGAATAATTCAAGGATATCCCAGACGTGCTCGACTGGTGAAAGGTCTGGACTTAGTGCTGACCTAGGCAGTGTAGTGATGTTCATTGCCTTGACTGAACGTCACATCGCAGCAAGGCGTAATTGGTGTGGAGCATGACAGCGCTAGGACAAACGTCGGTGGAGCAACGTCATATTTTCCGATGAATCGAGGTTCACTCTCGACTTCCACGACAGGCGAAACAGCGTGTGGCGGCGGCGGAACGAAACAACGAACGATACCATGACGTAACCATTAGGCAACACGATCGTTTTGGTGGTGGATCGATTATGGTGTGGGGAGGCATAACCATGACAAGCAGAACAACATTACATGTCACCCAAGGGCTTGTCATAGGGCAGTACTATCGTGACATGTTAGCAGCTCATGTGGTGCCATTTGCTCGGCATCACGGCCGTCGATTCATTTTCCAAGATGACAATGCAAGAGCACGCATGGCCCGTGTAGATACAGAGTTCCTCCACGAGAAGACCATCACTACACTGCCTTGATCAGCAGTAAGTTCAGACCTTTCACCAATCGAGCACGTCAGGGATATGCTTGGCATGCGCCTACGACAATGCCAACAGCCCCCCTACCAATATCCAGGAACTCGCCGCTGTACTGCAATAAGAATGGAATAACATCAGTCATGCTGATATTGGATGTTTGGTGAGGAGTATGCCACGTCGGATACGCGCTTGTCTCGCGAACCGAGGAGGACTTACAAGATATTGAGGTCTTGGACTAAATATGGTAAATTCTCTGACTGACCGTCCATGTCTTCTACAGCTCTGTGCGTGGAATGGGTGCTTGTCAGACATCCAACTATCGCTGAAATCATTCACCAGATGTCACAGTGCAATGCCTCAACTGTCTTTTTGATGGAAATATAAATATATTTCTTCATATATCTCACTTTTATCAAATATTCCCAACTTTTTTGAATAGCGTATATTGTACTTTTTACAACCATAAATATTTTCAGTCGACATTCATTGTATTGTATTCAACGACGACTCTCCTTAACCCTTTACCTAATGTAACGGCCCAAACCGGCTAGCCCTATTCTCAAAAATCGCCAATTAATTTTCATTATTTTTCATTTTTTGTCTAAACACTAGGTTATGACCCCTCATTGGAACGAGCTCGTCGAGCTCGTTCCAATGAGGGGCCATAACCTATGTTTTTGAGATAAAAAATGAAAATAATAGTTATTCAAGAATTGTTTTTGCAAGTGTCGTCTGCTTTTCATGCTAGGTAAAGGGATTAAGTCAATCAAGAATGCGGAATATTCCAAAACGGAATCGAGGTACTTTGGAAGCGGAATCTCTTTAAATTATTCTATCACCAGAGGTCTCCTGTGTAGCAGACCCCTGGTGGTATAAGAAGATTTCAAGAGGCGTCAATTAGTAGGATTTTGAGAACATCTCGAAGATTCAAAGAGTTCCGAAACAGCGTGACTCGAATCGAATCGAATCACCGGGACACATTAGAATCGAATTGAATTTCGAAGTTTCGCATGTGCCTTATTAAAGAATAACCTCCAGTAACGAAGTCGTTTTATCACTTTACCCTTCACAAAATGAAGACATTTTATTCAACGGAAAAAGAAACATTTTCACTGGTGGATTCACCAAATGTGTGTCGTCACTCGTAAAGAAAATTCGTTACCATTTCAAAAAGAGTGTCACAGCTCAGCATTCCACAAAAAGAGAAAAAACCCCGAAAAAACCGAAAAGAGAACAATACTTAAGGTACATAAAAAAGAATAACTAAATATTTTTCTACTTTTACCTAAAAACATAGCATATAACCCTTTTAAGTTTAAAAAAACTGGGTGAGATCTTTCTAGTTAGCGGTCGTAAGCTATGTTTTCCAGGCACAAAATGAATAAGATAATGAAATTTGAAGGACGAATTTTATGAATAGCGCTGGTCTGCTTTTACTTAAACGAAAGGTAATGGGTGAATATACAAAAGGATTAGAGGCTTTTTATACGAACAAAATTCTTTGTATATTTCAAAAAAGAGACGAACAAAAGTCTTTCTTTATTTCAAAAAGAGAGTAGAGATTTTATGCAGACTATACATCACACATTTGTGGAAAAAGCAGACGGAGCTCAAAAATGATTTGAAGTGGCAGACCTTTGTCCACAAAAAGAGGTCCACGAGTTAAATCTTTGAAAGTGATCGCATGTTATTTTCCCTCTGGAAATTCAATCTTTATACATAAGTGAACAATCCATCCTGTACGTGGTTTCATTGTAAATCACTCACGTTGTACTTTATGCACACCTTTCAGGCTCCAATTTCAAATCAATCTCTTGATGTCTCTTTTTTATATTTATTATTATTATTTTATTTTTAAATTTTATATTTATTTTCAGTTCAAAGACTTGACAAACGCTGGATCTGTTGATATTCCATTCCTGACTTCAGCAAAGGAGTCCATGCTTGACAAAGTGCAGTTTGTATGTTCTTTGGGTATCTACAGAGCTGATCTTAGGTTAGTAGTAAAAGTGTTGTAAGGGTAGATCAGAGCATAACCCTATAACAATTTTAATGAAGTTCAGTTAAAACTAGAAGTCCTGTCACAAACTATGCGCTTATTTTGACAGATTTCGATTAAAAATTGCGCAAAATATCCCCATCGAATGGCATCCAAAACACGACAGATTCTCATGGTTATGAACAGAACACACAAGGGATGTTTCAGCTAATGAACCTCCGGGTTAAACCCGGAGGTCCATTGACTGAAACAATGTTCGTCCATAGGGCGTATTTATAGAATTTGATTGTCTTACGATCGTCATAGGGGGCGCGGTGGGTCAGTAGGTAGAGGTGCAGGCTGCAAGCCGAGAGGTCCTCGGTTCGAATCCCACCTGCGGCAACCGCGTTGTGTCCTTGGCAAGATACTTCACCCCCATTGCCTATATGAGGGCGCGGTGACGCTGTGCACGGCGTAGTGCACGTCGATGGTGCACCTGTCTTCAACCAATGCTAACCCTGCCTGTGTGGAGTTAGTACGTTGGGGAGCTGACAGTTGCTCGCCGTTGCTCGGTGGTGCTCTCCGGGTACTCCGGCTTCCTCCACCCGTAAAACTGTCATGGTCATGATTAGCCATTGTGCAGAAATATGTGACCTTAAACACCAATAAATAAATACTATCGTCATAGCCCGCGGATCAACGCGCAGAGTGGTGTGTTATTTGCGGGCAATTCATGACAGGACTTTTAGTTTTAACTGTAGGTTATGATTTTTACTGTACAAAAAAAAAAAATAAAATCATCAAAAGTAAACACTCTGTCATTTCACACTGGAAGAAAATGTACGATTTCATGATAGCTGTTAGCTGAGCCACAACCCCATTTGTACCTTGCAGATGGCAAATGCGTTTTCTTTTTTTCCTATATGATATCGATATAGAACATCTGTGTGCCTTTTTCGGCGATTCGAGTGATGACGTAGTAACAGTCAGAAGAAAAAATAATATTTTGTATGTATATAGCCTCTTGCCTTTTATCACAAAATTAAAAAAATACTAGAGTTTTCTGTATTTGACTGTATAATCTATTTTAGTACCAAATTCTAATATACTATGGTAGCTGCCTCTTTGAAAGTATATGTGGCGTATTTGCCAAGCATCGTCAAAGTTAACCCACTTCTAAATCGTTTTTCTGAACCAAAAGAGAGGAAACTAACTCCTTTGGATTTCTCTTGTCCATATTTTGCGTAAATACACAGCTCCGTGTTACTAATCTTTATGATGTGTTTTATTGTCTTGCAGGGATGAACTATATTGTCAAGTATGCAAACAATTAACTAATAATCCTTCCCGTAACAGTACAATAAGAGGCTGGGTGCTGTTACAGGTGCTTGCTGGATGCTTTGCTCCAACGGAAATGGTAATTATTTTTTTCTCAAGTTTCAGGTGGCAGGAAAGGGTATACTTCTATTTGGGTAATGTTAATGGTTTCAGATGTGTGATTACATGACGACAAATCGCGTTTGTGACTATAGACTTACACACGGCATCTGATATACAAAATGTTACTTCCGTCCCCTAACACTATTACTTTCTGAAATCACTTGGTTTAAAAATTAACCCAAACCAACTGGGTTGTGTGAATATGAACCCAGTTGGGTTCATATTCACTCAACCCAGTTGATTTGGGTTGATTTTTAAGCCAACTGATTTCAGAGTAAAATTCAATCCAAATCAACTAGGTTGAGTGAATCGGGTTCAAAATGTTTTTTTGAATGACCAACAATTTTCATGTTTTGTGTACTAACATAGCATATAACCTCCGTTGAGTTGATCAACTCCAGAGAAACTCATTGCTTTTATAAAACACAAAAACATAAATACTCACTACCCAGTAAAACTTAACTCAACCACGCACACCACCGGTTGACCATAAAAGTGTTACATGCAACTTGTATTCCTTTTTTTAGCGTTTGCCGGAGGCCGAGTGGTGTATGCAGTTTATAGGCCTGTAAAAAAACCTGCGAACGACCGTTTAGGTTACGTATGGATTACGTCAATTGCAAAATACTCGAACGAAAGTAATAAAACATAACATTATTAACCCTTCAAAATCTAGTGGTATATTCCATGCCAGTTCAATGGCAGCAATAAGAAGAGTCCATGTTCATTATTTGGGGTAGGCCAATCAATATTTTCAACGTGCAGCCTCTGGGCTGCACGTTGAAAATATTGTTTGGTCTACCCAAAACATTTACTGAACAGCCATCCTATTTAATGATGTTATGACGTATCATGTTTCTGGCCGGAAAAACGGCCTCTTGGATTCAACGGGTTAAGTTAGTAATGATTTACCAGGAAGACTTGACAGTCTTTCGGATACATCTCGACTCAAATGTTAGTATTTTATCCACATAAGAATAGAATGGCATGCCGTTTCCATATAAAAACGAATGTCTGCCAAAATGAAGATCGCGAGATCGCGTTGGTTGGTACCACTCAGACGCGTAACGTCCAATCAGATACGTTGTTCTAACATGGCATTCTTATACACAATGCGGGGGAGCGCGGTGGCTCAGTAGGTAGAGGTGCAGACTGCAAGCCGAGAGGTCCTCGGTTCGATTCCCACCTGCGGCAACCGCGTTGTGTCCTTGGGCAAGACACTTCATCTCCATTGCCCGCGTGTGGGCACGATGACGCCGTGTACTAAGGCGTACTGCACGCCGATGGTGCGCATGTCTTCAACCAATCTAACCCTGCCTGTACTGCAGTGCGGAGTTACTATGTTGGGGAGCTGGCAGCTGCTCGTCGTTGCTCGGTGGTTCTCTCCGGGTGCTCCGGCTTCCTCCACCTGTAAAACTGTCACGGTCATGATTAGCCATTGTGCATAAATATGTGACCTTAAACATCAATAAATAAGTAAATAAATAAATAAATATACACAATGCGGATTCCGCGCATGTTGCAAGTAGCACTTTTCCCAATGTCTGTATTGTATCACGTAACATTGAATATGGACAACAATCGTGTTATCAAAAACAAATTCGTCAAATCGATCTTAGTTATTCAACGTCAATATTCGACTTGTCATAACTGACACCGGCTCGTTAATTTGCAATTCCTCAATCCCCACCTTCCCCAAAAGGTTGAATATTTTTTGCTTGTCTTATTAACTGACTGAGTGATAAATTATTTTTCTCGCGACTTTTCACATGGGTACAGTACGGCCGTGATGAAAAGATCAAAATCTGCGCGTGGGAAATATTTCCACGCATGCGTTAACAGTGAATCCCGGTCATAAAACAATGCAATCGACCTCAAATGTTCAATGAAAAGTTCGACCCGGTGCTTCTTTCATTGAATATTTGCTGAAAAACTACTGATTGTTGGTTGACAATAGTGTCCATGAGCAAAACTGCCAATGCGTGGACTTTGACCTTTCCATGACAGCGGCGGCTTTACTGTGTGTTTAAAGATACGATGCTATCCGAAAGGGGTCCTTTGGTTTAGCAATAACGTTTTCATAAATTACTGTTTTCTTACAATTTATTGGTGATTGCCAGCATGCACCCTCAAATAAATAGCAGCAAAACAACTTTATAAAGACATTTCCTACTGCCTTGCAAACAATAAAATAACGCATACAGGTTAGTGGCTTTCAACACTTTTCAGTGGAACCACGATAGTGGCTTCTTGCTGCTAACCAGCAAAATAAGGGTAAAATTAAATGGGGTAACCTATATTTTTCAAGGCAGACCTAGAAATAAGCTCCATGTTTCTGGAGCAAGGCCTTTCATAACTAGAGGAAGCTTGTTTCCAAATCTTCAAGATGGTTTTCTCTGTAACGTTGAAAATGAAATCTGCTCTTCGTTACAGTACGCGGAGAGTGTATTATCACTAAATCACCCGCAGAATGGAGATTCCACCCAAGAAATAATTGCAAATTTGTTGCAAAGCATTACATGCACAAGCAAAGTTTCAGCCAATGGACCTCCGGGTTATACCCGGAGGTCCATTGGCTGAAACATTGCTTGTGTTTTTTATCCACATGTACAGAATTTGAAAGTGATACCTTGGGTGATAACTCCACTCCCTGTGTGAGTTAGTTACAGTCCATTCTGGACGTACTGTACGTATCTTTTTCTCCTACCAATGTAATGTCACTCAACAATATTTATTGCCATTGCTGGATGTAGAATAATACGATTCCACTTTTTTGAGAACAGTCGACAAGCTTCAAAAACACGCCAGAAACAACTTCACTGAAATCATCACAAGAGTACCATAAAAAACACTAAAGACACTAAAGACTAAAAATGCATCTTTCTCCTCTAACTGATTGTTTTTATTTTCAGTTTTCGAAGGTTTTCCAACAGTTTTTGCAAGACAGTCCTCCTGAACTTTCGGAAGTAGTTACCCGTCAGTTGAGACGGACGTACGCAGTCGGAACACGAGGCTTTCCACCAAGCTGGTTAGAATTCCAGGTTTGTACTACTTGTACAGTTAAAACTAGAAGTCCTGTCACGAATAGTGCGCTTATCTAGGCTTAATTGCGCGTTGGAATTGCGCGCAATTGCCATATCGAATGAGATCCAAAGCACGGCAGGTTCTCCCGGTTACTCATAGCAAACACATGCAATGTTTCTGCCCATGGACCTCCGGGTTACCCGGAGGTCCATTGGCTGAAACTTTGCTTGTGCACAGGCCATATGTACAGAATTTGCTAGCTTTACTTGGGCCATAGCGCGTACATTAACGCACGTATCAACTTGCTATTTGTGCGCATTTCATGACAGGACTTCTAGTTTTAACTGTAATTTTAAGATGAAAAAGTAATTCAACTCATTTTACTGCACACAGGATAAGGCATTGTTCGGTTTCGAGTAACGAAAATTTAAAATCGACATGCATCACCAACACTTATTGGTGCCACGCGTACAGCAGTGAGTGTTACATTATCTGTTGTGATGGGTGGTATTGGAATTTTGAGTTCGGCATCGGTTTCGGCATTTTTAGGGGGCTATACACCGGTATCGGTTCGGTATTCGGTATCTGACTTGCAGAAATATGTGACCTTAAGAATCAATAAATAAATACTACTTTTATACATTCAGACATGCGTAAACATCAATGAAAACACAGGTTTGAGTCCCATGTCTCAACAAAACCAGCGTCAAGGCGTAAAATTCATGCGGGAATCAGAATCGATTCTCGCAAAGGATTCTCACAAGGTGAACAATGAGAATTAACTTTGATTCTCGCAAAATGTGCATTTGATTCTCTTCACAGATTTTAATGCGACCTTAAAAGCCTGGAGAATTCTACGTGTGTTTTGCTTCCCCATAATAAGGTAACACACTGACATGGCGGTTCCCCTTAGGAACCCCCGTGAAGTGGAGCAGTGCTTGTTTACTGTGGTAAACCGGCTCTGTTTTACTGGTAAAATAAGTCCTCTAAAATGGGCAACATGGATATGAACGATTGAATAAACTTTACATAATCTCCATGTTATGGTCTCGATTAGCCATTGTGTAGATATATGTGATCTTAAACATCAATAAATAAATGACCTGGCAGAGGTGTCCAGGGACGTGGCTACAGGTTTCCGATTGGGGGTATAGGTAGTGAATTCCCAACTAGGGGGAGGGACCGGGAGGGGAAAACCCCTCCCGGAAATTCACTACCGAGAAACCTTTTGAAAATGAAGCCTTGAAGGGGGCATAAAATTGATTCTGGTAACTGAAATACCAACACATTTACGATAGAGTTATCAGGTTATTATTATATGGTATTATTCTGGGAATTGAATGTGTGTTAAACAAATGCTCAAGCTGAGATTCAGCAATTCACACTGTCCTAACATTAAATCAGATCTTATGCAGGAATGATCAATTTTCGATGGTTCATCATTTTGTAAGTGTGAATGATGGAATTAACTCAGGATAACGATTTGATGTGATTTTCATAAAGTGCATTTCTAAGATTTTTTTTATTATGATAAGTAAACGTACTATAGAAATCTCGTACCGATTGACATCATACATGTAAGTAGTAACAGTTGGAATTTTTGCTGATTTGAAACGTTTTGGGAAGTAAAGGAGACATAGCATCACCAAAGAAGCTCTAAAATCCGGAGAGATGGAATTTCCAACTACTCATGACTTGCCCTCCGAATTTGCAAGAATAGAAAATTTTGGCCAGGATTGGGGGGGGGGGGGGGGGGGGTGACACACTACGTCCCTGGTGGTGTCTAGTGCCATGAAATATTACCAAAATGTAAAACAATTTATTTTGTAATACCCGTGACTGCCGACTCTCGCTATACGCATGCTTTTTTAATGCGATTCTTGTCTGTATACAAAATAGCAGAGGGTACGATGCGACACAATTGCAGATTTTCGGGAATAACACAAATTATTGCCATCAAACGTGTCGATTTAGTTATAGGGATAGACAGAGGATATCTACGCTGTTTTAATGAATATCGGGAATTGCAAACAGTTTCAAGACAATAACAAAAAGCTGCTGATCGTTTCTTTAAGGCGACGCCATGCGACGAAACGTAACGTCATTTAGAAAACTACTGAAAAAATTCATCTCGTAGGCCAGAAAATATTAATTTTTACTCGCGCAAACGCTCGTGAAAAATAAAACTTTCGGGTAAACACTCTTGAGAATATTCCAGATACTGACTAAAATAGAGTAGATTTTTTTTTAAATGCAGAGAGACATTTTATTGCACAATTTTCAGCCCAATTCAACCCCAAATGCGTGCGTTTCAAAACAAAAACAAAGATCATCTGATCATTCCTTCAAGGCGACATGATACAGCGTAGCGTGGCGTCATTTAGGAAGCTACTGAGGGATATTCCCCGATATCCATCGAATCGATGGATATCGAGAAATATCTGTTAGATAATTTGCAATAATTTACAGGCTAGCATATAATAAAAATGCCTACACCTGTCGAGCTTGAGGGAGATCGGGCCCTTAGAGGCTGGGGATGTAGGGAACGTCACGACAAACAGAATAAATAAAAAATATAGTAAGAAGTAAGATAACAGATTTCTGATATTAAAAAGTTACAGGAATACAGCACAGACCTGCCAAATGAAAACTATGATTGTCTTCTTATATAAATTGTGGACTTGATGAAGTGGCCAGTGCGGTTTGCAGGCATTTTATGATAAGAGAACAGTTTTTAGTAATTCCTAGACTTGAAGTAAATATAACAAGAATAAAACAAATATTTTTTTTCAGGCTGTCAAAAATGGTAAACCAATTCTCTTGCCAATATCTTTGATGAATAGTCAACGGGTTTTAGTTAAAACTGATTCGGCGACAACGGTAAAAGAAATATGTTCACAGATTGCTCAAAAGTATAACCTGACAGAATATACTGGTTACTCTTTGTATATAACACTCTCAAACAAGGTAAGTATACAACACAAAAATCTATAGACACATCTGCAGTACAGTCGCCGTGGACTGATCGTAATCAACGCCTGGGCAGTGATGTTACCAGGTAATAAAAATCATCAGCAGCGGAATGTTAATTAATGAAGAACAGGGTTGTACCATTATTTAATTTTGTGATGATTATTCCTATAATTAGTGTTTGCAATCCAACATTATTGCGTCCGTGGGAGTGCTGTCCACCCCGTGGATAGTGACCAATCCACGGTGGCCGTACTGTAAATATGTATAGGTCCATGGTCCCAGCTTTTGAACAGAGAAATCTCAATTTAAAATTGAGATTCCTATGTTTTAATAATAATAATAATAAATAATAATATGGTCTAGAACCGAGTATCAACATAAGTGCTCACAGGCTTCACACAAAACTAAAGGTGCATTTTATATAATACAAGCAGGTCAGCAATAAGCCAATTTATACAGGTGTGTTTTTAAGTGTCTCTTAAATGACTCGAGTGACTGTGGTTTTTTGATGTCATCAGGTAACGCGTTCCACAAATGTGGTACCGTAATGCAGAAGGCCCGATCGCCAGCTGTGACCAGCTTTCCTGCACTCCTAACAAGATTACAAGAAGTAGCTGATCTCAAAGGACGAGCAGGTTCATACTTCTTAACTAGATTGCAAAGATAAGGAGGCGCAAGATCGTTGACAGCTTTATAGGTAAACAATAATACTTTGAAACTAATTCTTTCACTAATGGGTAACCAATGCAGTTTTTGTAAGATAGGGGAAGCCAAAGAGGATTTTTTACTCTTGGTCACAAGTTTAGCCGCACAATTCTGAACATTCTGCAGCTTGTTAACTAGGGACAGTTTGCAGCCACATATGAGAGAATTACAATAATCCAGTCTACTCGTTACAAATGCATGAATTAATTGCATTGCCGTTCCCTCATCTACCACACCACGCATTCTACCGATCTTTCGCAGGTGATGAAAAGCTGTTCTGGAGACTTGCAACACATGCTTGTCTGCAGAAAGGTTTTCATCCATGAAATAACCAAGATTACGAACCATTGCCGATGGAAAAATGGCACTGCCATCAAAATTTAAACTCATTTGAGAAACTTTCGATAGCTGATAAGGGAGTCCAATATATATGACTTCGGTTTTGTCTGCATTCAACTTCAACCAGTTGTTGGTCATCCAGGATTTAATATCAGACACACAATTTTCCAGGCGGCATGCCGCATCTCTCTCGTGTTGAGAGTTTTAAAACTGTGACCATACACCTATAACACAGTAATCCATTCCAGTTGCACATCGAATGTTTGGACAAACGTTTGATTCGTCAATCTCACATTAAATGCAAGCGCCATCGTAGACAATTCGTCCCCTGAGTTCCAATGTGTTCTATGTGCCAATAGGCACATAGAACACATTGGAACTCAGAGGACGAATTACGAAAATTCAAAATTCAGTAATTGTCAATTCTAGTATTTCGTTCTCCTGACGGGTCGTGAATGTTAACAAACGTATTGATTGAGGTAATTCCAATCTCTTTTATTTACAGTTGTCGTTAGCTCAGTTGATATTGTAGCGGAACATTCAGGGCGGCGCGACACGGTGTCGGAGTCGTGTGATTGATCCCTGTCGGGCAGATTGTAGAAAACTTTACAGTTTTCAGTTGAACAGTCTCGTATCCGGCACAATTCCTGGTGGATTTTCCACAAAAATAGGCGTTATAAACATATCTAAATAAGTATATATATATATCTGAATATGTACATCTAACTAATATATAAACTAGAGCCATTCATGTTGTTCCTACTCATGTGATATATACAGTTAAAACTAGAAGTCCTGTCAGGAAAGACGCAGAAATAGCACGTCGATCTGCGCGTTAATCAACGCGTTATGACCATAGTAAGGCTATCAAATTCTGTGCATATAGCCTGTGCACAGGCAATGTTTCAGCCAATGGAACTCCGGGCAACCCGGAGGTCCATTGGCAGAAACATTGCCTTTGTTTGCTATGAGTAACCAGGAGAACCTGCAGTGCTTTGGATGCCATTCAGTATGGCAATTGCGCGCAATTCCTATGCGCAATTAATCCTAAGTAATCGCACAGTTCATGACAGGACTTCTAGTTTTATCTCTATTGTCTATTTATTCGGGCCAGTGGTGAACTTTGCAAAGATAATACGTTTTGAGAACAGTGTTTAGCATCGCAATTTATCACATGGAATTGCTTTTTCCATTCAATTATGCAATGGCATAAAATTCTTTATTAAAAATGTGTCATATAGGTAAGTAGTCCAGAGTCAAACCAGTTTGCATTGAATGTGTGCCATTTCTGCTCCTTAATGGACTGTAGTTTCACTGTTTTATTGCCTGAATGTGTACCGTTAAAAGAAATTACACTTCACATTTGTGCGCTGCTCAATCGGTGCACCGAATGAAAATATGCAAGCGACCCAAATAATTTCTTGGTCTGCTTTTTGTCCGTTTATGTTGTGATCACTTGTAACTGATATGCGAAAAAGATATTTTTGGAGTTGAGAGTGGAACATGCAAATTTAGTAGCGTCTGTTCGCACGAAATCCACTCAACTCGTCCAAGGTTACGCTGTGGCATGAGGACTTCTTGAAAATCTTCTTTTTGTTACATTTCCATTAGTTCTTTATTTTCGGAATAAAATTAACATTCGCCAAGATCAGGTTAAATATTGAAAGCTCAATTGGCGGCCAACTAGTTCAATTAGTATAGGGCTGCTGTTCTTCAGTATTTCAGGATACATTGCTTCATGGCGTGTGCCTACTGCTTCCAATTCAGAAAATAACAGCCATATGCGAATCGAAAAGTTAGTTTTTTTGTCCGTTTACGTAACTGATTGTAACACAAAGAGACTTCAGTTAACGCACTTCAGTAAATACATCTTTTTAGAGAAGTATATTGTAGGAGTACCGCCTGTTATGCACTTAAATATTTACACTCGAGTTCATCGCCATGTATACAAACGTAACGTGTGACTAAAACAACTTAACAGATGTTTCGAAAACTAAGTAACCAAATTATGAAGATTTTGTGTGATCACTTATTTTTTAAGCTTTCTTTCTTAATTTTATATTTTTTTAAAACGATTTATTTATACAGTGCAGAGAAGGCAAACATAATTGAAATGCAGCAAAGGATGATTTTCCAGCCAACATATATTTCGAACTCCCGGTATAAAACCATCTGACGCCAGCAAATTCAACTTTCGCGATTTAGTGATGATAATGTATTTCTTTGTATAACAACTGTGAAGTGTTTTGTTCTATAATGGCGAGAAGGCGAATGTTTCGGTAGCGAAACGACTGGAATGGTTAGTAGTGAATAAATATAAGTATGATCAATTTTGTAACTTTCTTCTCAGCTTTCTGCACACTGATTTCAGAATTCAAAACTACATGTATTAAGCAGCAAAATTTTTCGACATGCAACTAGGAATTTAACCAGTGAAATCATGTTTGACAGAGCTCATCGAGCTCTGTCAAACATGATTGCATTGGTTAAATTCCCAATTGCCTTTTAGGAAATATCTGCTGCTTGAATGAGTGGAGCTCAGTGGTTACGAATTTGCACTTCAAACGAGGGCACGGTGGCGTCGTAGTAACCGGTTCTCGTCAGATCACCGAAGTTAAGCTCGTTCCAATGAGAGGTCATAACCTATGTTTTTGAGACAAAAAATGAAAAAAATAATTATTCAAGAATTCTGCTTGCAAGTACCGTCTGCTTTTCATGTTATGTAAAGGGTTAAGTGACTTGTTGTGTAGGATACTAATGTCAGAAGAGGAAGAAGAGACACCTGGTGAGTCCATCTCAATGATCCGAAAATTTCCGAATCGAATCATCGAGATAATTGCGAATCGAGTCGAATTTCTCAGGACCCTAATTGAACAAGTCCATTCAGGACCTAAGTGTTGAAATGGATTGCACAGTTGTGACAATCGAGCTATTTTTTTTCAATCCCTGATTATTGTTATGTATTACAGGTATCTTGCCTTGGCAGTGGTTTACATAGAGTAATGGATGCCATTGCAGAATGCGAAGAACACACTAAACAGGTTGGCATAAAAGAGAGCAATGCAGCTTGGAGACTGTATTTCAGAAGGGAGTATTTTGTACCATGGCATGACCCAAGGGCAGATATGATTACTTCTGGACTCGATTATGAACAAATAATGCGGGGAGTGACCGTATCGGAATACAAATGTGAAACGGTAGGTATTATTGCATTAATCGTTTTAACCGACTGGTTCTGCAGTAACCGCTGTCTTCGAGACTGAAGTAGTATGATCGCAAATACGAACTGAGAATTTCGACCAGGTAGCGACTAAGGTCGTGATCTGGTTGGAATTCTATGTATGTCCCCCACCTCCACAAGACTTTCGAATCTCATTCTTCGAAAAAGAACTATGAGAACCCTGAATCTAGCTCTTTTCGTTTCTTTCTGCTTGTCTCGGCTTGGTCTTGATTCGCAATATTTCATTTATGAAATCTAGACTCAATGGCGTAGCTATCGCCACCAGGTAGCGATCTGGTCGAAAAAGAGACCGCCTCTGCGATAACGATACTGAATGGTAAAACAAATATTCACAGATTGAGGTGCGTGAGATTACAATAGGCGTTCAACCACATCAATGCAATTATGAATTGCGACTCTAAAATTCTCACATTAAAACACAGAAACCGCGAGTCGATAGTGGGTCACATTTCTCTTTCTGAATTTTATCAGTGATTCGTGGACCGCCAGCACCTAAGGCATTTCGTCTTTTGCTGACGACGCAACAGTCAAAACTGCCGACTTTGTTGAAAACCGGGACGGGGTGCGACACTGAAGCAGAATAACAAGACCGACTCGATATTCGATTTTCTCGGATCAGCTAAGATGAAAACGATCTCCGCCTACAAATGTTGAGGATATAGGATAGGAGAATGGAGGATATTTGGGTGCTGAGGCAAGAAGGGAGAAGGTCTTTGCTCGGGTTATCATCAAACAGTTCGTTTCAGTGCACTGAGAGGAGGCGGGGTGGGGGGGGGGGGGGGGTGAGAGGGATCAGCTGGGGGAACACATGGGTATGAGAGTTCTTCTCGCGTGGGAACCGTAACAAATAAGAGGCTGGTCGAAATGTTTTTATGTTTTATTATATGGGGGGGGGGGGGGGGGGGGTGAGAGGGATCAGCTGGGGGAACACATGGTTATGAGAGTTCTTCTCGCGTGGGAACCGTAACAAATAAGAGGCTGGTCGAAATGTTTTTATGTTTTATTATATGGGGGGGGGGGGGGGGGGGGTGAGAGGGATCAGCTGGGGGAACACATGGTTATGAGAGTTCTTCTCGCGTGGGAACCGTAACAAATAAGAGGCTGGTCGAAATGTTTTTATGTTTTATTATATGGGGGGGGGGGGGGGGTGAGAGGGATCAGCTGGGGGAACACATGGTTATGAGAGTTCTTCTCGCGTGAGAACCGTAACAAATAAGAGGCTGGTCGAAATGTTTTTATGTTTTATTATATGGGGGGGGGGGGGGAGGGTGTGAGAGGGATCAGCTGAAGGAACACATGGGTATGAGAGTTCTTCTCGCGTGGGAACCGTAACAAATAAAAGGCTGGTCGAAATGTTTTTATGTTTTATTATATGGGGGGGGGGGGGGTGAGAGGGATGAGCTGGGGGAACACATGGGTATGAGAGTTCTTCTCGCGTGGGAACCGTAACAAATAAGAGGCTGGTCGAAATGTTTTTATGTTTTATTATATATAACCTTTTATCATATGACTCGTCCGTTTTGTTCACTTTAAAACATTTGATATTTTGTTTTCATATTAATCAGTGATAAATAAAGCCTTCCGTCAATTTCAAAACTTGACAATTTAATTGGCTGAACAAAATAAAACTGGGCCACATTTTCATAATTTGCATAATTAGAGTTGGGAGCTTTCATTGGTCAATTTCAAAACTGGACAATTTGATTGGCTAAACAAAATACAACTGGGTGGTATTTGCATAATTTCAGTAGAGAGAATTTACGTTATCTGTCCTATTCAGGGTGGGTTATAGTGTATTAATCTTTTACTTGCAAGAAAAACGCCATTCATTTTTTTTATATTTTCACTTTTTGCTTCCAAAACGTAGGTTATGACCCCTCATTGGAACGAGCTCGACGAGCTCGTTCCATTGAGGGGTCATAACCTATGTTTTGGAAGCAAAAAATTATAAAAGTTTTAGCTATACGAGGATTTTTTTTCCAAGTGCCGTCTGCAACTCAAGTTAGGTGATCGGTTAAAAAGTCATACAAAGTGGCTGATTTGTGAGTGTGTGTGTCATATGATAAATAGAATATGAAATGAGTGTTTTTCTCATATAATATTTATGAAACTCGTCCGAATTTTCCGTTTGGGCTCGCCAGAGGCTCGCCCAAACGGAAAATTCCTAGACTCCTTTCATAAATATTATATGAGAAAAACACTCATCCCATATCCTCTGCATATAAGATAGCGGGAAATGTTACAATACAGATAAGAATATGTTTCGTCTGAAGTGACGCCGACAATATCATTAGTTTTAGACGATTTCACTGTGTTTTAGACTTTTCGGCCTTTAAATTTCAATTACAAGCTGTTTCTATTACAATTAGAACATCGTGAGAAAATAAATGGAATATCTACTGTTTCTTCTGTTTGTCTAAACTTATATTTTACTGCAGTCACTCTTGAGATAATTATGGTACTTTTAAAATGCAGTTGATATTAGAAGGTTATAACTTGGTTAATTTCATATCGGCTTAGGTAACTCGAGGTAACTTCATATCAACCTGAGACCAGGGATGTGGCGACAGGGGTGTGTGGGAGGGGGGGGGGGGGGTCTCACTCCCCATCTAGGAGTATTTTTTTCAATAGTTGGACATTCCGAGGTCAAAAATCAAATAGTTGGAAATTCAATAAATTAACATTGTTCATGGAAAATATTAAAATTCCAACTTAATGATGAGAAATTTTGATCTTTTATCTCCAACTGGAAACTTGAGTTTCAAATTTCCTACTCTAAAATTGACATTGGCCTCAAAATTTCGACTCTGACATCAATCCGGTAAATTTTCTGACCCAGACACATTATAAATGATGCTTTATCCGTTTCAGGACTAGTGAAAATTTTCAGAAGGGTTCATAAGCATGTGTATATATATATATATATATATATATATATATATATATATATATATATATATATATATATATATATATATATATATAAAATCACTTTAGCCCTTTACCCAAACGCAGACGATTTCAAAATTCATTATTTTAAATATTTTTTAAATTAAAAAAAAAAAATTCAACAAAACCATATCATGTGACCCCTCTTTGGAACGAGCTCGTTCCAAAGAGGGGTCACATGATATTGTTTTGTTGAAATGTAACTTCATATCAACCTGTGATTGAAGATGTGCAGCTGCCTATGTTACCGATGTTCCCAGAATGAAACTTACCCAAGTAAAAATAACTAACCTCTTTTTTATTAAACCAAAGCAAATAATCTTCTCAGATCTGATAGTTTTCTGACAGTGTGATTGTTTTTCGTTCTTTTCGTAAAATGCGAAGTTTCTTCTTTTCCAAGATATGCTATCTGAACGTCGCTGCTTCAAAAAAAAACGGGAACCCCCGACGTTCGGGTAGCTGCACTAGCTCTTCTCTTACTCCAACGAATCTCTGCTTTTGGCTACGAATCTTAGTTCGCGTTAAATTTGGTGTACAACTCTCTTCATTTTTCTCATCATCAATCTAATCCTTACGTGTTGCTACGTCATTACTTCCCCACCATACAAACAAGTGCCCCCCTTTTGGCTGGTTACGTTAATTTTACTGATTGATTATTTCCGACGAATAACGTTGAACGATGTCGGTGTAAACAAAATGGCTGCGCCTAATAACGCATCAAGGGCGACAAGTTCATATAGGCAGAGATCGGCGTCATATCAGCGGAGTTTGAAGTCATATCAGCCGAGGTCGATAAGGGTAAATGTGGGAAAGAAATTCATATCTAATAAATAACTTCAATGTAAAGCAACGAGTCGATGTAACTTAACTCTTAGAAGCCGGGAGTCGAGATTTCTTGCCTGTGATGTAATACGGCAGGTAATCTGGCTGTAACGATTCGGCTATCTTTGGACTGGGAGAGAATTAAACACTGAGCAGGTGCTTCTAGGCAAGTGTCGTCTGCCTGAATAGGCAGACGTCACTTGACTAGAACCACCTGCTTCATTGTAAGTTTTTCGCGGTATGTCATGTTCAATAAATCAATTCTGATTCCTCGGCTTCCAAGTGTTAAGCAGTTTTTAGTTTTTAGTATTGTAGTAAGAAGATCGAATCTTGTTCATATGTTTCAGGAAGAAATATTAACATTGATGGCAGCACAAAAGTTTTATTCAGACAGTCTTGTTAATGCTGAGGAGAAAAACATGGAAAAATTTTTAAAGAAATTTCTACCTGATTCAAATCGGCATGATGATATTTCAAAATGGATGGTTGTAGTCAACAAATTCCTGGACGAAAACATAAAGAAAGAAAACCCAAGTCAAGGTGCATTAAAGGCAGACACTGTTACGTTTGCTAAACACAATTGGTACACTGTCTTTTCAAGGTTTTATGATGCAGAAAAAATCGAAGGCCCTCGAATGTCATGGGCGAACGTACTTGTTGCCGTGAACTTTGCAGGAGTTGACGTCATGGACGATAACGAAAAAGTTAAACACCACTTTGACTTTATTGAGTTTGGAACATTCACTCGATACAGGTAGGAAAAAAATGCCGCTTATTTTGTGTTGTTGGTATATTTCTAATACGAAATCACTAGGCCTGTAACGATTAATCGATCGTCGATCGGTCACGCCGAAAATCGATTAGTATTTTTCGTTGTGGAAGAATCGGTAAATTTTACCTCGTTTTAGACGTTTAATAATTAAAAAAAAAATTGAGGACAAAACTATTGTTTCTAAAGGTGAAAAGGTCAAGAACGTCGACATTAAACTCCAAGAAGCCATTAGAAGCATTTGTCTTTTAGGTACATTCAACGCTTTGATGTTCTGAACTTTTGAACCGTTAGTGTAATAATCAAGACTGGTCAGCAGTTGCGAACTTGCGAAGTTCGCAACTGACGACCGGTCTTGATTATTACACTGACGGTTCAAAAGTTCGGAATATCAAAGCTTTGAATGTGCCTAAAAGAGGGTCGTTTACGCTGTTTACTTGAGCTAGGTCAGTTGACCTGAACTTCATTTTTGACGACTTCAAAGAGAGGGAGAGGGGGTCATCTAGGTACGATTAATCGATTATTATCCTAAATTCAAAAATCGTGACAGCCCTAGAAATCACACCCATTGATGTGGTCCATACGTTTATAGAGCAACACACCTCAATTGGTTGAGTGCTGAATGTTTTTGGTCATCACAATTTGCTCACTTGTCTTTGCCTTGTTACAGTATATGGGAGAGTGATTGTGACAATCAAATCCACACAAACTTAACAAATTCATTTAAAAGATAACGCGACCCACATCCATGTGGAAGCCTTTGAGTTATGGAACCCGCACTTCAGAATAAAGCCCAGATATGGGTTTTCAGTACTCTGTTAATTTAGGAACTAAACATATTATTTCTTCGTCTGTGCACTTGAAGGGTACAGGGATTACATCTCTGATCCTTGAAAAGCAAAATGAGACTTTTTTTGTCTTCGGCCTTCTCTGCAACATTTTCGTCATTTCTGAAATAACTAAGCGTTTAATCTTACTTCAGGATTTCCGTTGGGGAAATGTTTGGTTGCATCATTAAAATGGAGGACTAACAACGTGTGAGCTTCCTCTTAGCTGACATGCGGCATTATACTAAACCAACTAACCCAACTAGGAGAGTTCTTAAATTCAAAATGGTTCGAACTATTGGTGGATTTTTACCGCACGTGTGAATTGGGTTCAATGTTGTATGCTGCATTTAGCGCATGGCCACTCGTACTCCACCAGCGTTGTTTGCTGTCCTATTAGAGTGTGGCCACCGTAGTCTGGTCAACTTCCACGGGTGGGCAGTATTTCCACGGAAGCAATAATATTAGACCTCAAACACTAATTATAGGAATAATCATCAAAAATTATTTAATTAATGAAGCACCGGGTACAACGCGGTGCTTCATTAATTAATATTTTGCTGCTGCTAATTTTTATTACCTGTAAACGTATGCGTGGACATCACTATCCACGCGTTGATTACGGCCAATCCACGCCGACTATACTGTAATAGTGCTACAGACGAAACTCTCCACTGAACAGCCAGTCACGATTATATTGAATTACGCGCATGTTACTGAAAGCAATTGATTGCACCTGCTTTCTTGGTCTTTGACAGAGTAATAACTGGAGATAACTGACCTACATCAGTAATCTGTCAAGTATATTCAACGTGTATTATAACTCTGTTATTGTTACAGGAGCACTTATAAATCTTTTATTATTGCAGGAGGCACATCAAAGTGAAAACATTATATGGGGAGGTCTACAGCTTTTATTGTTATCATAGTGAGGATTTCTATCTCATGCTCAAACAGTCAATACATAATCTGGAAATGAGGTCAAAGTATGCAGTGGCTTCTCTGGAATACAACTCTCGTGGTAAATAACCTAATAATATATACTACTGTTTTATACCATGATTACCATTTCTACTATATATGAAATGCGTATGACATAAATTTTACTACTCATTGAGAACTTTAGCATTGAGTCTGTGAGGATTGCCTCGCAATTCTGCCTGTGGGGAGTGAGCTCCGAAGAAATCCACTCTTCACCCCATCCATAGCAACAATCACACAACAGTCACAATATACAATAGCGCAGTTCTATCGTGATCTAATAATCAAATGGAGTAGTGGGGTCAGTGAGGATTACCTCGCTACTCATCAGGAATTGTAGGGTCGAGTCTGTGAGGGCTGCCTCGCAACTCTACGCGCGGGGAGTGTGCTTGGAAGAAACCTATCCCTCACCCCATCCATAGCAACAATCACACAACAGTCACAATATACAATAGCGGATACCCATCTTTCTCTCTGCCTATAACTTTTCTAATTGAACTTTCTCAAATTTTCTTGAAACACCCTTATGAAGAAGACGCATGAAAATAGTAGACGAAGCGCAGGGGAAATTGGGGAAACCTACCTTTCTATTAACGTACACAGGAAACCACCAAACACCAGACAAGGATTGAAACAAACTTGCCCGGCTGGGATGAGTGTACATTTTAAATAAATAAACATTTGAATAAAGATTTAACAGTCCCTTTTAAGGGCTTTTGGTTGTGTGTCTGTGAGTGAGTGAGTGAGTGAGTGAGTGTGTGTACGTGTGTGTTTGTTTTTCCCTCCCATCACCCCGTCATCTGTTCTCCCTGAAGGCAGACCAGATGGCCTAGGCTCAGCATCCGCTCTTCCTTATAGGCTGATGGTTGACTCCCAGCTTCAAAAACATGTATTGGTGGATTTTTTCTTTTTTGTAGCCGTTATGGACATGCTGGGGGGTGCTCTCAAACCAGCGACTGTTTGGGTTTTTTTTTCTTTTTTTTCTAAAACAACCAACAAACCGTTGTTTCAGTATTACCATAAATACAGTTAAAACTAGAAGTCCTGTCATGAAATGCGCACAAATAGCACGTTCATCTGCGCGTTAATGTACGTGTTATGGCCATAGTAAAGCTATCAAAATCTGTTCATATGGCCTGTGTACAAGCAATGTTTCAGCCAATGGACCTCCGGGTAACCCGGGGGTCCATTGGCAGAAACATTGCATGTGTTTGCCATGAATAACCAGGAGAACCTGCCGTGATTTGGAAGCCATTCGATATGGCAATTGCGCGCAATTCCAACGCGCAATTAAGCCTAGATAAGCGCACTATTCGTGACAGGACTTCTAGTTTTAACTGTATGCCCACGTCTGTAAGAAAACACAGAGCAAATTCCTGTAGTTATGCACAATTCCTAGTCATCTTCGAGCTCGAGGATCTCGGAGATCTGCACCCACTGCCCAACTGCCAGTGCGCACATGAAAACCAAACAAGATTACACACTAAAACCTAACGTGTTAAAACTGACACTTTCAAGGTGTTAAACCCATTCTAACTCTTAGGGTTTGATTTTAACACTCAAAGTGCAATGCTTTAAGCACTTAGACATTACAGTCGTCAGACATCTGAAACTTGAATGGATGGCACTCCCCATGTATCTAGCATTGGTGGTTCTTCCAGAATCGTCTATAATTTGATTTGCGTTTGGTGGGTACATAATTAAAAGGAAACAACGCAGACGACGCGGATCAGGCTCGAGAGTTCGAGCCTGATCCGCGTCATCTGCGTTGTTTCCTTTTAAGTGTCGCGACATGACACTTGTCAAGTGGTATTATTGTAACACCTGTCAAGTTCTGGGATATCTACACTTGAACAAAGTTCTATTTCAGCACTTAGTAAGTGTTAAATACAGCACTTCAAGTGTAGTTTTTAACACTTTAGTTTTTAGGGTGTATTGGTTCTCGCTTCCGACTCTCGTGGATTCGTACGGAGATGAAGTTCTAAAGCATATTATTTGGGTTTTACACTTTCAACAGCACGTGTCAAAGCGTGTCGATCAGTTTTGCGGGTGAAGAGAGTTGGAGTACCCTAATAAACCACCGAGAAAAGGCGAGAGAGTGTCGGTGTTTCGAACAGACTAAGCTAATGCATCCAGGATGAAGGCATGTATACCACAACGTGCTGTATGCCTTACAGTTCGGCCGCCGTAGACTGGTGACTTTCCATAGTGTGGGCGGTACACCACGGATGCAATAATATTAGACTGCAAACACTAATTACAGGAAGAATCATCAAAAATCTAGTTAATGGAGCACCGGTTACAACCCGGTGCTGCATTTATTAAAATTTTGCTGACGATTTTTTATTACCTGGTAAACGCATGCGTAAACATCACTACTCACGCGTGAATCACGACCAGTCCATCGCGATTGTACTGTAGTTCACTATGTACCTAACTGAGCAGTCGAGATTACAGTACGTGGAGAGTGGATTGTAACTAAACCACCCGCGGAGTGGAGTTATCACCCAAGCTATAACTTTAACCCGGAGGTCCATTGGCTGAAACTTTGCTTGTGCTGCTTATGCTTTGCAACAAATTTGCAATTATTGCGTGGGTGAAATCCTCACTCTGCGGGTGATTTAATGATAATACACTATCCACGTACTTTAAGTGTCTTTCCAAAAGACACAGCGCAAATGACGTGGGTAAGGACCGGATTGACAACCCTAAGACATTTTGAGATGAAGCCCAGTGCCCTCCCCAAAGTATCGTCCCACTTCCTTCTTGAATTGAAGCCATAGTTTTAAAAGCATTCGAACGAGCTCAACACACTCGTTCCTGTTCGGTGTACATCAGCACGTTTAAAAACCTTGATACTTGAAGGGTAGTATCGATGATATTGTTTTTCTTGCAGTACGACCGCGTGGACTGGTCATTTTCTACGCGTGGGCAATATTTCCACGGACGCAATAATATTAGATTCCAAACATTATTTATAGAAATAATCATCAAAAATTTATTTAACGAGGCACTAATTAAAATTAAAATTTCGCTGCTGATTATTTTTATTACCTGGTAAACGCATGCGTGGACATCATTGCCCACGTGTGGAATACGACAAGTCAACGGCGACTATACTGCAGGTGAAGATTAGTTGCCAAGTGGCGCAGATATAAGCAAGGTGGGTATATCCTTTCAAGATATCACCTTCAGCGGTCTGATAAGTTTCTTGTTTCACATTGTTTTGTGTGGAAGCATTCCATTCACGTCATAATGTCACATACATTCGTAGGTGTCTTCCCACTAAACCAATTCCCTTTAGACCATTTCCCTTTTGGCCAATTCCCAAAAGACCAATTCCCCTAAGACCAACTACATACTGTTATTGATTAAGGGTTGATTAAGGATAATTAGGAAAACATTTATTCATAAAAATCTGCCCAACATCTATAAAATATCGACAAGCCAGAAAATGAAAAATCATCTGAAAAATGAGGTCCCCAGAGGATGAATTTGGTGATGCTACCCTGCACAGCAGGGTAGCATCACTAAATTTACCATCTGTGAACCTCAACCTGAATCGAGGTCTCAAACATAAACAGAAAGAGGTACCCAGAGGATAAACTGGCCCACTGTATGGGATAGCATCAGCAAATTCACCCTCTGGGGACCTCATTCTGCAACTGACAGACTGCTTATCTTCAGTCTTGAATATCAATAACATTAAATACATTTATAAATATTTATAAATATATCAAATTACTGATATAGATTTATTTTTAAAGTAGATCATACCAGTTGGTCTTTTGGGAATTGGTCTAAAGAGAATTGGTCTAGAGTGAATGAACCGATTCGTAAAGACCAATAAGATGCGTTCTAACATGACGTTCTTACACGTAGCCGTGATTCCATGCCTGGTGTATTTTCACCATTTCTTAATGTTTGTTTTGTACTGGGTACCGTTGAATACAAGTAACAATCTTTTATAATATCCTGATTCTATATTTCAGAAAGAACAGCGGGTACAAACGTATCTAAAGGTGATCTCATCATATTAGACAATATAAATGAAGAGACACTTGATAACGATATATTGAGCGGATTGTGTAAGCGAACTGGTCAGAAAGTAAATTTACCCAAAGATGTCCTCTACATATTGGCATCAATATCAGAACCAACAGAAAATAGCCTGGTGAGTTTTAATAGTAATGCTCGTGAACCCTTTCATCCATTTCGATCTAAATGGCATCGTCTTATGCACGACAGTCGACGGGAAATGGATGGGTCTGTTTTGTATTTGTAAGGATGTTTAGTAATATTTTAATACTACGAACCGGTAGGACTATACTAGAAAATTATTATATGACTGGTAAAGTTGCTTTAATTTCATTGGCTGCTACCATAGCAATTTCTCTATGTAAAACTTTATAATCACCGTGCAATCATCGTCAGAGGTTAATATAACATTCTAAACGCTGTCGGAGGGAATATAAGATTCCAAACACCTTCAGAGGGTAATACAACATTCCAAACACCTTCAGAGGGTAATACAACATTCCATTATTGTTGTGATTTTCACTGTGATAAATTTTTAAAAGTTTTGTTTAAACTGAATAAATGACATAGAGTCAATCTGCTCAAGTAATGATGTCTGGGACAAATTATAGATGTCATATAATAAAACAATTACTGACTATTGTTTCGGTTAATATAAGGATTTATCAATCCAAGAAACATGATATTTACCGAGGCTAAGCCAATAAGCAGTCAACTTCATATCCATCAAAGTTGTTCAAAACTTTACCCCCCAAAAGGTTATTAATTCTAAATCGTTAATATCACATTGAAATCGAGGTGTTTTGTTTTTGTGGCCAAATGCAAAACTAAATGCCTCTATTTTCCAGCCCATAGAAATGACGTCACTTTCAAGTGGTTGAAGTATTTTAATAGTGGAGAGAAGTCTGTCGAAATCGCACAAAGTTAAAAATCACTATTTTTCAAAGTAAAATGGAAATATTAAAACTACCTGTAACCCATACCCCAAATTTTCTTGAACTATCAAATAATTTGAAGATTGCTTTCTTCGGAATGATGAACGCATAAATCACGCTATAAAAAGTTAATATCTTTTTTAAGTTTAAAGCTACTCCAGTCAGCATTTTTTCACCAATTTATAAGGAAACACACACAGATAAACTTAGAAACTTTAAACAGAAATGGAAATATGAAGAACTTTGCGTACCAATAAGAATTTAACATTATTTTAAAGAGTATATCTTAAACTATTTGACCATATGAACGATCATTTGGGGGAAGAACAGATTTGTGAGAAAAATGAAGTTCGACGTCTTTTTCCCATTGACAGCTATAGTAAATTGGAAACAAAACATAAATTAGTTTTTCGCGCATGCGCATCAAGGTGGATAAAAATAGTTGTACATGGTGACGGATTGAAAGTGTTATTTTGCGCATTCATTTATAGCAGATTAAGTAAAATCATTATTCACACTCTCATTCCACACATTCATGTACACACGGGCACACAAACACCCTGCTTTGTAATATGTTTCAAAGGTGCACTAATAGCCCCAAATCACGTATTCACATTGGTCATGAACAGAGAAATAGAAATGCTAGAAAACATCCACTAAAATTCAATTCCTTAATTTAGCATAGAATTCTATCCAATGTGAAAACAATTTTAATGGTTGTGATAGACCCTCCGATGGATCATTCAGGTCACAATTCGTCTAATCGTTGTATAATAATTTCCCTGATATCTTTATTATAGAGCCGAAACGGTTAACCGATTTAACGATTAATCAATAATCAACATCTTGATCGATCAAAAACGTAATTGATCGATTAAGCGTTATTTTTAAACTACTGTATTATATGGGTTAACAAAGGAACAAACTTGCTCCAAAACAGGCAAACATTGTCACACTGACTCACATCAATTATATGAGACAGAGTAAAGCATGCAAGTTACTTGCTGACATACTTGTTTACTTGCATGATCATCATACTGTATCAGTCGCTGGAAATGGTCATTCTTAACCCTTTACCCATTGCGGGTAGCAGACGATACTTGCAAAATAAATTGGTGAAGTACTAAAATTTTCAATTTTTGTCTCAAAAACATAGCTTATAACCCCTCATTGGAACGAGCTCAACGAGCTCGTTCCAATGAGGGGTCATAAGCTATGTTTTTGAGACAACAATTGAAAACATACTAAATTTGAATAGAGATTTTTGTGTATAAGCCTTGTCGGTTTTGTTTGTTACGTTGGGTAAAGGGTTCATGCTGTAAATCATCAACGGTATGGCAGTTATTCAGATATCTATTTGGACAAACGATTAATCGGTTAACCAAGGTTAAACCACGTGACTAATCCATCAAGAAAATCCCTTAACTTTTTCCGCTCTACTTTATTGAACAGCCCGCAGCATAATCATAGTCCCTAATCATTTTTGCACAATGTTCACAAATAGACTAAAACTGCTTTTTAATAAAAATTTAAGGAGGCTAGAAGGGCAGAAGAACAACATATGCGCTTAACCTTTTACAATAAAAACAAGAAGTACTGTCACGAACTATGTGTATATTTTGGCATAAGTTCGCGCAGGGATTTCCCAATCGAATGGCATCTAAAGCACGACCGCTTTTCCTAGTTATCAATAGAAACACAAACAATGTTCAGTCAATAAACCTCCGGCCGGGGTCCATTAGCTGAAACATTGTTCATGAATAGGGCACGTGCATATTTGATAACATTGCTGCCGTTATAGTACGCAGATCAACACTCAGAGTGACGTACTTTTTGCGAGCTATTGAAACCAAGACTTCTGGTTTTAACTGTACCTTACGAATCAACCACATCCGCCTGCGTAATTATACCCCACGCAACGAAGTTGCTGGGGTATAATGTTTTTGACTGGTCAGTCCATCAGTCCGTCAATCCGTCAGTCCTACTTGTTTTCCGGACTTTTTTTCTACACGCTTCCAGATATTGTGCTGATTTTTGGTATGTGAGTCTAACATGGTGGCCTACAGATCAAGTTTGCATTTTTTTCCGCTCCACTGATTTTTACCGAAATTACGGCCCTTGGACTCTGAAAAATTCAGCAAAATTACAGTTTTCCGGACTTTTTTTCTACACGCTTCCAGATATTGAGCTGATTTTTGGTATGTTAGTCTAACATGGTGGCCTACAGATCAAGTTTGCATTTTGTTCCGCTCCACTGATTTTTACCGAAATTACGGCCCTTGAACTTTGAAAAGTTCATCAAAATTACAGTTTTCCGGACTTTTTTGCTACACGCTTCCAGATATTGAGCTGTTTTTGGGTATGTTAGTCTAACATGGTGGCCTACAGATCAAGTTTGCATTTTGTTCCGCTCCACTGATTTTTACCGAAATTACGGCCCTTGAACTTTGAAAAGTTCATCAAAATTACAGTTTTGCAGACTTTTTTCCTACACGCTTCCAGATATTGAGCTGATTTTTGGTATGTTAGTCTAACAAGGTGGCCTACAAAACAAGTTTGCGTTTTGTTCCGCTCCACTGATTTTTACCGAAATTACGACCCTTGGACTCGGAAAAATGCATTAAAATTACAGTTTTCCGGACTTTTTTTCTGCACGCTTCCAGATATTGAGCTGATGTTTGATATGTTAGTCTGACATGGTGGCCTACAGATCAAGTTTGCATTTTGTTCCGCTCCACTGATTTTTACCGAAATAACGGCCCTTGAACTTTGAAAAGTTCATCAAAATTACAGTTTTCCGGACTTTTTTCCTACACGCTCCCAGATATTGAGCTGATTTTTGATATGTTAGTCTAACATGGAGGACTACAGAACAAGTTTGGGTTTTGTTCCACTCCACTGATTATTACCAAAATTACGACCCCATAGACTTTTAAAAGTTCATCAAAATTACAGTTTTCCGGGCTTTTTCTCTGCATGAATTCTTTCAATACCGTTGAAACTACAGAACACTGTTTTCTGCAGTATTCCTAGAATCCATGTTTATTGTTAAAAAAATTATTAGAGCTTGAAATATCGGGGCGCGTGGGGTATGTGAGCGTGCTCACTAAGGTTCTATATTTCACAAATTGAACAGTTAAAAATTTTTTCAAAACATTTTCCACGAAATCATATCTCGTCGAGCTCGTTCCAATGAGGGGTAAACTGATATGGTTTTGTTGAAATTTTGCGAAAAATTTAAAACGAAGTAATTAAATTAATGTATACATTAGTAGAGAGGGTTAATTTTCAACAGTGTAGAGTCAAAAATGATAGTTTGAATAACTTCATGGTGTGTCACGAAGGTAAACTTTCGCTTTCATAAAACCCATCCTTTATGTCTGTAACTCTAAGACCAAGACTTTTTTCATGATAATTTATACTTTGTGCGTAGTAATTTAAGGGATAGGGTTTTAATAGCTCAGAATGTAGCAAAACGTTTAGACGAAAAGACTGGATTACAATACCTATTGGACAGTGAAGTACAGTACAGCCGCCATGGAATGGTCAAAATCTCCATGTGGACTGTCTTGCCCCTGGGTGCTTTTCTCAGTCAATAATCAGCAGTTTTGTGCAAATAATCAATGAAAGAAGCACCGGGTCGTACCCGGTGCTTCATTCATTGAAAATTTTATGGCGATTCATTGTTTTATGTCGGAGATTCACGCGTGAATTTTGATTTTTCCACGACGACCGTTCTGTACGAACGTGTGGTAATTAAGCGGATGTATTTATTTATAACGGTTTAACGACACAGCCAAGGTCATATCGTGTCGGTGACAGTTTTACGGGTGGAGGAAGCCGGAGTACTCGGAGAGAACCGCCGAGCAACGTCGAGCAGCTGCCAGCTCCCAACATCGTAACTCCGCACTGCAGCGCAGGCAGGGTTAGATTGTTTGAAGACATGCGCTCCATCGACGTGCAGTACGCCTTAGTACACGGCGCCATCGTGGCCCCCAAGTGGACAATCGGGGTGAAGTGCCTTGCCCAAGGACACAACGCGGGAGTCCGAAACCATCGCTCAGACGGTCACCCAACCAAGAACTAACCGTGCTCGACGTTGCTTAACTTCGGTTATCTGACGAGAACCTATTAAGTGGATGGGTTTTTAACAGTTCAAAAATGTTGTAAACAGTTTTAGCAGAAAAGACATACTTTTTGTCCGCTGACATAAATTACAATGCCTGTTGACAGTGGAGTTACATAAACCACATGACTGCTTATCTCTGAATATTCCATTTTAATTTCAGAAAAAGATTGGTGCTGAAATTCAACAGGATGCAACCCTCTTTCCTGCTGCTTCATGTAAACTAAACAAGCATACTTTGGAGACATTTGCAAGACACAACTTCAGGTAAAACTAACCAGGCCGCGAAAACTATCCTCTTACGTAAATAAAGATTGTCGAATTAACGTTGGAAAGAGCCTTTATCTTACAATCAACATGTATTTTGTCTGTATTAATTCCGCAACTGTCGTGTATCCGCCCGTGGTACAGATGTTTGTATCAGGGGGGTCGGATACAGCACGTTCCTTTCGCGTGAGTTTCATTTTTCTTCCTTTTGTTCATCCGTACGAATAAATAGTTCGTTATATATTCGTCTACATTCTTGACTTATCCTCAATATATTGTAAGATAAAATGATTATTACCATTATGTGGATGTACAAAATATGTATCCGAGTCTCGCTCCGGGTTCTAAGGGCAGATCATGCCTCGTCTTCGACTCGTCGTGATCTGCCCTTAGAATCCGGAGCTTGACTCGGATACATATTTTGTATATCCACATAATGGTAATAATCTCTATTTATATATCTTCTACTCATATGTCACCACCCCAGACTTGCTTTTTTCGGAACTGATCAATTATTTTAATACTCTTAATATTATAGGTTACGGGGTGTTTACTAAATATCCCGTAACGTATTTATTATGTCAGCGGACAAAAAGTATGTCCCTTCAATTAATTTATTTCTCGAAGAAGAACTGAAACGTTTCATTGCTCTGATTTGAATTGTTTTTGGTGTATCGTATTTGTGAAAATGTAAACAATCAGCGAAAGTTTACAAAGTAAGGGAGGTAACTCTATCTAGCAATCGTTTCGTGCTGAAGTGATTATCAATCGGTACGATTAATCCTTTACCCAACGTAATGTAAAAACCGGACAACGCATTTCACAAATATCACCCTTCCATTTTCTTTGTTTTTATGACTTTTTGTCTCAAAAACATAGCTTATGATCCCTCACTGGAACGAGTTCGTTGAGCTCATTCCAAAGAGGGGTTAAAAGCTATGTTTTTGAAGCAGAAAATGAAAAAGAAAGGGTTATTCAAGAATTTTGTTTGCAGGTGTCATCTTCTTTTCATGTTAGGTAAAGGGTTGTTGTGAGTGTTGGCCGTGTTTCGACTTACATTGAATATCGGATGGGGTTATCGATCGAAATAAGTTTCTCAGTTTGGGACACATATTATAAACAGATTATTTCTTTTGTTCAAGTGAGTTTAATGAAATTTTAATCACATTCAGTGAACGATTCGGAACGTTTGCTGTAAGATTGCCATTTTTGAGACGAGACGGTTGTATTTTTTCCAAGAACAATGTGGTGGATACACACCTAAGGTTCCGCTCTACAGTTTCGCACTATTGCACAGGGGTGAAATTCTAAACATAGGGCATATGTTGAAACTAAGGCCATGTAAAATACATGTAGAGATATATTTTTAGTATCAGATATATGATTACATTAGGCTTTTTGTTGGACAAGAGAATTTGAAGTTTTGGTCCCAAAGTTGGAGTCTGATACACAAGGGTAAATTACCAGATGAATTATGGGAAACAGTGGCTTCGAAAAATTGGCTATTTTTTAAAATGTAATTTTTATACGGGTTTGTTACCAGACAGGTAACTAAAAAATGAGACGGAAACATATAAATTTGTTTTTGCATTTTAGAAACAGGGTTTGCTCTGTTCCAGGGTGTGGGGTTGTTGGGACAATTCTGCTTTGGAGGCTGCTAGGTGGCTGAAAATGACTGGTTTCGGCATTTGTTCATGCAATTTTTCAGGTTGAAGTCTGGCCTTTGACAATAAATTATTCCACCCACATTCAGATTGTTTATTTCTACTTAGTCAGATAGTGTTATATGTTTTTTTGCGGATTTGGGAAATGTAATACATGTTATGAGTTAGATAGCTAAGCTACAGAATATTTGCATTTGAAGAGAGTGTATGGCATGTCAAATTTGGAAATGCCTGGAAAACTGTGGAGCGGAACCTTAAAGAGCATTCTACCATCGGCGTTAATTCTCGAACCAGGAAGTTCCTTATTTGTGTTTGAGTTATGAATACACTATTTTTCAAAAATCTTTTCAGTATTTCTGGTTTGTGTGCAATTGCTAGTAGTAGTTAACATTCATCAAGTGATATCTCAGCACAACTGGATGGAAATAAGTGGAAATTTGGAGAAATTTATTGATGTAGCCTAATTTCGCACCTGTTTTGAATTTTCGTCAAGATTTCGAAAATATTAAGATAGAGCACTGCCTTTCCTAAACACCGAGCCTTGTAGTCATGGCAAATATATGCAGTTATGGTCAGCCTGGTTGTTATTGTTGACCAGAGATTTGCAGTCATGGTGTCTACTTTTTCATTTGGGTCATTGGTGTCATGTCTGTGTGTCATCCGTCCGTCAAGCTATTTACGCTTTCATATAAAGCTTGGTTATCACTGCTTATTGTTTTATATTTTGATTGCATTTAACAGTGCTATTCGCAGGACCTGGTTAGTCAATGTGGCTGGTGGTAATAACAAAAAATTCTCTCTGAATTGTCTCAGAGAAATGTGAGGGTTGAGGTGGTATGGTGTGGTGTGGTGTGGTTGTGAAAATCAGGCAAACAGTGGCTGCAACAGCCATTCAGCAATCAGAAAGGCCACGCTGTATCGTTTTACTGGTTGAAAATAGAGACTTGTGGTGTTCATTCAACTCATGATAGATTCCAAATTCTTTTGACTAAGTGGAATCCAAGGGGTGATTACTCTTGTTTTCTCTTTAAGGTTCCGCTCTTCATTTTCGCACTATTGCACAGGAGTGAAATTCTAAACATAGGGCATATGTTGAAACTAAGGCCATGTAGAATAGAGATATATTTTTAGTATCAGATATATGATTACATTAGGCTTTTTGTTGGACAAGAGAATTTGAAGTTTTGGTCCCAAAGTTGGATTCTGATACATAGGGGTAAATTACCAGATGAATTATGGGAAACAGAGGCGTCGAAAAATTGGCTATTTTTTAAAATGTAATTTTTACACGGGTTTGTTACCAGACAGGTAACTAAAAAATGAGACGGAAACATAGAATTTTTTTTTGCATTTTAGAAACAGGGGATGCTCTGTTCCAGGGGTGGGTAGGTGGGGTTGGTAGGAAAATTCTGCTTTTGAAGCTCCTAGGTGGCTGAATATGACTGGTTTCGGCATTTTTTCATGCAATTTTTCAGGTTGAAGTGTGGACTTTGACAATAAATTATTCCACCCTCATTCAGATTGTTTATTTCTACTTAGTCAGATAGCGTTATATGTTTTTTGTGGATTTAGGAAATGTAATACATGTTATGAGTTAGATAACTAAGCTACATAATATTTGCATTTGAAGAGAGTGTATGGCATGTCATATTTGGAAATGCCTGGGAAATTGTGGAGCGGAACCTAATATTGATTTCATATGGGGTCACCGATGATGTCATCATCGACCTGATATGGCTTCAGAGGCCGCCACAATTTATCCACGCTGATTGGTTGATCCCAAGAGCTGACAACGTATATATTTATTTGCTGCTGGGAACAAATGTAGAACAACAGTTTGTTTTTCATTTCTTGAACAACAAAGTACTTTACATTTGTCAATAAAAAGGTCCTGTGGTGTTGTTTTAACCCTTTACCCAACGTAACGGCCAAAACCGGCCAGCGCTATTCTCAAAAAATCGCCAATTAATTTTCATAATTTTTTCAATTTTTGTCTCCAAAACATATGTTATGACCCCTCATTGGAACGAGCTCGTCGAGCTCGTTCCAATGAGGGGTCATAACCTATGTTTTGGAGACAAAAAATAAAAAAAATAGTTATTTAAGAATTTTTTTTGCAAGTGTCGTCTGCTTTTCATGTTAGGTAAAGGGTTAAAAAATCTCAATATTCACCTTCTAGTTCTATGAATAGCATGATAAAACAACGCGGGTATATTTTGTCGGTAGCTGGCACTGATACAACAGGCAATAATTGCCTCTGGTCCTTCAAACAACCGTCATTGATTGATGTTTCAATTTTAATGAAACCTGTCACTGAAGGTTTTTTAATCATATAGTTTTTTTTTATCATATTTGCTCTGGCGTCAGAAGCAACAAGAAGTATCCAGAGGACCATTTCCATTTGACGCTTAACTGGTAGAGTGCTAGAAGCCACTATCAGGGCTTCAGTATGAAGAGTAGGTACACCAGCCTAAAGGTGTCGTATTCTGTTGATGTGCTTCATATTATCTTAGAAGTGAAATTACTAAGTCTATATGGGTTTGCCTTGTTACAATTTAGGAGAGAGTGCCCCTTGTCACTCTCCCATAAATTGTAACAAGGCAAAGACACATGAACAAATTTTGATGACCAAAAATAACTTAGCACTCTACCAGTTAATGTTTGACCAAAAAATGGAATGACGTGCTGATTTAATTTTCATCAAAACCGCAGGCACTTCAAAGAAATTAACCTGTGTTTACTCCATAATTGTGCAATTATTTTCAATGAAACATTTCATTTTTTTTCTAAAACGTATATGACACAGTAACATTGCAATCAAGTGGTGAGACAGTTCCTATGAAGTATGTATCCCTAATGAGATAGACACAGCACCCATGACAGTTTTTAACCCTTTACCCAACGTAACTGCCAAAACCGGCCAGCGCTATTAACAAAAATCACAATTTAATTTTCATTTTTGTTTCATTTTTTTTGTCTCAAAAACATAGCTTATGACCCCTCTTTGGAACGAAGTCGTTGAACTCGTTCCAATGAGGGGCCATAACCTATGTTTTTGCCGCCAAAAATTAAAAAAAAAAGTTTTTCAAGAATTTTGTTTGCAGGTGTCCTCTGCTTTTCGTTTTACAGTACGTGGAGAGTGTATTATCACTAAATCACCCGCAGAGTGGAGATTCCACCCGAGCAATAATTGCAAATTTGTTGCAAATCATAACCAGCGCAAGCAAAGTTTCAGCCAATGGACCTCCGGGTTAAACCCGGAGGTCCATTGGCTGAAACATTGCTTGTGTTTTTGTCGATATGTACAAAATTTGAAAGTTATAGCTTGGGTGATAACTCCACTCCGCGGGTGATTTAGTTATAATCCACTCTCCACGTACTGTAGGTAAAGGGTTAAAGTAATAAGGTGTAGTTGTAGCTCTGATAAACCGAGTAGGTCAAAAAACGATGGTAGCTGAGTAGTTGCACAAGTGGGTTACAGTTCTTTGTGCCGTTTTTATCAGGGCAATTTTTCAGAGTGCCATAACCTGCAAACATTGATATCAGAAACGAACAATGAGGTGATAATCCACAATATGGGTGAAATCTACTTATTTTTGGAAATCTTCGCAACATTTCTTATTACAAAGCGATTCATTACAGGACTAGCCCAACATTTCTTGAATATTAGGGCTCAGATTGGGAATAAATGGTCACATTTTCGATAAAAAATTTGCTGTGTATTTCTTGACAAACACTAAGATCCCAAACTTTATATTTTTTCGGCCAAAAATTCATCAAATGTTTCGCCTTTTCACACAACTAAAGTACGAAAAACATCCAAAATCTGACAACAAACGCATCGTTGGTATATCACCAACATTAAGTAATTTCGACAGCCAGGGTCACCTTGCGTCGGACAGTTTTATGGGTGGAGGTGCCGGAGTACCCAACGCACCGACTCCACACAAGCAGGGTTGAAGACAAGTGCACTATCGACGTGCAGTACGCCTTAGTACATAGCTTCACCGTGCCCCCACGTGAGTAATTGGGATTAAGTGCCTTTCCAAAGGACACGACGCAGTTATCCCCGGCGGGGATCGAACGGAGGACCCTTCGGTTTGAAGTCCAATACTGTAACCGCTTTGCCACCGCATATCACATTGAGATATTTTTCATTTTTTCAAAAAAGAGAACAAAAAGGGTCTGAAAGAGGTTAAATATCTCAATTTGCAGTAGAGTTATAGAGTGGCTTCGGAATCAGCGGTTCTCCTTTTACAGGGTATCCCCACCGCTCGGGCCTTTGGCGTCGGGACTATTAATCCTTTGTACCTAGAGTCCTTTATTTTCTGCCCGTAAAAAAATGATACCTCATAATTTCATTACGTGTGATTACTACTAAGTGAATGTGTGAGGTAGACCAATCAATATTTTCAACGTGCAGCCCCAAGGCTGCACGTTGAAAATATTAATTGGTCTACCCCCAAATAAAGAATATGGACTCTTCCCGTTGCTGGCATTGAACTGATATCGAAGATACCACTGGGGTTCAAAGTTGAAAATATTCATTATCTATCCCCAAATAATAAATATGGACTCTTCCAATTACTGCTTTTGAACTGACATGGAAGATACCATCAGTGTGTAAAGCGTTGATACATAAATCTGTTCAAGCAGTTGATATTTTCACAAACTGTACACTTTCCCTAAGCGTGTGTCAAACATGATTCCACATTCTAGAAGGATAGGGGTGGAATGGCATACACTGGAAATGAACTATACAGCGAGTAAAGGGTGTATTGTAACTAATGCTATAGATGAAACAATCAGTGTTACCAACATAGTGTTATAAGCTATCATGCCAGTTAAGACAAGTGTGGAGTGACGAGTTCTATTCACAACTTCGATAAATTTTACAATTTCACTGAAAACTATTTTTTGCCAGTGAATAAATTTTAATACCCATTTTTATCACATCTCAGGTTAGCCACAGAAAGTTCGGTCACAAAGCTGCTCAGCAAGGCTTCTTTGAAGAAAGAGAAAAGTTCGCATCTTTGGGCACATTCAAAAGACTCCCTGAAGAAACCATTGCTGAAGAGGACATGTGCAAGAGAAGATATCAGAATGGCTGGCACTACCTGTTTCCAAGATATCCTTTTATTACGCTTGCTGCATTTAACCACCAAGCCCCCATGCAGACCCAAACTGCCACCTTTTCATTGCTTTGAAAAAGTGACCCAAGGGTATTTGAGTTGATAACCCCGCCGATAGGCTGCATTTATCTTTGCAGTGTTTTTACATCATTGTTGGCTGCCTAGAAAGGCTGCCAACAATTGATGTAGAAACACTATTAAGTCATCTGTAGCTGGATACGTGTATGTACGTTAGTTATTATCGTGAAATTAATTTGAGACTTCGAGGGTTAAACTGCTGCGCACTCTGTTATAACATTTGCGTTGCACTTCGTTCTCAATCTTTACCATTAGGCTAATACTTTACAAACGATAACGCATGGTCATTCAATCATATTCTGGTGTGTACGTAGTTGCACTCTTGTGTGAAATTTGGACCCAAATCTCTAATAGTCTATTATAAACTCTTCTCGAGGCATCATTCAATATGGTTGACAATTTTCGTCATTTGAAGAGAGTTACAGAAAAGTTAGCTCCTCTTAATTTTCTAAAGTATTCAGTAAATTTAACTTCAGGGGTATGGGAATTGCATATAAAATGGAAATTTCGAAATGTTTGTGAATTTGTATCTTTGATGTTCGCATCATTTCACAAAAGTCAGGAATTTTCCTGCGGAGTAGTACAAAAATACAGAAGCAGACTTTTTACAATTTTTTCCCAATCCGTTTGAACGTTTGACTATTAATCCCTATTGGTTATCGTTGCTAGTGGCCGAAAAATTGCTTCTCGTAATCTATTTAACCCTTTACCCAATGCAGACGATATCAAAATTTATTATTTTAAATATCATTTTTTTCAAATTTTTCAAAACATTTCAACAAAACCATATCATGTGACCACTCGTTGGAACGAGCTCGACGAGCTCGTTCCAACGAGGGGTCACATGATATGGTTTTGTTGACATTTTTTGAAAAATAATATTTTTTCAACTGTTGAATTTGCATATTAAGCGGGCGGATGCGGCCGATTCCTTGGGTAAAGGATTAAATAAACTAAAATGATCAATTTATATAACGGTCGTTACATTTTAAAACGAGGAAGTGATGATAAATCTCGTCAATTAAGTGTTTGCGTAAAATGACTAGATAAAGGCCTTTATCTAACAATCATATAGATTTTGGCCTGAAAACCACGAGAAACGGTTCGTATCACATAATATGTTCCGATTCCGTATCATACAGATGACTCATTCTGATTCCGTAGTATTTGGATGACTCGTTTCCAGTAACGCGACGGGCTGTCATAACAGGCACATGAATACATTCTATGTGCGTTTCATTGATCGCATCAGCTGATCGCTCACAAAACAAAATAAAATTCCTTACAATTAGCGACAGAACTATTAACAGCCAATGATCCCCCCATCCACAATAAATTGAAACTTCACAATTCAATATTAAGCCTACCCGGTTCCCGAGGATGTGCCGACGTCGCAAACTGAAGCGGATCATCATAGGAAGTGACACTGAGAGTGAATAATTTCACAACTCAACTTTGAAAATTGCGGTGACCAGGTTACTCATTGTTTGTTAGAGTGCACAACAATATAGTTCCATAAAATATGGGGTTTTTGTCAACTTTTTCTCGCCTCGCCCAACATTATGTCCCCCAACTGTATTCATAATTTAAGATTTAATCTGTTCATGTGAATTGTTAGATAAAAGAATTATCATGATAATGTGCATGTCCTGTGATTTACATCAGATTCTCGGTTGTGTCCAAAAATGGGATCACAACTCGCCGTCAAAGCCGGCTCGTTGAGATCCCATTCTGGACACCACCTCGAATCTGATACAACTCACAGGACATGCACATTATCATGATAATCTGTATATATGAAATGGACACTTTCCCCGAATAGACAAAAAAATAGACAAACTATGTCAAATAACGAGACTGTGCCAGTCCTAAGAACATATTGCGTGCTCGCGTTAGAAGTAGGAGACGAGGTAACCGGGCCCCATAGGGGGACCTATCGGGGGACCTAGGAAGTGACGCCATGTGTGGTTGTCATGGTAACCCACGTGAGCGGCCATATTGGTTCCGTCATCCCCATAGTGATACGTGGTGTTAGTGCACATGCTCAACGCGTACTGTTAGGATGATACGCGTTTCAGTCAGCCATTTTATATACTGGATGCCGCCATCTTGGTTTATATGGTAGCGCGTGGTCGCTATGTTACCCAAAGGCTTATAATAGGATTCGTAGAATTACCACAAACAACCCGACTAGTTGTACTATTTCGAATTCGTTCAGAATTCTCTACTTCTATCTATCTATGCAACAGTTTTCGTCTACCCGACCATGTTGGTTTTTCCTGGAGTATACTCCAGTAGAATAGAAGAACCTATCAGCTGGAACAGTTTTGCTTATTATTACTATATTTGGCTTTTCTGGATTATTCTTGTTAGTTCTGACCCTATTCCGAGTACTCTTGTTGTTTCATTTATCTAGCTCACCCAATCAGTTCATTTTACTGGCGCTAACTAACCAATCAGATTGCCTGATTTCCCATAATCTGTCGCAGAGTTATCTCCCTTGTGTATAACAAAAACCTATATCATTCCCAAAGCCAATAAGCTATCGAGTTGTAACTGAAGTCATTGCTCGAACGACTCGAAACCCATCGTGAAAATCAGCTTTAGAGCAATTGCTCGATCGAGTGACCCCATATACTGCTCGAACGACTCGAAGTCTACCGAACAAATGAGCTATAGAGCAATTGCTCGTTTGAGTGACTCGCACATACTGCTCTTCGACTCATTTCGGTATTTGAGGATACCTATGGCCTGGTATTGTATTATTTGAGGATACTTTTTACAAGACACTTATCTAAGGACACTATTATCTATTTGGCCCAGCCTTCTAGGCCACACCACGATATACCTATCCCAAATTCTCCTTATAAGCTATCGAGCAGTTACTGAAAAGTAATTGCTCGAGCGACTCAAAGCCCATCGAGCAAATGAGCTTTAGAGCAATTGCTCGATCGAGTGACTCCACATCCTGATTGAACGACTCGAAGTCTAACGAGCAAATGTGTTATCGAGCAAATGCTCGTTCGAGTGCTCGCACAAACTGCTCTTCGACTCATTTTGGTATATGAGGATACCTATGGGCTGGTATTGCATTATTTGAGGATACTTTGTAGGATACTTATCCTTATCTAAGGATGCTATTACCTATTTGGCCCAGCCTTCTGAGCCACCCAAGACATACCTATCCCAAATTCTCCCAATAAGCTATCGAGCAGTCACTGAAAAGTCATTGCTCGAATGACTCTAATCCTATCGAGCAAATGAGCTTTAAAGCAATTGCTCGATCGAGTGACTCCACATACTGCTCGAACGACTTGAAGTCTACCGAGCAAATGAGCTATAGAGCAATTGCTCGTTCGAGTGACTCGCACATACTGCTCTTAGCCTCATTTTGGTATTCGAGCATACCTATGACATGACAACGTCTCAGCTGCGGATAACTGTTAAGGATACATTTTAAGGATACTTATCTGAAGATATCTGGTCAGCCCATTTCGAAGGGTATTCCTCTTCCCTGCTAGTAAGAAAAAATTAGGAATGTCTGTCATATTTTAATAATTTATTGACTTTTCCGTACACTCACTGTTATATACATTGTAGTTCAATATTTGTTTTGTTTATTCTGTTATCTCGAGTGTGTTGGATCTTCGTTCACTTCATTTCGATCTCCTCTTCACTCTTCTAGTCTGTTCCGTTCATTTCGATCTCTTTCAGCTTCATTCTCTCTATTATCATCCTTAGTTTTGTATCTTGATCGTTATTGGTTTTAAAGTTTTATTGTAAAATTCTCTGTATCTTTGTAAAATCTGGTTGTATTGAAGAATCTTCTCGTTCTCGTTCATTGTTCGGGATTCTAGAATCTCTCTCATTTCTCTATCCAGGTCCACTGTGACAAGCTCGTTTGGTTCTCTGTGCACCAAATGCTGTCGATATAGTAAGCTTTCCAGTAAACTTGGTTCGATCAATACGTAGTTCTTCTCTTCTTGCACATTCGTTGTTGGATTATGCTTTGGTTCAGGTTTATTGCCCGTTCCGGTCATTACTGTACGAGGTATTTCTGTTGGTGGCACTGGTACCCACAGGATTCTGGTTGGTTTATGGTTATTCACCTGGTACAGTTTTGACAGTTCCGTTGGTTCAACTTGGTTTATTTCTTTGCGTTCTTCTCTTTTGCTGAGATGCAGCAGTTCTTGTTGTGAGTGGTGAATCTGGTGTCTTTTTAGGTTATCTTTTCTGTTAAACATTCTTATACATCTCACACACTGGTGGATTCCGGCCCTGTGGACAGTCTTCCAATGCCGATAAAGATTGCATTTCTTTGTGAACATTTTCTGGCGCTCTTCACATGTGTGATGTTGATCCATCGCTGGCTAAACGTGAAATGACAAAATTTTGGAGGTATCCCCCCCTTTTATACCCTTCGAAATGGGCTGACCAGATATCTTCAGATAAGTATCCTTAAAATGTATCCTTAACATGTATCATCAACTGATACGTAACCATGTCATCGGTATTCTCGAATACCGAAATGAGGCTAAGACTATGCGAGTCACTCGAACGAGCAATTGTTCTATAGCTCATTTGCTCTGTAGATTTCATCTAATACGAAGGAATTTGAAAAAATGGGTTTTTAAAAGACGCGATCCCAATGATTCTGTTTAGCATTAATTACCTCAATGTGTTTCAGTTTAGACTATCAAACATACACAAACCTCAACAAATTCTAACAAGTCTGCAAATGATCCGACAGTTTCTTTTTTTGTGGGTGCAGTCGCCGTTGCTCCTCCTGCGCCCCATTCTGAATATATGCCTCTCTTTGGCGTCTAGATAGTACAATTAGAATGCTTCCTGAACGAACAGAACGGAAAAGATAAAGGTAGTTTTAACAAAAGTATTCTCATTTGCCAGTAAAGGCGTACAATTGTGATGAACTCATAATAAAATGATATCGCTTCCAATAAAGGCTATACTACCGGCTTTTACGACAGTGCACACTCCTTACATGGAGCTGTCTATTGCCAGTTGTTCACCAAATGAACGTTCATCAAGTTTAACCCTTTACCCAACGTAACAGCCAAAAGCAGCCAGCGCTATTCACAAAAATCGCCAATTACTTTTCATTATTTTTTTCATTTTTCGTCTCAAAAACATAGATTATGACCCCTCTTCGGAACGAGCTCTTCGAGCTCGTTCCAGTGAGGGGTCATAACCTATGTTTTTGAGACAAAAAATGAAAAAAATAGTTATTCAAGAATTTTGTTTGCAAGGGCGGGCTGCTTTTCATGTTAGGTAAAGGGTTAACAGAAAACTCTTTAAACTGGTCTAATACACATTTCGTCATCTCCCATTTATAGTACGAACACTTCGCATTCCAGTAAGTCTTTGTATTGTAGCATAATTTTAATGAGTTCCTCCAATATTTTTATTTCTGATCATACTGGTTTTGGTGCCCTTCCTCAAAAGCATCATAGTGATCCTTCACGATGCGGCACTCTAAAATCAATTGGGTTAAAAATCAACCCAAATCAACTGGGTTGAGAGAATATGAACCCAGTTGTGTTTATATTCACTCAACCCAGCTGATTTGGGTTGATTTTTAACCCTACCGACTTTGGGGTGTGAGTTCGTAGAAACTCGTGTTCAGGGAAACTATTTATCTCAAACTTTCCACCTTGAAAGAAAAATGATGAAGTTTCAAAGTAAAAGAGAATGTATTCGACTAAAGACCACAACCTCACGCAACCGCCTTGCATTAATATTTTTGTGTTTATTAACACACTTTTACGGTTTGTTAGAAAAAGCTGTTACTAGAGCGACGTAATTATTTAGAAACTCATCTAATTTTATTCCATTTGAAAACCCCATACTGGGGAAAGTTCTGCGCATGGGAGTTTTCGTGACAATGGCAGAGAAACTTCCATGATCATTACATTAATTTGTTTGCTCTGAAATTGGATGAAACATTAATGATATTCAACCTTTTCTCTCCAGAGTCTCTTACATCTTCAGTGGTAACACAAAGAATATAAAAAATGCATTAAGTGAACAAAAACTATATGAAATGTAGAGTAGTGGGGGTAGCGGTATAGTTTATGTTGAGTTCTCTCACCTGATCAGTACGATCCCAAATTTAATAAAATTTTCTGGTGATTAAATTTGTAGTTTTTGAGGTGTTATATCTGTGAGTATGCTAAACATATATGTACAGAACGACACACGCGTGTGAGTGGGTTAATCGATATGGCACGAGTGCCAGCGCGGAAGGATAAAATGAGAGGCCGAGGCCTCAAGTTTTATCCTTGCGCGATGGCACAAGAGCCATATTGATTTACCCATTCCCACTCGCGTGTCGTTCTGTGTTTATTACACGCCTTCCCGTCTATAAAAACAATTATTAGAAGGACACTCAGCAATTCATTTGACAACTATCGACAAAAACAACACATTTTATCGCCAAATAATTTTGCGAGGGGAACTCGTGTTACTATTTCTTCCCTTGAGTTCCAGTGTGTTCTATGTGCCTACTGGCACATAGAACACATTGGAACACAGGGGACTAGTTCAGCTATCGCTAGTGATTCAAATTGTAAATGCATTGCACGCTTTGTAGAAAATTCCACTGAAATTTCGCTTTTATTTAAAAAAAAATCCGTCAACGATTTCCGTTCCGCGCATATGTGCGGAACAGACTTTCATTTTCCGCATGGTTTAGCGTTGCTATAGATGGGGATGACATAGAACAAGCGTGTAATAAAAACCTGTCTGATATATGTGGTGAAGTTTGTATGTGGTTACTCATTAATGGAATTTATGCAGATCTAAATAATAGTAATCATCCTTAACATTGTTTACCAATACAACAATATATGGGCGATGTACCGATTAAAGATAACATGACAGACACGGCTCTTGCCAATGACCTCATTCTTGAACCAGCCATCAGATCAGTAAGTACAAAACCCAGTGGTGTAGTCAGGGAAGAGAGGGAGGCTGGGGGATTTCCCGATAGAATTTTCGCTGCCCCACTATACTGGAACATTGCAACTTTCACATAACAAAGACCCCCCAAAATGGTCTCCAATATAGAGCTACATACGCTAGAAATGCCTGAGATTCGCCCCCAGAGCGCTGATTTTTTTGCCCAATAGGGAAGTACTGGAGGCGGTAACGACCGAGGGTCCAAGTTAGTACTACATACAAACTTTATTGTTATTGAATGTAACTCAACGAAATTGGAAATAAATACTGTTTAAACTAAGTTAGTACTAGTAGGGGACTCGCCCAGAATGGCCTTTCAAATATCGTGTTTTTACTCCAACCACACTCCAATTGCGATTCGCGTGTTCCCACTGAGATACCTGGGTGAGACAGATCTTTCTCCCCCCAATATGCATGAAACATACGCATGTCTCGGGTGAGACTGCAGGGTGGGATATTTCTATCCCACCCAACCCACGTGACATACTCATTTTCATATTTTATTATGTCGCCGGAACTATTTCATCATCGTCTGTAAATGAGTATAAAGAATCTCATTCTATGGACTACCTTTACTTATTGGCTTTCCTTTAAAAAAATTAGTATAATGGGTTATACTGGATGTTAATAGAGATCATTGATGTTATTGTGCTCAATTACGGATTGGTAATATGTCTTTCTTTTTTTGTATAAACAAGAAAGATATATGTAAATCTTGTTTCTCCTTTTCTCCTTGAGGGGATAATTCTGTTTATATGTAATTGAGCCTACTGGATTTTCCCTTTTGTCCTAAGCCCTCCAGCCTTTTTTCTATTCAGTCAAGTCTGGGTCATTGGTACAGTATAAAAATATGAAAAAATTTATATATTTTTTATACAAACCAATGACACAGACGGGGATGGCCCTCCCGTGAGTTGGGAACTCACACCTTCCCGCTGATTAAATAACATTTACCAGGCACTGGTTGTAAGAGGCACTGGTTGTAAGAATGAAGATTTGGTGCCAATTTCGGTGCTTCTTTGACACTGCGTATGCCCAGTGGACAAATGTATGGAGGACAATATAGGACATTGATTTTTTGGATGTTGATGCAAATTTTGGGGATTGTGGGGGGAGGGCAAAATTTGTGTTTGGCCCTGAATTTTTAAGAGTTAGCACCAGCTAAGTCTGGGTATTTGGTAAGTATAAAAAATATATCAATTACTATAAATGTTTTCATCTTTTGTTAAAATGTCGAGAAATTTCCCTGACATTCACCATATTGCCATTGTTTATAGACCTATTTGAACTCAGAACATCCAATACAATCATTTAGTCTATTACATCCTATTTGGAAGAGCTCTATAAGCTCTGCCAAACAAGATATAATAGAATAAATGCTCTGTTGTTCTCTGTGCTACAAGAAAATGACCGAATCTTCGTTAATTGAATACTTCAGTTAGTATAATAATGTCCATCAGCAAAAAGGTTGTTCAATTAAGCAGATTCCTCTTTGCAACATTTCTTCGTTTTGGTTCGAATCAAATCGTTAATACAGAGAGATAATATTCGGTCCAGGTTATTCGGTTTCGCCCTCGACAATTATCCTGACTAATACTCTAGGGAAAGGGTATTATCCTTCACAAAATTCGCGCATTTTGGTTGCACACCGAATGAGTCACAGATAACACACTTCCATGTATGGTTTAGCTGCATTTAAAAATATGCTATTT